>CM067337.1:31867500-32467500 GCA_034376525.1 Nicotiana benthamiana
AAAATCTACTCCTGTACACTCCAATTATACACAAAGCTAACTGCTAATTGTACACAATCTTTCCATACACAACATCCTTGAGAATGGAGACCCTAGTGACTTTCATATATCTTTTTGGATATTCTTTTTGTACTGATCATGCTCAACTATATCTCGCAAAATACTATACGGGCTTTGTAAATATATTCTGAGTATTTAAGCCCAGAGTCGAACTACATGGAATTATCGTCTCAATCACCCTTATAGGACATACTTAATTGAAACAGTCAATTTTCCCAAACGTTATAATTCACAAGAGATTATGTTTTTATAGCTACAACTAAAGGTAAATATGATTAGAGAATTAACTAAACTTGATAGTAAACTATTGAGTTAGCGTCTAAGGTTATGGTATCCCCCGTTGTTGATTTCCTTGGTTGTATATATTCTATAAGTACAAATTTCTATCAATCATGAACACTCTAAATATCATAAATCTTTCTCAAGCAAATATGATAATTTACTCCATGCGTTTTCTCAAGCAACGCTAGCTATTCACTTGGATTGCACCCAAGATATTGTTATCTCTAATCCAATCTCTAAGTCCTCAGTTATGACTCTCGTCTATATTATGGAAATGTTGTTATTCATACAATTCACCTAAATATGTACTCTCTCTCAAGTAAATACATATTAAGCAGGAACGGATAATTGATGGTCCTTCAATTTACCACAATCAAAACAAAGATGAACAAATGGAGATTAAAACCCAAATCAATTATATTAATAAAACAACCAATTCATCAACAACGGGTTATACCAAAACCTTAGATTAAAGTATTTAGCTACTCATAAAAAGGAAGAAATAAACTAAGAAAATATTCATAATCATAACTTGCAAGAAATTAAAAGAGAAAAAGAACACTAATGTTGATGGATGAACTCCCAAGCTTGTTCTTTTACCAAAATGAGCTCCAAAAATGAGTCTCCCTTAGGTGGGAGAGTTCCTTACCAAATATAGGGTTATTACAAAAGTTTTCCCCGTTTTTGCACTTTAGTCCTTCATTTCTTGAGCTTTAACGAGGCCCCCGCTATGGAGCCCGCGCCCACGCCCACTACCGCGGTGAAGACCGTGGCGCTCTCTATGGCAGACCGCAGCTCGGGTCGCGGCTCGGACAGCGGGAATATCTGAAGGCCATCTTTTTCCTTGTTTCAGTTCTCTCAATTGCTCTTTTGAGTTTGAGTTCTTCATGAGTGGGTAATTCCATTACGTGCTTGCCTATAAACGCTTCATTTATGTTTCTTCAAATCTTGTATTCCCTGCATAATCAAATAGCATTAATCCAAGTATTTTAATGGCACTTTACATTGCAAAACAACAAAAGAGCATAGGTATGATGTAAATAGCGATTATATCGCCTATTATCAACACCCCACACTTAAACTATTGCTAGTTCTCGAGCAATTCACCACACTCCAACAAAATCATTCCCTATGTTTCTCCTTAATGACTCACATCAAGATCATTTTATTTAGAGGTACTTCTAGAGGTGAGCAAATTTTACCTCAAGAGTCAAGAACGTTATGCATTGCAACACTTGCACTTACTCAAACCACTCTACACAATTGTTAAGATGCACTTTTACTTCGTGATTCATATGCTCTCACTTCACACAAGAGAGTAGTTCCATGTGTATAATTATAGTGATAACGATTAGGAACTCAATTAGAAAGAATTCACTCACTCTTTGAAAGAAACATTCACATGCAAAAAAGATGCACCATAGGCTTGCCCCTAGTGTAACACTCGACTAATTGAGTATCATTCAGTCTAAGATCAACATGTCTTTATTCGGTTGTAATGTAGGCTAAGAGACGGGTAGGATATATTTGGGTATAGTGACTAGCCTCCCTAAGCACTTTAATACAATTACATTGAACTTTTAAGCTCATCATTTCGTAAGCCAACATTCATCCGAAATTATTTTTTGTGTGGCGCTTCTATTTTATATTTCACATTCTACACCATTTTCTCTATTTCCATGGTTCCACTTCTAAACTAAAACACAAACCCACACTTTTCTTTTTACACGAACTCCATATCATTCTAGTGCTTAGTGGGAGGGATGAAAAATTGGTTCAAACCACATGTTCAAGCACGTGGTTAAAGTTCACATTGTGGCTACCAAAGACACATGCTTATTGGCTCAATGGGATTAAGTAAGATATAAATCATTCAGGTGGGTTCAAATATTTTTTTATATTATATATTGGGCTCAACAAGGAAATGCCTATATCACTTCTAAAACTGAATGAAGCTTGCATTTCACTTTGCAAACACACAGGGCAAGTTCTAGGCATAAAATGTATAACACGGAATACAAACAATACTCACACTCAATTGGCACATGACTCACTTCGGATCAGTTTATCAAGACGTTTTCTTTCGGGTGTTCAAGTTAGGTTCTACTGTACAATTTTTAAGGCACGTAAGGATTCGACTCTTGAAGTTAGATGCTACACTCTAGTGTCTATCATGTTCAATTGTAAGAATGCTAAGGATCATACAGCTTTAGCTCGACACCCATTGACTAAGGTAAAAACAAAAGAAAATCTAGCTATACCCGGTTCAAGATAAACCCTTGGAAAAGAACCGCGGCCAAAAGAAAAACCAAGGGGAAGTTACTACACTTCCTAAAACAAACTAAAAAAAATCTTTTTGGCATTTTCTATAGACTAACTTCCCTCAAGAAAATTGTTTAAATAGTCCATCATTAGGAAGTGTCTTAGTTTTGGTTTTAGATATTGACTTACACCCTCAAGTACCCCGTCTATAGAGATCCATCGTCGGGCCAAATCGCTTTTATGATTACCTTTATAAAATACCGTAACTATTAAAGCAAATAAACAACCAATAATGCAAATCAAAAAAACAAATCAACAACCAAAAACAAACACAAAACACTTAATATTCACAAATTCAGCAAATAACGAGAAATTCTCCACCCTACACTTAAACATAAGACATGTCTTAATAGTTTAGAACAAGTGAGGTAAAGGAACTTCCCTGAGCATTCAATCCTGGTTTGATACGTTGCCAGGGTTTACGCCGCAGGCACGACCCAACGCTCTAAACCAGTCTATGAATTTCTTTTCTGTCTTCACTTGTCTTTGTTCAACTGCGTCAATGCGTGTACCCAAGTGATCTACAGAGGTTCTTAGGCCAGTAATTTCCCGCTCCAGGGTATACAAGCGAGTGCTTCTGCGAGGATGTGATGGGCCTGCTTCATCCTTTGTAGTGGTAGCAGTGATCTCATGAGTAGCAGCATCATCAGATCCCTCCCTAGACCTAGGCTCATCAGACGAGTCGTTGCGTTGTTCTATCGGACCTTGTCTTTCGGGGACCCTAGCAATGCGACAAAGCTCGGTGATAAGAGAAGGGAAATAGAGGCCTTTACAAACCTCGGGTGATTGGATGACCTTTTCTTCCATGAGGAATCTGGTGATATCAAACCCTTGGTGGGTCATAAAACAATATATCATTGCCGCTCGTGGCCCATTCACATCCGTCGTGTTGCTGGAAGGTAATAACCTGTTTTTGATGACAGTTAGCCAACACTTGGCCTCCCAAGTCAGAGATTGAGAATGAAAGGTTATAGGCTGGGTAACCCATCTTGGTTGCCTGCCATGTATTGTAATGACTGGTATGATTCTATCCCAATCTGCTTCGGGGCGACTGGTCAACAGATAGTGATCGGTGCATGTGAATTCAGGAAGGCGATACACTCTTTGGACAACTTCTTTTGATGCATTAACAGGTGTGTTACACACCGTCACTACATTATGCTTATGCTCATGCAGGTTGGCGTAAAATTCTTGCACAAGCACAATATTAGCTACCTCCGACTCAAATAAGATGTCTTGTTGACGACTTTGGATATCTGCAAACAAGGGGGGAAAATCCGCTGCCAAGACATGCCTATTAATATGAACCTCATGTAATAATTTCTTGGTCAGCTTGGCATTGTACCTTTCCTCGGCGTCTTTAGACACAAACCTTGAACTGTCAAAATCTTCCGAAGTGGCCTGGGACCTAGTTCTGGATGAACCTGTGTTTTGTCTTTTCCTTGAAGTACTCATACTACCTGAAAATAGTGAGAGACATGTGTTAGTGCGAGCCTAACCTGGTGACTATGGGTGTCTACTCAGACTTCACCACACCAAATCACAACAATCTTTTATATTGCCCATTCATTGGGACAATTTGACGAACACCTTATGGGAAATACTTTGTTTGTTATATTAATGACCCATTAAAATCAAAATTAACATACCCACTTCACTCAAACACACACTTACACACTTGACACTCATTCAAGTCTAACATCCTTCAACAACACCGAGCAAATCATGAAGAATGCATCCCCTTTACCAAACATATGCAAAAACTATAATATCTTTAAAATAATCAAAGAAACTTCAACAAAACTACAATATTGAAGTACCACAATATATTTAAACTAATAATTTCAACATATAATACAACAAAAATTGAAAAAAAAAGAGATGAAGGTTGAAATCAAACCTTGTAGGGACAATGAAGACTTTCTTGTTAATGAGGAAAAAAGTAAATATAGAATGAGGTGAGGGAGTTGGGATTTGGAGGAAGGATTTGGGAGTTAGGGAGATGGAGGAGCGAGTATTTTGGGAGATTTAGGGTTAGTGGTTGAATGTTTGAAGAAACAAATGAAGAGAACACGAGTTAAAAGGAAAATTTTAAAAAATAATTCGCTGATTATTGACTGACCGCGATCTCGGCCACAGTTTGAGTCAGAGGACTCCGCGGTCGAGCGCATGGTGGCGGAAATGGTTTTTTCTTCCCCAGGCCTTACCGCGGTTGTGCCCCCGGTCGCGGGAGGGAATTTTTTGATTTTCTCCCTTTTTATATAATTATTTGGTTGTGTTATACATATATATATATATATATATATATATATATATATATATATATATATATATATATATATATATATACTACTTATAATTTACATATTTCATGATATTCATGGATTGCCTCCTACGTAGCGCCTGGTTTATTGTTGCGGCACAACGTAATTAACGGATTCCTTTATTCTTCCATCATGTATTGAGGCTCATCGAGATTAGTCACTATTATTTCTCCTTTTTCTTCCGCCATGCCAAGGTAATGTTTCAACCTTTGCCCATTGATGTTGAACCAGTTGGTCCCATCTTCTGACTCAATCTCAAGAGCTCCACTTGCAAACATCTGCACGACTCTGAATGGTCTTGACCATCTTGACTTAAGCTTGCCTGGAAATAATCTCAACCGTGAATTGTACAGCAATACTTTGTCTCCAGGTTTGAAACTTCTGTCCACAATATTTTTGTCATGCAATCTCTTCATCCTTTCCTTATACAGTCTCGAGCTTTCAAATGCATGGTATCTGAACTCCTCCAACTCATGCAACTATATCAATCTATCTTGTACAGTTTCGACACTGTTCATGTTTAATTGCTTCAATGCCCACCATGCTCGATGTTCTAGTTCCACAGGTAGATGACATGCCTTCCCAAATACCAATTTGTATGGTAACATACCAATAGGTTTTTTGAATGCAGTCCTATAGGCCCAAACTGCATCGTCAAGCTTTTTTGCCCAATCGGTTCTTGTGGCGTTTACAATTTTGCTGAGAACACTCTTGATCTCATGATTAGAGACTTCTACCTGTCCACTTGTTTGAGGGTGATATAGGGTTGCTACCTTGTGGTGCACATCATATTTGGTTAACAACTTTTCAAGGACACGATTGCAAAAGTGCGTTCCCCCACCACTGATGATGGCTCTTGGAATCCCGAATCTAGTGAATATATTCTTCTTCAAGAATCCTACCACCACTCTTGAATCTTTTGTGAGGAGCGCTGCATCTTCTACCCATTTGGAGACGTAATCCACCGCAACAAGTATATACTTATTGCCGTAGGAACTGATGAAAGGGCCCACGAAATCAATACCCCAAACGTCAAACACCTCAACTTGCTGAGTTGGATTCATGGGCATTTCATGTATGCACGATATGTTTCCTACTCTCTGGCATTCATTACAGCCTTTTACCCATTGGTACGCATCCTTAGAGATTGTTGGCTAGTAGAATCCTGCTTCTAACACCTTTGATGTTGTCTGCACTCTTCCGAAATGTCCTCCATAAGGCGACGCGTGACATGCCTGCAAAATAGAGTATTGTTCTATCTCTGGGACGCATCTCTGGATCATGTTATCAATACAAATTTTAAAGACATGCGGTTCATCCTAATAATAATTTTGGCATTCACGATAAAATTGCTTCTTTTGCACATAGGATAGTTCATATAGTGCCTATAGTGCAATGCCACATGCCAAATAATTCGCAATATCAGCGTACCATGGCGCATCTTCCAAACTGGCCATGAGCAGATGTTCATATGGAAAGGTTTCTAGAATTTCTTCAATCTCGACTGATTTTTGAGCCCCTTCAAGTCGCGACAGATGATCATCGACTTGATTTTCTGTGCCCTTGCAGTCACGAATTTTGAGATTGAATTATTGCAACAGTAGCACCCAACGAATCAGGCGCGTGTTCGACCTTTTTTTTCAATTAGGTACTTGAGAGCTGCATGATCAGTATATACGGTTACCTTTGAACCAATCAAATATGATAGGAACTTATCGAATGCAATCACAACTGACAGCATCTCCTTCTCCGTCACTGTGTAATTCAGTTGTGCCCTGCTAAGCATTCTGCTTGCGTAGTAGATCGGGTGCATCAGCTTATCTTTTTGCTGCCCCAAGACTGCTCCTACAGCATAGTCGCTGGCATCGCACATGAGCTCAAATGGTTTCTCCCATATGGGTGCAACAATTATGGGTGCAGTTATCAGCTTCCTCTTCAGTTCCTCAAATTCCACCCTGCACTCATTAGAAAACACAAAGGACTGATCCTTTTCGAGGAGTTTGCACAATGGATTAGCAATTTTAGAAAAATCTTTTATGAAACACCGGTAAAATTCGGCGTGACCCAGAAAACTTCTCACCGCCTTAACTTATGTGGGCGGTGGTTGTTTTTAAATCACGTTGACCTTAGCATGGTAAACCTCAATTCCATTCTTGGACACACGATGTCCTAAGATAATTCCTTCTTGTACCATAAAATGACACTTCTCCCAATTTAGCACTAAATATGTCTCCACACATCTTTTGAGCACTCGGCTTAAGTTGTTGAGACAGTCTTCAAATGAATCTCCCACCACAGAGAAATCGTCCATAAAGACTTCCATAGCATCTTCCACTATACCTGAGAATATGGCTAACATGCACCGTTGAAAAGTCGCTGGTGCATTACAAAGCCTAGAAGGCATTCTCCGAAAGGCAAAGATGTCGTACGAACATGTGAAGGATGTCTTCTCCCTATCTTTGGGGGATATTGTTATGTGATTGTAACCCGAATATTCATACAAGAAACAAAAGTGTGATCTTCCAGCCAGGCTATCCAACATTTGGTCAATGAAAGGTAAGGGAAAATGGTCCTTTCGGGTGGCAGTGTTCAACTTGCGATAATCCATGCAAATTCGCCACCCGGTGACTGTTCGAGTTGAGATCAACTCATTGTTGTCATTTTTCACAACTGTCATCCCTCTCTTTTTCGGAACACATTGGACAGGGCTGACGCATTACTATCAGAGATTGGGAAAATGATTCCCGCGCCCAACCACTTGATCACCTATTTTTTTACAACTTCTTTCATGTTAGGGTTCAGTCTTTGCTGGTGTTCCCTTGAAGGCCTGTGCCCTTCTTCCAATAGAATCTTATGCATGCAGAAGGCTGAGATGATACCCTTTATATCTGTCATGGTCCAGCCAATGGCAGTCTTGTTGTCCTGCAGCACCTGTAAGAGCTGTTCTACTTGCACATCTAGCAAACATGATGATATAATAACCGGCAAGTTTGAATCAGAGCCCAAGAATGCATACTTGAGGTGGTTTGAGAGTAGCTTCTATTCCAGCTTGGGTGGTTCTCCTATTGATGGATTTGCTGGAGGGTTGGCACTTTTTTCTAGTTCAAGGGACTCGAATTAAGTTTCCCTTAACCACACTCCTCGGCCTTCCAGTGCCATTACCCATTCAGCTAATCCCTCACCATTCATGTCTTCTAAATTCATCAAACACGCCTCCAATGGATCATTAACCGTTAGGGACCTATCATATTCTTGCAAGATGACATCCACTGCTTCTACTAGAGTGCAATTTGCATATTCACTGGGCCTCTTATTTGATTGCTGAACATTGAATATGATTTTTCGTCGTTCAGTCTCATTTTTAGTTCCCCAGTTTCACAGTCTATCAATGCCCTTCCTGTGGCCAAGAATGGTCTTCCTAAAATGATAGGAATTTCTTTATCCACTTTACAATCCAATATCACAAAATCTGTCGGGAATACGAATTCCCCAACTTGAATAAGCACATCATCGAGGATCCCAAATGGATATTTCACAGTCCTGTCAGCTAACTGCAATAACATAGAGGTGGTTCTAGCTCTCCCAATGCCCAACCTCTTGTAAATAACCAGGGGCATAAGGTTAATGCTGGCCCCTATGTTACATAGTGCTTTCGCAAAGGTACAATTTCCAATGGTGCATGGAATAGTAAAGCTCCCAGGAACAGAGAGCTTTTCAGCAACAGGTCTAATTACTATTGCACTTCAGGTCTGCGTAAGTGTTACCGTGGCCAAGTTTTGGAAATCAAACTTCCGAGACGTGAAATATTTCATCATTTTTGCATATCCAAGCATCTCCTTTAAAGCTTCAATCAATGGAATATTTACCTGAATTTGCTTTAGCATATTAAAGAACTTTTTGTATTGCTCTTCTTTTTGATGCTTGACAAATCTCTGTACAAATGGTGCAGGGGGTCTTTTCTTCCCAACTAGTTGAGACTTTTCTTTCTCAGCTACTCCCTCCACTATCGGCTCTTCAACTGCTTCAGTAATTTCTTCAATCTCTTGCTGGCTACTCTGTTCTTCCTAAGCAGGTTGGACTATTACATTTGTCAGCCTTGTGGATTCATCCAGCCCAATGGGTACCTGAATGAGTGTCTCAGCCTGTATATTGTCGCGGGCTCTCTCCTCCTCTACGTCAAGATCACTACCATTACGGAGACTCACCGTCATCAGTTAATTTGGAACCTGATCTTTGGGATTGATTTGGGTATCTATAGGTAGCGTCCCTTGAGGATGGTTATTCAGCGACATTGAAATTTTACCCAATTGCACTTCAATATTTTTTATAGCTGAATCATGTGCATCTACTCTTTCATTTATCTTTGCATTGGACCCAATCACCTGTTGCATCATCGCTTCCAGTCTGGTGAACCCATCTTCTTGTCTCCCACCACATTGCTGCTGAGGTGGGTGATACCCTTGTTGCTGATTGTTGTATCCTTGCTGCCTAGGATAAGGTGCCATGTTGTTGGGGGGTCTCATTCCTCCTGTGTTTCGGCATTGTACAGTGGCTGTGGCGGTCTGTACTGCTACTGAGTCTGTTGGCCCCAAGTCTGATTACTTTGTCGTTGACCTCCATAACTAGACACATAATTCATGTCTTCAGGAACATTATCATGGTTCTGCTCTGCATTCCAGGGGTTACCCATTGGCTGACAAATGCAAGATGTGCACAAGCCACCATTGGTAGTATCAACGATATGAACCTGTTGTTTATGTCCTGATTCTTCCACCTTTTTGGTAAGGATGCTCATCTGCGTCAGGAGAGTCACCATGTTTTCCGCCATTGAGTTTGAAGGGTCAAGAGGCACTGAATGCACTACCGGAGTGATAGGTGCATTTCTGGATGTCCACCTGAATTTTGTGCCATTTTATCTAGTAGACTCTGCCCTTATCTCCATGTTTTACTCAAGAATGCCCCGCCAGCTGAAGCATCCACAATATTTTTCATCCCGTATGATAATCCCATATAAAATATTTGCCCTAACATTAGTTGTGGAACACCATGATGAGGACAACTGATCAACATTCCCTTGAATATTCCCCATGTTTCATGCAGTGTCTCCATCGGTCTCTGTTTAAAGCTCACGATCTCATCAATTTGTTGAACAATTTTATTGGGTGGATGAAATTTGTTATGGAATTGCTTAACCAACTCATCCCATGTTTCTATAAAGTTTATAGGGAGTGAGATTAGCCGAACCTGTGCAGCTCCTGTCACCGAGAATGGGAACAACAATAGTCTGAATGCTTCTGGGGTGACGTTGGGCTGTATTGAGTTTTTTGCATATAGATAGGAAGTTCTTAATGTGCTGTTGAGGATCTTCGAGTTGTGTTCCGGAAAATAATCCCTTATTTTGCAACAAGTGCAGCATGTTGTTTGTAATCTGGAACAACTCAGCTTGTATGGCGGGCAGCCCTATGGCAGTGGCTAGATTGTCAGGTGTGGGTTGTACCCAATCATAAAGTGCACCCTCAGGCACAAGACGTGCCGCTTCTCTGAAATTTACGTCAGCTTGTTGGTTTCAGACGTTGATATTATCTACATACTCTATGTCAATGTCGAAGTGGTGTGTTGGTTGAGGTTGTTGAAGCTCTTTTTTGGCACTGTTCAATGCCCTGAATACTCTCTCGGGGTCTGTGAGTCCTTCAAGTAGTTCTCCAGTCCTTGAAGAATTTCTAGGCATCCACCTGCTTTCCAAAGGATTTCAACGTTAGAATTTCAGTGAAAAGATTGGTATAAAGAAAATTGATTACACTTAGAATTTTTGGACTTCTTTTAATTGTAATTGAAAAACCGTTAAATTCTCTGGCAACAGCGCCAAAATTTGATCACGCTCAACTATGTCTCGCAAAAGACTATACGGGCGTTGCAAATATATTCTGAGTATTTAAGCCCACAGTCGAACCACAGGGAATTATCGTCTCAATCACCCTTGTAGGAAGTACTTAACTCAAACAGCCAATTTTCCCAAACGTTTTAATTCACAAGTGATTATGTTTTTATAGCTACAACTAAATATAAATATGATTAGAGAATTAACTAAACTTGATTGTAAACGATTGAGTTAACATCTAAGGTAATGGTATCCCCCGTTGTTGATTTCCTTGGTTGTATATGTTCTATAAGTACAACTTAGCTATCTCTATCAACCATGAACACTCTAAATATCATAAATATTTCTCAAGCAAATATGATAATTTACTACACACGCTTTCTCAAGCAAATATGTACTCTCTCTCAAGTAAATACATATTAAATAGAAACGGATAATTGAGGGCTCTTCAATTTACCACAATCAAACAAAGATGAACAAATAGAGATAAAAACCCAAATCAATTATATTAATAAAACAACCGAATCATCAACAACAGGTTATACCAAAACCTTATATTAAAGTATTTAGCTACTCATAACAAGGAAGAAATAAACTAAGAAAATATTCATAATCATAACTTGGAAGAAATTAAAAGAGAAAAAGAACACTAATGTTGATGGATGAACTCCCAAGCTTGTTCTTCTCCCAAAATGAGCTCCAAAAACGAGTCTCCCTTAGGTGGGCGAGTTCCTTTCCAAATATAGGGTTATTACAAAAGTTTTCCCGGTTTTTGCACTTTAGTCCTTCATTTCTTGAGCTTTAACGAGGCCCCCGCTACCACGCCCGCGACCGCAGTGACGACCGCGGCGCTCTCTGTGGTTGACCGCTGCTCGGGTCGCGGCTCGGACAGCCCATCATTTTCCTCGTTTCATTTCTCTCAACTGCTCTTTTGAGTTCGGTTTCTTCATGAGTGGGTAATTCCGTTACATTCTTGCCTATAAACGCTTCATTTATGTTTCTTCGAATCTTGTATTCTCTGCATAATCAAATAACATTAATTCAAGCATTTTAATGGCACTTTACATTACAAAACAACAAAAGATCATGGGTAATTATGATGTAAATAGTGATTATATTGCCTATTATCATGTACAAAGAATGCCAATCACTTTTGTTAATGTCCATAGTCTTGTTAAATCCTGGGAAGTATCATGATATCTCTTAGAATTTCCTTGATATTTCATTATTGTTTTGGCTTGTTTAGATGTTCTATGTATCATAATTTGGAAAAAGGAAATACGAACTCACTGATAGGGACGTTTTGGTTGACCTACATGCTACGGTATTGGAAATTAATTATTTCATTCTGTGTTCCTTCTCACATGTTTGTGACACTATTGACAAGTTTGGTCTTTATGTTCCTAACTCCTAACTTATACACAAGCTTGCTCTATGTAATTATCCTTTTTGGTTTAATTCATGTAAACATTTTATTAATTGTGTGGAGTCTTTGCTCCAGTTCTTTAGTATTCTCTAGTCCAATTAAAATTCCAGGGAAAGATGTACTTAGCGCTAACAGTTGTCAAAATTATTAATATTTGTTTAATACAAAATCACTAATATTTATTTCAATGCTTCTGTGCAAATTAATTTTGAAAAAAGAAGAAGAAGAAGTATTAGCTTCCCAAAGTGCATCTGTTGATGGAGAAACTAATTAGCTAGCGAGCTTTCTCAATTAAGTGAAATGGATATTTGGGTGCTATCAATTGGTGGAAAGAAAAAAAGAAGAGTTGCAGGTCTTGGCTCATTGGATCGATCTGTAAAAGTGACTAAGCAAACAATATCTGATGTGTCAGAAGAAGTTGATGACAGAATTAGAACGCAGATTCATGCGTTAAATGCTGAGTTATATAATTAGTTGAAAGAAGCACAACACCAAAATGAAGAGATGAGGCACCAAAATAAAATGATGAGACGCTAAATCAAAAAAATGAGGAAAGAGTTAGGTGACACAAATGAGAAATTAGCAGCACTGATAAAACATGTGGGTTACCCGACATCATCTTCGAATGCACAACCATCATCTTCGGAAAACAATCAAGATTCACAGAGTGATAATGATGATAACAACAACTCGATAGATAAGTATGATTATGATTGAGATACTAAGTATGATTTGGATTGAGATACTCGGCAATACTATTTAAGATTTGCAGTTTAGACTTTTAATCTTTGTTCATTTAGGAATTATGCATTATTAATTATTGAAGCTTAGAACAGGAATGAAGCAATCCAAAAAGGAATTTGAAAAATGATTAGAGCCAGCAATGAAACAGTGAAACTGTTTTGATTTTTTGTTTTCTGATGTTTTTGTATTTTGGATATTTAAATGTCAAAGGCATATCTCAGAATTAAAGAGAGGGAGGGAGCTTTTTAGTCCCTTACTCAAATTAGCTATTACCCCCTTATTCCCTAACTTATCACACAAGTAAATGCCCTCCCTTTTCAAAATTCTAACCTTGCCCCTTATCTAGAAGGTTCTAGAATGACCTAGCTGAATTCCCCTATGTTTATTTCCCATTCTGCCCCTACCCTTTTTACCGAATTACCCTCTTGTCCTTATGACCAAACTACTTTCTAGACTATGAATTGAACTACAGCTAACAAATGAAATCCTAATTTATTGTCGCCTGATTATCAATGTAACAAGACTAACCATCAAAGCTAAGAAAACACCATTAACCTTATACTAATCTAACTAACAAGTAGAAAATCTATTGCACACAGAATGATCACTGATGAGACCACAAAACAATAGAAATGATACTGAAATAAAAATCTATCCTACCAAAGCATCAATTAATCAGGACAAAGAATAGAAATAAAAGTCAAATAGAGAAGAAATTAAAAGCAAACTTTAGCTAAAATCAAAACAAATAAGCAGTTAAGTACAAAACTAGAAGAGAATTAACGACAAGTTACACACATTAAACTGGAGACTAACATTCGATAGAATAACAACAAAAAATAAGAAAAATACATCAAGAAATAAAACTCACTAGAATTGAAACGATTTCAACAAGAATTCGGTTAACTGAAATTCATCTCCGGCCATTTACGGTGACATTTGAACTCTTTTGACACTAAAATCCTCATCAGGGCAGCCCAAGGAACCCTATGATACTAATTTGGTAAGGGTTGGATTATTTAGGGTTTGGACGAAAATATTTAAATCAATATTCGACCATTCCAGGCACATTCGAGACATGGGGTTTGATAGAGGAGGGTGTAACGATTCTACAGTGTAATTTTGGTATGATTTAGAGTAACTGGCGTTGCGACCAAAAACGTTTGATCGATTATTTGAAGACCTGGGCTGGGATTTGAAGGAAATGGACTAGGGAATCGAGACGAGGAGACGAGGAGAAGTTAGGGCGTTAATCTAGCAGCCACTGGTGGTGGTGGCATTCACCGTCGATGGCGTCTCCGGCGAGGTGCAGAGACAGTACGAGGAAGACGAGAGTTGGTCGTGTAGGATTAGTGATTTTAGGACAATTATATTAAATCACAAGAGAAAAGTGGGGCCTTCGAATTAAAAGGGATCAAAGGATGGGATTGCACAGGGGAAAAACGATGTCATTTTTTGTTAATTGCTGGGGCACACCGGGTCCATTGAAATCTTTTTCATGGTATGGAACTCACTTCATACCTGCAACAGAGTCAAAGCTGCGGTAATACTGACTCTCCTGGTCAATAGGGCTATTCAAACCAATCCCCCCTTTCTGTTTGCAATTACCGCTGCAGAATAGTTCGCGGTATGGCTTTAGAAAAGGTATTCATTATACGGATATCGTTTAACGAATTGCCCGATTGCCGATTCACTGCGCCTACCAATGATGCCTTTCACTTTCAGACAGTTCCTCGCGCACATCTACACACTCCAGCTGCTTCCTTTTGAGCTAGTCAAGCAGGCGTTGAACACGGACTGAGAGTTGGATTGGGCTTGGGTGTGGAGGGTAAATGGTTTATGCCCAGATTATGCCTTTTTAAAAGAAAATAGCCCAAGCTTTTTTCCTTCTCTTTTATTTAAATAGTCCTCTTTTTTATTTCCTTTTTTGTCTTTTTTTTTTTCATTTTGTATTTTTTATTTTCATAAAGATGCCAAATTAAAATAAAACTAAACTAAAACTAATTAATGCCTAAGATCGTTTTAAAAACTTTTTCGTGATGATTTCACAATTGAAACACAAAATAAAATATTTTTGTTATTTTCTTCATATTTGGTCTAAAAATGAATTAACCCCTAATTAAACTAAAATATGAAATTAAATCCTAAATACAAATATATTTTTGTATTTTTCATATGAATAAAAATGCATAAATAAAATGCAATAATTATCATAAAATGACACAAAATTCAACAAAAATTATAAAATAATAAAGAAATTATTTTATTTGAATTTTGGGAATAATTTGCTTAGGGCAAAAATCACGTGCTCACAAGGAGGACCTTTTCCATGGTTGCTTTATGGGAGTCAAAGATGCTACCGACATGAGTGATGCATCGAATCTCTTCGATGAGGATCAACCATTTCTGAGTCGGGTAAGTCTCGGCTCCCTTAATTTAATATTATGCTTGCATTTATTTATTCTTGCCTGATTTCCTTTCTTACTTTATAGGCCTTGACACTTCATCGAAGCATTTCCAAATCCTGGGCGGGGCTGAGCCGGTGCGGGCCGATCTTCAAAAGTTCACGGAGGAGAGAAATACCCTCAAACTTCTCAGTGGGCAAAAAGAAGAGGAGATTAAGGACCTACGAATCGAATTGGCCATAACTCATAAAGAGAAAACCGACCTGATTGAGCAGGCTATGAAATTTTTTAGAAACTCGATATATCAAATCATGAACGACAACTACTACTTTGATCTTGTAGGTTAAGCAGAAGGTCAAAAAATCGAACAGCTTTGTGAGGAGGGCGACATGATGAGGCCAGAGACTTTGGGGTGGAAACAAAACATGGACCCCTTACATAGGAGAAAGATAGTGCTCGATCCCAACTGACATCAGCTGAATGTCAACTCTAGAAAGCTCATCCCAAGCTAAGAAAATTTAAGAGCTCGAGGCTCGGTTAGGCGCCGAACTTGAAAAAGCCACATCTGAGGTAGAAAAAGTAAAGGCTGACGCGGAGGTGATCGTGGTCGTCAATCGAGCTGATGTTAAAGCTGCTCAAGCTCTAGAAAAGGAAGTTGTTGATACTGCTCAGACTTAATCATACTGGGTTTCCAAGCATGCCAAGTACCTATCTCGAAGAGAGACTCTTGAATATATTCATGCTCATGGCTTTAACCTTGTTGTCAATGTCGAGAATGAGAAAGTACTCGAGGACGCAACCAAAGCATTGCTCTCTTTCGATGATGATAATTTCGAAAGCATGAGTGGATATGACAGCGGAGGGGATTCCGACGACGAAGGTGTAGTTCCCAAGGAAAATTAGGCACTTAGGTTTTTTTCCTTTTTTTGATTTTTTTGTATAGGATCCTGACCGATCCATGAAATAGTATATATATATATATATATAGGATCTCTTTTCTGTTTGATTTGTCTTTATTACATTTCCACCTCGTACAAAATTCTATTTCGACCATGTCACGAGTATGAGGCATGAGGAATTTGATCGAAGTCAAACTAGTGTAGATTTTATAATCGAGCGACTATTTGTTCGAATTTAAAGTAGTATAACCCTTAGTTTTTATTTGAGTAAGGGTGACTCCTCGAACTCAAAAATTAAATGTCCCTTAGGCTACTAAATTAGGTCGATACGGGCTTAAAAGAAGGGCTCTTTTCCCTTTTTCGGCTGAAAGAGTTAATCATATAAAAATTTGTATTGCCTTAGCATAAGATTGTTTCAAGGGTTTGATCAATCTCGTATCCCTTTTGGGTTTTCGAGGGTTCATACTATTGAAACCCCTTTTAACTTTGCCGAGGGTAGACTTTTTAACCGGTTTTTTGAATATATTATAAGGTTTATTTTTATTACGAAATTCGAACGCTTCAAACCGTATTAGTTTGGCTGCTTTTGCCTCTTGGTCTTATTTCCTAATTACACTTCAAACTTATTTGAAGTGTCAGTCCCCGAGTGGGGTGGCTGTGACCTATAAAATGAGGGTTGCCTTCTTAAGGTCTTATAATCCCGAGATTTTAATAATTTGACTACATCATTTTTTGGACGGTATTCCTCGAGCATGGGGTGAATTATTTGAACTTCCGATGTAATCAGCTCTTAAGCCTGTTTCCACAATAGATCAAAAGTATGGCCATGGCCTAAATGTTTTGACTGTGGCCTTAGAATTTTCTCCTTTTTAAACCTTAGGCGTACGACTAGAACTACCTATAGGTAGAGGTACTAACTCCTTCCAGGATCATTAAGAAGAGACAGATAGCAGCACGCAATAGGAATCATTGATCAAACACTCGCTTTCAATAGCCAATAAGGGGATGGGAAGTGTAGACATGAGATATGATGACTACGCGTTAATGTCACGTGTAGACCCTCATTGAAGAGTGTTTATCGGACATTGCATGGGGTGATCCTATAGGATAATCAACCTAGTACCCTTCTTTACCAAATCCTTTCTTTAAACTTTTATTTTGCAAATTGTTCAAACCTTTATCTTACTACTTGAATTAGCCAACGTGCTCTACTAGCAATTTACTTGATTCAACTGTTTATATGGAATAATTTGTGAATATAAGTTCGGCCGGGACCTACATCTGTGGACTAAGAGAGGTGCCTAACACATTTCTCTCGAAGTTACTTCGAGCCCTTACCCTAATCTCTAGTAATGCAAACCAACCCAAGAGTTAATCGCTCTAGGTTCCCTAACGCACCATAATCTGCTAGGTGGAGACTCTTGAAATACTCAATTTCCTAAATTAAATGAGTCATTACACCCCATGAGTCCAAACCAGGGCCTTTCCTCCCGTCCAAAAGAGGAGGGAAAAAGGGGGCGCGATAACCAGCCTAAGGTGGCTATCCGCTCTGTTAATCTTTGTATGACCTTAACATTGTCCACAACTGTGATATCTTTGATTGCCTTGATTTTATTGGGGTTGATCTAGACCCCCCGATTTGGCACCATAAAGCCGAGGAACTTGCCCGAACCGACGCCGAATGCACATTCTCAAGAATGAGCTTCATGTTGTATTTTCTCAATAAGTTAAAAGTTTTGTGCAAATGTGTTAAATGGTCCTCTGCGCACAGGGACTTAACTAGCATATCTTCAATATATACCTCAATTAATTTACCTATTTGTTCTTCAAACATTTCACTAGTTGTTGGTAAGTAGCACCAACAATATTTTATCCCAAACAACATTACATTATAATAATAAGTGCCATACTTAGTAATAAATGAAGTCTTTTCCTGATCCTCCAGGTTCATTTGAATTTGATTGTACCCAGAGTAAGCGTCGAGAAAACTAATCTCATGGTCGGCCATTGCATCGATCATGTGATCGGTATTCGATAAAGGAAAAGAGTCTTTGGGACGACTATGTTTTCGTTACACCATGAAGACCAAGGACAGTCTCTGTGTGACTGAGTGCTACTTGAGAGTTTGATATGTTGATTCCTGGAATCAAAGATACTTACGAGAATAATAGCGTAAAGCAGTGTGCGTTATGAGGATTAATACCAGACAATCACTATTATCCTAGCCCCACAACGGGCGCCAAAATGTTACCCTAACAATTGAATTACAATTAACTTATAATGTGATTTTAAGGACACGTAATTTTACCTAATACCAATTGATAAATATAGAAATTAGCAGTAAAGATTAACAATGAGATGAAGCAAATTAGTCTCGAAACTTGATTCAGCCTTCGAGCTTAAGTGCCTTCGAGCTGGTCGGTGCCCAAACTAGTTAAGAAGAGAACTAACTAACGAACAAACATATAAGCCAGAAAGTATTATATTGCTTTGATACGCGTGAATATAAGATGGTTACAAAATGATTATGACCCTCTTTATATAGTAGATGAATCCTATTTATGGTACAATTCTAATAACGGAAGTAAATCGCATGATTAATTAAATAACCGCCCTTGATTTGATATGTTCCGAGATTAACATCATAATCGTCGGCCAGTCACGGATATCTTGCCTTTCTGTTATTGTGCTTTGCTCGATGTCTGTCTCATTTGGTCTCGATCGCTACTGGCCTCGATCTTCGATAGGTGCCTCGGTCAGCGAACTTGGTGCCTTATCCTCACACCTCGGTCTGATCCGTTGTGAGACCGACATTCAACGCAATTCCATAGCCTCGATCAAATAATAAAATCAAATAAGCCCGGCCTTAGCCATATACACAAGTCAAAATTTATATTTTAACTCCATCAAATAAGATGGATAAATGGGATACTAACTACCACAAGTTATTATTCAGTAGCGTATATTTTTCATAAAAATAATTTGGATGTTAGTTTACGAGTTCACATCATCGCCTGTGAATAAATAGTACTAATTCCTATACAGAGCATCAATAGAAAATGAGGCACGAGCTCATATATGATGATTGTTAAGATAAAAAGTACAACTGTAGATTGTATCAGTTCAACTAGAGATAGACAGTTCAACAACACTCTATTTTCTTATATAATTGGGAATTTACCAAATAGCAGGTCGAGTAGCTAATATCTCAGATTTTATTTTCAACGAGAGATTAAAATTTCAAATAAACGAGCCATACTTTTTTTCTTTTTTGGGGACAGGGCTCGAAATTGTCTATATAATAATATAAAGCAGGGATTTAGATGTCTGACGTGGCACATCTCATTGCCCAGGATTTTCATTAATCTTTTTTCTCCAATTTTAAGATTTTCCTCCTATTTCTCCATTTACCTCAGTAATAACCAACAAAATCCAAACGTCACAGGAAAGACAACGTTTCACTTATTCAAGAAACCATTCCTTCAATTGAGAATTGATGTTGTATATTAACAACTTTCTGTCTTCTTTCGTAGTCCATTCAAAAGTAGATTTTTCATATACTGGTGATTTGCCACAGGTTAAATCGTGACTGCTCGAAGATACTATCCGATTGACGATTACCAGCCGGCTGCCGGGAAGTTGCGAACTTCTGAAGAGCCCCCAAAGTGAAAAGTAATTTCCATGTAAGAATCATTTGTTTGTTCTTTTTTGCAGAGTTAGTACTGTTGAAATATTTGTTAGTTCTTCTTTATTTCCCATTGTAATCCTTTGCCCTCTATTTTGGTTATTTTTATGAAAGGTGAAGCTTTTTTGTTTTGGTCAATTTTGTGAACGACTGAGAGATGTTTCACAACTTCAATGGCAAAAGTATTTTTTTGGTGATTCCTAATCCTTCTCTCCCAGGTTTCAAATTTTTGGATGTCGGAAATTGCTCGCTGCAAGTATGCAACTGATGCTCTTGGGATCTGCCTATACCTTGTAAGAAACGACAACAAATTCAATTCTGCTCCTAAAAGGTATATTTGTATTTCGATCACATTGGAAGATCTTACATTTTTATGTTTTGTCATTGATAGGCTAAAGATAATTTTATTACTTACACATTGATCATTGAAAGTGCCTGAATATTTGCATTGGATGAGCACCATATAGTTTACAAAATTATAAGCTATATTTAGAAGGAACATTTTGTTTACAAAATTTATAAGGAATAAAAAATAACATCTAATTTATATATGCTACAACGTGTTGACATATCTGGTCTTTGAGTATTGTTTGTTATTCATGAATTTTCACCGTCAATACTACTAATTGTGTGCTCTTCTAAACTGTACATTCATTTCCTCTTCTTAAATGCCATCACTACTTTCTTTGTTTTGGATGGGCCTCTTCTCAATGTTCTTATTATGGTCTGTTGTTATTTTCTA
The DNA here is from genome assembly GCA_034376525.1 of Nicotiana benthamiana. Lineage (NCBI taxonomy): Eukaryota > Viridiplantae > Streptophyta > Magnoliopsida > Solanales > Solanaceae > Nicotiana > Nicotiana benthamiana. The sequence continues at coordinate 31,888,268 of CM067337.1, forward strand.
TATCTTAGTATAGTCAGCGGTTTTCTTTGTATCAAGTACTTTGAGCAATTTTTTGTTTTTAGTAATTTGGCTAGATTACTAAAATATATGAGCACAACAAAACAACAGTAGTTGAATTCTTATGGCGTAGACAGATATTTGCAGAATATATCCAGCAAACATATGTAATTTCTTTAGCTAAATTGGTTTTTATAATAGAATTGATTTCTTATTGCACAAAATGGCTAATCTATGTTGGTGAACTTGCTAAGTTTTTCCACTTCCTAAAAGGTTATCTCCATGCATCATCAGAATCGATTTTGAATGATTATCTAATCAACTGCATCCAGTTTATTTTTCATAATTGTTTGTGAGCTTTGATTTACTAATTCATATAAGATTTAATCATTATCAGTCTATAATTCAAATTGACAACTCACTAATTTCTTCATAGGGTAAAAGATCTCTTTGGAGAAAAAGCATGAAACATTCTCATAGTTTGTGATTTATTACTAACATCTTAGATGTTAGGTATATATAAAAGCATTTTTGTAAAAGTGGATCCCTTTGATGAAGAACTGGGGAAACTCATTAATATAAAATAAATTAATAACTCTGCAAAAAGGAAGTCATATCTGGTCGTTTAGCTTAAATGGACCAATTGGGCATGATAATGAAAGCCCGATGAGTTCATGATTAGCCATGCTGAACTTTGTAGTGTATAGCCATGACTTGTACTCCAACAATTGTTTGATTCTGAAGAGGAACTTGTCGTTTCTCTAACGAAGAATACTCGTGATTTATGATAAAGAAATCATGGAGTATTTGTTAACACCTATAATTACAGGGCAAACAACATCTGCAAATATATGATGTGGATCATCAAGTATTAGGAATATGTTGAACAAAGAGAAGCAGAAGACATGCTTAGAGTAAGTATTCATGACTACTTCCCTATGTCCAAAATGCTCTTACGATCTTACAGCTGCTTGTGGTGAACAATTTTGGATGAAGAAACAAATAAAGAAGAATACAATTGACATTTTCTTCTGCAAGCAAATGAATAAATTTTACTCTTAGCATTCAAGAAGAATTAGATAAGAGGTGACTCTATTTCCCTTTATACCTAGGTTTAGAAAGAGACACTTGGGATGTCGGAAAATCCAGTTATGGTTTCCTCGAGATGCACTTAATGGCTAGAATATTAAAGGAAAGTTTATCATTGGCACATTACTCTATGGTTTGCATTAGTTTATGAGATGCAATGACATTTCTTTGTGGAACTAACCACAAAATTAAAAAGTAATGGTCGGGAGAAGTTAATTTTGTTAATTTTCTTTCTGTTTTTCCCCTCCATAACAAATAGTTATTTCCAAGAAAAATTCCAGCAAGGAAAAACTATTTTCAAGCGAGTCTTGATGACTAAATTATTCTAGAATCTTAAAAGTAAGGATACATAGAAGTTAACTTTGTTAAACACATGATACAACCGCAGGTTATCAAGTGACTTCATGTGTTAATTATTTGTCCTCCTTTTTTTCTCTTCCTTTCGTTTCCCTTGAAGTTGTGTATTGGTCAGTCATTTATCAAGTAGATTGTGGGTGATATTAACTTTACTTAAGTGAGTTCTTATTCAGTTTGAGTTAGTGAACTGAATGAGATTTCTTTTTGCGGGCTTCAAAGTTCATAATGACTCGAGTTCAACCCTTTATACGTTTGTTGCATATCTATCGAAATCTATGAACATGGATTTGCCTTCACATCATGCTGGGTGGAAAGAATTTCAAAGACCACGCATGTTATGCATTAGGGATTAGCGAAGTGCATGATCAGTGATCGTCAATAATCATTTTTCTAGTTTTATGATTTGGATAAAATAAATTTGAGAATTATTGACATACACACAAAAAATTATGGAGTCAGAGTAAATATACGTATTTGTATATGCATATACACAAAACATTTGTCTCTCATATCTCGACCAAACTAACTACGAGATCATATATATAAGTTACTATTTCCTTATGACAGCGCAAAGCGCGGACAAATTGACTAGTTCTAAACTATATGTGGGGAAGTTAGCAAATAGCAAGTCAAATGTAGCTGATATCTCATATTTGAGGGAATTAAGAAGAAAGAAAAAAGAAATTGAGAGTCTCCTAGCCTATATAATATATTCTGACAAAATCAACAACTTGGACACTTTCAAAAGCAGGTTCCAGATGTTAGGGTTGACCATTTCAAGTTTCCTCTCTAGATTAATTGAATCTGTATACTCAGCTGTACAAATTCTACACTGCAGTAAACAATCCCAAAAGAAAAGGGAATAAGAGAAGCTGAAGGGTTTTTATATGTTATCTTCTATTTATTATTATTATTATTATTAAAGTTGAGAAGATTTAAGTCAATAATGGCTCTTAGAAATAGGGGTGTTCATCGGGCAGATTGGACGGCTTTTTACTCTTAACGGTTTGGCTTAACGGTTATCGGCTTTTAGATGTATTCATCCGTTAGCCACCCGATAAGATATCGGGCGGATTGATATCGGGTTGGCTCTTATCGGGCGGTTACCGGGCGGTTTATCGGTTTAATACCTATGGGGTTATCGAAAAGCTTATACCGAATTATAAAATTTATTGAAGCAGTATAAAATTTTGTAGATCATATCCACGGCTAGCTAGAAGGATTAGCCGAAGACAAGCTCCTGGGATTTTAAAGCACGGCCCACCAAAATCAACAAAGATTTCTAGGCCAGAGCAGATTAAAGCAGAGCATCATTTTGTTGGTGTGGTTCCTTATACGAATCACAGGCCGGAACTGAATGGCAACATCACTGATTGCGCCTCCGGTGGAATCCTAAGGAATGCCAATAGAAATAGACCGCCAGTTGTGGGAACTTACACGGAGTCAATGACCACAGTGTTTTCAGATGCTACATCAAGTGACTGGTCCCTCTTTACAAGCTCAGATGAAGCATCATTTACAACTGAGTACCAGAGACTCTTTTTGCACTGTTGATTATGCGGATGCAAGCGCTACTGATCCATTCTCTTCAATCATCAACAACTTATGCGCATCAGACCGTTCCTCTAACAGAACTGTTGCGTGTAGATGTTTTCGAGTAGTAAACCACATACAAGGTTCTTTTCAGAAAGGAAGGGTTCTGTTTTGGATTGTAACTGTGGCTGCCGGACGCCTTGATCGAGTGCACGAGGCTAGAATTCCAAGACAGGTCACTCTTCCTCCTGAAGGTTTTCATAGTGATAGTAGTACTGGTGTAAATGTAAAATATGGTAGTGAGCCTAGATTTGGACCTCATCAAACTTACTTTCCATCTAATGTTTAATTTCTTGGAATTCCAAGTCATTATATGTCGAATTAGCTAGGTACAAGTTGTGCTTCTATTTTGCCGATCAATATTTTATTGAATGGAGCACATCAATCATTTGTCAGTTCAAGAAAACAAGTAGTCCTTGCTCTTAGTTCTTAGTTGTAAATATGCTTGCCGTATCCAAGTTCTTACACACTTATCGGTTTCAACTTAATTCAGTTACTAGAACGAGGCATCTAAGTTATACAACTCTACTCACCGTCTCACTCAGTCAGAACAAAAGGTGGGGGTGGTTTGTTTTTGTAATTTATTTTTGTTGTACAATTATACTTATTCATTTTTAAGGTTCTTAGTTTTTATATTTGTTATATATAATTATGTAAGTAAAAATAAATTTTATATATATATATATATATATATATATATATATATATATATATATATGTATGTATATGTATATGTATATGTATATATTCATAACGGGTTAACGGATTATCCGTTAAGAAAATTGAATAATCCGCCCCCAAACCGATAAGCCGTTAATAAAAAAAATTCAATCCGTTCTCCGTCCGTTAAGCCGTTGAGCCGTTACCACTAAGCCATTAAGCTTCGGTTCGGTCCGATTTTCGGTTTCGGATCGGTTTTGAACACCCCTACTTAGAAAGAAGAGCTTTAAGATTAGGAGTGTGTTTGGTATAACGGAAAATATTTTCTTGAAAAATAAGTAATAATCTTATTCATTTTCCGGTGTTTGGTACGCAAATTAAGGAAACTGACTTCTCAAGAGTATTCATCAATAATTTAGATATAATAAACATGAAGCGATAAACTTTCAAACCAACAACCTTCGGGACCCACAAATTTCGTAAACTTTCGAACTGCTAAACTTTCAAAACCGCGAAATTTCGAACCCGTAAACTTTATAATTTCTAAACCCGTAACCTTCTAAACACATAAACCTCCGAACTCATAATTTTGAAACTTCTTAAATATTGAGCCTTTAAACCGATAAATAAAAAAATTAAACTGAAATATATATATATATAATTTATTTGGGGGGGGGGGGTAGGGTGTGGGCGGGGCTGCGAGGGGGCTGGGGAGGGAGTAAAACAAAAAAATAATAGAAATTTAAATTATAAAAAAAAAGGTAAATTTTTTTTTTGCGCGGTGGGGGATGGGTTGTGCAGAAAAATGAAAAAACAAAAATTTGAAATTGCTAAATTTTTTTTTGCGATATGGGGGGTGGGGAGATGGAGGTGTGGTAATGGAAAAACTAAAATTTGAATTTTTTTTTTGGATGGGGTGGGGTGGGTTGGTGAGGGTGGGAAAAGTTGAGAAGGAGCTTTGGAAAATTTTTTTTCCTTCTTTTGATAAGGAAAACATTTTCCTCAAATTGGAGGAAAATAAATTGATAAGAAAAATGTTTTTCAAAATATTTAATCCAATCAAACATGAGAAAATCGAAAAATATTTTCCTTCATACCAAACACATTCTACTCATAATGCCGTGATTTGGATTTTGGAGCTAGAAGATGATTGAATTTGAGTCGAATTCGAATTGTGACATTTTAATGATTAAGCTATCCTTTTAAAGATGGTGATTGGTGTGTATGGTTTAATGTGGGTAAATATTATGTTAGGTGAATTCTTCTTATTTTGTCATTAGTTTAGACTTACTAGTTATTACTCCCTATAAGAGGGGCAAAAAAAAACAAAAAGCAAATTTTTATGTGGCTGCTGGGATTCGAGCCCAGGTCTCCACGGCCACAACGTGGAATTCTCACCACTAAACTACAGCCACTTGATGCTCAGCTATCTCCAAATTTTCCTATACTAAAATCAATCTTTCAATTACACTTGAAGCTATTCGTTTGTCAAGCCTCACTTGATTCTTTCCCTTTGAGCTAAAAACACTATCTTGGTTTTCCCCTTCATTTGTGTGCTAATAATACAAAGAATTTCTTAAAGCATGGAGTTTAAGGCATTTAATCACGAGAAAATCGATTTAAAGTTAATATATTATTTTCTTATTTTTGTTTAGGTTTCAGAAGAACACGATTGTGGTAAAACTAAATCTGCTAGCTAGCTGTTAAAACAATGGATGCGAAATCCAACTACACGATATCTATGAGTTAATCTGCTCCATCTATAATTGAATTTTTAAGTTGACAAACAACTATTAGTGCTATCTAAATCATATCAAAACTTAAAATAAAAAGAACGATAACAAGGATTATATTGTATATAAGCTATTGAGCCTAACTAGTCGCAGGCAATTGAATTGAATGAGTAGGTAGGAGAGAACCTCTTCTTTCTCACTAAAAACCCACAATGATTAATACCAAAACTCCCAACTTTATTCCTCCTAAACCTTCTGATTTAGACTCATCAATGAACCCTACTACATTAACATCCCCAAGCCAAAGTTTCAAGGAAAAACTAGTCAAAGAGATTGAGAGGAAGTTTGAAATCAACATGGCTATTGATGAACAAATCCCACCTCAACCCCCCTAATTCCTTGCCTTACACCAATAATGACCATCAAATCCAATTATCACCGGAGGACCTCCATCGTATATACTCACCTTGAAAATTTTCTACAATAATTAAGCTACAAGGATTGAGAATCCAACACCAACTTCTAAAGAGAAAAGTCCAAGACTTGTGGAAGCTAAAGGAAAATTTCCCACCCATTGACTTTGGACATGATTATTATATCACTAGATTTACTAACGAAGATAGCATGATCAAGGTGCTACATCATGGTCCTTGGTTCGTATTTGGTCATGTTCTCTCTGTCCGAAAATGGATCTCAAATTTCATAGCATCAAAGGCAATGATACGAGATACAACTATTTGGATCCGATTGTCACAATTACCAATTGAATTCTACGATAGTCAAGTGCTCACAAAAGTGGGTATAAAATTGGTAAGTTGTTAACGATTGATGCATGCACCTCTTCAACATTAAGAGGTCGTTATGCTCGATTATGTGTGGAGGTTACATTGGATACACCAGTCACTCCCTTTGTGTACATTGGATCTCATAAACAAGAAATTTACTATGAAGGCACCAAGGTCCTATGTCAAAATTGTGGTAGATTAGGGCATTCAATAGTCTCGTGCAACTGTACTACTCAAAAAAGTTACCAAACTTTCCCTAAAGATGAACTAGTCATTGGCCAAAACAAAATCATGGCCACCAATAAAAATGAAATCCTCAATGGAACCTCTCTGCCCAAGGAGGAAATCTGCCATACAGTGACATTTCCCAAGAAGAAGAAGACAATGTACATGCCTAAGCTATCTCCAACCAATGATGGTAAGATACTCAACATTGCACCACCCAATCCAGGCAAGTTTCTATACCACACTCTACCTATCATTTATAAGGAAAAAACTAATACTACCCCGGTCTCTACTATCACTAACCATGGCAATCAATTAATCAAAGATGTTACCACAAGCAATCCCTTTAATGCCTTGGACAATCCCCCTAATAGCCTTACTAATCTAGCTAGCCACATAGGAGCTAACAACCATGCATACGTGTCTATTGATGTGGCAAATAATGGATCTAGGAATGGCCACTTGGCAAATCCGCAAACACCCCAATTAGATCACATGCATAATAATCATTATCCTTCTATCCCTAATACCTCACTTAACCAGCCTAATACCCCTATATTACACGACTTACTCACACCTTATCAGCCCAATAGAACTCATATTAACCATATTACCATCATAACTCCATGCATGAATATTAATCCTTCAAGAGGGACATGCAAACACGTGGCTTTGGAAGCTTCCTCCCCTCCCCAACTTACCGATGCACAACAACACTCCCCCAACAAAATCTTCACTAAATCTCATCAAACACACTAACACAAGGAACCTAGGTGATATCACTCCAGATATCAATACTACCAGTGCCCCACTCTCCAATTCTTCTTCACCAAATCTAGACTCCTCTTCAAACACTGTCGGTATAAACACTTCGCTCCCACTCAAGCATGCCCAGAATACCAATCACTCAAGAGAGAGGACCCCATCTAGTGCAATTACTAAGACACCAACGATCTATCAACATGTCCAATCCACCACTACCTCTAAACCATGTCCAAAACAATCAAACATAATTCATACAACCTCCATTACCACAAGACCACCAACCCCTCTCATGGGTGGAACAAGCCCTAATGGGCCATGCAATAACTTTCAGCCTAACTCTCAATGGCCAGGACACGATCATAGTCCTTCAAAACTCCTACTTCCTAGCCCAACTTGTCTCAGAAGGAATGAATATGGCCATGAACAACTACTTCAACCATGTGTGGTTGAACAATATCCTTCATCCTTTAGCCTCCTCCCTCAATCTCAACCAAGCTGAAAACATGAGGGGTCAATGGAACCTTCCACCTCACTTCAACCACATACAATCACAACAAATACTAGTGGATCTCCCCTTCTTTCCTCCTAGGGGAAACAAATAAACATGAATCCCATTTTCATTCCTTGGACAACCCCGTTCGATCCAGTAATCCCACAAAACAACCCACAACAATCCCATGCACTACCACCACAACCACCCATACCAGTACAACAACCACTCCCTGTCCAACCAAAAAACCCACCCACGATTCATCAGAACAAACCCCCTCTCAATGCTCTATAACAAGACAATGTAGAAATGGACGAGGAAGAGAAAGTAAACCTCCTGGGGTCCGGACCAGTCCTAGAATTTCAAGGCTGAACGAGGTGCAAGTTTACCTATTTCAGGATCAAACGGAAAAAGGTATGTACTAAGTTTTCCTGTGGCACTTCACAAGTTCTCAATCGATGTACGTCACCCTCAAGATCCAACAATGGACAACCATGCTATGATATTGGTTCCTTCACTAAGGAGGAACCCAATTCCACCTACCCATAGAAATTATGTGACCCCTCATAATCTTCCAAATATGTATAAACCTTCCAACATTATAATTTGGAACATCTGAGGTGGCAACAATGAAAATTTTACAGTTAAGGGAAATGTTGGACACACACAAGCATGCATAGTGACACTACTAGAAACTAGGATGGAAAGTCACCTATATCTTCTGAGTGACTTTGATTTTTATCAAATGATCGAAGTTCCTAGTGAGGGCCAGTCAGGAGGGATGGTTCTCCTTTGGGATGCAGATGAGGTTAGGGTTCACGACTTTGTTAGAAACAACCAAGAAATCCACAATGTGATTGAGGTGCTTCCTTTAAAAACTACTTGGTTGTTCTTCTATTTATGCCAATACTAAGTTGTCTAATCGAATTGAGATGTGGAATAACATAGAAAATATTGGCAAGGCTATCAATGGCCCATGGCTTATGGGGGTGACTTTAATGATGTAATTAGTTGTAATGATAAACGTGGTGGTAACACCATTAACAGTAGACGTAGCAAACAAATTTGGAATAGCTTGAACACATGTAAACTCTCAGATCTTGGTTATAAGGGTTGTAAATACACTTGTTCAAATCATAGAAAAAAATCCAAAGGTTTAATTATGGAACAACTTGATAGGTTTTTTTAATAAGGAGTGGATTGATTTGTACCCAAAGGCTATAGTAATTCACATTCCTAAGACACATTCAGATCATAATCCACTCCTATTAAATTTGAGACTTATACAAGCCAATATTTTTGATAATCCCTTTAGACTTGAAACTATTTGGTGTAAGCACCCGAATTTTATCAATATAGTTAGAAACAACTGGGCTAGTAATGATCTTGTTAATAACAAAATTGATTTTACAAAAAATATCCTTATTTGGAAAGGTAACATCTTTGGTGATATTTTTAAGAAGAAAAGAATTTTTCTAGCCAGATTGAATGGAATCAAAACTTCTCCTTATTTCTACAATAGTGAGTTCCTCTAAGACCTCGAAGCTAAGGTTCAACTTGAATATAACAACATCCTTCACATGGAAAATGATTTCTGGAAATTGAGTGCTAGGAATAATTGGATTAATGACAAAGATGCCAACACCAAGTTTTTTCACATTACCGCTTCTAATCGTAAACGGCGTAATGCCATTATGTATTTTATTAATGAAAATGGGAATGGGATAACCGAGCCTAATAAAATCCTAGATCATTCCTATAATTTTTTTAATAGTGCCTTTCAAAGTGCACAAGAGAGCTCTCCTTTGAATATTTCGATAAACAATCCCTCTAAGGTGGGCAATATTAATTTACACAGCCATTGTATAATCCCCTTTCTATAAATGAAATTACCAAGGCAATCTTTTCTTTTAAAAAATTCAAAGCTCCTGGCCCGAATGGAATACATCCTTTCTTTTATCAGAAAATATTGGCATATCATCAAAAACTCTTTCATTTCCTACCGTGAGAAATTTTTTGATACACAAAATTTACCAAGTGGTATGAATAACACCTATTTATGCCTGATCCCTAAATTCCCAAATGCAACCAATCTTAAAAATTTCAGACTTATAGGTCTTTGTAATACTACTTATAAGGTGATCACCAAGATTATTGCTAATAGGCTGAAACCTTTCCTCCCTCTCCTCGTAAGCCCTTTACAATCTAGCTTTATGAAAAATAGACGAACCTGTAATAATGCTATTATTATTCAAGAAATAATGGGTATTCTTAAACGTTCAAAAAACTCCAAGTTAAACATGCTCATCAAATTAGATATTGAGAAAGCTTTTGATAGGTTGGAGAGGTCTTATATATATAAAACCCTTCACTATTTTGAACTTCCTCCCCAAGGTTTCTAATCTCATCTATGCATTGTATAACCACTAACTCTATTGGGGTCCTAGTAAATGGTACTAAAACAAACTACTTCCAATCCAGCATGGGTATTCGTCAAGGTGACTCTCTCTCGCCTTACATTTTCATCCTCTGTATTGAATTACTCTCCAGACTCATCAACCACCAAATTGATATTAAGAACTGGGACCCAATCCAAACATGCCTCCAAAGCCCCCCGTTTTCTCACTTATTTTTTGCTGATGACATTACCCTCATGGGGAAATCAACTAAAAAAACTAGTCAATGTATTAAGGGGTGTCTAGACTTTTTTTCTATAGAATCAGGCCTAACCATTAACAATGTAAAATCTAGACTCATTATTCCTCCTCAGTGCCCTAAGGAGACTTTATACTATCTCTAGATTCTCTTTAGAATAAAATGTACCACAGAATTTGGTAACTACCTAGGATTCCCCAAACTTAATAGACATCCAAGGTCAAAGGACTTTCAATTCATCCTTGACAAATTGCAAAACAGACTCTCCCATTGGAAATGTTTTACTCTTAATATGGAAGGACGTACCACCCTAGTTACTAGTACCCTAAGTGCAATCACTTCCCATATGATGCAATATACCCTTCTTCTAAAAAAACACTTAATTCCATTGACTGAATTCAATGAAACTTCATATGCGGCATGACCAATACTTCAAGAAAACTCCACCTAATCAATTGAGATACAATCACCAAGGTTAAAGGAGAGGGTGGCCTAGGCATTAAGAAGGCAAAAGATAAGAATTCAATTTCCTTAGCAAGTCTAGTATGAAGACTTTTGAAAACCCTTCCTCACCTTGGAGTAGACATAACCTCCAAATATGCCCACACAAAGAAGGCCCTCAATACATCTTTCATTTGGAAATCCATTCTTCATGGGTGGAAGCTTTGCAATAAAGGTATCCTATGGCATCCATCCAAAAAATCCACCTTGAATGTTTGGCACAACAGATGGATATACAATTCTCTCCCACTAAGAAACATTGTGGAGGGTCCTCTCAACATAACAGATCTAAAACTCACCCTAGGAAACCTTCACATCAATAAGGTATGGGACATTGACAAAATTTCTTTCAATTTTCCTCTAGATATTATCCAAAATACTAGGGTCACGCTTACCCCTTCAAACAACACAAAGGTAGATGGTCTTAGCTGGAACATTAGTTTCAGGGCCATATTTACCACTAAGTCCTGCTACTAATTATTGGTCCATAGCAACCCCCCTGACATTAGTTTTACATGGATTTGGGACCTCCATGACCACACAAAATAAAAATATTCTTATGAAAATGCAGTCACAACCGTCTACCATGTAGAGCTTTCCTCAAAAGAATTGGCATTAATATAGATGAGACATGCACTACTTGTAGAAGGAATGTGGAAGATATCTCCCATATTTTCCTATACTATTTATCGTCCAAAAACATCTGGGAAAATATGGGCATTAGGTTTCCAATAGCCATATGTAATGGTGAATGGCTCACCATTGTCAGAGATGCTTTCATTAATCAAAATCCCTTTGGGATACACATGAAGACTTTCTTTCCTTTTTGCACATGAGAAATCTGGAAAAATAGAAATAATAATAATATAAATAATCTACAAATCCATCTGTCTATCAAAACTCCTCTTCATTTTGCACGGAATACTAATTCTTCACGGAGAAGCAACCCTTTAAAAATAAGTTAGTCACATTTAAGACCAACTGGAATAAGTCTTCAACAAACACCTTGAAACTAAACTGTGATGCTGCTTTCTGTACTACTAACAAAACTGCAGGTATTGGGTGATGCCTTCGGAATAACAATGGCGACTGGATCCTTCGATATCAAAACAATACCCATGCATTCTCATATGTACATGCAGAATTTTGAGCCCTCCCGGAGGTTCTAAAAGGGACATTAGACTTTAGAGATATAACAATGGAAATTGAAACGGGCAGCACTGATGTGGTTAAACTATTACATGAGGAAGATACTAACTTTCAAAATATAACTATGGAATGCAGGTGGTTAATGCTCCAGCTGAAACTCCTAGTAGTGAAACACAACTTTAGAGAAGGCAATGAAATGGCTCATAAACTGGCTAAGGAGGCACTATCATGCAAGGATAAATGTTTTTACCTAGCTTGTCCACCTTTTTTTGTGCATAATGAACTCCAAAAGGATAAGCTTGGCACTAGTAACAGTTCAAGAAGTATTTTTACTAATGTTTGTAATACCCTAGCTATATTGGGCAATAATAATGCCTTGAAGTCTTTGTCGAACGGTTGTAACTCCTTTTGCTAAGTAATATGATATCTATCTTTATGTTAAACAAGAGCCTAACTAGTCATCTCTACCAACTATATCATAACAAGCTCTTCATAGACAAAGAATTAATACTTTTTCACACAAAATTTCCAAAGGAGAATATGTTCCCTTTTGTTCGATAAATTCAAACACTTAAAACTATCTGGGCTAGTACTTATAATATTTTAGCCAGCATGACAAAATAAATTTGCTCTAAGTAGCACCATTGGTCTGAATGATTTTTGTAAGTATTAATTTTAGTATTGTCTCCTTTAACCGAACAAAAAAGAGTGAACTCTTACACTTTATACCTCATCCCTTACCGATATAATATGCTGGTCATTAGAGTAGATTAAGAGTCGCCACTATAAGATATATGTGATGGACTTGCCAAATTGAAATGTAAACAATGGAATTGTTTAAGAAATGGACGAACAAAGCTTTCAATTTATCTCATCAACTTAGATATAATGAAAATTACAAATTTAACTGAATTAATCTGCAAGCTCCATTGATGAATTCAACCTGAAAGAAGAATTTAGGGTCATCATGCTGCCGCTCCCTAATACAATAAAATAAGGAAGATCGAGAAACCACACAAGCTAGGACCCGATTGGGATATGAAAGATTCAATCTCACAAAGTGACTGGCTAAGGCTTCACTATCCATCACCATAGGCCGATCTGACGCTGGTGAATACGCCAAACTCCCCAAAACTTTTCGCTCGGCAACTCAAGGCATCAACCACTACATTGGCCTTGCCCGTGTGATATAAAATAGTGATGTTATAATCCTTCAGCAGCTTTTACTTCCTAAATCTAGCACAAATTTAGATCCTTTTGCTTTAACAAATGCTGCAAGCTCCGATGGTCAGTATAAATCTCACAGGGAACCCCGTATAAATAATGGCGCCAAATCTTCAGGGCATAAACAATGGCAGCTAACTCAAGGTCGTGAACATGGTAATTCTTCTCATGTATGTTCAACTGTCTGGATGAGTAGGCAATCACCATACCATCCTGCATCAACACCGCTCCGAGGACAGACCTCGAGGCATCACAATAAACTGTATAATACCTCGAACCTGTAGGCAATATCAAAACTGGTGTTGTAGTCAAAGCTGTCTTGAGCTTCTGAAAGCTCGGCTCACACTCCTCTATCCACTAAAATGGAGCACCCTTCTAGGCCAACCTAAAGGGGCTGAAATCGATAAAAACCTCTCCACGAAATGACGATATTAGCCTACCAAGCCAATGAAACTGCGGATCTCTATAGTTGAGGATGGTCTGGGTCAACTCTGCATGACCTCTATCTTCTTCGGATTACCCTCACTCAATACCACGTGGCATACGAATGCCACTGAATCCAACCAAAACTAACATTTCGAGAACTTAGCATATAACTTCTTTTCTCTCAGAGTCTGAAGCACAGTCCGTAGGTACCGCTTATGATATTCCCGACTCCAAGAATACACAAGAATATTATTAATAAAAATAATGACGAACGAGTCAAGATACGATCGGAACATAAGGTGCATCAAATGGATAAAGGTTGCTGGGGCATTGGTCAACCCAAATGACATGACAAGAAACTCATAATGACCATACCAAGCCCTGAAATCAGTCTTCGGGATATCTGGTTCCTGAATCGTCGACTGATGGTAACCTGAGCACAAATCAATCTTAGAAAATACTAGTTCACCCGAAGCTGGTCAAATAGATCATCAATACGAGGCATAGGATAACAGTTCTTCATTATAGCTTTGTTCAGCTGGCGATAATCAATACACATACGCATAGAACCATCCTTTTTCTTCAAAAACAAGATAGGAGCATCCCAAGGTGAAACACTGGGTCGATTAAAACACTTACCAAGCAATTCTTGTAACTGGTCCTTCAACTCTTTCAATTCAGGAGGAACCAAATGATACAGAGGGATAGAAATGGGCTGAGTGCCCGGCAACAGATCAATGCCAAAATCAATATATCAGGCGGCATGTCTAGAAGATCAGCTGGAAACATATCGGGAAAATCCTGTACTATTGGGACTGAATCAACTAAGGGGTATCAACACTGACATCTCTCACATAAGCTAAATGCCCGTCACACCCCTTCTCAACCATACGCCGAGCCTTAAGGAAAGAAATAACTCTACTGGGAGTATGATCTAAAGTACCCCTCCACTCAACACGCGGTACACCTGTCATAGCTAGCATCACAGTCATGGCGTAACAATCAAGAATAGCATAATGGGGTGACAACCAGTCCATGCCCAAGATAATATCAAAATCAACCATGCTGAGTAACAATAAATCGGCTCTGGTCTGAAAACCATGAACCGTAACCAAACACGACCGATAAACGAAATCCACAACAAGAGAATCTCCTAATGAATAGAAACATAAACGAGGGAACTCAAAGAATCTCGGGGTACACCCAAAGGTAGAGCAAAGCAAGAAGACACATAAGAATAAGTGGAGCCTAGATCAAATAGAACCGATCATATCTGTAAAAAACCAGTACAATACCTGTAATGACAGAATCATAGGTAACAACCTCGGTACGAGCAGGAATGGCATAGTATCTGGCCAGGCCTCCCGCTCTAGGGCGACCTCTACCTCCCCGACCTCCATCCCTAGGTGACTGGGCAGATGGGGTAGCACCTGGAGCTGTAATCATAGCCTGAGAACTCTACGGGGCACGTTGTGGCTAAGATGTTTGTGGAGGTGAAAGCGTCCCAAGTCTGGATCAATCCCTCACCATATGGCGTGTGTCACTAAACTAAAAACAAGCTTTGGGAGGACGTGGCTGGCTAGGGCGAGGTCAGCTAGACTAGCCTCTGAAAACACCCAGCGTAGGAGGCACGCTAGATACCTGTGGTGCATCATAAGGCTCCTAAGATCTAGGAGGAGTTGGAGCATTGCTGGCTGCTACAAGAGCTAAATTAACAGGGTGAGTCACATAAACCCTACCATGATGACCTGCAGCTGGGGTACGGGCTCCAGAATAATATCCCGACTCTCGAGACCTCTTGGCCACCCTCTCCTGTCTCTCCTTAGCATGCATACCCTCAATACCCCTAGCAATGTTCACCACCTACTGATAAGAAATGTCCATCTCCAACTCACGAGACATGCAAGACCTAATGCTGGGAATGAGGTAGTCAATAAATCGGCGAACCCTCTCGCGGACAGTAGAAATCAAGGCTGGTACATGTCTAGCCAATCTGGTGTAACAGATAGCATACTCTGAAATAGTCATAGCACCCTACGTAAATTCTAAAACTCTACGAGCCATGCATCCCTGAGGCTTTGAGGAACAAACTCTCTCATTAACAGCTCTGATAATTGTGTCAAAGTCACTGAAACAACCTCGTTTGGACTGTCTAACTCATAGGTGTTCCACCACTCATAGGCGGCTCCCCGAAGCTGGAAAGTAGTGAAAGACACTCTGCTCGATCATGATATACATGTAAAGCGAAGAATACGACGGCATTCCTCTAAAAATACCAAGGGAGCATCTGATTCTAATCCACTGAATACCAGAGGATCATGCTTCTTGAACCTCTCAAGTATACGCCATTCATCCTCTGAAGCAACTGCCCTGTCCTCAGACTCAAGTGACACTGCAGCCGATGTTGGAATGATCTCCAGGGCCTGCTCAACAAGCACTCGCTGCTCAAAAGTGCGGGGGGGGGGGGGTAGGGTAGTCTATGCTCATCCCCCGGCCTGGGATGTGGCTACAGCAAGGGGAAACAATCCTGGCTGAGCCAAGGTGGTGTACATGCTCGCAAGAGTCTCCTGAAGGGTTAGAGTGGTAGCAAGAGTAGGCGTGTTAGGTGCGTGGACTCCGACTGGGTTTGTTGGTGGTATCTTGGTGGCAGCTCATGTAGGTTCTATTGTTGCACCACGTGCACTTCCTCAGCCTCTACCTCGACCCCAGCCACCGACGGCTGCAGTAAGGGGCACATGTGCCCGAACATCTCGAGTAGCACGTGTCCTCACCATATGTGATAGAATAGAAGATAGAGGTTTAGAATTGTGATGTCAAAATATCGCACGACAAGGAAATCAAATGAAGTGGAAATTTTCCAAACAGTTACATAGCCTCTCGTAGATAAGTACAAGCATCTCCGTAGCGATCAGCAAGACTCTAATAAACCGGCATGTGTTCCGTAACTCCTATGAACCTAGAGCTCTGATACCAACTTTTCATGACCCCAGTTCGCCCTCCGCGAACAGTCATGATGGTCTACGACTAGGGAAGCCTAACAAGTGCGGAAAACAATTGAAACATGCGAAAATAAAAATTTAAAATTAGGAATAACCAAAAAACAAAATATAAATTGTCACTCGGCATATACAACTCAATATCTCAAAAATCTTACAACACTATCCCAAAACCGAGAAACTCCCGGGAACACAAGATGAAAGAGATATAGTAAAGTGCTCTAACTCCTGAGTGTCTATATCAACAGTAAGATAGAAAAGCTAGCACTATAGGATACTATAAAGATAGAGACTCCCTTGGTCTGCGGACACGACAGATAAACCTGGAAGTCTTTGTAAGATCTTCCTGCCTTAAGGGTGATAAGACTGGATAGAGGTACCTTGATCTGCACATAAAAATCATGCGCAAAAAGGGCGTGAGTACACCATAGTGGTACTCAGTAAGTGCCAAGCCTAACCTCGATCAGTAGTGACAAGGAAGGTCAGGGCCCTACTGAGGTTAAATAAAATATAAGGGTTAATAATATGAAATAAACCAGTATAATTAAGTGCAACAGTAAGAAAATACCATAAAATGGAAGGAAAAATAACAACTAGCATAAAGACCACAAACCACGGAAAAAATACAACTCAACTCAGTAAATAACAACAGGGACACCTTCCAGGATACCGTCCTATCGACCCAATTACAACTATCCAGTGGATCATCCAGGATATCGTCCCGTAGTCCATCTTATATATGTGTCTGAAGGATCTCCCGAGATCCCGTCCCGTAGTCCAACTACTAATGTGCAGGGATCTACTGGAGTTCGATCTGTAGTCCCAAATGAAAATACCCAGTACTGGGGGAATCTACCGGGTGCATTCCTATAGTTCCATATAACTGTGCAGGGGGATCTACTGAGAATCTAACCCATAGTCCCAAAGTAAACAGACAAGAGGGAGCTACCGAAATCCCACATCCATAGTCTCAATGTAAATACACAAACAACAAGAAGAAGATATTCACAATGGAAATTTCATATCAAGGCATCAAGTAATTCTCGCCTAGCATACTGCACAGAGTTCAGGTAAAGCAGGTTAAAGAAATATGGCAATGGAATCAATTAGACATGCTTCCCTAAATTAACAACATGTTATTTAGCACAAGCAAGGAAAGCATGAAAAGGAACATACTAGTAAATACTTAATGAAAAATGAATTTCTCAACAATTTGCACAAGTACACAATCGTCACCTCACGTACAAGGCATTTCAATTACCAAATATACAATCCTAAGGGGAAGGTCCCCCACAGAAGGTTAGACAAGCCATTTATCTTGAACCGACTCAAAATGAACTCGAAACCATGCTTTTACCATGAGTATCCGACTCCAAATAACCCAAATCTATTCAATTCAATTGCATCTCATAAATAACACCTCAAGTAACTGATTCTACGATTTAATTCAAAGCTCTTAGGTGAAATTAGGTAAAATGACCAAAACGCTTCTCAAACCCACATCTCGGGATCGAGTAACATTTACATTTCCAAAATCCCCACACTCTCACGAGTTTAGACATACCAAGAATACTGAAATCGGAGTCCAAAGGGACCTTCAAATCCTCACTTTAGGTTCTCTTAAATTCATGTCCTAATTACCATTCTTTCCAAATTTCTCACCACTGATTAGGTCTCTAATCATATAAAAACGAGTTATGAAGTCAAGAACATTACGTCCAAGTGATTCCCCTTTGTTTTCCTTAGAAATCCCTCTCAAAAACTTCAAAATCGGAAGAAAATGGTGGAAGAATAGCTAAATTTCGCAAAGAAAATAATTTATAAGTTCTGCCCAATGATTTCCGCATTTACGACCTTGGGAGTGCATCTACGGTCCTGCTTCTGCGGAATTATGTCGCATCTACGACTTTCATTAAAAGGGCAAGGACCGCATCTCCGATAACTATTTTGCATCTGCAAAACCACTTCTGCGGTATAACTTTCACATTTGCGGAATCTAAAGGGAAAGCCCAAATCCGCTTTTACGGTCCCCAAACCGCATATACAAAACTACTAGAAGAATAGCTGTTGCAGCAATCTAAACTCCAAAATTCCTCCGTCAACCATCCGAATTCACCCTGAGGCCTCCGGGACCTCAACCCAAAGCACCAACATCACCGAATACCTTATTCAAACTTGTACCAAACCTTAAACCACCTAAAACAACATCAAAACCTCGGATTAATCAAGGATTTAAGCCTAAGAACTCCAAATATCCCAAAATACACTTTCAATAAAAAACCTAACCAAACTATCTCCGAATAACTCGAAATTTTGCACACACATGCCAAATGACATGACGAAACTACTGCAACTCTAAGAATTCCATTTTGAGTCTCCGATCAAAATATCACTATCTGACCAGAAACTTCAAAAACTCAACTTTCAGCATTTCAAGCCTAAATTAGCTACGGGCCTCCAAAGCACACTCCAAACACGCTCCCAACCCCGAAATCACTCAATTAACCTAACAGAACCATCAAATTTCCATTCCGAGGCTGTCTTTACACCGTTCTAACTACGGTCAACTTTCCAACACTTAAGCTCTTAATTAGGGACTAAGTGTCCCAAAACTCTCCGAAACTCAAAACCAAACATCTCGGTAAATCAAATTAGCAAAAATAACCTTAGGGAAAATAGATAATTGGGGATCAAGGCGTTAAATTCTTAAGATGAACGGTCGGGTTGTCACAATTATTTACCCTAATTCTTCACATTTCTTTTGTCTTTAGATAACCATCGCTAAACCTTACAATACCCCTTCGTTGAAATTGACTTTATCTTCAAGGTCGAAACCGAGCTGCAAAAGCCGAATAATGTCCCTTAATTACCCCCAATCCTCCCAAGTCGCCTTATCGATAATTAGGTTAGTCCATTGGACTAACACCTTCATCGTAGCAGCATTATTTAACTTCACCATCCGGTGTTTCAGAATAACCGATGGTTGCACAAGAACACGAACATCATTGTCACGTATTGGTAGTTGATGGCTGGGTATAATCATTGGTCCGACACGGCTTTTTAGTTGGAAAATATGGAAGAAGGGATGGATCTGAGACCCTTGAGGCAGATCTAGCTGGTAAGGAAGGTTTCATACACTAATTTTAATGATACTAAACCAACATAAAATTTAATCGAAGAACATTTATTTGTGTATATTAATGAAAGGAGATGGAAGAATGTTGGTTGATTCACTATAAAGTTGAAGAAAGAAATACTTACAATGCATACTATTTTATAGAAGATGTTATTGAGATTTATTGGGATGATTTACCTTGCTGGAAGAAAGTTTCAAAATATATAAAAGAAGAAAGGGAAAAGAGTCTATTGTGAGTCAAAGAAGGAAACAGTAATCATATACTATCTCTTACGTGAGTACATGGAAAGCTATCAAGAAGATTGAAGTATGGCTTTAAGTAAGGAATTAGGAAGTTCAGTTATGAAAATATATATTTTAGGCTCCATCAATATGATTCCTATTCTATTCAAATCTTTTGGGATACAATTTAAGTCAATAAACTTGAATTGATTACAGATCTTCAATAACGAAGATATCCATCCAATAAGGAAAAAAAGATATTACTGATAAAGCTTAAAGAAATATTCAAAGGGATCTAGATTTGCAATTAGCAACGGTCAAAATCGAAGGTATTATAAATACGAGCAGTTAGGGAAGAAGAAAAGCATACAACCTTATATACAATTGTCCACCCAACTAAAAGTGCTTTATTCTACTCTTAACAAACACTGTAATTGACTTTTAGTAGATTTACTGTATACACAAAAGAGAGAAGAGATACATAAAATGTTGAAAAGGCAGTGTGTCTTGAGAGGATATGTCACTGTTTGTTTCTTTGGTGAGGAAGTGAAAACCAAAGGGTCATTGTTGGTGAGTGAGTGAAAACTAACCTTGTAAACGTTGGTGGTGAAAATTAAAAATCACACAAATTTTACTTAACTCAAATTACAAAGAGTTCAAGAGATAACATCCTTACAACCTAAGGAAGCTGTATTAGGATACCACATTAGTTCTAAACTAGTATAAAATTCCTAGTGGCACTTATTTTATTGCTCTCATATTTTATTATTCACCTTTACTATTTGTTGTAAGTATTAATTGTTTAAATTGAAGTACTAACAGTTTTGGTATAGGCTGTCTCCGCATTAGTCGACTAATTGTATAATTCACTCCCTCTTGTACTTTTAATTTGTATCAGATCAGGTCTCACATCTTTATTTTTTCCGTAATAGCAAGTGAGAAAAGATCCAGCCAGGTCATCAAATTACTGGAACCGTATATCAAGTAGGTTACTCAAAAAGAAGTCCACCGTACTTTAATAGTTAATGCAATAGCCATTGAAAAGAAAGAATGAATGTTTATGTTCAATCAATGGATTATCGAGCCTGATTAGTTATTCATAATGGACCAAGGCATATTTCAAACAACAGTGATGAAAAGAAGCTTGTAAAAAGGGCATCCATATCTGACTACACAAAAGAACATTTGAATATTATACAAACAAATGCTAGAGCAATCAACACGCTCTATTATGCGATAGTAAAGAAGAATATAAGAAAATATCCACCTGTGAAACTACTAAATCTATATGGGGCAAATTGAAAAATATCTATGGGGACGCAAACAAAGTTAAGGAAATTGAATCCAGGTCAACTCTTGAAGAATCTCAAATGGTAAAAATCGATCCAGGTCAACTCTTGAAGAATCTCAAAATGGTGAAAATTGAGAGGATTTGACCGTGATACTTAGGATGAGAAAAAAGAAGAGTAGAAAAAAGCAGAATAGAAAATCTCAATCCAATTAGAATCATCAAAAGAATCACAAGAATGAGGTTCAACTACACGAGAATATATGCTGCTATGAATTTGGTAAACCTGGACACATGAAATTGAAGTGTCCTAACCTCAAGAAGAAGAATCATGGAATCTCAACTTGGAGCGATGAGGATGATCAAGAAGAAGTGACACATTTATGTCTCAAGGAAAGAGGAGAAACTGAAGACGTTTTCTTCAAATCCATTCTGGATTGTGATCCCAAGAAAAAGAATCACAAATCTTGGAGCGACTAAGATGAATCTGAAGAAGAAAATGATCACAAAAGAATGGATAACCTATGTTTCATAGCAATAGGAGAAATTGACAAAGTATGTCCTACTCCTATTACGTATTACGATAAATGTGATGAATTGCAGAACAATATTGAATTGGTTCTCAACAAGCTTGATAAAATTCATAATGAATATAATAAGTTGAGGAAAGAGAAGAATAATTAGGAGATCCAACTTTAAGAATATAACAAGTTGATATATAAGAAGAAAGATAGGAAGATCCAACTCGAAGAATATAACAAATTGAGAAATGAAAAGAAAGACCAGGATATTCAGCTTGAAGAAAATCATGTGAAGAACAACTTACTTCAAGAAGATAATTCTGAGCTTCGCAAACAAATAACAAGCTTTCACTAATCCTCTAGCACTACTTTGATCGATCAAAGCCGACTCCCAATTTTAATAGTTATACAACTGAAAAGGGATTTATTGGTAGATGTTATATTTCAAACAAGTTGACTAGGGGAAGTTTCAAGTCGACTAATAAGGTATCTGTAGGTAAACGCTCTTCTTCTCATATTACATGTCACTATTGTGGAAATTTTAGACATAAAGTATTTGCATGCAGTTATGCCAAAAGTTATATTAGATCAAAATATATTTAGAAAACTAAAGAGATACATGCATCTCCAATTACAGTAGCTACTAACCATGAAGGACCCAAAAAGGTTTGGGTACCGTATGAAAATTAATTCGTTTTGCACGAATTTTAAGTCCAGCTATAAAAATGGGTCAATGATATTTGCAAAATGACTAGTCAAGGAACGTTCTTAAAGATGCTTCAAAATTCATACATATTCTACAGAGGATGAAGGAACTATTGCACATGATGATAAAGCTTATATAATTCGTATCACTAAAGGTTATTCAAGTTCATTTGGATGCTTTATAAGGTGATACGTATCTTGTAACATCTTTTGTTGGTTAAGCATTATATGATATATACAACTATATATTTCTTGAGTCGACTAGCTGTATTATACTACTATTCTATTTGATGTTTAATCTTATCCTCGACTTAGAGATTTTGAGTAACATTAATTTATATCTTGCATGGACCATGCCATTTGTATAAGCATTAGGATAAGCAAGCATGCATGCATTTCTTTAATTTCATTATGAGCTTAAGATATTTTTTAAAGAGACTTACTTCTGATAATGTCACGAACCTGGTTCACCAATTGTGAATCTGTCATGACGGCGCCCAGTCTTCGCGACTAGGCAAGCCTAACACATTGCAAAATTTAACAGTTCAAGATAAAAACAGTAAACAAACACTAAATACAAAAAGAAATGTATAACGATGCCGCTTGGCACATACAGTGAATACACAACTCCTAAAAGTAACATCCCAAAAATCGGAATCCCACGGGGAACACAAGTTGCAAGAAGTCTAACACTGCTCTAGTCACCCGAATTTGTCTAAGACAAAGAGAGGAATCGAAATAACAGCTAATAACTAGCGATGGAATGAGAAGGAGTCTTTGCGGATCTGCAGACGTAGCAGATGTATACCTCAAGTCTCCGATAATGATCCCTGATAGCTACTGGCGGTATGCCTGCTCAGATATACCTGGATCTGCACAACAAAAGTGTGCAGAAGTGAAGCATGAGTACACCACAACGGTACTCAGTAAGTGCCAAGCCTAACCTGGTGGGGTAGTGACGAGGAAGGTCGAGGCCCTACTGAGATGAACATAAGAATAAATATGAAAGGAATAGATAGTAGTAAATACAGTAAATCTAGTCTATCCAGCAGAGTAATAAGTATAACGGAAATAGGCTACAACTATAACTACAATTTACGATTACAAAAACAATCACTACAGGCTATTTATCATTAGGGATCTCGTGGTATCCCGTGGATCTCGTGGTATCCTCATCATATACACAAGGGATCTCCAAGTATCCCGAGGATTTCCTAGTATCCTCATACTATACACAAAGGATCTCCAACTATCCCGAGGATCTCCTAGTATCCTCCAGTTAATCAGTCCTGTACTGGGGATCTCTTAGTGTCCGCCAGTGAATAACTCCTGTGCCAGGGATCTCTTGGTATCCCGCACTTCCAAATCTCTGAAAAAGATACAAACAGGGGGAGCTCTCATGATGCCTTCTCGTAGTCCCAATAGTAAACACATCACAACAAATCAATATTTAAGAGAAAGAATGTAAGTGCGGACAACAAGTAAAATCTAGAGTCTAGTATGCTTCACAAGAAAAACAGATATTGCGATTTAGTCAAATAGATCAAATGAGTTACTAGCATGCTCTCACTAAGCTAAAACAAGTGAAATTGCATTTTCAACAGTTAAATATGTGAAGAAACACGGTCTAAATAAGCCAAGTAAGGTGGATTTTCAACAACTAGCACAAGTAAACACACGTCACCTCGCGCACAAGGCATTTAAACAACAACAAGGATATCCTAAGGAGAGAGGTCCCCCATACAAAGTTAGACAAGACACTTAGCTCGAACCTGTACCAAAATCGCTAAGAAACAAAGCCTTTGCCACGAGTATCCGTCTCTGAGTGGCCATATCCGTTCAAACCAATTACGTATTGTAAATAACATTGCAAGTAACTAATTCCACTGTTAAAATTAAGGCTAAGGCACGAAAATAGGTTAAATTCCCAAAATTCCCCTCAGTCCAACATATCGGAATTGAATAATTTTCACATTTTCAAAAACCTCGTACTCTCAAGAGTCTAACCATATAAAAATCTCCCAAATCGGAGGTCAAAATGCCCCTTCAAATCCTCACAATTAGGTCTAAGAACTTTACCCCAATTTTCATTCTAATATCCAAAATTAATGGTTGAAATCACGATTAGATTAGTGTATTTTAGTCATAGAGGAGTAAGGAATCGTTACCCAATAGTTGCCTCTGAAAAGCCCTCGAAAAATCTCCCAAAACCGAGCTCTCTAGCTTGAGTTTGATAAAAATGGAAGAACCCTCGTTTTTGAAAAGTTTATAACTGTTCTGATACTTTGTTCAATGCGATCGCAGGAACACGTCTGCGATAGCGGAGAGTAAAATTGAAGGGCCCTGGAAATGCTCTTTGCGAACACAGGAAGGTTCATGCGATCGCGGAAGGAAAGGAGCTGAGCTTATGCGATCACATCAGAAGGCCTGCGGTCTCGGATAAGGAATACCAGGAGCTATGCGATTACAGGATGGAAGTTGCGATCGCATTGAAAGAAAAGGCCACCCTCTGAAGCTCCACTACGTGATCACAGGAAAGGGCATGCGATCGCAGAGAACAATGGTCTGCAATAGCAACAACAGAAAATCTGCTATGCTCTAAGTTCCAAAATTGCTCCGTTGAGCATCCAAAACACATCCGAGGCCCCCGGAACCTCAACCAAACATACAGACATATCCCATAGCATCATTCAAACTTGAACCAATCCTTAAACCGCCTAAAACAATGCAGGAAACGCAAATTAATCAATGGTTTGAACTTAAAAACTTCAAAACTCAACCAAAATCGCTTTCGATTCAAAACCTAACCAAAACACGTTCAATTGACTTGAAATTTTGCACGCACGCCCCGGATGACATGATGGTGCTACAGTAACTTCCGAAATCCTTTTCCCACCCTCAGATAAAAAATACACTACTGGACAGGAAACTTCAAAATACTAACTTTAGGCATTTCTAGCCTAAATGAGCTACGAACATCCAAAATACATTCCAAACACGCTCCCAGCCCCAAAATAACCTAACGGAGCGAACGGAACCCTCGAATTTCCATTCTGAGGTTTTCTTCACACTGTTCTGATTACATACCATTTTTCAATACATAAGCTCTCATTTAGGGACTAAGTGTCCCAAAACTTTTCGAATTCTATTACCGAACGTCCCAACAAACCAAAATAGCAATAATGAACTTAGGGGAAGCAGTTAATGGGTGAAAGGGCCATAAATTCCAAAGATGACCGGCGAGGTCGTCACATCCTCCCACACTTAAACATTCATTCGTCCTCGAACGAGCATAGAGAACATACGTGAAGTAGAAAAAAGATGAGGGTATCGGCTGCGCATATCCCGCTCGGTCTCCCAAGTCGCCTCCTTGGCCGGGTGACCCCACCACTGAACCATTACTCAAGCTATATCCTTTAACCTGAGCTTTCGGACCTGCCTGTCTAATATTTCCACAGGCTCCTCAACATAGGACAAGTCATTGTCCAACCGGACTGAAGTGAACTCCAACACGTGAGACGGGTCACCGTGATACCTCCGAAGCATCGTGACAGCAAATACTGGATGAACCCCGGCCAAACTGGGAGGTAAAGCAAGCTCATAAGCAACCTTTCGAATTTGCTTCAAAATCTCAAATGGACCAATGAACCTCAGGCTCAACTTCCTTTTCTTTCCAAACCTCATGACGTCTTTCATAGGCGAGACCCGAAGCAAAACCCATCACCAACCGTAAAGGAAACATCACGAACCTTTCGGTCCACGTAACTCTTCTGTCTGGACTGGGCTGTACGAAGTCCATCCTAAATCACCTTAACTTTCTCGAGCGCATCCTGGACCAAATTAGTGCCCAATAACCTGGCCTCACCCGGCTCAAACCAAACCATCGGGGATCTGTATCTCCTACCATATAAGGCCTCATACCGCGCCATCTGAATACTGGGCTGATAACTGTTGTTGTACACGAACTAAGCCAATGGCAAGAACTGATCTCAAGACCCCTAACCTCAATCACGCACGCGTGGAGCATATCCTCAAGAATCTGAATAGTGCGCTCGGACTGTCTGTCTGTCTCAGCGTGAAAAGTCGTGCTATAGTCACCTAGGTACCCAACTTATGCTGGACGACTCTCCATAACCGTGATGTAAACACTGAACTCCTGTGTGAGATGATAGAAACGGAATGCCGTGTAGACGGACAATCTCCCTGATATAAGTCCCTGCTAACCGCTCCACTAAATAAGAAGTACACACTGGAATGAAATGAGCGGACTGACCTGTCAGCCGATCTACAACAACCCAAATAGAATCAAATCTCCTCGCTTTCAAAAGGAGACCAGTCACAAAACCCATAGTAATCTTCTTCCATTTCCACTCCGGAATCTCCATTTGCTGGAGTAACCCTCTCGGTCTCTGGTGCTCGGCCTTTACCTGCTAACAATTGAAGCATCTAGCGACAAACTCTACTATATCCTTCTTCATCAGCCTCCGCCAGTAATGCTGCCTTAAATCCTGATACATCTTTGCAGCACCCGGATGGATGGAGTACCGTGAGCTATGGGCCTCGGTCAATATCAACTCCCGAATATCATCAACATCGGGTACACAAATCCGACCCTGCATCATCAATACCCCGTCATCTCCAATAGTCACATACCTAGCATCGCCATGCTGAACTGTGTCTTGGAGGACAGACAAACGAGGTTCATCATACAGCCGCTCTCTAATACGATCAAACAATGAATACCAAGAAACCACATAGTCTAGAACTCGACTGGGCTCCGAAAGATCCAATCTCACGAATTGACTGGCTAAAGCCTGAACATCCATCGCCATAGGTCTCTCTGAAGCTGGTAAATATGCCAAACTCCTCAAACTCTCCACCCGGCGACTCAAGGCATTGGCTACCACATTGGCCTTGCCCGGTTGATAAAGAATAGTGATACCATAATCCTTCAGTAGCTCCAACCATCTCCTCTGGCGCAAATTCAAATCCTTCTGCTTGAATAAGTGCTGCAAACTCCGGTGATCCATATAAATATCAAAAGGCATTCCGTACAAATAATGATGCCAGATCTTTAAGGCGTGCACAATAGCGGCTAACTTGAGGTCATGGACATGATAGTTCTTTTCATGTACCTTCAACTATTTGGACGCATAGGCAATCACCCTACCGTCCTGCATCAACACCGCTCCAAGTCCAACTCGTGAGGCATCACAATAAAACGTATAGGACCCCGAACCAGTAGGCAAAAATTAGAATAGGGGATGAAGTCAAAGCCGTCTTTATCTTTTTGAAGCTCGCCTCACACTCGTCTGACCATTGAAAAGAAGCACCTTCTGGGTCAATCTAGTCATAGGGGCTGCAACCGATAAGAACCCCTCCACAAAGCAACAATAATACCTCGCCAGGCAAAGGAAACTGCGTATCTCTATAGCGGAGGAGGGCCTGGGCCAACTCTGTACGACCTCCAACTTCTTCGGATCTACCCGAATGCCCTCACTTGATACCACGTGGCCCAGGAATGCCACAGAACTGAACCAAAACTCACATTTTGAGAACTTTGCATGTAACTTCTTTTCCCTTAGGGTCTGGAGCTCTGTCCTCAGGTGCTGCTCATGATCTTCCCAACTCCAGAAGTACACAAAAATATCGTCTATGAAAATAATGACAAAAGAGTCGAGATAGGGTATGAATAGACTGTGCATCAAATGTATGAAAGCTGTTGTGGCGTTGTTCAACCCAAATGACATGACAAGGAACTCGTAATGACCATACCGAGTTCTGAAAGCAGTCTTCGGTATATCCGGATCCCGAATCTTTAGTTGGTGATAACCCGAGAGCAAATAAATCATAGAAAATATCTGTGCGCCCTGAAGCTGGTCAAATAGATCATCAATATGAGGCAAAGGATATCGGTTCTTCACTGTAACTTTTTTCACCTAACGATAATCGATACACATGCGAATTTAACCATCCTTTTTCTTTACAAACAAGACAGGAGCACCCCATGGTGAAACGCTGGGTCGAATAAAATCCTTATCAAGCAATTCGTGTAAGTGATCCTTCAACTCCTTCAACTTAGGAGGAGCCATTCGGTTAGGAGGAACAGATATGGGCTGAGTGCCCGACAACAAATCAATACCAAAATCAATGTCCCGATTGGGTGGCATGCCCGGAAGATCATCTAGGAACACATGGGGGAATTCCCGTACCATTGGAACAGAGTCAACAGAAGGGGTATCAGCACTAACATCTCTCACATAGGCTAAATACGCGGCACACCCTTTCTAACCCATATATGAGCCTTATGAAAAGATATAACTCTGCTGGGAGTGTGATCAAAAGTACCACTCCACTCAATATGTGGAATACCTGGCATAGCCAGCGTCACGGTCTTAGCGCGATAATCGAGAATATCATACTGGGGCGACAACCAGTCCATGCCTAAGATAATATCAAAATCAACCATATCAAGTCATAAAAGATCTGCGTTGGTCTCAAAACCATGAATAGTAACCAAACATGACCGATATACGCGGTCCATAACAAGGGAATCTCCCACGGGAGTAGAAACATATATAGGAGAGTTCAAGGTCTCTCGGGTTGTATCCAAATGCAGAGAAAAATAAGATGACACATAAGAATAAGTAGAGCCTGGATCGAATAGAACTAATGCCTCTCTGTGAATAACCAATATAATACCTATGATAACAGAATCGGAGGCGACAGCCTCAGCACGATTAGGAATGGTATAAAATCTGGCCCGACCCTTACCTCGAGTGCGATCTCTATCTCCCCGATCTCTACCCCTAGCTGGCTGGGCAGGTGGGGTGGTAGCTGGAGCGGGAATAATGGCCTGAGAATCCTGCTGGGTACGTTGTTTCTGAGACTGCTATGGAGGTGCACTCCTCCCAAGACTAAGGAAATCCCTCACTATATGGCAGGTATCCACGCACTCATTACAAGATCTAGGAGGTCGCGGTGGTGATGACTGAATGGGCCCACCCCTACTAGACTGACCTCAGGAGGTACCCCGCGCATGAGGCGCACTAGAAAGTAGAGGTCCATAATAAGTCTCTGGAGATCTGGGAGGAGCTGGAGTACTGCTGGGTGAAGGAAAAGCTCAGTGAACTGGGCGACCCGTATAGCCCCTACCATGATGTCCTACTCGTGAAGTACGGGTACCTGAGAAATAACCAGACTCTCGAGACCTCTTGTCCTCTCTCTCCTCTCGCTCTCTGGCATGGATACCCTCTATCCTCCTGGCTATGCTCACTACCTGCTGATAGGGTATATCCATCTCCAACTCTCGCGCCATGCCTGACCTGATTGAAGGAATAAGACCCTCGATAAACCTGCGAACCCTCTCACGAACAGTAGCCATCAAAGCAGACGCATGCTTGGCCAATATAATATATTGGATGGCATACTCAGAGACAGTTATAGGGCCTTGGCGCAAGTGCTCAAATTGCGTGCGCCATGCATCTCGGAGGCTCTGGGGAACAAATTCCATCTGAAACATATCTGAAAACTGAGTCTAAGCCAGGGAGGCAGCCTCGTCCGGACTGTCTAGCTCAAAAGTGTGCCACCAGTCATAGGCAGCTCCCTGAAGCTGTAAAGTTGCGAAAGAAACCCCGCTCCACGCAGTAATACCCATGGTGCAAAATATACGGTGACAATCCTTCAAAAACCCCAAAGCATCATCTGTAGATAGTCCGCTGAAAATATGAGGGTCATATTTCTTGAACCGCTCCAATCTACGCTGCTCATCCTCTAAAGTAGGTGCCCCATCCTCGGGTGAACCGGTACTGCAGGCTGGATAAGGATAATATTTGGAATCGGTGCCATATGCACCCTCTGCTCTGGAGCGCGGGCTGCGGGATCTGGGCTCCTCCCCTGGCCTGGGACGTGGCTGAAGGAAGAGGAAGCAACCCTGCCTGTGACAGCGTGGTATATATGCTCATAAACTGCGCAAATGCCTCCTAGAAAGATGGAGTAGTGGTGGTTGTGGACGTCTCAGGAGCCTGAGTCTTGGCTGGATTTGTTAGTGGTACCTCGGCGGCCGCTCGCGCATGTGCCCTGGCTGAACCCCGGGTGCGTCCACGACCCCTGCCCCGGCCCCTGCCTCTAGCGACTGCAGGAGGGGGTGTGGGTGCCTGATCATCCCGGGTCGTGCATGTCCTCACCATCTGTGAGAGAATAAACGACAGAAGTTTAGAATCGATATAAAAAACATAGCACGACAAAGAATCCAATGAAGTGAATATTTTTCCTAAACAGTTACATTGCCTCCCGTAGATAAGTACAGACATCTTCGTACCAATCAGCGAGACTCTAAATAACCGGCACATGTCCCGTGACTCCTATGAACCTAGAGCTCTGATACCAACTTGTCACAACCCTGGTTCACCAATTTTGAACCTGTCATGACGGCACCCAGTCTTCACAACTAGGTAAGCCTAACACATTGCGAAATTTAACAGTTCGAGATAAAAACAGTAAACAAACACTAAATACAAAAGGAAATGTATAACGATGCTGCTTGGCACATACACTGAATACACAACTCTTGAAAGTAACATCCCAAAATACGGATTCCCACGGGCAACACAGGCTGCAAGAAGTCTAACACTGCTCTAGTCACCAGAATTTGTCTAATACAAAGAGAGGAATCGAAATAACAGCTAATAACTAGGGATGGAATGAGAAGGAGATTTTGTGAATGTGCGGACGTAGCAGATGTATACCCCAAGTCTCCGATAATGCTCCCCGACAGCTACTGGCGGTATGACTGCTCAGATGTACCTAGATCTGCACAACAAAAATGTGCAAAAGAGTAGCATGAGTACACCACAACGGTACTCAATAATTGCTAAGCCTAACCTCGGTGGGGTAGTGATGAGGAAGGTCGAGGCCCTAGTGAGATAAACATAAAAATAAATATGAAAGGAATAGACAGTAGGAAATACAGTAAATCTAGTGTATTCAATAGAATAATAAGTATAACGAAAATAGGCTACAAATACAACTACAATCTATGAATATAAGAACAATCACTACAGGCTATTTATAATTGGGGATTTCCTGGTATCCCCAGGATCTTATATCAGCTGTAGACTCTCTATTCACTCTTTTATGCTTATCACATATGTTGTCAATATATGGTAGTATATATGAGGATCTAGTCAAAATATTTTCTACCACTATATGTTCTTTTTGGTTTGAAAATTTTTCCTCAAATATCCCGAAATTAAAAATTATTCTTTGGCTAATTTAAAATAATCGAGTATCTGTATGTACCTTGAATGATGTGCTGAGTTTAAGAGCTTTCAATTAGCTTTAACTTTTCTTTCCACTTAAGCTTTCTAAAGGTGATTATTATTACATAATTTTTTGTATAACTCTTTTGATACATAGAAGTAAGTATTCTGGATTAATTATATGCATCTACACCTTCGTATGAACATTTGCTCGCATATCTCCTATATGATGGTTTCACACTTTTGATGATGACAAAAGGGGGAGAGAATAGATGGTACAAAACCTTCCTTGCAAGTGTTAAAGAAAAGATTCATGAAGATAAGGGGAGCATAACTGAGGAATGTATAAAGTGAGGGGTTTGCCATCATAAAAAAGAGGAAATTGTTAGCCTCAAGATTTCATACACTAATTTTGATAATATCAAACCAATATAAGGTTTAATCAAAAAATATTTACTTGTGATAAATTTATTTTATTAGTACAGATTCATTATCGAAAGCAGATGGACGAATGATGGTTGATTCACTATAAAGAGGAGGAAGGAATTATCTACAATGAACACTCTTTTATAGAGGATATTATTGAGATTTATTTAGATGATTTACCTTGCTGGAAAAATCAAAATATATCGAAAAGATAGGGAAAAGAATCTGTTGTAAGTCAAAGAAGTAAATAGTAATCATTTACTATCTCCAACGTGAGTACATGGAAAGCTATCAAGAAGATTGATGTATGGCTTTAAATAAGGAATCAAGGAAGTTCAGTTATGACAAGATATATTTCAGACTCCATCAATATGATTCCTATGCCATTCAAATCTTTTGGAATACAATTGAAGTCAATAAACTTAAAGTGATTGAAGATCTTCAATAACGAAAATATCCATCCACAAAGGCAAAAAGGAGCTTACTGACAAAGACTAAAGGAATATTCAAAGGGGCCAGATTTGCTATTAGCAACGGTCAAAATCGGAGGCATTAGGAGCAGCTCGGGAAGAAGAAAAGCACGCAACCTTCTATCTAATTGTCTACCCAACTAAAAAAGTTCTTTATTTTACTCTTATCTAGTATTGTAATTCATTTTTAGTAGATTCACGGTGTATACAAAAAAGAAAAGAGAGACAGAAAAATATTTAAAAGGCAGTGTCATTGTTTATTTTTTCGGTGAGCGAGTGAAAATCAAATATTCGTTGCTCGCGAGCGAGTGAAAATCAACTATTGTTCATTGTTGGTGAACGAGTAAAAACAAACCTTGTAAACATTGATGGTGTACGTTAAAAATCACACAAGTGGTACTTAACCCAAATTATAAAAAGCTCAAGAGATAATATCCTTGCAATCCAAGGAGACTAATTAGGATACCACATTGGTTCTCAACTAGTATAAAATTTTTGGTGTCATTTATTTTATTGGTCACATATTTTATTATACAACTTTACTGTTTGTTGTAAGTATTACTTGTTTAAATTGATGTACTTGCAATTTTGGTGCAGACTGTCTCCGCATTAGTCGACTAGGTATGAAGAGTAGTCGACTAGAAATTTAAAAAGATTCAACCCCTTTTGTACTTTTAATCGGGTCCATAGTACTTAGAGCATAATTTCAATTTTTTTCGCATAGCCATTAATGCTTGTCTATAAGGCTGAATCTTGAGGTAGACGAGGTCACCCTAATTTAGGAATTTGTCAGTCCTATTTTGTTATACATAGAACTTCGTGCGATCTTGGGCCTACACTAAATTTTTCTTAAGTTGTTGTAGCATTTGTTGCCTCTGTGCGATGCATGTACCCACCCGCGAGTGTGATGAATGAGGAAAAGAAACAAAGGATATCTGGGGAGGGGCTAACCCCTAATCCACCACTCAACCAATGGAAGCCACGTGACTCACTGTTTAGGTTCATAGAATACCATAGACATAAGGTAGGATTCTAAGAATCGATTAAACCTTTCAGTTTGACCATCCATTTGTGGATGATAAGTAGTGTGCATTGTGAGTTTAGTGCCCAAAGTCTTGAATAGGTGCTGCCAAAAATGACTAGTAAAATAGGATCCCTGCTTGATACAATGGCCATAGGAAGGCCATGAAGTTCTTAGATCTCCTTCAACAAAAATATTAGCCACATCTTTGGCTGTATAAGAGTGCTTCAGGACTATAAAATGACCATACTTAGTTAATATGTCAACAATTACTAATATATCATTATT
The DNA here is from genome assembly GCA_034376525.1 of Nicotiana benthamiana. Classification (NCBI taxonomy): domain Eukaryota; kingdom Viridiplantae; phylum Streptophyta; class Magnoliopsida; order Solanales; family Solanaceae; genus Nicotiana; species Nicotiana benthamiana. The sequence goes on from CM067337.1 coordinate 31,922,250, forward strand.
TTGACTTGAAGAAGGAAGTCTTTCAATGAAATACATGGCTATTTCTTGCCATGGAAACGTAGAAAAAGGGAGAGGCTGTAGAAGCCCCGTAAGATGTACATTCTTAGTCTTAACTCTTTGGTAAGTAGCACATTCAGACACCCATTTAAGTATATCAGCCTTCATATTAGGCCACTAAAAGATAGATTGAATCCTTTTGTAAGTACCATACTGCCCAGAATGTCCTTCTAGACGGGATAAATGTAAGGATTCGAAGATCTTAAGCCTTAAGTTAGCTTCTTTGCCTACAAAAATCTTCTCTTCAAACCTGATAACTCATTAAGTAAATTTAGGCTACACCACAGGTGTTGTAATTAGTTCAGCTATCAGCTGTAATGCTACATGATCATGCTCATAACTCAACTCTATCTCTTTCATCCATGTAGGTTCCATAGTAGAGATAGGATAGAGTTAGATCATTCCTCTTGTCTTCTGGATAGAGCATCCACCACTCTATTTTCAGATCCCTTTATATACCATATCTCATAGTCCAACCCTAGTAACTTGGTCAGACCTTCTTGCTGCAATGCAGTTGTCACTCTTTGCTCCAGCAAATACTTCAGACAATGATGATCAGTTCTGATAATAAAATGACTCTGTTATAAGTAGTGTCCCCACTTATCAACAACAGATAGTACAACCATATACTCCTTCTCATAAGATGATAATCCACTGTGTGTAGGAGCCAGTGCTTTGCTAAAGAAGGCAATTGGGTTGCCTTCCTGCGTCAACACTGCACCCATACCCTTATCACAAACATCAGTCTTAATGATGAAAGGCTTAGTAAAGTCTACTAATTCCAGTACATGAGCTATTGTCATGACTTTCTTAAGATGAAAGAATGCATGTTCGGCTTCTTGATTCTGTTGGAAGGCATTTTTCCTCAGCAGATTTATTAGAGGCTTGCTAATGACTCCATGTGATTTGAAAAATCTTCTACTGAATCATGTCAGTCTAAGAAACCCCTTAAGGCTTTAACTTATTTATGTATAGGCATATCAGACATAGCCTTAATTTTGGAAGGATCAATTGATACCCCTTTTCTAGTTATCACGTGTCACACATAGTCTACTTTAGGTTGTCCAAAGGAACATTTGGATAACATAGCAAAGAGTTTTTTTGCTCTTATTATTTCCAACACTTTTCTAAGATGAGCGGCATGAAATGCCATAGAGGGGTGTAGACTAGTATGTCTATAAAAAATACTAGGATAAACTTCCTCAAATAAGGTTTGAACACATGATTCATTAAGGACTGGAAAGTGGCAGGTGCATTGGTCAAGCTAACATGTACGACTCTAAACTTATAGAGTCCCAAGTGAGTTCTAAATGTTTTTTAGATATCATCCTCCCCCATTCTAATTTGATGATAGCCTACTCTTAAGTCAATCTTAGAATACACACTTGACCCACACAGTTCATCTATTAGGTCATCTATTAGAGGAATTGGAAATTTATCTTTAATAGTTATGTTATTTAGTTTCCTACAATCAATAAAAAATCTCCAATATTCATCTTTCTTCTTAACCAGTAGGACAAAGAAAGAGAAAAGGGAATGACTAGGCTGTATTAGGCCATTATGTAACATTTCATTAACTTGCTTCTCTATCTCATTTTTTGGAAATAATTATACCTGTATGGTCTTATGCTGATTGGGTTTGCATATGATTTCAGGGGAATGTTGTGATCATGATTCCTTATAGGAGGCAGGGATATAGGCCCAAAAAATACATCAGAACATTGCTGGATGACTGTGTTGATATCTGCAAGTATATCTCCTTTTTGTTGCAACCGTTTCACCACATATGCAGACATACTTGTTTAGCTCCCCTTGACTGTACATGCCTTTCAATTCCACCTTTTTGCCTTTATGATTCACTTCAAACATGTATTCTATAGAATTTAGAAGTATAGGATTGTGTCTTTTCATCCAATCACCTCTCAGAATCATTTTATTTCCTCTTAATCCGATCAATCTCACCGAATCATCAACTCTACTCCTTGAATTCTCCATTTGAATATGGGGCATGTGTGATGACTCATCATATGATTCTCATTGGCTACACTAACCCTTACAAGAGAGGTTTTCTTAATTACACACCCCATCTTCTCGGCAGTCTCTATATCTAAAAAACTATGGGTACTGCCCGAGTCTAACAAGATAGACGTGTTTCTTCTTGGCTTAACCTCTCAATTTTATGGTATTAGGGACTTCAGTACCTGATAAGGCATTCAGAATAATTGACTCAACTACTTCTTCTTTCTGTTAGTCTAGGACTGTTTCTTCAATCCATGCTTCCCGTAGCTCGACTGTTTGTTCAATCCCTGCTTCCCCTGGCTCTTCTGCATTTGGATCATTAGTTGCAGAGACAGAATTCAACTGTCTTATTTTTCATTGGTGCTCTGGGTGATAATTATATTCACACTAGTAGCGAAGTCCTTGGGATCTCCTACTTTCAAATAGTACCCTGATTACTCAGTGAGTTATAAGGAACCCTAGTGGTCAGAGAAGAGTAACTTGTAATTGAGCCCTTATTCCTCTGTAGTCTTTCCTTCTTATTCAAGGATTCCAACTGATTCTCTTGATGCCTAGCCTTCTCCACAGCTTTACTGCAGGAATATAGGTCTAACATTTTTACAGAATGCCTAATTTCTTCCTTCAGTTCTTCAGTGAAAAACTCTAAGAAGAATTATTCTGGTATTGTAGGATTCTTGATCAACACCCAAGCCTTAAAGTGTTCAAATTCTTCCAAGTATTCATTAACATTTCCCTTTTTATTCTATATTTTTAAATTCACCAATGAGGTGCAATTTACTGTTAGATGCACCTTTAAATCTATTATAGATTTTTGTACTAAAATCTGCCCATGTAAATATGCCTTTACTAACGTGGCAGGAGAAAAACTAAGATTCAGCCTTACCATTAAGATTTAGAACATCTTCTTCTAGTTTTTGCTGTGAATCTGTGATGTGATTGTACTGAAAGTACCTCTCACATTTGCAAAACCAGGCATATGTATATACTCCTTCAAAATATGAAATTTCCCACCTCGAATGAGAGATATTCTCTTGTGATTGGCCCAAAGAAGATTCATCATTTTCCCGAGCTCGTGGTAGATTACCAAACCCCATAATTTACAGACCTTCAATCGATGCACTCCCCATAATTCTTCCTTGTGGGGAAATGATCTTCTCCATTAGCTTGTCAATTTTTTTTTTTTGTCTAAATCTTCAATTCTCGAATCATTTGACTGCATGTAACTCTGTAATTGCGCTTCTAACTTCTTAATTGATTCGCCATTAGATTTAGACCTTGTTTCTGCCCCTGTCATCGTAAATTGGCCAGTAAACTGCTTTGATAACAATTGCAATGGACATTCAAAATTTAAATGTAAACTATGAAATTGTTGAAGAAATGAACGAACAACAACAACAACAACAACTACCCAGTATTCTCCCACCAGGTGGGGTCTGGGGAAGGTAATATGTAGACAGCCTTACCCCTACCCAAAAGGGTAGAGAGGCTGCTTCCAAGCGACCCTCGGCGCATAGGACAGAATGAAAAGCTGCATTGGAAAACAAAGATAAAGTTAGGAACCAAGGCAAGACAAAACACAATAACAAAACAAAGCATAAGTAATCCTGCAAAAATAACGTAAATGATTATGTAAACATAAGAAACATAAATACCGTCGCATGCGACAATAACAAGCGACAACTACCATATTACCAACCAAGATGGGACCTACGCTAAAACACTAGTCATCTACGGGTAACCCTACTATCCCACACCCAACCCCGGGTGGGACGAACGAAGGACTCTAAGAGCCCCTAGCCTGCAACCTGATTCTAGACCTTCAGACTCCCCTATCAAGGGTCAAGTCCTCGGTAACTCTTTGAAGAAATGAACGAACAAAGCTTATTATTTATCTCATCAACTAAGATACAATGGAAATTACAAATTGTACTGAATTAATCTGCTAGCTCCATGATGAATTCAACATGAAAGAAGAATTAAAATGATAAGAGAGGAGAAAAACAAGAGAAGGAAGAGAGTGAACGTGAAAGAGAATTGAGAAGGAAGAAATAATACCTGTCCAAGAACTGATTCTGTTGGGCCCCGTCTAATTCTGTTATAAGCAGCCCAACATCCTAATTAACTTCTAACTTCATCGCCGTTGGATCTAACACATCTAGGCCGTTGATCTCTTATTAATTATCATCTCCCGCTGCCACGTGTCCCCTTGTATCTACTATAATTTACCCTAATTCTTTGCATTTCTTTTGTGTACAGACAGCCGTCCCCAAACCTAACAATATAGTTACCTGAATTATTTTAAGAAAAATACGCGTGCTCATTTGATTGGCATCAACAACTTGCTCTACAGTCAAAGTGAATTCATAGCCATAAAGAATGACCTCAATATATTTTGGGATCAGTTCCTGAATTAAACCTAAACAGTCGCCCACTACATCGATTAAATAAACATAGCCAACGAATAATATATATATATATATATATATATATATATATTATAATAAATTATGTATAACTAGTATATAGTTTATGTACACTGACTAAAAATGATAAATAGCAAATTTGATAGGTTATTTGTGTAAGTTAATATATAAGAGGAGCATTAGTGATTAATATTCAATTTAGAAGAGTCGAAAAGTAAAAGGACTAAAACATGATTGGGCAAAATATATCCCATCTACAGGGCATATGTCCCCTGAGACCTTTGCCCCATTAATTGTTGATCACCCGTTAAAACTATTTACAAGAATACTTGTAAATTCATTTATCATATTATTTATTTGTATTTCAGTACATTCAAAACACAAACTTCAGTAAATTTCTTATTTTAATTCCCAGAGTTTGTGCTCTGGGAAGACTTGTTCAAATTTTGTCTGTATTCCAAAACCCAAATCACACTTCAGATTTTGCAGTATTGTTTTCTTCGTAATACAAAAGGCAAAACACCTGATCTTATGGTAATTGAGATTAAAGACAACTTAATATTCTATGAAGTAAGTAATGATTAATGCCATGCATCTGAGAAAAGTATCTACTCTTGCTTTCTTTATTCCAGAGTTATAAAGAAATATATCTCTAGGAAATCTTCAAATAATACCTCACCTTTCACATAAAAATTAATGTAGCGTATTCACTTCGCTGACTTTTCAGCTAAATTTTAGATTAATTACTTTTTGGTAATTGGTAAGGTTAATAATTTGTGGTAATGTTAACTTCTAAATTTTTTCATATTGTTTAAATTGCACGTTAAAGGAGACAAGAATCTATTAAACGTATTTGATTGTCCAAAGAAATTCCTTGAGTTTGAAGTACTAGTAAGGACAAGAACGAAGAACTTGAAGATGGAAGTCAAACTATTCAAAGTTTTCTAAATTTCTTTGCCTTCTTTTGTCTTTTATTGTCTCCTGCCGAATCACACGGTTATATCCCTATGACCCAAAGTGAAGTTCAAATTCAAGTTCAAGTTCAACATTCCTTCCCTAGGAATTCTCCTTTCTCTTTCAAAATTAAAGTACAATATATTATTACTAGTGGTAAACTCCAAAATTGTATGTTCACACAACTTCCTTAAACAAGAAAAATGGTAAAGTAGCCCATTTTGTAAACCTACAAAAACCTATATAACTAGCAGAAAGGAAACACCAATTTAGTAAAACATAACAAAACAGCCAGAAGAAAAAAAAAACCTAATTAGGGTTAATTTCAAAATTCAGTTGAGTGTTCAAAAAAATAAGAAAAAGAAAAATGCAGCGTGCACTAGTTGGAAACTTATTTCGACTCTAACAAAGGGTACGTTATAGCAATGATACATCATATTTTAATTTTAAGTTATTATATATATATATATATATATATATATATATATATATATATATACACATATATGTGCCTAGATTTTTTACGCTGTCAATATATTATAACTTGCATGTCATAGTTACATGTTAGTAATCATTTTTACTAGGCTACCAACTAATGCCATCATAGAAATCATGATCTACTACTACTAGCGATTACCTTAATACCGTGAACCCACATAACTTAAAGTCTTAAATTTTATACCATGCTAAGGTGTATATATAGGTGGCATCTTAAACTATTTTACGAAATACAATAATCACTTAAGGAGAGTTAAATTATGTATCTTGGTGTCTTGTATTTATATTGAGTATGTACGTAGTAATTAATTTCTTTTCATCTACCTCTTACATTTGGACCACTTAACTTGTTTGTAGGAATTGGTCGGATGTAGTGACAAAAGCTGCTGATGGTGTCATTGAGAGCTTGATAGAAATTGAGGACGAGCAAACCAGAAATCAGGCTACTCATATCGTTTTCTGATAGATATCTTAATTTCGTGATACAATGAAAATAAAGATCATGACTATACCATAACCATACCATGTCCACACACGAAAAACGAAAAAGAAAAACAAAACTAATGTGTAATTCTGGTTTTGAATAAGTAATCAATTTCGTGTCCTAGCAATGGATTTTAGTGTCTACCCACCCTTGTTATTTGTAGTATAATTAACAACCAGAGATGTTTTTGGTGTAACATGTCCAGCATATGTAGTATAGTGTCCGTTGGCACTATGTGACAGGGAGGCTGAATTAAATCTGTGATAATTTATTTATTGTTATCAAGTTTGTTTAAGTGTAAAGTTCATCTGATAAAATTCCTTTAATGTTTTCGTTATTTCTTTATGCCATTTTCCTCCTTCTTGTATTAGTTCAAGATACGATTTTATTTTCTGCATTTGTAAAATCTCCTTCTCTATTTTCCCCTATTACGTGGACTAATGAAAATGCCATTTTAGGTTACATTATCAAAATAATTTTTGAAAATTTTTCCCCTTACATAAATGATTATTTTTACGTAAAATATGGTTACAAATACATTTGGAAACAAAATCCAGAAGGTCTCTTGCTACCTCCATTAGCAAAGGTTAACATCTTATTTATTTTAAATAAATATCATTTTAAAAATAATTATATTTTATAGATACTTTTTAATGTTTATAGCAAAATATCTATTTTTTGTTACCTCTGACCCCTAAGCCACTAAATACACTAGTCGGTTATACTATTTTCTCTCTCTTTATTTTGATACATGACATTCTCTTCCCTCATTCCCTATAAAAACATGATGCTCAATCTAATTTACTTCTCTCGGCCGCACCACCTCTTCCCGCCTTCCTCCTTCTTCTGCCGCCACTTTTGCCGTTCACCTCGGTCAAACCTAGGGTTTACACGAGTTCTAGTAGATCAACAATAGCGTTTACGTTGAAAAGGAAATATGCAACAGTAGTGTTACACGAGTTGTAGTAGATCTATTCGGCCCAACTCGGTCAAGCCTAGGATTTTTCCATTTTTTTCATTTGTTCTAGTGAGTTGCAGGGATATTCAATAAAGAGAAAGGCGAAAGTGTTGAGAGTTTTTGGTCGACGGCGGATCTGTCAAAAATTAGGGTTTGTTCTTGAACAAAGACGACGGAATTTAGGTTGAGCAACTTGATTTTTGTTAATATATTTTAATGTATTTTAAATGTATCACACTGTATTTTCATGTATTTCTATGTATTCATTGTCTTTTTTTTCATTGTAATTCAATGTATCTCGTTGTATTCCATGTATTTTATTGTGTTCATTATTTTTGTTTTCATTGTATTTCAATGTATCCCACCGTATTTTATTGTATTCACTGTATCGGTATATGTCATGAATTTATTCATATATTTTATTAATTAATATAATTTATGTATTCAGATGTATTATATATATTTTTTGAAGATTGCTATATTTTTGGGGTATTTTTCGGTTGAGAATCTTTCTTATAACTGGAAATACAAAATTTGTGTTATAATTGAGTTTGTTGAGTTATATTAGGAGTCTATTATTTTAGTTGATTCACTTTCCATTTTAAAATAGTGTAATTCCCAGTTTCAAACCGCGTGAGTACAGTCGAATACAATAATCAGTCCAGCTGTAATCCCATATTTCAAGCAACGAATACAGTCGAATACAACAACTAATTAGCTGGACTTCCCTGATTTACGCCTATTTTTGTTACTATATTAATACATTAGCTTACAACAATAACATCCCTGTATAATTCCACAAGTGGGGCGGGGGGGGGGGGGGTGGAGGGTTAATATGTACGCAGACCTTACCCCTACCCTGAGGGGCAGAGAGGCTGTTTCCAGGAGACCCTCGGCTCAAGAAAGCAACAAGAGACGATATATTAATACTATCGATAGATTCATAATAAAATAACATAAATTACATAACATAAAATAACCAAAATAATAGCAATACAAGAAATATGTGAAATATCAAAGAGATGGAAAGTATACTAATATCCAACAGATAAAACCCTGCAATCAGTAGTTGATCAGCAACATCCTAAGATGAACTCCTAACTGGCTAGTCTTACTCTTGTGCGCTATAGAAATTTTCACAACCTCCCCCTAACCTACAACCTTAATGCATGACCTCCACAATTTCATGTCAAGGGCCATATCCTCAGTAATCCTAAGTCATGTCATGTCATGCCTGATCACCTCTCCCCAATGCTTCTTGGGTCTCCCTCTACCTCTCCTTGTACCTACCACAACCAGTCTCCCACACCTACTCACTGGTGCATCAGTGCTCCTCCTCTGGATGTGCCCGAACCATCCGAGTGTAGCTTCCCGCATCTTGTCCTCCATGGGGGCCACACCCACCTTCTCTCGAATATCTTCATTCCTAATCTTATCCATCCTTGTATGCTCACATATCCACCTCAACATCCTCATCTCTGGTACTTTCATCTTCTAGATGTGTGAGTTCTTAACCGGCCAACACTAGGTCCCACACATTGCAGGCCTAACCACTACTTTAAAAAATATACCTTTTAGTAACAGTGGCACTTTCTTGTCACACAAGACTCCTGTTGCTAGCGTCCACTTCATCCACCCTACCCAACACGGTGTGTAATATCCTCGTCAATCTTCTCGATCCCCTAAATAACTGACCCAACGTAGCCCTTTTAGGGATGACTTGAGAGTCAAGTCTCACTTCCACTCCTGCTTCCATCAGCTCGGCCCAAAATTTGCACTCGAGGTGTTCCGTCTTTGTCCTACTCAACCTGAAATCTTTAGACTTAAGGGCATGTCTCCAAATCTCTAGCCTCTCATTGACGCCACGTCATGTCTCATCAATTAGCTTAAATACATCAAATATATCTTATAACAACAGAAAAAGTATCTACAATCCTTAATATAGAAAATGGTATCTATAGATAACTAATTACAACTAAAAGATAATGCTCTATGAAAATTTCTCTTTCAGAAATAGTCCAAACCCAAGAAATCAGAAAAACATTTCTAGCCCAAAAGAAACTCCTAGCCCATGGCAAGTTTTGTTAATTACAATACAACCTTTTTCTTTTTAAAATTTTAGGTTCTCGCATTTCTAAATGGAAAAAAGTTCAGACTTACCCTATATACTTTGCTAAATACTGTATATTTACGCTTTGTTAAAGTTGTCAAAACGGGCCAGTCCAACCCGACCCAGCCCAAGCCTATGGTGCGTTTAAATTTGGTAGGCAAGGGTGAGCCGTCCTGGCACTTAAATGGGTCTTAGAATAGCCAACCCTAATAGGGACGCGAGCTAGGGAGGGCCGGCCCTTCAACTTTTTTAGAATTTTTTTGCTTCAAGTCATTAAATATTTCTTTGTGACATAGTCTCTTAATCATATTATCGACAGTTTAGAGCGTACACGAATCTCGATATTTAATCATGAATCTCGTAACTTAAATAGAAATTTCCTATATGTCTAGTTCTTCTTTTTTGACTTTACATGAATATTATTTTAATAATTTTCTTTCACCTTCCTCAAGTTCAGGAATTACTTCAATAAGTTTACATGTTGAGGTTTTTAATTTAGGTTTAACATCATTCGCTGATTTCATCATTATAATCCATAAAACTTTTTAATTTCATGATTTTGCTAGTGTTCTCAATTTTCTTTGGGTACTAAAACTTGATCTTTTTCTATACAATTTTCATTGGGTATTAAAACTTGACCTTTTTCTATGCTAAAGAGCAGTTTAATTATTACTAGTATATTAAAGTAACCAATTTGATCATTGGCCACTTAAAATAATTTTTTCTTTTGAAGATAAAACTATTATTGAACACTTAAAACTTTGTTAGTTCATTGTTAATTAAGAGAAAGAAAAACTAATCTCGTCATACTACATGCATATCAAAAATTTAATTTCTAGTTGATATAGAAGGGTAAATGAGCAATCTAAGTTTGGGGATTATAGTTAATTAGTAAGTATTTAGTTTTTTATTTTTTTAAATATTAAACATTTAATTTTAATAATTAATTTTTGGCCATAGGCCGGCCCAACAATCCAACCACGTTCAAGCCTTGAGGGCCAGCGGGCTGACTTAGGCGGACTTATAAGTCTCTATATTAAATGGGTAAAATAATCCCAATCCAGCCCTACCCAAGTAGCAGGTTGGGTTGGACTGACCTAACTGGCCAAGTCTATTTTGAGGGCTCTACGTTATGTTATACTTTTCATCTAAATACTCCCCCACCGTTATCAAAGTAAACAAAAATGCCATGTCCTAACCACTGTCCACTGTGACACTCCAATCCCTCAAATTATACATGTGTTATTTTCTTAGTGGATATTATGTAACAAAGAGTGTGTTTGGTATAAATGTTTCCAATTTTTCCATAATTAGTTAGCTTAAATGTTTTGAATTTTTTTTCTTATGAACTGATTTCCTCCAAATGGGAGGAAAATATTTTCCTCCAATCAAGAGAAGAGAATTTTTTTTCCAAAACGTCTTCTCCACCTTCCCTACCCTCACAAACCCACCCCACCCCCTCTCCAAAAAAGGCTTTTTTATTCAGTTTCAATTTTTTTGTTACCACACACCCTACTAACCCTCCATCCCACTGCACCCCCTCCTCACACATCGCAAAAATAGTTATCTTTTTACCTTTTTTTTTTGCAATTTCAAATTTCTATTTTTTTTATTTTTCTTCACCACCCACCACCCACCACCCACCGCCTACCCAAAACCCCCCACCCGCTGCACCCCCTCCCCCCTCGCAAAAAAATATTTTTTTTATAATTCTAATTTCTATTATTTTCGTATTACTCTAATCTCCGCCCACACCCCGAAATTGTTTATAAATATATTTTGCAATTTTAATTTTTTTTATTTCTCGGTTTAAAGGTTCAAAATTTTACAAGTTACAAAATTATGAGTTTGGAGATTATGTGTTTGGAAGTTTACGGATTTAGAAATTATAAAGTTTACGGATTCGAAATTTCACGGTTTTTTAAGTTTAGTGGTTCGAAAGTTATAAAACTTGTGGGTTCGGAAGGTTGTTGGTTTGAAAGTTTATGGATTTATGTTTATTATATCTAAATTGTTTATGAATACTGTTGAGAAATTATTTTCCTTAATTTATGTACCAAACATCAGAATATGAATAAGATTACTACTTAACTTTCAAAAACATATTTTCTTAAAAAACATGATCCTCAAAAAATATTTTCCTTTATGCTAAACACACCCGATGCATTCTTAATTTTGAGACAATTTCTCATACTATGGGTCCACTTCCCTTTTAACTCTCTTTCCATCATCCTCCTTTTTTTTGTTTCACCTGCATATCTCCTTCATCGACTCACCCGATACTCTTTATTCTCTTTATATTATGGTTCCTTGTGTAATATATAATTCTAGGTACTAACGCTTTCTTGATTTATTAGTTTATTTTTCAATCCCATTATGGTTGACACAACTGATAAATGGATGAAAGCTTCAGTAATTGAATTACATGTTTTAGCTTCAATTTGTTTTGTTTGTCGTTGTCATAGCACAAAATTCCTCCGTAAGTGTCGTGATGACACATAGTCTCTAAAACTAGTCAAGTCTAACACATACTGAATGATAGTAAATTCTACTAGTAGCTATTGAACATGAACGAGAAACATTTTAGTAAATCAATAGTCTGAACATTATACAATATCGCAAAATCGGTAGCACAAATCATAACACTTTCTAGGAGTAAATATACATAACAAATACATCCATGTTCCGGATTAATAGGAAATAATAAAAATAACACAAAACAAAGTGACTTAAGAGCATGTGGACGCCCGACAGGTGTACCTTGAAGTTTCTAGCCGCACAAGCATGTCTCAAAACCAGCTCGATCCGAAGTACCTCATTCTGCACAAAATTGTGCAGAAGCATGTCATGAGTACACTATAATGGTACCTAGTAAGTAACGAGCCTAACCTTGGTAGGGTATTGACGAGGCTAGGTCAAGGCACCTACCGAACATGTAAACCTGTACAGAGTATGATATAAAGCTAAGAAGAAAGGAATATCAACCTAATATCAATACCAGGACGAATTCAAATAACAAACAGTAGTAAAGATAAAGAGGACACGAATCTCAACGAGAAATACTCAAGTTATTAAGCTACCATATAGTCGAGGTACAAATGTAATTTAAATATGCTCAAGTAGGGAAAGCGATGTCAAGTCAATCAATCAAATCATTTTTAATACACAATTTCAACAATCCCACTTCTCGTAATCTCATATCATAAATCACAACTTCCAAACCTTTAACACACACGACACCTTGTGCCTACATTTTTCCATCTAGGTACTAACGCTTTCTTGATTTATTAGATTATTTTTCAATCCCATTATGATTGACACATCTGATAAATGGATGAAAGCTTCACTAATTGAATTACATGTTTTAGCTTCAATTTGTTTTGTTTGTCGTTGTCACGGCCCAAAATTCCTCCGAAAGTGTCCTGATGACACATAATCTCTAAAACTAGTCAAGTCTAACACATACTGAATGATAGTAAATTCTACTTGTAGCTATTGAACATGAACGAGAAAGTTTTTAGTAAATCAATAGTCTGAACATTATACAATATCGCAAAATCGGTAGCACAAATCATAACACTTTCTAGGAGTAATTATACATAACAAATACATCCATGTTCCGTATTAATGGGAAATAATAAAAATAAACACAAAACAAGGTGACTTAAGAGCATGTGAACGCCCGACAGGTGTACCTTGAAGTCTCTAGCCGCACAAGCATAAGTCTCAAAACCAGCTCGATCCGAAGTACCTTGTGCTGCACGAAATTGTGCAGAAACATATCATGAGTACACTATAATGGTACCTAGTAAGTATCGAGCCTAACCTCGGTAGGGTATTGACGAGGCTAGGTCAAGGCACCTACCGAACATGTAAACCTGTACAGAGTATGATATAAAGCTAAGAAGAAAGGAATATCAACCTAATATCAATAGCTGGACGAATTCAAATAACAAACAATAGTAAAGATAAAGAGGACACGAATGGCAAAGAGAAATGCCCAAGTAATTAAGCAACCATATAGTCGAGGTACAAATGTAATGTAAATATGCTCAAGTAGGGAAAACAATGTCAAGTCAATCAATCAAATCATTTTTAATAAAAAATTTCAACAATCCGACTTCTCGTAATCTCATATCATAAATCAAAACTTCCAAACCTTTAACACACATGACACCTTGTGCCTACAATTTTCCATCTCACTTCGCATGGAAAAATCCATGTCCTACTCGGTATATAATATCCGTGTCAAATCTAATTAGGATGTTCAAGAGATTTTATTTATATATCATAAAGTAAAACTACAGTTTCTGGACCAAGTAGGAAATAAATGAGAAATATGGGTGTACATGGTGAATCCGGAGGACTGATTTCACTGTCATATAACCATTTTGCGGACATGCCCCTTGAAGCTCGAATCCAAGGTCGAGACTTATCCTCGAGGTTCGACATATATCGGTCCGAAGGATATCACATTCTGACAAATAAAGCGAGCTACAGCAGGCGTGAGGGGAGTTCTCAAGGCACGCAACTTAACCTAACAAGGTTGGTCTCTCTGGGGCCTATTTTCAAGACGTCATGTCTAGCCATCATATCTCCATACCTTTACAGTTAAGACGTTTTGTATTACACGATATTCCTCTCCTATATAGAGGGGATCCCTATCACTTCGTTGAAACGATTATGTTTCTTCAATTTTTCCTCTCTCTCTCTCTCTCTCTCTCTCTCTCTCTCTATCGTATTTCTAAACTTCATTGTTCTCACTGGCCCAAGCTCACCTTAATATCTATCGCTCTCTTACTTGTTCTTCATTATATTGCTTTTTGTTGACCATAAAGAACCTTGTTTAGTTATATCTTTAACTGTTATCCCATTCACGACTATCCCCGATAGATCGAGCTCGACCCTGATATCGACCCCGAGGTCCCCCATCGACCTGACCTTTATCCGGTCACCAGGCCCCTCGGTTCGATTACTATCTTATTTTACCTTGAATCTCATCATTAAACTTTATAATATTAGCATCAACTACTCTAACAACTAGCTCGAGAATAGATCACGTATTTTAGTATCCCATGTACAAATTTAATGGTTGTTATCATTTTCACAGTAAATAGTTTGGCGGCCACCGTGGGGCTAAAAATAATAATAATTATTTTCTTGCTAGTTTCATTGCAAAAACGCAAGTTATCTTTCACACTTTTTCTCTCCCAAAATCTACGCTTTTTGGACGGAGCGCCTGGCTTGACTAGTGAAATTGGAGGCCGGAACCTCAAAGGTGATAGAGAAAAGGGCACGACCGACCTAGAGACCGATGTCCACATGATTATTGGGGGAGCCATTGTTCCTCGAGGACCCATGTCCAAACGATCGAGAACGGCCGCTACAGAGGATGGGACAGCCCGAGAATGCTTACCGAAGAAACCCTCATATTCAGCGAAGAGGATCTCAAAGCTATGATAGAACCGCACAACGACGTGCTAGTAATCTCATTTCTCTCGAACAACACTAGGATAAAGCACGTGCTCGTGGATCCAGGCAACTCGGTCAACATAATCATGTCAGAAGTAGTAGAACAATAGGGACTGATCAATCAAGTTGTTCCCACCCCTCGAGTTCTCCACGGTTTCAACATGATCGGAGAAGAAAAGAAAGGGAGAAATCACCATCTCGATCAACACCTTTGGCACAACCTAGAACACCGAGTTTTAGGTCATCGACGACTGCATGAGAGGCACCACCTTACTTTGCATGCCTAGGATACGCAACATAAAGGCAGTGCCCTTGACATTGCACTATGTGATAAGGTTTCCCACCAGAGATGGAATCACGACCATACATAGAGAACATCGGGCAACAAGGGAAATGTTCGCGGTGTGCCATGAGACGTCAACCCCCACACGCCCGGCCTCAGACAAGGAGGAAAGTGCAGACCATTGAAGACGACGAGGAAGACTTCTTTGCCCCCCCGAACCTTCATCGCCCTCGAGGAGTCAGATGCGGCCACATCAACAGTCGAAGAGCTGGAGTAGACCGTTTTGATCAAACAGTTTCTAGATCGAAAGGTTAACATAGGAACGGGGCTGACCCTTGAACTCAGGACAAGGTTTATTTAATTCCTTAGTAATAATATAGACTATTTCGCTTGGTCTCACTCAGATATGATAGGCATCCCACCAAAAATAACCTCCCACTAACTAAGCATTGACCCCAAATTTAAACCCGTGAAGCAAAAGAGAAGGCCACAGTCCAAGATAAAACATCCCTTCATCAAAGAGGAAGTAGGAAAACGTCTTAAAATTGGATCCATTAGGGAGGTAAAGTATCCTGAATGGCTAGCTAATATAGTGGTACTGCCATAAATGGGGAACAAGCTAAGGATGTGCAGAGATTATAAATATTTGAACAAAGCGTGCCCCAAAGATTCCTTCCCGTTGCTAATATTGATCACTTGATCGATGCTACTACCAGCCACGAGACCCTCCCTTTCCTCGATTCCTACTCGGGGTACAATCAAAACTAAATGAACCCCGAGGACAGGTAAAAGACCTCCTTCATCACAAAATACGGTATGTATTGCTATGACGTAATGCCCTTAGGGCTAAAAAATGCGGGAGAAACATATCAACGCCTAGTTAATAAAATGTTTGATCACCAAGAAGGTAAATAAATGGAGGTATATTTTGATGATACCCTAGTCAAATCCATGTGCAGAGGATCATCTAAGACATTTGTAGGAAAATTTTGATATCCTCAAAAGGTACAACATGAAGCTAAATCCTTAGAAGTGCGCCTTCGGAGTAGGCTCGGGCAAGTTCCTGGACTTCATGGTCTCAAATAAGGGGATCTAAACCAATTCCGACAAAATAAAGGCCATCGAAGAGATTACAATCGTGAACAACGTAAAGACCATTCAATGGCTGAGGGTGGATCGTAGCCCTGGGCAGATTTATATCTAGATCATCAGACAAAATCAACCCTTTCTTTGCCCTACTCAAAAGAAAGAAGAACTTCGAATGGACTCCAAAATGCCAACACGCCTTGGAAGAACTGAAATGGTACCTGTCAAGCCCGCCTTTGCTGCACACACCCAAGGAGGATGAAATGCTGTACCTATACCTGGCAGTGTCTGAAATAGAGGTAAGAGACATACTGGTCCGAGAAGAGCAAGGTACACAATTTCCTATTTATTATGTCAACCGAACCTTGGGGGACGTCGAAACCCAGTATCCTCATCTAGAAAAATTGGCTCTCGTATTGATAAGCACATCGCTGATCGCTGCCAACTCAACGCTACACTAATGTAGGGAGAGCTGGTCGCTAACATCTTTTAACCGAATAATGGTTCGGGATCGAATTTCTATAAGGAGCTTGGAATGAAGTTGGATTATTTGTTTAGCCTAGAACTGCATTTGTACTTTTAATTACACTCCTAGCATTATTGGGTTTTCTTTTGTATTAATAACTAATTATGATCTAAGGATAAGACTAAATTATGCTAAGAAAATATTGCAAGTTTGTAACAAATAGGGAGAAAGGCACTAGGGTCATGGAATCACCTAGGTGGTCAACTAACTGGTAGAAACTAATAATAATAGATTGACATATTTGGGATTAGTGTTATAACCATTGCACAATTGTACCCGCTCTCACACCTCTCGGTAGAGAGAGCGATTTTGCTCAATTGACTCTCTCGAGATCAATTGGGTAGGCTAATTATACCAAGCAACTATGGTTCAGGTAGGGTGATTACTCTCTCGAGATTTAACCCGTTAATTGAGACTACCATTTCTCATAGGTCCATCCCAATTCCTTGGTTGGTTAATTCTGGGGTCATAGACTCTGTTTCTCAAGAAGAGTCAAAACCCACTAAGCTAGAATCGATATTTGCAACCACCAATCCATAATTATAGCATAAAATTAATCCAAATAACAAATACCCAATATCATTCTATCATTAAAAAGCAACACATATCAATTATCAACACTAGGGTTGAGCCACAACTCTAGCTAATCGGTCCTCACAAGCGCAGCCCTGTTAAATACATAAAACTTAACATAAAAATTGTAAAATGTTCTATTTATGTGGGCTGGAAAAACTGGACAAAATTGCCCCTGCGGAGTTAGTATGGGCCGCACAGTTATGACCGCGACCGAACTGGCTGTTTAACTTCCATTGCTATCTTCTTTGAAGTGACTAGAATGGACCGCAAAAAGGTGTGACGCAGCCGCATGAAGGTGTGGAGCGAGCTGCATGATAGTGACTGCGGCCGCGTGGCTTGATATTGTCCGAACTACATCTTCTTTGAACTCTTTGGCGCGGACTGCGTGACATGATAGCGCGGCCGTGAGAGCTGAACGCTGGCCGCCTAACTCCAACTGCGGCCGTGTGGTTAAAAGCTTGACTTTGCACTCATCTGACTCCTCTAGTGCGGCCGCATGCACAATTGTGCGGTCCGCACCAGGTTCCTCTTCCACCACTTCACTTGGCCTTTGATACTTGAGCAGGTTTCACTCTGTTTTGAGCGATCTTTGGTATTGCATCACTTTGTCGCTCAAACCTCCAATCAAGCACAACCTGTAAGCATTTTGGGAATATTTTGTAGCAATTTATACTCGAAGCATAGGTAATTAGGGGCATAGAACACGTTAAAATCCTATTTATCAACTCCCCCAAACATAAACCTTTGCTTGCCCTCAAGCAAACAAAATAAGACCCACCCCTCAAAGGAAAAATCCAAGTAATTCCAGCTATCCTAAAGTAACCTCAACAAGCATCAAGTGGGACTAACCATTTCCCTCAATACGAATGCATCATTAACACATTTAAACTTTGAAAACTTGTGGATGAAGTGTATTACAAGAGCATCAAGAGTTGACACATTTCATGAAGGAACTTCTCTTAATTACTTTGGTCATGGTGGAACCCAAAATCACACTTCCTCAACTCTCCCTAAGTGAACCTCACCTTTTAGAGTATTGACACACAAATCGAGGTTGATGGACTTTCACTCATCTCTCTCAAGAATAAGGTCACAAGTCCCGCTCTAAGTACCATATGCTTGCCCCTCATGTAAATATCCACTAATATAGGTTCCCTTCAACTCAAGATCATAAAGGGCTTTTGTGGACTCATTGTGAAGGATTTTAGGTAAGGGTAGGACATGTTTTTGTTCAAGTGGGTTCATTCTTCCCTTAAGCACTTCTTTTGATTCATTTTTGGCACACTTTCTTAACTCATTAGAGTATTCACCTCATTTTCAAGGGGTTAGAGAGATACATTGTCACTCTTTCTTATGCAATTCAAAAGATTTATCCTTTTTCTACTTTTTTTCACAGCTTTTTTCTTTCACTTTTGTTTTCTTTGAATCCCCTTTTTGTTATTATTCACATAAGTCTTTATTTTTTTCTTTTCTTTTCTTTTCTATCTTTTTCATTGCCTTCCTCTTCTTTTACTTTTGTACCTTTTACCACATTGTTTCCTTTCTTGTCTCTTCCCCCAAACTTAGATATTTGCCATTTACTCAAGGGAATATTTAGGTGCCAAGAGAGAGTATCATTAAGAACAGGTATAGGATTGTAGATTTGGTTCTAGAAAGAAAAAGGTTCAAGGCTCAAAAGGGTTAACTAGGGAATCATTTCATTAGTAGGCTATGAAATTGTTAAACTTAGCATTTGGATTAAGGAGAGCATATAATCACTTCTCAAGTATAATTTCACCTAGGATTTCGCTTCCACAAACATTAATGGCAACTTGTAGACGATCGGCTCGAGACTTGGAGTCAGAATTCGAATTCTCACCGCACACACTCAAGGATTGATAAGACATCAAGTCGAGAGCCCACAACAACCTTAGTTACGATTCAAGCACACAACGGTCTTCAAAAATGACCACGTGATGATTGTTTAGTCAACACAAGAGTCTCAAGGCCACGACTTTCACCATCCTAAAAAAACTAATATCTTTGACAACAGGATCAAAGGAAAATGTGTTAGGCCCAAGTGAAGCTTTGCCTGAGGTACCCTTAACAACTAAATATCAAAATAAAAAGGAAGAAAATCAAAAACGGACTCAAACCCTCAAGAGGGTTGTCATGCCATCTATCATTAGGAAGAGCCACCTGGTTCGCACAACACTCCACCCTTGTAAAGAACTATGGAATTAAGAAAATCAAGGGCTTATTGAAAATGTCAAACAAAACAAATGGCTACGAGGCTATCTACGAAGCTAAAAATGTATTTGTTTTTGCGAAAATAGAAAAACCAAATAAATATGTACAATGGGGGAGTAGAATATACAACAGGGATGAATATATACATAAAATAACTTTATATACAAACCAAGATAAAAAGTACGAGAAAAATAGAAAAATGTAGAGTTATGTATAGACTTACTAGAAAATCAAATCCAAAACATAAAAGAAGTATCTAATATATACAGTCATCCAAACAGATAAAAAGTAGGGAACAAACCCACGAATAAGAGCTGGCATTGTCCCCAATGCCAACTACCAAAATAAGCACAAAATCAGATAATTATACAAAGGGCTCCCTAGGCCTGGTCCGTCTGCATGGGATCCTCATTGGTCCCGTGATCCTCTGTATGGGCGGGAAACTCAGACTGTTTCCTGGCCTGCTGCTGCTCTGCTGCTGGGACAGGGTCCTACTGCTGGATTGGCTAATTATCTGGTACATATCGGAGGGAGTCTCTTGAATATCTACCAGTTCAATCACTACTCCCTCACTGCTGGGCAGCTTCTTCTTCTTCCTCGGAGGCCTGGGTGCTTGCTGCTGCTGTGGCTATAGTACGGATGCTGCTGGTGGGGCTGACTCCCCAAATAACAAGTCTAAAGGCAGTTGATCTGCAAATAGCTTGTTCACATCTGCTCAAAGTACCTTCACCGACTTCTTGGATGCACTAGACTTTCTCATTCTTTTGTGCTCCCGGGCCAGCTTCTTCAGAGCTATGCCATGTGCATCAACTGCCTTAGTCAAGAAACCCTGAGTCTTAATAATCGTTTCCTTGTTTTCCATGAGCATCTTCCATGTTTCCTTAATAGACTGAGGAATCTGGATAGTGGTTGGTGTAGAATGAGCCTCAACTTAAGTGGCCAATGTGGACAACTTGGATGTTGCAACTGACACCCAGTTGTTTAAACTAGCCAAGGTCATCGCTAACTGCTGGGCTGTCAAAGGGTTGGTCCAGGAAGTGGGGACTGTAGGGCCAGCCGAAGAACTAGTACCCGCAGAGGAGTAAGGCACATAGACTAGAACCGAGGCAACTAGAATGGAGGGGAGCTCAGTAGAAGGCTCGTTAGTAGGCTCTACCGCAACTGGCTCCTCATACTGGCCAGTCGGGGCAGAGGTGGATGCATTGTGCTTCTTGTCCTTTGGGTTGTCTTGCCCATGTATGCTAAACCATGAGAATGGGGCCACCGGGCACACTAATACATCATAGGACTTCTTCTTCACCTTCAAGTCTCGAAAATACATAGTGAGAGTGTTGGGGTACGGGTAGTTCCAAACGCTTTCAATCCCCATTGCGGTGATCGCCATGTACATTACATTCCCCATATCGATAGGGTGACCCACCATAATGGATGCAATGAGCACAACCCGAGGGAGAGGGATTGTCTGGTCATAGGAAGTGGGATCAATCTTGTTACGCACAAATATTAGCCACCCTCTATCCTCGAAATTCAAGTTCTTTCTCAAACTTTTCACCCCCACCTGTATCCAATCCGTAACAAGACCTAGATGAGACAAATACTGTTCCAACCATGGCAAACCTCTTCCTTCATCACGAGCTTCTCATTTTTTTGGGTCTCGTCTTCATCATCGAAACCCAAATATTTATTAAACACTTTTCCCGAAAACACCACATTTTTGCTTCGCACTTTGGTCGTAGTGAAGTCCTTTTTGGTGTAGTCTACAGTGCAGAAGAACTCCTTGACCATGTGCTCATTTGCATCAATCAAACCATCACTAAAGTTCTCCCACCCAACTCTGGTTTGGAACTACTCATACACCTTGGGGAGGAATGACAATAAGTCTGGGGTGATTATACTCCTCTCCGTGATTAGTTTTCTTTTGGACCACATTTCTCGGAATTTGTGGAAGGCCAATTGATTAATAAAGTCGTCCTCCCACACTTCTACTCTCCGTGTTTGTTCCACATTATCAACCTCGGGCCCCCCACTACCCGGGACCTCATCATCTCTGTTAGCTTAACCTTCTCCACTCTCCCCAGATATTGAAGCTGTTGGGGAGGTGGTGTACTTGCCGCTACCTGCTGCTGAGCCATCAGATGACTCAGACTACACAACCTAAGGTGC
Source organism: Nicotiana benthamiana (assembly GCA_034376525.1). Lineage (NCBI taxonomy): Eukaryota > Viridiplantae > Streptophyta > Magnoliopsida > Solanales > Solanaceae > Nicotiana > Nicotiana benthamiana. The sequence continues at coordinate 31,944,088 of CM067337.1, forward strand.
TTGGGCTGCAGGTTAAGCTGGGAATGACAGGGCTTGCCCCTAATCCATTGAGTTGTTTTGAGAGGGAAGGTACTTACTCTGCGACTTCTTATCCTCACTCACGACCTATTTCCTTGTTTTTAGTTTTGGTCGGGGAGTAAGTTTTGTTTGTTTAGATTTTCCTCCCCGGGAGGATCACATCTTCCAGGTTACTTGGCACCTCATGCTCTTTGTTTTACCATCGTCTGGAAGCAAACACGTCTTACTTTATTCGTTGAAGCACAATTAATGTATCAGCAGATAAAAACTATTAGAGAATAACATGAAGAAAATTTGCAGGTAACATATCATACAAGAGCACCGCAGACCGCGCAATCAAGAGTGCGGCCCCGTGGGAGGCACCACGGGCCGCGAGATCATGACCGCGGGCCGCACTGACCAACCAACAAAAAATCATCCTCTGTGAAGTCCACTCACGCGGGCTGCATGAAAAAGGGCTGCGGCCGTGTGGGGTCCGCAAAAATAGGGATGCGGTCGTGCTGGGGATTGCTTATCATTCAGGACCAAGGTTGCCGTGGACCGCGTAAAAAAAGGGTGTGGCCATGTCAGGGCCATGTTGGCCGCAAAATTTTGACCGCGGGATGCGCTAGGGTTAAAAGCAAGGAACGAACTGGAGTTTACACATATGTCCATTTTTTCAAGTTTTGCATCCTAAATGTCCCTACTTGATTACCCATCATAGAAAACATGTCCAACATTCTAAAAAACAACAAATACACTAACCTAAACATTGAACTAAGAAGAAATTGAAAAACAAAAAAGCTAAGGCTACTGGGAGATAAATGAAATTGAAATTAATAACTAAGTAATGATCAAAGTGAGAACAAGTTACCAGGAATATGAAGACTTAATTCTTGATGCAATACACAATCACGGTGGTCTTAGATGAACAGTATCTTTAGGGCTCAGGTATGTGATTTGGCGAAAAGTGTAAAATGAGGAAATACATTCCTATTTATAGAAAAAGGAGTGGGACTCGTCACTTACCTTCCAGCGCAGCCACGCACAGCTGACTGCGGACCGCAGTGGGATTCACAATATGCGTTTGCAGACAGAAGCTCACGCGGGCCGCACAAAAGTGGACACGGCAACGCGAGACCACGGCGGATCGCATAAATATGATCGTGGCTGCATGGTGAGCTTCAGAGACTAACCCTTTTTGAGTTTGTTCCAACACGGAACGTGCAATCAGTGACGTGACAGCACTAGCATTCTGCAGAGACTGTGTATTTACACTTTGTTTTGTACTGCTTCAACACAAGTCCTGCAACATCTCACAAACAATTAGCTCAAAAATCCTAATCTACAAAGAAAATCATAGAGAAAGAATAAAATGGGTTTCCTCCAAAGAAGTTCCTGATTTAACATCACGACACGATGCGTGTTACCATCATTATCACTTCAAATGTATGAGTTCCACCATGTGGCTGTCATCAAACTTCCCCAAATAATGCTTGACACGATGTCCATTGACCTGGAAAACTTCACCATTTTTGTTCTTGAGATCAATAGCACCAAATGGGGTTACACCAACAACTTCGAATGGACCACTCCACTTAGACTCGAGCTTTTCTGGGAATCACCTCAACCGGTAGTTGAAAAGAAGAGCCATATCACCAACCTTTAATTCCTTTCCCCGAGCATACTTGTCGTGCAAGTACTTCATTTTGTCCTTGAACAAGGACGAGCTGGAGTAGGCATAAAATCTAAACTCATCAAGCTTGGTGAGTTGCTCAACCCGGAGATTCACCGCGACATCCCATTCTATGTTCAACTTCCTCATAGCCCACATATCCTTATTCTCCAATTTCACCGGAAGATGACAAGCTTTCCCAAGCACCAACCGGTATGGAGACATACCAATGTGGGCTGGAAAAACTGGACAAAATTCCCCCGTAGAGTCAGTACGGGCCACACAATTGTGACCGCGACCGCAGTGGCTATTTAGCTTCCATTGCTATCTTCTCTGAAGTGATTGGTGCGGACCGCGAAAAGGTGTGATGTGGCCGCATGAAGGTGTGGCGCGGGTCGTGTGATAGTGACCGCAGCCGCGTGGCTTGACATTGTCTGAACTACTTCTTCTCTGAACTCTTTGGCGTGAACCGCGCGATCTAAACGCAGGCCGCCTAACTCCAACCACGGCCGTGTGGTGAAAAGCTTGAATTTGTACTCCTCTGAACTCCTCTAGTTCAGCCTCATACACAATTGTGCGGTCCGCACCAGGTTCCTCTTCCACCATTTCACTTGGCCTTTGATATTTGAGCAGGTTTCACTCCGTTTTGAGCTGATCTTTGGCATTTCGTCACTTTGTCGCTGAAACTTGAAATCAAGCACAACTTGTAAGAATTTTTGGACTATTTTGTAGCAATTTATACTCAAAGCACAGGCAATTAGGGGCATAAAACACGTTAAAATCCTACTTATCACTCGTGCAAGCTGAAGCCTTACTTTTAGTGCCACCATATCTGCGTCTTGTCAACTTATTCTCTCTGAAGTGTACTGCATAAAGCTGAGTTATCGGGTCGATTGGCAAGGTGGACCATTGAACTCGGAGGGTATGTCATCGAGTATCAACCTCCGACGACTATCAAATCCCTAATTCTGGTAGATTTCGTGGCTGATTTCTCGCCAACGCTCGTGCCTGAGGTAGAGAAGGAGATTTTATCAAAATCATGCACGTCCTCCGGGGTATGGACCCTATTCAAGGATGGTGCCAATAAAGTAAGAGGATCCGTACTCGATATAGTCCTAAAGCCACCTATCGGCAGCATAATCAGGCAGTCCATAAAAACCAGAAAGTGATAATGAACAATGAAGCAGAGTATGAGGCTATGATTGCAGGTTTAGAGTTCGCCAAAAGTTAGGGAGCTGAGACTATCGAGGAAAAATGCAACTCGCTCCTCATGGTAAGCCAAGTGAATGGAAGCTACGAAGCCCAAGAAGACAGGATGCAATGGTATTTGGACAAAATCCAAAGTGCATTATGTCTCTTCAAACAATGGACATTAGTACACGTACCTCGATAGCAAAACAGCGGGGCCGATGCCTTTACAAACGTGGGATCTTCCACTGAAGAAGAAGACCAGTTCCCAGACCCATTGTCCAACTGTTCAAATCTGTGGTCGATGAAGGTCACATAGAAATTGACTCCGGTAGCCTGACATGGGATTGGAGAAATAGGTACATCGATTATCTGAAAGACGGGAAGCTACCCTGAGATCCAAAGGAATCGAGGCCCATGCGAACCAAAGCGGCCAGTTCTCACTCGACAAAAATGGGGCTCTATATAGGAGAATATTTGATGGTCCCCTAGCGATATGCTAGGGACCAGGTGACATAGATTGTGTGTTCCGGGAGATTCATAAGGGTACCTGCGGAAATAACTCTAGGCCGATTTAGTATTCCAAAAGGTGATTAGAGGGGGATACTATTAGGACAACATGGAATAAGACTCTAGGGAATTAGTCCGAAATTGCGACAAGTGTTAGATGTTCACTCCCATGATCTACCAGCCCAAGGAACAACTGCATTCCATTTTATCACCATGTTCGTTCATGAAGTTGGAGATAGACATCTTCAGCGCTTTGCTGACGGCGCCAGGTAAGGCCAGATTCATTCTATTTATGACTGACTATTTCTGTAAATGGGTAGAAGCGTAGGCCTTTGAGAAAATGAGAGAGAATGATGTTATTAATTTTATATGGGAACACATCATATGCCAGTTCGGGATCCCATCTGAAATAACATGCGACAACAAGAGGCAATTCATCGGGAGCAAGGTATCACAGATCCTTGGAGACAACAAAATCAAGAGAATCCTGTCGATGCCATACCACATATGTGCAAACGGCCAAGCCGAATCTAAAAATAAAACCATCATTCAAAACTTGAAGTAGAAGTTGGAAAGTGCCAAGGGAAAATGGAGAGAAACGCTGCCTACGGTTCAGTGGGCATATCAGACAACTCCAAAATCAAGCATCGGGGTCTCTCTAGTATATTGCACCAAAGCACTAATACCAGTGGAGGTCGGGGAACCAAGATCCATATTCTGGCAGTAATGAGGGATCGAAGGTGAAGCCATGACATCGGCCTTCGTAAAACTCAATGAAAGACGGGAAGCCTCGCTGGCTCAGATGGCTGCCAAGAAGTAGAAAATCGAAAGATACTACAATAGAAGAACGAATCTCCGATACTTCAGATTCGGAGACTTGGTCCTAAGGAAGGTTACTCTCAATACCAAAAACCCTAATAAAGATACTACAATAAAAGAACGAATCTCCTATACTTCGGATTCAGAGACTTGGTCCTAAGGAAGGTTACTCTCAATACCAGAAACCCTAATAAAGGGATACTTGTCAGAATTGGGAAGGGCCATGCTGTATCCTTGGGATAGTTGGTAAAGGGACCTTGGCTTTATGAAAGGCGAGCAACTTCCGAGTAATTGGAATGTATTTATGCTCAAACGATATTACTATCCTCAAACACTCTTTTCCTTTGACCGATATTTTTTATCCCAAAACGGGTTTTTGCCGACAAGGATTTAAATGAGGAGACGTCCATACATTTCCCAAGAAGGATTCAAAGAGCCTACCAGACCTCCTTTGCAATTAGCCTTGCCTTGTGAAAATGATGAACGAGGCTCCGATAAGAAATAATTCACCAGGCCAAACTGTCTGAGGAGCCGAGCCCGTACGGGTCGAGCTCACAAAAACAAAACAGCATGTATTTAGGACAAGCAATAGAGAATGTCTTTCGCATCTCGTACTCAATAAATGGGGATTTCAACATGCTCGAAGGGATGGCCTCTCCATCAATTGCGTCCCGAAATACTCGAAGACATAGCGTCAACAGTTTGGCAGTAGCACGACACCAGGGTCCGAACTCCGGGCTCGTGATGCCCCAGCATGGCAACTCTAATCTCACAAATAGAGGCCTTCGAGCCCAAGAAAACTCAATAATTTGGAGACTATCGTCAATTGCCATGCACTCGAAACCCAAAACTATAAGACCCGGAGTGGCCAGACTTAGTGTGACCCGGTATATTCTACAAATCAACACAAATGATAAGACCTCAACATGAATGATAAAACTGTAAGACTTCAATAGGCATGACAAAGTGTAAGACCTCAACAAGCATAAAAATCCTAATTTAGGTTATACGTTGTGTTTGAAAGAATCTCGAAACGGAATACACTTGGTATAGATTCCTAAACTATCACTCCAGATCAAAAAAGGCTCCGACAAATCACATATGACTACGGTCAAAAGGACTGATACAACCAAATTACCGAAACTCAGGGACGCCGACCATCGCTAAACAAAATTGCAGGTCATTACTTTGGAAAGAACCAGTTAAAATAGGCTTCCCTCAACTGGAAACAAACGAGCTTCCACCACGTATGCTCCAAATCACAAGGCTGTAGCCTACTCAGCCTACGAGCTGTGAACCTTCAAAGGTTCTTAAACATCGCCGATAACGACTTGAAATCGAGGTTCCTCCAGAACCAATGATGGGTCATGCAAAATTATTTCAAAAGACCTTAACGAGAAGAAAACAAAATGTACTAAAAACTCATGGGTAAAACAGCGTAAGAGCCATTATTTCCACCCAAATTAGCCTCCGGTACGCACACTAAAGGTCTCTATGACCAAACAGCGTAAGAGCCATTATCGCTAGCTTGAAAATTTACAACTTGAGGAATTAAATAAGCTCGTATTGTAACTCGATTCGAAGATCGGATCTAAAATAGTATCTATACAAGCCTCCGGGACACATATTAAAAGGTCTCAATGACAAAAATGGCGTAAGAGGCAATATTACTGGTCTATAAATTGAAAGTACTTAAGGTTAAATTACCATCTAAGTGAGCCTCCGAGCTACGCGCCTGTAAGGTCACTTCGCCCTGAAGCACGCTATCGTCTTCCGCTCATGCAGGTAGGACAATACATGAGTGTTCATTAATACCCGAGTCTCAACACGACTCAGAGACTGAACCCAAAATAAGCCAAATACAAATTCCCTAGGGCTAGGGAAAATAACCGTCATAACTCGACCGCACAGACACAGGGAAGCAAAAATTAATAAGGCTTAGGATAAACCCAGCCCGGAAGCCCAACGCAAAATGGCTAGGTAAAAGCATATGACCCCTAATGGAGGTTCACATCAGAGGACGTATCAACCAGCCGAACGATAATTCCCGAGCTAGCCTAAATAGGCCACAAGGCTTTATTGCGGGTCTAAGGTTTTTTCACCAATCATTGCTTAATTTAGAGCAAAAATGGAATAAGGGAAACAAAGCCACGATATTCTTCTAATACATATGCTGAAATAAAAGTACTATATAAAAATAGGGAGATCAACAATAAAAAACAACAGATCCTAATCTATTGCCGAATCGACGGCCTCAAAAGTTTCATCTAGGCAATCATGAATCGTGGCCCCTTCTCGATGGCGTCCTCCCTCTTCGAGGATCCACCCTAATTTTCAACCCCACTCAAGGAGCCTTCCAATGCACCCTCAATAGTCAGCCTCCGGTGACCCAACCAAGAACGATCCACAGCTAGAGGTAAAGTTGGGCCAGTCCCTCCGAGCGCCCTCTCAATGTAAGAGTATACGATGACCACTCCTGCCCCAAGAAAAGATAAAAGTGCCTCGACCTAAACTTTGATCCGAAATAGTGAAACCACCAGCTCAGAATGGAGGCCTTTATCCTTGCCGCTATCCTCCTTCGCGTCCCGGAGCTAACTCATGATCAAGGTAACTCTCCCCCTTAGGCTGTCCTTTTCAGAAGGCACCTCACTAACATGCTGACTAAGCTCAATGATTTTTGCATCCATGACCCGAAGCTCCCCCCTCAGTAGGGCATTCTTCTTCTCAAACTGCACAGATCGATCCCCGTGGACTTAAAAGCAACGAAATTTTATAAGGGCTCAAATTATAGTAAAAACAAGGAATGAATAACCTACTAGGTTAAAAAGGCTTTCTTACTCTCACAATGACTCACCTCATCCTGATACGGATCGAGGGCCTAGTTATAAAGCATTTTAGCCTAAAGTCGCATAAAAAGTTAAGAGGATAAAGGACAGAGCGGCCCAAAGCTGCAGATAAGGCTAGATGAAGTTACCCACTCACAAAGCCTATCCATCTCACCACAAATAGATGACGTTTTGACCTTGGAACTACCCTCAGTAATGCTCGCATGCCTCCTAAGTGCGTCTCCGCCTTAGATCAGTGCTCCAGCCATGAAAGACTCCTTGAGAGACTCATCTTGCATTTTGGAAGATGGAAGGATCTCCCCCTTTGTAGAATCAACAATATCCAACGTGCTAATGGGGTCGGCCTGAATCTCCTTCCTATATTCATTTCAGGTCCTAGATCGGGGTCCCTCAAACTGCCTGCCAGTGGCATCCTGGTTCGAGGAAAATTCCATCCACCTGCAAACTCAAGGGCAGAGCTCGACACCCCATCCATTCCCTCATCACCATAATGCTGAGCCGCTCCAGCATCAGACTCCTAACCGGAAGTATCTATCCCCACATCCCAAGGATCAACAAAACCCAAACGCTCTTCAAAGGGTGCCGAGAAGTTGCTTTCTCCTTCACCTTCAGCACGAGGATTTCCCGTTGCCCCCGAGACTTGAACCAATGGGTCAACCTTGGAATCCTCCACTCCGACCCTCTTGAGCACCAGTGGCTCAAGTTATAGGCTCCCCTGCCTGTTCTGTTCCTTGTTAAGCATCAGAGTATCCCCCCAAACGGACGGCACCTCCCTTATTATTAGGATTATTTGTAGACCTACATAGATGCAGAGGTTAAGTATACGAGATGGTGAAAGCTAAGAACAACAAAATGCATCAAAACAGACGGATGCATCAATACTCAAGACTTATTGGGGCCTTCTGCTTCCCATCGATCTCGGGATAAATCCTGCCATGCTTGATCCGTATACGGGCTGATTAAGTGTAAACAACTGACCCAACCCTAAAGATCTGACACCGCACCAAGATAGATTGCTTAGCTAAAAAGACAAGAACGGAAGAGTCGTATGTATAAGGAAAAATTACAAAGAAGGGGTAATGGTAACACGTTTACTTACGCCCAACATTCCACTTCTCAGGAAATATCATCTTTTTCACTAGAATCAGGTCAGACGTCCTCACTTGAACAAATCAGCTTAACTACCCGTCGTCCTCTAATTCTTTGGTGGGGGTGATATCTATGAATTATACATGTTTTATACCCCTAATTACCTGATCTTTGTGCATAAACTTCTTCAAATTTGTCTTAAATTGCATACAAAGTGCGTTTGATTGTAGGCGTGAGAGATGAGATGATATATCTCACAAATCGGCTCAAAAGAGGAGTAAAACCTGCCAAGCGCCAAAAGATAACTCAAAACGGGAATAGTTCTGCAAGAATCCACGTCAAGATTGATCTGCGCGGACTGCCCAGTTTTGCCACGCGACCGTGCAGGATAGTTCAAATAGTGACCAAAACAGAGGAAATCCCACGCGGACTGCATCCATTTCCATGCGGTCCGCACTGACAAGAGATTAGAGGTTCAGAAACTCAAAGCAAAATGCCCATGCGCCTGCACACCAAAATAGTGCGGTCCACGTGGGAGAAGTTCTATGAACCAGCATATGTGGCTCAACCCTTATGTGGGTAATTAATAGGTGTTCTTGATTAATGCTTGAATGATATTGGGTGTTTAGTATTTGGGTTGTTTGTATGGTTTCACTTAGATTTGGTGGTTGCAAACACTAAGTCAAGCTTAGTGGGTTTTGACTCTTCTTGAGAAAGAGAGTCTATGACCTCACATTCAACCCAACAAAGATTTGGGATGGACCCATGAGAATGATAGTCCCATGTAATGGGTTAAACCTCGAGAGAGTAATCACCCTACTTGAACCTTAAGTTGCTTGGGAAAATTATCCTACCCAATTGGTCTCGAGAGAGTTAATTGGGAAAAATCACTCTCTCTACCTAGAGGTGTGAGAGTAAGTGCTAAAGTGCAACAGTTATCTATATTCCCCATAATTATCATCCTTGTTTTAGAATTTTATACCCGTTAATTAGACACCTAGGTGAGTGTCACGACGCAAGTGCCTTTCTTTTATTGCATACAACTAGCATCATAATTTAGCATAATTTAGTTTACAATAGGAGTTGATAAACTTAGTTTAACAAAAGAAAACCCAAAAATAATAGAAGAATAATTAGAAGCCAAAACACATTTCTAAACTAGCAAATACATCAACTCCAATTTGAAGCTCTCTGTGGAATTATCGACCCCGATATACTATTGGTTTATTAGTAGTCGTTCCCATTCTTTCTTAGGATTGAGTCCCCACCGATCAATTTTTGGCGCCGTTGCGGGGGAGCTTTATGGTGTTTGACTATTTGTTGTCTAGTTTTGTGTTTTTTCTTCTCTTTCCTTCTTTTTTACTTATTTTGTTTGTTCATTTCACTCAGGTACCAATGGATTTAAATGCAAATGATCCTCTTAATGTGGGAGTGGAGGAGGTGGAAGATATGGAACAAGATGAGATTTTACCCCAAGCACAAAGAAGAGTAGAAATGCTAATGCTAATGCTAATGACAACATACCAGACCCTCCTCCACCTCCACCAAGAGTAGCTCCACGAGTTTTACCCAATCAAGGGTATGCAAGTGCAATAGTTCCTCCCCGAATCTAGGTGGGGAACTTCCAAATCACCAATTTCATGCTCACTTTGCTCGAAAAAGAGGGCATTTCACCGGCGCTTAGGACCAAAATGCCTACAAGCATTTGAAAGGGTTTGTGGATACGTGTTGGGTGAGCAAGCAGACAAATGTTTCAGAAGATTCACTGAGGCTAAGGCTTTTCCCCTTCTCACTTCAGGGGAAAACATTGCATTGGTTGGAGAGATTGACAAATCATTCCATCACTACTTGGGATTAGTTGGCGGATAATTTCATTGCGAAGTGCTTCTCGCCTAGTCATATGGAGGCTCTTAGAGATGAGATCTTAGCTTTTAAGCAAGAGCATGTAGAGCCTTTACATGAGATATGGGAGAGATTTTGGACAATGGTGAAAGAGTGCTCAAACAACGATATGAACGTTGTGATGATCCAACAGATGTTCTATCGGGTATAAACACAATAAACCAATGCATTGTTAATCTATTGGCTGGTGGTAATTTTCATGAAGCATCCACATAATGAAGCTTGGGATGTTCTTGATGAAATGGCCGATACTTTTTCGGCATGGAAAAGCCAGGCTAATGTTCCTCAAGGTTATCCCATTGTTATACACTTGCATAAGGAGTTGCATGATCACGGCCAAGCCATCGCCGAACTCACAAGAACAATGAATCAATTGGATAAGGCGCAACTTCAACAAGTTCAAAATCCACGCCAAGTCAATGCCATGGAGGGAGTGAGTATGATGAATAGAAAGAAAGAGGGCAATAATAACCTCCGGAAAATTTTGACAACTTTGGTGATGGGAAGGGTGGTTATTCAAATAAATGTTATGATGACCAAAGTGAAGAGGTCCAATATGTAAATAAATACCAAGGTAATAGAGGAAATCAAGGGAATCAATAATGGTGTTCCTAAGTTAATTGGGGGAACCAACAAAATAGTGGAAATTAGAACAATAATTGGGGAAATCAAGGCAATCAAGGTAACAATTGGGGTAATCAAGGAAATTGGGGCAAAAACAACAATAATTGGAACAACAACAACAATACAATAATCAAGGAGGTAATCAAGGCAATCGAGGGCAAGGCTTTCTAAGGCCCCCAATATTCAAACAACCGAACAACCCACCCCTGTTCCAATCTCAAGGGTCGAGTTCTTCGGGTCAAGATATGGGTAGAATTGAGAACATGTTCGAACAAATGATGAAGAAGAATCACGACTTAGATGCCCAATTAGCCTCCCACAACACTTTGATCCGGAACTTAGAAGTGTAATTTGGAAAAATATTACAATCTCTCAACACTCGCGGAAAAGTGCACTACCAAGTGATACGGTGGTGAACCCCAAGGGTGGGCACAATAATCATGTCATGGCGGTGAAAACGCGTAGCAAGAGAGGGCGTGATGTGTAAGAAAGTCAAGTTAGGGTCGATGATGATGAGTTGCGGGAAGATGATTTCCCATCAGTGGTTGAAGATACTGTTGAACCAAGTGTGAGGAATGAAGTGAGAATAGATATTGATAAGGGTGAGGAGGAGACCCAAGAGTTTGTGAACCCGTCTAGGGAACACATCATTGACATGCCGTAACCTAAGGTGCCAGAAGCCAAGGCACCTTTACATAGGCCTCCTCCGTCATATCCTCAAAGATTGGCCAAGAAAAAAGGTGGCAATCAGCTGAAAAAGTTTATTGAGATGATGAAGAGTTTGACCATCAATGTGCCTTTGGTGGAGGCATTTGAACAAATGTCCGGATAAAAGTTCATGAAGGACCCAGTTACTAAGAAGAGATCTATGGAGTACGAGACCATCAAGATGATGCATCAAGTGAGTTCCATTGTGCACTCATGGCCCCGAAGCTAGAGGATCCCGGTGCATTCACAATACCATGCACCATTGGGAGCGTAGAATTTGCTAAGGCCCTATGTGACTTGGGGTCAAGTATCGATCTCATGACTTATTCGGTGTTCAAAAATTTGGGGATCGGCAACCTCGCCCAACTTCCATGAGGCTTCAAATGGCGGACCGATCTATGAAGCGGCCCTTGGGAATTATTGATGATGTCCTCGCGTGTGTTGACAAGTTCATATTGCCGGCGGAATTTTTGATCTTGGATTTCGAGGTGCCTATTATTCGTGGAACGCCTTTCCTAGATACTGGGAGGGCCTTGGTTGATGTATAGGTGGGCAAATTGACTTTCCACTTTGGTGATGAATAAGTGGTTTTCCATGTATGCAAATCTATGCGCCAACCAAATAGCACCGAAGTGTGTTCGTTTGTTGACATTGTCACGGCGGTGATAGTGAATGACATAAGCACAATGGCAAATGTTGAGGACCCACTCGAGGTCGTGATCTTGAACATGGAGGTTGATGATATTCCGGAAAGGGTGGAGTGTGTGAATGCACTTCATGGCATGGGATCATATTCCTATGAGCCGAGGAAGCTATTTCTTGATCTTGAAAATCACATAACTCCACCCACCAAACCATCCATTGAGGAGCCACCGGTGTTGGAGTTGAAACCACTTCCTCCTCACCTGAGGTATGAGTTTTTGTTCCTAATTTCACTTTTCCAGTTATTCTTTCTTCTTGCTCTACTAATGTGCAGGTGGACGCCACATTGTTGGTTCTTCAAAAGCAAAAACGGGCGATTGGATTTTTTCACGCACAAGATAATATTGGAGGAGGATGCGAGACCGTCTCTTGAACATAAAAGGAGACTCAATGAACCCACGCAAGAGGTGGTTAAGAAGAAAATCGTCAACTGGCTTGACGCCGGTGTGGTATATCCAATTTCTAATAGTTCGCAAACCTCTCCAGCTCAGTGTGTGCCAAATAAGGGAGGAATGACGATAGTGACCAATGATAATATTGAGCTAATTCCGACTCGTACTGTGACGGGTTGGAGGGTATGCATGGGCTACTGAAAACTGAACAAGGTTACAAGAAAAGACCATTTTCCCTTGCCATTCTTGGATCAGATGCTCGACCGTCTGGCTGGCTGGGCGTTCTATTATTTTCTAGATGGGTATTACGGCTTTAATCGGAGTCTCATTTCCCCAAAGGACTAGGAAAAGAAAACCTTCACATGTCCAAATGGCACATTCGCATTCTTGCGTATGCTATTTGGACTATGTAATGCTCCAGCGACATTCCAAAGATGTATGATGGCAATCTTCAACGATATGGTGGAGGAAATATTTGAGGTCTTCATAGATAATTTTAGTGTGTTCGGGGATTCATTTGCTGAATGTTTGCAAGATCTTGATCGTATGTTGGCCCATTATGAATACACAAATTAGGTGCTCAATTGGGAGAAATGCCACTTTATGGTGCAGGAAGGAATTGTGTTGGGTCATAAAATTTCGAAAAGGGGGATCGAGGTCGACAAAGCAAAGATCAAGGTGATCTCAAGGCTTCCACCTCTTAACTCTGTCAAAGGGGTGAGGGGTTTTATAGGACACGCGGGTTTTTACCAGAGATTTATTAAGGACTTTTCTAAGGTAGTGAAACCGTTTTGTAAGTTGTTGGTAAAGAATGCAAAATATGTGTTTGATGACAATATTATTGAGGCCCTCAAGCTTCTAAAACAAAAATTGACGACTTCCCCCATCATAATCGCACCCAATTGGAGCTTACCCTTTGAACTCATGTGTGACGCTAGGGATGTTACGGTGGCGATCTTGGGCAAAAAAATCAACAAATTATACCATCCGTTGTATTATGCTAGCAAGACAATGAATAAGGTGCAAAGAAATTACGCGGTCACCAAGAAGCAATTGCTTGCCATTGTATTTGCCATAGAGAAGATTCGCCCGTACCTTATGAGGGCGAACGTAATTATCCATACCGATCAGGCTTCCCTTAGGTACCTGATGACTAATAAGGATTCAAAAGCAAGATTGATGAGATGGGTGCTTCTTCTACAAGAATTTGATTTGGAGATCGTTGATAGAAAATGAAGTGAGAACCAAGTGGCGGACCACTTGTCTAGATTGGAGGAGGAAGGGAGGCCTTTGGATGGCCTTGAGATAAATGATTCTTTTCTTGAAGAACAACTCCTCTAAGTTTCTATTCTTGACATGCTGTGGTTTGCCGACATTGCTAATTATTTGGTTGCCGGTGTGGTCCCGTATGAGCTCTCCGCTAACCAAAGGAAGAAGTGTAAGCGGGATGCTTTGGAATTCTATTGGGATGAGCCATATCTTTTCAAAATTTGCACTGATTGTGTGATTCGCCGGTGTGTTCCCGAAGAAGAACAATTGAGTATTGCGGAAGCTTGTCCTTCTTCGCCTTATGGTGGCCATCATTGCTTGTGGTTTCTATTGGCCTTCATTGTTCAAGGATTCCGGTGATTTTGTGAAAAGATGTGATGAGTGTCAACGTGCCAGAGGGATTTACAAGAAAGATGAGATGCCCCTTATCATGGTTCTTGAGGTCGACATTTTTTATGTTTGGGGGATCGACTTTATGGGACGATTCGTGAGTTCTTGTGGAAACACTTACATTTGTTAGGTTTGGATTACGTATCAAAATGGGTCGAGGTCATCACCTTACCCAACAATGAAGCTCGTAGTGTGGTGTCTTTCTTGAAGAAGAGCACTTTCACTAGGTTTGGCACACCCCGTGCCATAATTAGTGATGGTGGCTCTCATTTTTGCAACAAGGCTTTCGATTCTTTGCTTACCAAGTATGGGGTAAACCACAAAGTGACCACTCCTTATCATCCTCAAGCGAGTGTCCAAGTTGAGGTCTCAAACCGAGAAGTATAGAGTATTCTATCCAAGACTGTCAATGCAAATAGGACCGATTGGTCCAAGAAATTGGATGATGCTCGTTGGGCTTACCGTACAACATTCAAGACTCCGATAGGCATGTCACCATATCGGCTGGTTTTCGGAAAAGCATGTCATCTTTCGGTGGAATTAGAGCACAAGGCGATATGGGCTTTGAGATAGTTAAATTTATAGTGGGATGTTGCGGCCAATCTACGGGTTGAACAATTGAATGAACTTGATGAGTTCCATTTTCATGCATAGTCCAGTTCGTCCTTGTACAAGGATAAGATGAAGTATCTCCATGACAAGTATGCCTGTGGGAAAGAATTCAAAGTTTGTGATATGGTTCTTCTCTTCAATTCCCGGTTAAGGTTGTTTCCGGGAAAGCTTAATTCCAAGTGGAGCGGTCCTTTTGAAGTGGTCGATGTAACTCCTTTCGGTGCCATTGATCTCAAAAACATGAATGGTGAGGTATTCTGTGTCAATGGTCATCAAGTCAAGCATTATTTGGGCAAGTTTGATGATAACCACATGGTGGCGCTGATTCATTTAAAGTGACTATGATGGTAACATGCATCGTGCCGCGACATTAAAGCAGGTGCTTCTTGGGAGGCAACCCATGTCTTTTGTTTCTCTTTATTTTTCTGCTGTGGAATAGGATTTTTGAGCTGATAGTTTATGAAGTTTTGCAGGGATATTGTTGAACTAGTGCAAGGTAAAATGAAAGAAAGGAACAGTTCCCACGCGGCCGCACCCCAAAACAGTGCGGTCCGTGTGGGCTTGATAAATTGAAGGTTTAAACTTAGAAGACCCTACGCGGCCACATAGCAGTTTTGTGTGGTCCGCGTAGGAAGAATCAGAAATGGCCACTTCTCTGATAGATTTCACACGCGGCCGCAGTCCAAAACAGTGTGGTCCGCGTGGAGATGGCCAAACTCATCAAATATCTGAAGTTTCCCACGCGGCCGCATGACAAATCAGTGCGGTCCGCGTGGGCTGTGTTTATGACCTAATGGGCAAAAATCCTTCGCGGACCGCGTGCCATTTTTGTGCAGCCGCGTAGGTAGGTGAGAAATGGGCCCCACAGTTGTCTATAAATAGACACCTAGGGCCCCCTTTTACTCTTTTTCGCAAAATGTCATCATAAATCACTCTTCTATTTTTCATATGCTCAAATTTTGCACTTATCATAATTCTCATTAATTAACTTGTAACACTTCATCATCTAACTAAATACTTACTTCAATTTTTGTTATTTACACTAAATCCCACTAGTGTAACTTCTTATTTTTCTTTCTTCTTCTTTTTATTCAACTGATTAGATTAGGATTTAGTTAATTTTGTTGAAGTATGGGCATGTAAACTTCTGAATAAAACTTAGTAGGGACACTTAGAATCATTAATGCTAAATTTTGAACTGAAAAGAACGTAGAAAACCTGCCAGTTAATTTGCCCTACGTGGCCGCACAACTTTTTTGTGCGGTCTGCATGTGTTTTGATAGACTATTTTGACACCCTCTCATTGCGTCTGTGTGACCACCTCTGTGCGGTCCGCGTGATATTAACGCGGCCGCGGTCCAAAACAGTGCGGACCGTGTGCCCAGAAGTGCAAAGAGGGTACATTTTAGAAGTTTGTTCTGTGGAGACCGCGTCCACCTTTGTGCGTTCCGCGTAAACCTAGTGTGGCCTTTGTCAAAAGAGTGCAGACCGCATGGCCAAAGTTCATATCAGGGTCGAGGATGACCAACTAGGAGCCCCTTCGGGCTCAGTAGACCTAATCATGCTCTTGGAGATGGAGCTAAGACCGAACAAATAAAGGTACCAGCCATACCCCGGTTATAGGAGAAACTCTCCAAAGCACAATCCGCCTTGCAATGGGGGATCGGCAAACCAAGGGTAGAACACTCGAAGATCCCTCAACATGGGTGGCTTCGACGAGTATGCAAGGGCAACGTATGTCACACATTGTGTTCGCCATTAGCAAAATCAGGTACGCTAGATGGCCCAAACCGTTGCATTCAGATCCTTCCCACAATAACTACAAATTCATTTGCGAGTTCCACAACTCACACGGGTACCGAACAAAATACTACAGGAAGCTTCGAGAGGAACTGGCCCGATTGCTCGATAAAGGGCACATTTGGGAACTTCTTAGCAACCGGGCTAAGAGTCAACCGGTTTGGGGATGTGTTCGCTGGGATCCCTGGGCCGACCGGTTCGTGGAGGTGCGCTCGCATGTGCCGATCTCGCACCAGCAAAACAACATGTATTTACAACATGCATTCACACCAAGCAATAAAGAATATTTTTCAACATCTCGTACTCCAGAAAAGTAGATTTCAACATGCTTAGGGAGAGGCCCCTCCACCAAATGCATCCCGAGATACTCGGGGACTTAGCACCAACATTTCAATACATCCTCGACCCTAGGTTATAACTCCATGCTCATAAAGCCCCAATGAGGCATCTCCAAGCTCACGAATAACGGCCTTTGAGCCTAAGAAAACTCAATGACTCGGAGACTATGAAACTGTAAGACCCCAAGCGGGCTAACTTGATATAATTGGATCTATTCTACACAACAAAAAAAATAAGAACTCAATAGGCATGATATATAGTAAGACCTCAATAGGCATGATAAGCTGTAAGACCTCAACGGGCATTAAACTCAAAATCCCGAAGTTTAGGCTATAAGTCTCATTTGTAAGAATCCCAAAAGGGCATGCCCTCAATGTACACGCCAAAACTATTACTTGGGATCAAAATGGCTCCGGCCAAAGACATATGACTACCAGTCAAAACGATTGATACAACCAAATTAACGCGACTCGGGGACACTTGACCGTCGCTAAACAAAATCGCAGGCCACTACTTCGAATATACTTCAAAAAGAACAGGTTAAAACAGGCTTCCCTCAACATGCAAAACACGAGCTTTAACCATGTCAGCTGCAAGCCACAAAGACTTCAATCTACTCAGCCTACGAGCTATGAACCTTCCGAGGTGCTCAAAACACTGCTGATAATGATTTGAAATCGAGGTTCCTCCGGAACCAATGATGGGCCAGGCAAAATTATTTTAAAAGATCTTAATGGGTGAAAAACAAAGCCTATTGGAAAAATCATAAGAGCTGTTGTCGCCAGCTAAACAAATCTCAGGGGAACACACTAAAAGGTCTCAACGACCGGACATCGTAAGAGCCATTGTTGCCAGCTTAAAAATTGACAACTTGAGGATTAAAATGAGCTTTAGTCATATAAAGTCACAGAAACTGGATAAATAATAGTTAACTAGCAAGCCTCTGGGACACATATCACAAGGTCTTGATGACCAGACAGCGTAAGAGCCAATGTCACCAGCTTGAAAATTTTAAAAACTTGAGGGTTAATTAAAGCTTGAGTAGCAATGTGACTCGGAGACTGGACCCAAAAAAAGTTGAAACACGAAAGGCTAAGGGCGAATTCAAGGTCGAATCGACCCAATTTAACCTCTAACAAAATAGAAGTACAGAAGATACAAATTATGGGGTTCCCCCCTCTTAATTGTACATATTCCCCTCTTTTCCAGAAATTATGGCCCTTTGGTCTCCTCCTCCTCATCCTCATCATTGGGCAGAGGAACATGCCATCGTACTCCTCATCTTTGGCTTGCTCAATCTTCCCCTAGAGATTAACGACCCTGGCATGAATCTCCTTGAAGATTTTCCTCCGAGATCTGCACATCACATATTCCTTACTATTATTTGTATGATCGAGGATTTTATTTAGCTCGACTTTAATAGCTACAGTGCTTTCGGAATAAGCCGCCATTGTTTGTCCCGCCCTGATATTATACATCACGACATCGGCTCAGACATCCACCACGTCAATTTTTGCCCTCAAAATCATGGATGAAAGTCTTTTGATCATCTTTGCCCGAGCAGAACAATTCGCACGGGAAATCAGAATTTGCACCTCAAGAGCGGAAGCCCCGGCCTGGGCCCTCTCCTTGGCCACAAAATGGGCATTCACATGCATTTGAAGCTCAGTGAATTCACGTCTGATTTTGCCAACTTCACCCTGGAGTCATTCTAGCTCATCCGTCTAATCCTTCAACTGAAACAACAAAAATACCGGGACGATAAGGCAAAGGGAGAATGGAGGCCAGCACAAAATACAAGGTACATGTTTCTCCAAGAGGTCCTCCCGGGCCCGGCTCCAGTCCGCCATACACCGCAAAAAAGGCAAGATCGCTCTCCTTTGCCGCACAAAGAAAGTTGAGGTATCTCACCCTATCCCAAGCCTCCCGTAATAGGGAATCACTATGAAATAGTTCGGATTTTAGCCTATCAAAAGCCCAAGAAAGGAAGCTAGATGAATAAAGAAAGAAGATAAAGGAGCGTAGGGCCAAAACATCCATACATTAGCCGAACTCGCCATGAGGCCAAAACTCTGAGCCTCGTCGAAGGCCGAATCAAAGTCCGGTGATGTACTGATACCGGAAGGTTTCCAATCCACCGAATTGCTTTACGTTAACTATTGCGAAGAAATCGCTTCACTACAAACCTTCTTGCACCCTGGAGATTCTTTCCTCTTACCGACCTTCTTGATCCCAGTGTCAGTAATCTCTCCTCCCCCATTCGGGAAACTTGGCCTTACTTCGAAGGGACTCCCGCCACCTGTAGAAGGTAATTAAGATAAGTCAGCAAGACGGAAGCCATCTCTCAAGGAGAACAAAATGCAAGGCACCTACCATGATGATTCGCCTCCCATCTCCCTTTTGATAGATCTCGTCACCAACGCCAATCATAAATCAAGAAAGCTGCCAACTTACGACACCATTCAGCTGGATCAGGGACCTTGTCAGGCAACCAATGAGTATATATAAAAAAAGAACAGAAAGATAGCATTACAGGCCAACCTCGTGTTGAGATAAACAGCTCGAAAGGAGCACTTACGTGTGAAATTCCATTTCTCAGGAAATGGAAAATATTCTCCATTGATAAAATCGCTCGTTAGGATTTTAACAAATCGACTTATCTACCCACGATCCTCGTCCTTCTCACTGCCGCTCACAAGAGCTCGGGTAGATCTATGTTGAAGAGAAATCAGGCCTCGATAGCGCAATGGTCGATACAACCACACAAGGTGGCAGTGGCAGAATTCGATCTCGGCCTTGCCAGTAAAGCATCTCATCAAATTCGTTATTCTACAATTAAAAGGATGAACCTGCGCCATTCATACTTGGTATATTCTACAGGAATTAAGCACGACTCGGTCCAAAGGACCCGAATCAAGAACATTAATACACACACTCAAGAACCCCTCAACATATGTCATGACACTCTCCTTGGGGAAGGTGCTTGCATAATGACATCTTTCCCTCATCCGCATTATTTTCTGACCATCTCGAGGTTTTCTTCCCTCACCATGAAAAAATCCTTGACACATGCTCTCAATGGCTCAGAACATTGGGAGGCCTCCCGGTGTGACAACCTTCCTCGAGGTTGGACACCCCAAGCCTCGCTCTCCCGACACCAAAGGCGATCCACTGGTACAAATCTAAGGAGGAACACATGAGGGACTTCCCTTTGTTCGAGGATCATGGGTCGAAGTAGAAGCCATGACTACGGCAAAGAAGCTGAGGGTCTAGGAAAAATATTTCTGAAATAGGTAAGCAGAAGGGCGAACACGAAGCTCCAGGATCTTTAGAGGATATAGTCTTATCAAGAAAATGCGAAATCACCCCTTGAGGTGAAGCGACAGCTGCTTGCTTGCCAGGTGGGCCAATTAATTTTAGCCACATTAACGTTACCATTTCCTAGGGAAATGTATTGGCAGAATCACCCCAACTCCCACATGGCTCGAAAAATTATGGGACCTCAAGAGACCCCTGACATAATCAATATCGATTGAAATGAGCTGTCGATTCAACCTCAAGATAAGTCCAGTCGTAGGGCCCTGGTCTGTCCCTATAAAAGGTCACGAAGGGCTGATGTCGGAGCGCAAGAGAAAAAAAGCAAGAAGAAGGGTTGATAGAATAAAAGTTCCTTTTATATGTTAACAAAAAGAAAAAAATGTCTTTACACTATTCGCTCTCCGGGGAGGGCATACGAAGCAAAATGAAGATCCACAAAAAAGACTCGGAAACTACTCCTCGTCACTTTTTCGTCTTCACCCTTATTAGGGGCAACCAAGAGTGCCAACCTTTCCTCTGCTACAAGGCCCTCCTTGAGGTTAGTTGATATGTCGTTGCCTATAGGCTTGAGTTCTTCCAAGGTCTCCCTATTCGCCTCTGCTTTGGGATGCTTAATAGCTTGGATTAGCTTTTTCTCAAATTCCAGAGATACGTGACGAACCATTGTATAGGTTGTGGCCGCATCTTCCCAATAAGCAGTAGCATCTCGTTTGGCCTCGGACTTAGCTGCGGCCAAAGCAGCAATCTCCTAGCTAGCGTCTCTGAGAAGACCCTTGGATACCACTAATTCCCCGACCGCTATATCATCTCACCCCTCACCTTTTCTCGACGTTTGGGAGAAAGGCGAGTCAATGAATCTACAAACGCAAAATTTGTTTTAATACGAGGTGAAAGGTCGGGCACAAGCGAGACAAAATACCATAGCAACAAGATTGCCTTTTCCCGGAGCACCGTCTCCAAAGCGGTCCAAAGCTGTCCTAGCTCTCTATCTCCTTGGGAAAAGTGATCCTACAAATCCTGTAGCTTTGAAGCAATTTCCTCACGCTCCTTTTAGCGACAAGAAGGCTACCCGCAGAGCCAAAGGATTGCGTGTCCGTACATCGCCTTACACTATGATAGAATAGAATGGTTAGTAACTCAGTGAATGAAGCCTAAGGACGAAAGAAACAAGCGAAGAATGACTATCACTTACTGGATGGACTTCTCCGCCGCTTTAACAACGCGATAGATATCGAGCTCATCTATGTCGATAGTGCAATAAAAAATGTTTGCTTTAAAGTCTCCCCTTTGGGATGAGTCACAACTGTGGCGCCGATCACCTCTATGTCATCCTTGAGTTCCCCTGACGATACCGAAAAGCTTGAAATAAAGTCATTTGGTTCACCAATTTCTCCAAGTGGCAACCCACTTTCATGGAAGGCCCTAGCTCCGATCCCTCAGGATCAACACCAATAGTCCTCATAGCAGAAGTTGCACCAAATCTAGCTATGTGATCCAAAGCTACATCAACGTCCTCTTTAAGGACCCCACGACCTACGGAGCCAATCGGATCCAGCCATTCAAGACTCAGCAGCGTTCGTCTGGGGCACCTACAAATTTCTCACCCTAAAACTTGTTGCCCTCCTCATTAAACTTCAACCAACATCATCCTTTTTGGTACCAGGATTTGACCTCAAGTTTAGGATAGCAGTACCTATGGCGGCTTGGCGCTCAAGTGGCCTGGTTTATTTGCCGCAAAACGGGCAACAGCTACTCTATTCTTCCTCTTCTTATTTGCTTTAGGACTAGGGGCGGCCTCATTTGCATATTCTTTCCAAGACCTACTAAAACACAATAATCATGATACTCTTTCGCTAAGGGCTCAGAAGGAAACACAAAGTACGAAGCACGGGAGGTAAAGGAACATAACTGTGATTCTTGGACACCTAGCGCTTCCTATCCAGGCCGGATGAAGACCAGACGTGGTAGGGGAAATTCTCGTTCAGTCGCCCGATCCATCCCGACAGATCAGGGACCTCCTCAAGATGCCAACCAGCAACTGGAAAAAGTGCAAAGAGATCAACTAAAAGGGTAGTCTAAAAGCGGCTAAAAGGAAAATTGTTTACTTCTGGTATTCAACCGCTTCGGAAAGGGCATTCTCCAGGCCGTGATGATATCTTAGGTCCCCAATCCGATGAACCTGCTCATCCATCCCCGGTCCTTCCCCTCATCAACGCTCAGAAGAAGCATTTTTTGGACCGATGACGGAGCTTGATTAAGCCTCGGTATAGTCGAGGGCTGTACATTATGATCAAATGGTTGAGGGTTAAAACCTCTCCCTTGAACCATTCATTGAAGTTCCTAAGAATCAGAACTATCCTCTAAAAAGAAGGGTAGATCTAACCAAGTGTGACGTGGTATCGATCGCAGAACTCAATAATAACCGGGTCGATTTCCAGGGGATGAGTCTTGATGGATTTATCACGGCCAAGGGTGACCGGGTAAGTGTATTCATGAAGGAAGCCAGACATGATGTCTGTAATGTTATCATCGGGTCCAGGAATCTCCACCTCAACCGCCTTGCTCCATCGGTAGTCCTCGCTCACTTTGTTAACATCGATCATGAAACAGCTATGTCGCGACATGTGCTCGCATCGGCCCGACGTAGATGAGGTAGTCTCGACATCAAAGTCCGTTGACACGTCGAGATCAGGCGGGGTACACTGTTCCAAGGTAGGAATCAATCTAGTTTCTTACGTGGGTGGTCGGGTTGATGATGCAATATCGTTCCGACTGGGAACCATCCTTGAAGTCCCAGCCATGTTCTGTGAGAAGATGAAAGAATGTAAAAAATAAAATTCTGATTCACGGGCTTGTAAGTAAAGTGAAAATTGTTGTAACTGGTATATTTATAGGGACTGATGAGAAAGCATAACTGATGGGTCGATGGCAGGTCGTAGGTTTCTTGATTACCACATCTGACAGTGGCATGTCATTTAATGATCTTAGGCGGTTGGCGTCACAAAAATGATGACCTCTAGATGACGGTTCAATATCGTGTCCTATTACTTCACTCTAGAAAATGCAAAGACTATTTGTATGCAGTGAAATCAGAGGAGTCTATTTTCCACCATTAAGGTGCATTGGGGAGTCGTATCAGCATCTCGAGGTTGCAGGAGTACTATCAAGCTCCCTACCTTGAGGTTCGTCCATGACCCAACAATGGCTCTGAGGGTAGGAAATTCGTCCGCAGCCCAGCAAAGGCTCCGAGGATGGGGGATCCTGGAGGGGAGCGACTAGAATCAATAAACAGTAGTACTTTTCCTAGCTGTCTCATCCTTGTATCTTTGCATTCAATGCACTCTGTATTATATTGTATTCCCTTTTCTATATAAGGGGGGTACATGACACCTTGTAAACGTTTGATGTTGCTCCCACTAGTCTCCAGAAGTGCAATAATAATTCTTTCTCTCTCATAAACAGGGGTAGTATTTTAAGGGTGACCCTCAAAATTCCGAAATATGTCCCAGCCAAATCCGTCATATGTAGAACAGTCAAAGAATTGCTTATTAAAATGGGGTAGAATTTGATGGAGGACTCCAAAAATTCTAATGCAAAGAAGTCTCAATGTATCTAAAGTGTCGCAGTCATTGGTTTATTTAATTTACTTGACTTCAAAAAATTGCTATGTTTATCACATTCATGCATACTTTTCAAAAACATAATTTCTATGTTAGTCATATTCTACACATGGTAACAAGGACACGATCTCGATGTAGAGCAAACCAAAGTAAAACAAGCAGGCGAAGGCACGAACCAATATTCATCCGCAAACCTCACGATTTTTCTTTGGATGGAGGAACAAGGATTATTCACAAATATGTACACACATCAAAATCACTATCTTCATAATGACAAAGATACTAAACACACACATAACTTCAGTTAAGAAATACTCTGTTATCACTCATTATCCTTTCTTTTCATGCGTTAAGAATTGCCTCCCATTTTGCATGAGGTTAAGCCCTGCATCCTTAATTGCATAAAGCTAAGTATTCTCTTCCCCTTCATGATACTAAGAATTGTTTCTATTTTATATTCGGCTAAGCATTCCCTCCTTAATTGCATAAGGCTAAGCACTGCCTTCCCATGCATGAGACTAAGCATTGTCTCCATTTCGCATGATGCTAAGCATTGTATCCCTACTTTCATAAGGCTAAGCACTACCTTCCCTTGCATGAGACTAAGCATTATCTCCATTTTGCGTGAGGCTAAGCATTGCCTACTTATTTGCATAAGGCTAAGTAATGCCTTTCCCTACATGAGATTAAGCCATGTCTCCCATTCTTGCAGGAGTCTAAGACTTACCTCCCTATAATTATGTAAGGTTAAGCATCACCTTCCCCTGCATGAGACTAAGAACTGTCTCTTTTTCTTGCTGGAGGCTAAGCATTTCCCCCCTATTTTGCATAAGGCTAAGCAATGTCTTCCATCGCATGAGACTAAGCCATGTCTCCTCATTGCATGAGGCTAAGCATTGCCTTCCGTACTTAATAAGAAGAAGTACCACCTTCAATTACACAAGACTAAGCATTGTCTCCATTTCTTTCATGAGGCTAAACATTTCCTCCCCAACTCTATGAGGCTAATCTTTACCTTTTCTTGTCTAATATCGAATGCTACGCCACTTGAAATCTAGCACTCTTTTTCCTTCCCAGGGCAAAGCTCTGTCCCAATCATATGCCAGACTGTCTTGTTTTGCTTATGTGATCCAGCATCATGTCTCTGCATTTCATGGGCTGAAACATCACAATTTCATCCAAAGGCATTATAGTACGTAGGCATCATCCTCATAGTCTAAAGACACCATATCATGGCTTGAGGATATCTTAATACAGCACATCATTATTGAAATGCGTCATGGTTTAGAGGCAACATTTTCATTGTCTGCGACTTCCTAATCACATGATTCATATCTTGGGACGTCATGGTCTAATGATATCATCCTCACCATCAGAAGACAATTTTCAAGGTCCAAAGGAAATTTGCATCATGTTTAAGTTCTCGCAATAACCCATATATGCTTTGCATGCATCCTGTTTTAAGTATTGCAGGTAATTCAAGAGGTAACCGTTCTTCATATGGGAGAAACCTTCACTCCGGTTTCCGTTCATAACATTCAGATCCTTCAATTATTTTGAACATAATCGACCACTAATCTTTTGATAACCAATGGCATGTACCGAACATACCCCTAATTTGATGTATTCCTTCATATCTTGGAATCAAGGTTCACCATCAAGGTTCACCATCAAGTTCCTCTTCAAGCATATTACAATAAGCATGCTGATCATGAACTTGAATATTTAGAAGGTCGGCATAAGTCTTATTCGGATGGTGTAACATTGACACTAGCGTAACGTAGGCGTCGACAACTTCATTATAGATCATGGGATGTGCCTGAATTCTACTGATCTAAGTCACTGACTAAAATTCTGCAGACATTGTCGATACGGTTTGAGCTTCAAATCCCGAGTCTCACAGTCTCCTAAATTTGGTGAACCAACAAATCTGAGTCTCCCAAAACAAGTGCTTCTTAGACTCCCGTGTATACAGCTGACCTAAACTGTCACGACCCCGGTTCGCCTTCCATGAATTATCGTGACGACACCTAGTCTCTATGACTAGGTAAGCCTAACAAGTGTGGAAAATAAATAGAAAACTTGCAGAATGTAAATTAAAGCCAAGAATAACCAAAGGAAAAGGGACCACAGAGCCACAGGCTCATGTTTCTACTATGCGATCGCGAAAGAACATATGCGAACACGAAGAAGAAAGGGGCAGTACTATGAGATCGCAAGCCAAGTCATGCGATTGCGAATAAGAAATTGGGCCCCCTCCAGAAATACACTACGTGAATGCGGAAGGAAGACTACGATCACAATGAAGGAAAGTACATACCAGTAGTTCAACAATATCAACAAGTTCTAAAATGACCCGTTGAGCATCTGAAACACACCCGAGGCCCCAGGACCTCAATCAAACCTGCCAACCAATCCTAAAACATCATTCAAACTTTTTTCAACCTTTTCAACGCTACAAAAAATGTGAAATCACCTACTTTCCGAATGACTTGAAACTTTTTACGCACATCCCAAATGACATAATGAAACTACTCATTTCTCGAAATTACATTCCGACCCTTTGATCAACACCTCACTATCGAACCGGAAACTTCCAAATTCAACTTTCGGTATTTCAAACCTAAATTAGCTACGGACCTCCAAAATATAATCTGAACACGCTCCTAACTCCAAAATCATCCAACGGAGCTAACATAACCATCAAATTTCCATTCTAAGGCCATCTTCATACTGTTATGACAACGGTTAATTTTCCAACACTTAAGCTCTCATTTAGGGATTAAGCGTCCCAAAACTCTCTGAGACTCAAAACCGAACATCCCAGCAAATCAAATTAGCAAAATTAAATTTGGAGAAAGTCGTTAATAGGAGATTGGGATGTTAATTCTTAGGACGACTGATCGGGTCGTCACACAAACCCAGAATGCATGCTTCATACTCAGCCATGTTGTTGGTGCAATACAACTCCTATTCCAACACCATTCCTGTTAGCAGCTCGATCAAAGAAGATTCTCCAACATGGCTATTAACTAAGATCAACTTCATCAATAAACGGCACTTATTCATTAGGAATATAAGTCTTCAATGGCTCATACTCTTCATCCACCGTATTCTTGGCCAAATGATCGGCCAAGCCTTGGGCTTTCATTGTAGTCCGAGTCACACAGATGATCTCAAACTTTGTTAGTAAAATTTGCCAATTTGCAAGTCTTCATATGGGCATAGGCTTCTGAATGATATACTTTAGAGGATCCATGCGAGAAATGAGGTAAGTAGTGGAGGACGACAGATACTGCTCAAATTTTGTGCAACCCAAGTCAGGGCGCAACTTGTCCTCTCAAGAAGAATATACTTTACCATGTATGAAGTGAAATTCTTGTTGAGATAATAAATAGATTGCTCCTTCTTGCTCGTGATGTTGTTTTGACCCAACACACGACAAAAAGAATTATCCAGCATAGTCGAATAGAGAAGTAAGGATCTCCCAGGCTTCGCCGAGACCAGCAAATGTGGGTTTGATAGGTAAATCTTAATCTTATCAATGCTTCTTATCATTTGTCAGTCCACTTGACCGCAAAATTATTCTTCAGGAACTTGAAGATGGGATGACAAGTTTTCGTGAGTTGAGCAATAAATATGCTGATGTGATTTAACCTCCCGAATAGGCTCATTTGGTGATGGTAATTCTTGGATGGCTTTGATCTCGAGGTATCAAACTCAATACCGCGTCGACTGAATATGAATCCCAACAATTTCCTGGACGGGACACCAAATGCACATTTTGTTGGATTAAGCTTTAGGTTGTACCTTCAGAACCTTTGGAAAAACTTTTTCAAATCCCTGACGTGATCAGACTTCTTCCTTTACTTTATGATCACTTTATCTACATAAACTTCAATCTTCTTGTGTATCATGTCATGAAATATTGTAGTCATTGCTCTCATGTATGTTTTTCTAGAGCTTTTCAAACCAAATGGCATTACCCGGTAGCAATATATTCGCCATGACGTGATGAACACTATCTTTTCTACATCTTCCTCATCCACTAAGATCTGGTAATAGAGCACATAACAATCCACAAAAGATCTGATCTCATGCTTGGCACAATTATCGATCAAAATGAGAATGTTCCACAATGGAAAGTTATCCTCTGGGCTTGCCTTGTTGAGATCGCGATAAACAACATATCTCCTGGTCTTACCATCATATTTTGGTACTAGCACAATATTAGCTAACCAAGTGGGATATTAAGAGACGTGAATGACTTTTGTCCTAATTTGCTTTGAAATTTCTTCTTTAATCTTCACACTCATGTAAGTCTTGAACTTTCTTAAATTTTGCTTGACAGGAGGGAATGCAGGATTAATTGGCAACTTATGAACTACCAAATTAGTGCTCAAACACGGCATATCATCATACGACCATGCAAAGACTTCTTTGTATTCAAACAATGCTTTGATTATTTCTTCTTTGATTTGCGGTTCCAAATACACACTTATCTTGTTTTCCTTGACATTATCATGATCTCCTAAATTGATTGCCTCAGTTTCATTCAAATTAGGCTTGGGGTTTTCTTCAAAGTGTTTTAATTCTTTTTGAATTTCCTCAAATGCTGCTTTTTCATCATATTTTGGTTCATTATCACTCTCTACTTCTTGGATTATTATTTCAGAATTAGATTGACTTTTAGTGACTTGGATGAAAATTACTCAAGCATGTCATGTCATTGAACCAGCCTAAAAAGAAATGTACAAAAGAAAAACAAAAATTAGATGCTATCACTAATAATGGAAAACGGAAAATTGTATTTCATTGAAAATAAAAGGATTGAAGGGTTTGTACATCAAAACAAGCAAAAAATAAAAAATATGGTTTACAACCTGGAATAATCTAGGTAACAGAAAGGAAAACAAAGCAAACTACCAAAACTCCTTTCGGGTGGGCAGAAGAGTAGATTTCCAATTGTTGAGCTTTACTTTTGGCCCAACAAACTGCACATCTGCTTTATTAGAATCTTCCTTAATTTCCACCATATTAACCTCATCAAATAGACTTTGGAACCTCTTGATCAACTCTTCGTCAAAGTGGACCACAGGTTTCGGGACTGATGATATTAGACATTTTGTGGCCCCTAGCTTGACAAAAGATTTAGAGATGTGTGGAACAGGCTTAGGGAGTGACCATACTTTCTGTATCAAACTCTTAACCCTTTTCACGTCCTTCTCTGTGGGTGTGAATCCTAAACCAAATGTACTGAAAGTTTCACGTGGAACACTGAATGCACAATACCATGTAAAGATAAACACAGACCTTTGCCCGACATAAAACCCTTCTTCAACATTTCATTTTCTACCATGATAGACACGGATGATAGCTTCGGACCTGGAATGTACTCTCCCTTAGGAATATTTTCAACAGACACCATTTCAAAAGTTTTGTCGACCCAAGACCCTTTATCATCTTCAACTTCAATAAATGAAACATTTGTGTAGTTGTAAGCAGATAAGTTCTCATCACCGTGCACTACTATTTCCTACCTATCCCATTAAACCTTTACCATTTGATGTAGAGAAAATGGGTCTGCCTTAGTAGCATTTATCCAAGGCCTACCCAATAACAGATTGTAGGAGACAACCACATCTAACACTTGAAATTCCATAGTGAACTCAATCTTCCCTATTGACAATTCGAGCATTATATCACCAATAGTATATTTCCCTCGTCCATCACAGCCTCGAACACATACATTGTTCATGTGGATTCCTTCAGTGTCGATCTTCAACTATTGCAAGTGGATAAGGGGAAAATATTTTTGCTAGAGCCATTATCAACTAACACCATTGAGACAACAGAACCCTCGTACTTCACCTTGAAATAAAGAGCTTGGTTGTGTTTTTACCCTCCATAGGAAGTTTATCATCTGAAAATTTGATCATGTTTGCTTCGAAGATCTAATTAGAAATCACTTCCAAGTGATTCAGCGTGATCTTATCCGAAATATGTGCCTCATTCAATATCTTCATCAGGGCTCAGCGATGTTCATCTTAATGTATCTGCAAAGACAGAAGACAAATCTAAGCTGGTTTTTACCTTAATGCTCCACAATGGAATAGTCTTGCACTTTTATCTTTTTAAAAAAATTCTTCAGCCTCTTGTTCGGTGACTAACTTCATTACCAGGATTTAGTTATCCTTGAATGTGCTTGGCTTTTATCAATTCCTATAGGGTAAAATATCTCCCAAAACGAGTCAGTCCTTTAGTAGTCACTATTACCCGTTTTTAATTCCTCGGGATAGCCTTAATATAAACTATTGGCAACTGGGTGGTTTAATAACAACAGGGGTAATACGGGCGTTTTCCACAACTATGACAAGCTTGTTTGGGATCCCTGGCACAACCACTTTTGGCTTTTTCTGACTTTCTCCAGCATGATTCAGAAGCTCTTTCACTACCAACATAGGTGGCATCATGTTAAGCGTGCTTAGCTTCTCCATCGCCCTTTCAACTGTCATGGGCGTTGCTTTTATTGAATCTAGAGCCTTAACTAGATTTCTTTCACTAGCACGAACCATCATGACGAACATAGAAGGATTCTTGGGCTCATTATCTTTACGAACTATTTCGATCATATGTGCCTCTGCATAGGTTAGTAAAGGAATTGGTTGATATTTGGCGCTACCAGGCTCTGGACCATGATTTGATTTGTATCAATAAGCTCTTGGATTGCTCTCTCCAAATGCTAACACTTCTCTGTATCACGCCTTGGTTGATATTTGGTGCTTCCAGGTTCTGGACCATGATTCGATTTGTATCAATAAGCTCTTGGATTGCTCTCTTCAAATGCCAATACCTCTCTGTAGCGTGCCTTAGGGCATCAGAACAATATGCGGATCTAAGAGAATAATCAAGGTTCTTTGGAGGGGGATTTGGTATCTTTGAATTAATGAGCCTGAAGAGGTCCAACTGCCTCAACCTTTGAAACAAATTGGCATATGACTCTCCAAGCAGGGTAAAAATTACTTCCGCTCCTGCCTTTCCCTCCTATAGTCTGGCCTTGGCCGAAAGCTTGAACAAGTAGGGTTTTGGTGTGGTTGTGGGGGTGGATAAGGATTTGTGGAGTTGGAACATGCCATTATGGGTAAGGTGGGGGTTGAGCATATGACTGTTCATGTTGGACATGATATTATGGTGGACTGACCGAGTAATTAGGTTCTTATGGTGGGAAATGTAGTTGGGGTGGACTGTATAAAGGTTGATTGTAGGCTTGAGATTGGGGTCGAGGATGAGTGTACTGGTGAGGCGAACCTTTTTTTCCTATGCCATGATCTTGAGAGAACCATAGTGACATCATCTTTTTTTTTAGCCTAACACGCCTCCGGTGCCACCTTGGATCGCCTATGTGGTCAATTTTGTAGCGGGGTATCTCATTGTCTTGCTTGGCTTGAGTCCTTCCTCCACAAATCCTCCCATCTTTACCACTTTATTAAAGGACTTACCTATGACAGAGGTCTAATGGCCAAAGTAAGTAGGCTCTGGGGCTTGAAGAAAGTACTCCACCATTTCATCTTCTTCCATTAGAGGGTTGACCCATACAGCCTGTTCTCTCCATCTGAATCCATATTTCTAAAGCTCTCACTATGCTTTTTCTCTATCTTTGTCAAGGATAGGCAATCTAGGACAATATTTATGTTGTACTAAAAATGCCAAGGAAAGTCCTGAGCTAAGTTATCACATGTGTACCACCTGCTAGTGTCTTGGTGGGTGTACTCCAGATCTAGCCCACTCAAATTCTGAGTGAAATATGGCAATAATAGTTCGTCCTTCCCACCATCAGCTCCCATCTTACTGCCAAATCCTCTCAAATAGGCCACGAGATCTCCATGTCCGTCGTACATGTCAAATTTGGGCATCTTGAACCGAGTGGGCAATTGGACATTGGGGAACAAAGACAAGTCTTTGTAAGCCACAATTACTTGGCTTCCTATCCCACACATATTTATCAAAGATTGCTTTAAACTTTTCACTTTTCTAACTATGTCATCCCGCTCCATGTTCTTGGATGGTTTCTTAGTCTTAACAAGAGGTTCAAGGTGAGTGGTATAGGAATAAGGATCTGTTACTCTAAAAGTTATTTCTAGAGCGTAATATTGAGTATCTGGAGCTTGGAACGCAGGTTCACTAGAAGATCGATGAAGTGTACCTCGCAAAGGGTCTACAAAAATAGAGGCAGATTTCAGAGCAGGGTATACAGTTACTTTGGTTGGTGGAGCATGGAAATTTTGGGACGGGGTGCCAAGGTAGTGGTCGTAATGGGTAAAGCCTGATGCATGCCGAGGGGAAAGATGAACGGTAGTTGGATCCTGGGCTTGTGATAGTGCGGGATGAAAGTGGGATTTTCTGTATAGTTAGAAGGGAATTAAGGTGTAGAATGCCCCTAGTTCCAGGCTTGATACATTTCTTCCATTTGATGCTCCAACCTATGAACCTCCTCTTTCAATCCAGACTCAGATTCAACCATCTCTCTCGGTAGGTCAACGACACTTGTGTCCAATTATTGCTATCCATGAGTGCCTTATGTTTTGACCTGTTGCTATATGGATGACTTGCTAGAATGCCAAACAAACTAACCACCTTCCTGAACTTAAGCGCAATAGTAAAATTATTGGTTTCAAGAGTTTAGCAGATCGAAAAATCGCACGTGTGGGATGCAATGCACCTAAACAGTTAAACGCTTCTATTATCTTTGAATAGTTTCATCTTTCATCCCGGCCTTGATTAAACTTTTTCACTTTTCACCTTTAGTCGTTCATTTCTGTCTCCCTGTAATCACTCTTGATTTTCTCATGTTTTTAATGTTGCTCTTTTATTTTTTGCACTCTTTTGTTTTTCCACTCTTTTTTTTTCATTTCTCTTTTCTTTTTTTATGGTTGTGATCGAATCCTATGGGGATTACCTACGTATCATGATGCCTTATTAATAAAATCATCACATTTTAAGGAATAAATGGAAATATAGAAAAGAAATTTTTTGGGTTTTTCAATATCTCATTAAATAAAAATCTTTTTAGAATTTTCTATTACAAAGACTCGGAAATACTGACGCTAAAAAGGGAACATACAGACTCAAACAGAAAAACTAACAGACTTGGAAATAACTAACAAACTTGAAAAGGTGAAATACAAACTCAAAGACAAAAGAAAAATCATGAATACATAAGAGTCTCCAATGCTACTCCTAGGGGCGCGGGACATCAGTCGGTCTCGGGACGGGCATGCGTGCAATCTCTTTTTGAAGGTACTCTAAATCAGCCATCACCTGACACACAAAGGTCATCACAGAATCAAAGAACATGGACATGGTCATATCTTAGCATTCATGACACTTAATTGCAACATAATCAGCAATTTACTTAATCCTAATTCTAATGACACTCGTTTCCTAAAGAAGGTGCCCAATTTGCTATGATCGGGCCTCCAACACCTGCATGACCATATGGTTTTGGTCTTAAAATTTCTTTATGTCTTCTTCCAATCTCTACATCAATGTATAGCAATGCTCTGTTTCCACTTTGAAGTCCTTAGTCTGTTGTTCCATTTCATTTTCAAGGATGGCCAGCTTCTTCCTAAAAATTGTGACCTCTTTGTCGTATGTGCTTCACTTGGTGAGCCATCCTTCTCCGTTCTTCCGAACCTTTTCCAACTGTGCTTGAGCCCTCAACAAATATTTCTCAACCTTTGTTAGGTCAGACGCATAATCATGCACCTTCAAACTTAAATTACTTATGAGTTTCTCATCCTTCTCGCTCCTTACAAACGCCTCAGCAGCTATTCTCATGTCCCAGATTTGGGCTCGGAGCACCTCGTTCTGCCGGGTCAACCTTCTCCTTCCATCTTCAGCTTCTTACGCTTGTAAGTCATTATTAATTGCGATGTTTCTCAGATTTTAATCTAAGGCATGAATGGTGGCTTGATATTTCTTCTTCTTTTCTTCCCAGGCCAACCGTTCTTGGATTTTGTCATCAAAAGCTTGAATGTGAGGTTTTTTGGCAGGCGTTTCGGGTTTGGGCTTTGGCTCATCATCAGCACAAGATATTTTCTCAAACTAGATGAATAATCTAGGTTTACTTCACCTCTCGCATGATCTTGTACCAAGATGTCATCTTTTAGATATCGACAACCTATCTAATCTTGTTAAACTAAAGCCTCGGGCACTGGAGCTTCTGGGTGTATCTCAATGATTTGGGTACTCAAATATTCATTTTTGGGCACCACCTGATATCTTCTCAGCTCTCTTAAAACTCTCTGTGGTGTATAAGGTTGGACAATACTTAAACCCATCAACAACATGTAGCTTTTTGTAGCTATCATGTGTATGGCTTCCTTTACTGGGAGCCATCACAAAGTCCATTCAACCTGGCTTACCTTTATAGTTCATAGATGGGAGACCTAGGCTGCAAACCCTTCTGGATAATTGTAATCACTCACCCTCTCCTCATAATTCCTGATGAACTTGTTCTTGCTCGGGCCATAACTCATGAAGTTTGGGTGACTGCAGAGATGCTCGATCAACCACATTTGCAAAAGAATGTTGCAACCTTCAAAGAACTGAGCCTCGGACTTACACAATGTTAATGCTCGATAAATGTCAGCCAATATTGTAGAGCAAGTGTATGATCTTCTTTGGTAGTGAGAACTTCTGCTATTCTGGCCGTGCGGATCTATAGTCCCTTCTACATTTGGGAAGACCATTTACCGTTAAGATATTTGTTCAGTATTATATCCGCAACATTTTATATTCATGTTCATAACGGATCGATAAACCTATCTGATCTTATCCTTCCCAAAAGAACCTCTTCTGAAACATACAACCATTCATATCACAACTCCATTGGTTTCATTGACAATTGGATCCAAAACTACACATGGTCTGATTCCTGTAAAAACCAGGGATCATAGGCAACTCAGAAAACATGGTTCAGCCTATATTTTTCAAAATCATTCCATTCAGTTAAAAAGCAGTCATCACTTCTTTATCCAATAAAAGATGAGCAGTTGTTGATACCCAATTTCCCCTTATATATATATATATATATATATATATATATATATATATATATATATATATATATATATATATACACACACACACACACACACACACCTCTAAAATAGTACATATACATCGCCACTTTGGTATATGAGCACACACAAATATTTTTATAATTTTTAAAGGGCTTTAAATCAATTTGTGTCTATATTTTATTATATAAATATTCAATAATTATCCTCCAAATTATTTTCATGATAAGTTAATCATCTAAACTTATCATTTATGCCAGCATAATGTTTACATTTTTTTTCAGTGCATTTTCATAATTACATTTACATTTTTTAAGGCTAAATTGCACATTTTACATTAATAGCCCTTCTGCATGCATAATTACATTATTTATGCTGATAATAAATTTTCATATTTTATAATGTTAAGTAATTACTTTTATTTATTTTAGTGCACAAATGTTATTTTTGATATTTATTAATTACTTTTATAAATTATTTATTTATTAAGTATTAGGTATATAAAAACTAACCCTAAATTAGTCCTATTTTAAGACATAAAACTACCCAATACACTAGCCCAACACCTTTACACTAGTCCAATAGCTTCTGAGCTTAAACAAAATAACCCCGGCCCAACCGGTTAAACCTGCCCGACCCAGAACCCTTAACTAATCGTGGCCGTTGATCTCTACGACCCATATTATCCATTCCCTTTATAATTAACCAAAACCCCTTAACCCTAAATTATGCTCCACAGTCTGCCACCTTTGAACCCTGTCGGAACCCTATCCGCCATCTCTCTTAACCACTCAAAATTCGGCCTAAAAACAGAATATGCCATGGATTCTCTTGCCTTATTTACCTCTTTTCACTATTGTTTACTCGTTCATGGTGTTATCTAGTTGCTTACCTAAACATGGAAAGTCGATCTCTTTAATTTCAAACTAAAAACGGGTTCAGTTCTATGACATTTTCCTTCTGTGTTCGTTCTTGTTCATTTATAGGATGAATCTCTATGAGTCTCTGTGTATCTTTATGATTCTTACCTATCCTAAACTAGGGTTTTAGATCCTTCTAAATGAAACCATATCCGGCTTACTTATTTGGTTCTGAATAGTATTTCTGTCTATGTTCTATGAAATTTCCTCTTTTACTTCTTGATTTTGATTGCTTTCCTTTCTAATGTTCGATTGATGATTTTTCATGTTTATCTGCTAATTTCTACCAGTATATAAAACCTTTCCCCCATTCCCTTTAGACAAGCTTCGGAATCACTATAATCTAGTACATCTAAAACTTTACTCTATTATTCTCATTCAATGCATTGGTTTTGGCCGGCAAAAATCCAAGGCTATTAAATTCTTGGTTCTGCTTCTCATTGACGTTAAGAACACTGTGGAATTTATTCTTTGCTAGAATTTTTCTTTTTACTGGTGAGTTACTTGACTTTTGTAATTTTATCCTTATATGTTTAAAATTTGTATGAGTTCCTACTGTTGACACCCAATTTTCCCCCATGTATTTCTATACTCAAAATATTTCCAAAATAGCATATAGATGCATATATAAGCATCCAAAAAAGTTTAGTATTTTTCTATATTTTTTCAAGTATTTAAAACCAATTTACGACTTATTTTTGTACTATAAAATCCAATATTTAGTCTCAAATCTTATTATTTTAATAAGTAATCTATTTTATTCTCTCATTTACATAAAAATATATTTTACATAATTTTTACAAAATTTTACAAGTGCATTAAATATTGCTAAATTAAAATCACATTAAATTACAATTTTAGCCCATTTCTCAATTTGACAAGTATTTTAACTACAAAATCGTTCCTACTAATTTTAATCGATACTTATACATACTTTTGTTAACTCAGTAATTTTATTAGAATTTTATAATGATATTTATTGTTTTATAAAATTAACTTAGTAAACAATTGGCTATTTAAATCATAGCTCTTTTAATTTCAATTGTTGCCACATTTCTGTCCAAATTAAACCCCCCAAATTACCTGAACAAATTTGAATTTACCTTATCCAAACCCACCTAAACTAATCCGACCCAGCTCTCTTTTACTCACGACCGTTGATCACTCAGATCAACGGTCCATGTTTAACTTACCTTAATTAAACCCAAATGCCCCTAACCCTAAATCACTCTCCCAACCAGCCGCCTTTGAATCCATTAATGCTCTCTAGACCCCCCAACCCTAGTCTGTTCCGGCCCTATTTCACCGGCGTTCATGGCAGTCCAAGACCTAAAACGCCTATACCTATTCACTCATCACCTCTCCTGGTCTTTAGGTTCGAAGATCGGAACCTTACTTCAAAGTTGATCGGACAAGAGGTCCT
Organism: Nicotiana benthamiana; assembly: GCA_034376525.1. NCBI lineage: Eukaryota > Viridiplantae > Streptophyta > Magnoliopsida > Solanales > Solanaceae > Nicotiana > Nicotiana benthamiana. The sequence goes on from CM067337.1 coordinate 31,981,312, forward strand.
CTGATGTGGTTACTACAGCCGTGTCTGGCCTTTCTCTGGCAAGCCTTAAGGTCATGGGTCCTTGGCTAAGTCCGACGAGTCCATTTAGGCTTTTCTCGATTCTTCGAGACCTTTTTGTGAAAACCCAAATGTTCGAGGTTCTTCTCTGTGTTTATCTTTAATATTTTCTCTAAAATCCTAGTGATTCTCTAAATGTTTTAAGTGTTTTCCACTTTTCTTTGCCTATTCTTATTTCAAACTATTCGTCCTTTTTAAACTTAGGGTTTTCCATGAGTTATTTGACTTCTTTGATTTCGTTTCTTTATTTTCTATTGTGTGTTCTTCTCTGCTCTTCACTATGAATTTTAAGCATTTTCTACCATGGCTCTAAGGCGTTTTGCTTCACTGATTATTTTCTAGGGTTTTCTGTTCATGTGTTCTATTCTTTCATTATGCTGTTCTTCCTGGCGTTCATCTTCATCTATGACTTTCTTTGTGTTATATGCGTAATGGAAACCCTGAGTTCTAAAGGAATTTCCCTTTTTTTTATGTGTAACCCTAGCCACCTCTAATTGCTTCTTTGTGAGTTTCTACTATATGTTATTCTACTACTTCTAGTTTATGCATGCTCGAACCTATGCATCTCTTATATTGTCACATTACCCCTTTCTAAGAAACCCTAATTGGGAAAATTGATTTTTGTACAATTGTTTGATTCTCTAATTGATCCCTGTTTTTTGACTAAGTTTGAATAATCAAGTATCTCGATTCCTTGATTTGCTAGTTGATTACATGCCTTATATGTTTACCCGTGTGATTTTCGAAACTTCTTACACATATTTGCTCTATATTCTATGATTAATACTCGATTTTCTTTTCAAAATTAGACCAAAGTTTATTTACTTCCAGCATGTTCCTTAATTGTCTTTGATTGGTACTTTGAATATTTTCTTACTTTAAATTATGCATCTCTTTCAAGATATAAAAAGCCTTCACCTTCTTCTCACTGACACTAACACACTGATACACGAGTCCCTCTAAGTTCATTCACTAAAAACTCTCTTCTCTTTTATATTCTTCTCTGTTACAACTGTCATTGCTAAGAGTTAGCCGGCTGGAAGCCAAGGCTAACTATAAGGATCTATACTTGCTTTGTCATTCAAGTTGAAATTGGTAGGCTCGTAATTTTACATCATCAACCTCCAACTAGTTGTTTACTTAACCCCATTCCTTGTCTGTTTATGATTAAGATCAGCATGTTTAACCCCTTTCCCTTCCCCTAGTCTGTTTGTGTATTTCAATTTGAGCTTTAGCATGTTTAATCGCCCTCCCTTTTTCCTTGTCTGTTATGTTTAAATTCAGCAGGTTTAATCCCCTTCCTCTATTTCCTTTGTCTGTTTTGTATATTTGAATTGCAGCATGTTTAATTATCCTTTTTCCCTTATCTGTTTTTTGTTCAGTTTTCAGTTCAGCAAGTCCAATCCATTGCCTTGTCTGTTTATTGTTCATTATTGTGGTTTAAGTTCTTGTACACCCCTTTCCCCTGAATCCCTTTAATTTAGTCTTGTTCGATCAAGTATGCTTATGTGATTCCCCCTTCCCTGATCCCTGTTTGAATGTGAGTGTGTTCTGGATTAGGGTGGCATCTCATTGCCACTCCGAGTTTAGAACTAAGGTTTAACAGCCTATGCTCAAAGTAATTCCATTCCCTACCCCCACATTATGTTCTTGAGCCTTGACAAAGGCCTGTTGTTGTCCTAATCACCATACATGCCCTAGTCTGACTTGTTTACAAGTCCGCTCTTGCTTGTTAACCTTTGTAAGTTGTTAGGGGTGTGCCAGCCTTACTGTATAGGCTAGGTATGACCACCTCCTACAATGGTCTTCCTCTAATCTATCACCTTTACATTTATTCTTAGTTCTTTAAGTTCTACCCCCTTCCGGTAAGCCATGCTTAGGGACCTTAGAGTATCCTCTGAACTTGGATGCCTTAGGGCTGGTAATTCCACACTTGCACCATTCTAATTGATTAGAGTGTAGGCATTTCCTGGGTTTCTTTGAAAGGCTTTGGAACTTTGATACACTCTGAAGAGAAAGCCTTGGATTTGGGAGCCCAGATTTGGTAAGAGGCATGTGTTGGACATTATAGTTGCTTTGCGCTTTTTCGGGCCTATTGTAGTATTGATGTATTTGCTCATTTCCTTTAATGTTTTTTTTTCCAGATTCTTGTGAGTAATCTGTATAAAACAATTTGGGGATATAGTGAAAGTGAATATTGGAGGGGTTTACATTCTTGCATCAATTAGATGTCATGTCTATAGGCTTTACATTCTTGCATCAATTAGATATCATGTATATAGGGTTTACATTCTTGCATAAATTAGATATCATGCTTATAGGCTTTACATTCTTGCATCTATTAGATGTCATGTCTATAAGGTTTACATTATTGCACCAATGTCAGTAAATATCATGTCTATAGGCTTTACATTCTTGCATCAATTAGATATTATGTTTATAGGCTTACATTCTTGCATCAATTAGATATCATGTCTATAAGGTTTACTTTCTTGCATCAATATCGTATAGTTACGATGTCTATATGTTTTACTTTCTTGCATCAATATCATATAGTTACCATGTCTATAAGGGTTTACTTTCTTGCATCTCATATAGATATCATGTCTTTAGGCTTTCATTATCGCACAATCTCATGTAGATACCATGTCTGTAAGGCTTTTCGTTATTGCATCAACTTCATAATAGAAATCATGTCTATAGGTTTGCAATTTTACTGCCTTATATAGAAACCATGCTTATAAGTTTGCATTCTCATAATCTCACCTAGAAAATATGCCTACAGGAACCATATAAACGCTAGGCAAAACATTAGGTCGTCTAAGTACGTGTAAAGCAGTAAATAAAAGGGCTAATAAGCATGTCATAAAGGTCCAAACTCACCCAATGCTTAAAATGTTTCAGTTGTGCTCGTCCCTAAGTCTGTTTAATTCAGCTACTTCGCCTGCCTAAGTTTAATGCTTTAAGGTCTTTTAAACTTTTCTTCTTGCACCTATTTTTGTATTCAAAATAGTGCAACTGACTCATAAGCCTTTTCTAAACTTGTCTGCAACTTTGAAACTTTTTAATAGACCCTTTGTCTAAAACTAACGTTTCCTCCTGACTTTCTAAATCATGTCAATTTCTAATAACGGGCTCAGAGGGCGCAAAGCGGGTTTTCTATCTAACTGTTATGTGTTAAACTAATCTGCCTGCCCTTTAACCTCTTTTTTAAAGATCAAATCAGTATTTGAGGTCATGCTAAACTAGTTGTTGTTATGTTACGAGGTTTATTTGAGCCTTTAATTATCCTACTTGCATACCACTTACATGCTACGTGTTTTGACTGTCGTTCTAGTATTTTTACCTTTGAAATCCATATATATCCTATCTTTCGTGCCCCCTTCTTAGGATTAGAAGTCCTAATACCCCAAGATTAATAGGTTGGGACGGGTATTAGCGTGTAATAAGTAAATGATACCAACGCGTTTAAATACCTTAACGCGGTGGGAAGGGTAGATTATGGAGATGATGACAGGTACACTAATACCATATGCGACCCCTCTTTGAGGAGTGTGTGCAGGGTATTGTACCGACGTGATCCATGTTATAGTTAAACCTAGGACCCTTCTCTCTTTTGTTTTATTTAAATGTTCTTTTATAGTAATGCTTTTCCAAATCAATCTTCTCTTTTATTTTAAATTTATGTCCTTTATTCTTCTTTAAAGCTTTTAAGTCGTATCAATACTATATGTAAACCTTATTTGTTTAATTGCTTCATCTCTTAATAAAGTCACAATTAACGCGGCCGGGAACCACACTAGTGGATCTTGAGGGGTGCCTAACACCTTCCCCTTGAGATAATCTCAAGCCCTTACCCGTACCCTGGTTTTCTTTCAAAATTCTTCCCATATCTAAAAGTGTCCAAATGCACTATAATCATTAGGTGGCGACTCTTCAAATTCCATAACCCAATTTCCAAACGGGAATGAGAGTTGTTTTGCCCATAATGTCGTAAAAACAGATTTCGCTTTTTTTTTTAAAAGGGGGCGTTGACAGCGTGGCGACTCTGCTGGGGATTTTTCTTTAAGGCTTTTACCATTACGTGTTTTGTGACTTTATTGCTTTATTTACTACCTTTATTCGTTTCTTTAATCATTCTTTCATAATTACTAACTTATTTCTTCATGTCCTCTTTCTTCAGCTATTTACTGCTTTGCTGCCTTTACTTTATACCATCTTAACTTTCGAGCATCAATTGTAATTATTATCTTATGAACGTGAAAATACATGTACTTATTTCATTGTTGCAATTGCATCCTTCAACATCATTTTCCACTCGTGCCAAACAAATACTATAGCAACGCTTATAATGAGTGGTTGCGCTCTTCCAATATTATAAACCCATTAAATTTGGCAAAAGCATATTTGCGGTAAAACCGGTCCATCAACGGTGTAGTCGACGGTTCCGTGCCTTTCCCTCTTGAATCGTCCGCTAAAGGGTACCTTGTCTAGTACTTCAAAAGTAGAAACAATACTCTATTTAAATGTTCATGCATCATGGCAAAACTTGCCGAGTCAGTTATGTCGTCCGCATAATGACTCATTAGGATAGCCTAAACCAAAAGTCCATCGGGTTTCCTGGAAACCCAAACAGACATTCACGTTATGTGCATTGATTTGGAGAACTAAATACCTCTAGCTAATTATTGATTTAAATAGCCATGCCAGGTGGGTTAAGGGCCTAACTCTCTATTTTGCAGGAAATGAGGCACGAGGTCCCCAAATTCGGTATGGTATCAAACATTCTAAGCTGGTGGGATGATCTGCATGGCAGTGATTGGGTTCTTGTCCGCAAGCATTTAGGAAATCTTCCTTCACTCTTGGAAGTTAGGCCAGATAACAAGATTGTGGAAGCTGCTACTATGTTCTGGGATAATGAACGGCCTGTCTTCCGCTTTGGGGGTATTGAAATGACGCCGTTATTGGAAGAAATTGGGGGTCTAGCCAGAATTCCTTGGGATAGCCCGGGTATGCTTATGCCAGAAAACCGCAAAGGTAGAGGGTTTCTGAAAATGATGGGGCTCATGAAGAATCCTAATCTGACCAGTCTGAAGAACTCATACATATCCTTCGACTTCATGTATGAAAGGTTCGGACATAGCAAATCCTACCGCACTCACATGGACAAGTTCGCATGCACCTCTTTGGGGCACATACATGGGAGAGCCTTTATATTCATGTTCTGTTTCCTGAGCATGATAGTCTTTCCGATGAAGAAGGCTAGAATCCATACAGGACTAGCCATGGTAACCAAAGCCATAGCGGAGGGTATCGACGGGCAGTCAATGAGCCTAGCACCCATGATCCTCGCCAAACTGTACCGAGCCTTAGAAAAATGTCAACAAGGGGCACCACACTTTGAAGGGTGCAATTTGCTACTACAACTATAGCTCATTGAACATCTTCAGAAGGGAGATTATAGACAAGAGATCATACGATCAGATTGGGATGACTATATCGCTTTCCATCATCCAAAGTGAATGCAGTTCATGCCAAATATTTTTGCTCACCCGGAAGACGCCAGTGGATGGGTAGAATTATTGGAGAATCTGAAAGAAGAGCAGGTACAATGGATGTACGAATGGTTTCCAATTGGGGAGTTTATCATTCCGTTTAGGGATACGCCGTTCCTTGTACTCATCGGCTTAGAAGGAACTTACCCTTATGCCCCCTTTGAGTTGTGAGGCAAGCGGGAAGAAAGCAGATTATACCAAGGATAGAAAAGATGAGCCACTACAGGGTAGATTTCCAAGATGACGATAGCCCACACAGGTGTCGGGCTCAGCATATGTGGCATTCCAGACTCATTAGGGAAAAGGAATCTATGGATCCAGACAGGTATCAGGCGGGGCATGCGCCGCTTTATTTGGGGTGGCTAGAAGACGATCATATCTGCTTGGGAAAAACGGGTTTTATCCATGGTCACAGGGTTATTGATGAGGAGACTATAGCAAAGGTCAAGTATAATAAGCTACGCAAACAGATGCGAGAGCACGAAAGTGAACATCGAGAAATTCTAGAGGCCCAAGAGAAGATAATCAATGAGTGGAAGGACGTGGCTGTCCGCGCAAAAAACCGTTTAGGGTACCTAGAAGAGGGTCTAGCGGAGCTGGAAGGCAAGTTTTTGAAAAGGATAAACGAGTGATGAAGCTGAAGGCAACGAAGGTGGGTACTTGGCTCAGTCTTTCTTGTTGCTAGGATTGCGTGAGCTGATGAAACTGTACGAAGGAGGAAAAGATACTGAATCTAGGGAAAAACCATCTGGGACCAAGTAGTTAGGATTCTTTTTCTTGATGTAATAAGGCCACCGGCCATTAGTGACAATTTCTTTTTAGTCTTGCTTTGACTCGTTCTATTTTTTATCGATAAAATGAGGAACTTGGTGTTATAAGTTCTCCAAATCATATATGTTGCTAGGCCTACTTCGGGCACAATGAGGCACCCAAATAGGAAACGACTTATATTCTTGCAACAACGTGTTGAAATACCGCAATGTTTTCTTTCTCAGAATGCGCACTAACTTTTTACCTTTTTTTTATTCTTTTATTTTTTATTTCCCCCCCCCCCCCAAAGGTTAGTTCGTGAATTCTGGCACCATTAGCATACTCAACAAGATCTAAGGGTCCTCCTACTCCTCCTTCGAATCATCCCAGAAATAGGAACAAAGGAAAGATGGAGATAATGAAGCAAGAATGGAAATCGAAGGAACTTCCCAAGGTACCCCGATCACCAAAGAGACTGCTGCTCATTTGGAGAAAACTTTGCTAAGGTTCTGAGAGGAACTAGACCAGGTCAGGAGTTTGGCAAGTTTGTCCATCTCCCTTGCTGCTGCAGATGTCAAGAATCAGGTCCCTGCACCTCCGCAGATGACCCCAACCCAAGCTCGCAACAGTGCTCCACCGCTTATCCCTGATCCCCAAAATGCTCCAAACCACCAAGATACCCCTATGTTTGTGGATACTCTGTCATAAACACACTCACTCATTCATAATTTGGCTGCTTAACTCCAGAAACTCACTGGCAGGGTTCAAGGCAAGGTAGTAAAGGTGTAGAGGGTCTAAATTATGAAGACCTTTGTGTTAAGCCTGATGTAGAACTCCCAGAGGGGTACAAATCTCCTAAGTTTGAAATGTTTGGTGGTACAGGGGATCCCAGGGTTCACCTCAGGATGTATTGTGACAAGTTAGTAGGAGTTGGTAGAGATGAAAAGATCTGCATGAAACTGCTCATGTGGAGCTTGAAAGGTGATGCTTTATCTTGGTATATCAGCCAAGATGCGCAGAAGTGTATGAGAAGCTCAAAGCCGCGGGATATGTTACACCCATCCCAGCCATAACCCCACAAAACCCTTCCCAATTTATCAACCCAAATAAAACCTGCGCATACCATTCGGGGATGAAGGGCCATACCATCGATGAGTGCCGCTCGTTGAAGGACAAAATTCATACCTTAATTGACAACAAGGTCATTGTAGCTAAATAGTCTACTCCCAATTTTCACAAAAACCCCCTACCAGACCATAAGGGGGGAGGCGTCCACATGATTGAGGTTGAGGACGACTGGGACCCCAAAGGGTCGATCGGTTTGATATCTGAAGTAGATGAGCCCAAGAAGCCGGCGGTCACTTGTAATCCTATGGTTGTGAAAATCCAGCCATATGAGGGCAACATGGTCAATATATCTATACCATTTGAGTTTTCGACACTTCCTGCAAAAGTGACGAAACTAATTGAGGTGGAGTTCTGGACTCCCAAGGCGCCCGTACCAATTGAAGTTACTATGTTGCCTCCAAGGATACCCATCCCGGTCACCATGTCAGACATAACCCCATTTCAGTCATATGCCATACCCTGGGACTACACAGCCGAGGCAAGAAGGAAGGGAAAAGCACCCACGAGTGAAGCAATTGCCGCACAAGGTATGGATAGAACAGGCAGGGTGTACACACCAGAGCACTTAGCTGAGTCTAGCAAGCAAGACTTTGGACGTCCCATTGAAAATGGGCCTGATGATCACTGAAGAAAGATACAGGCTAAAGAATATTCAGTTGCTGAACAACTAAACAACACTCCAGCACATATTTCTATCTTGGCATTGCTACAGATTTCTGAGGCGCATAAGAACGCCTTGATGAAGATATTGAGTGAGGCTTATGTCTCGAGCAACATAACAGGAGGAGAGATGGCGAACATGATAGGGCAGGTATTGGAAAGTCAGAAAATCACTTTCCACGAGGATGAACTGCCACCAGAAGGGCTTGGCCATAAAAAAGCACTACACATCACTGTGCAATGTGAAGATCATTTCATCACCAGGATCTTGGTCGACAGAGGCTCTAGCCTCAACATCTATCCATTGATCACTCTCAAGAAGTTAGGCAAATGATTGCATGAGATAAAAGACGCGGCAATTAACGTTAAGGCTTTTGATGCTTCTCAGAGGACCACGCTCGGAGAGATTAGCCTATATTTACAAATGGGCCCCTCTTGGTTTGATATTGATTTCCAAGTCATCGACGTACCAGCATCTTACAACTTATTGCTGGGACGACCCTGGACCCACGCTGTCGGGGCTGTGGCATCAGCCTTCCATCAGGCCGTGAAGTTCGAATGGAACCATAGGGAAGTGATAATCCATGGCGACAGTAGCAACCCCATATACAGTCTCCAGACCATTCCGATGATCGGAGGCAGAAGAAGAATTGGCAGAGAAACATATCGTCATATTGAGCGAGTCAACGCAGTAGAAGGACAAATGGTGGAGTAACAAAGTCGAGAGCATTCTAAATTGGAGTGGGTATGAACCAGGAAAAGGGCTTGGCGTGGCCCATATTACCCATTGGAACACCCCATACCTAAATTGGAGCAATCGTTTTGACCGGCCGACACTCATTACGGGTCAGAAGAAGACAAGGCTCTTGCGGCAATGAAGAACTTGTTTCTGGAGGAGGACATGGACTGTTGTGTGATTTTTGAAGAGGGAGGGGAGGAAGGCCCTTCCATTCAGGCTGTGAATCGAGGGGAGCACCTCACCAACTGGTCAATCAGGACCGCCATCGCCCAGTAATCTTCGGGGTAGCAAGGCTGAAAAAGCATTATGCATCTTTTTTTTTTGTCGTTTTCTTTACTTTCTGCGTTGCCTTTTCTTTCCAAAAGATCCCCGATGTTTTGAACATTTATGAATTTAATCAAATGCATTTTTAGTTTATCAAATATCTCGCTATTCATTATTTTTCTCTACTATTTACTTTATTTTCACACAACATTACTATTATGTATCTTGATGATGAACCAACAACTGTAACTTGCAACGAGGCTATGCAACAAACGGACATAGACTCAGAGGAAGATGATATACTAGAAGAGGTTGTCAGAATGGTCGAGAATTTTGAGAATAGACCTAACTCGAACTTGGATGAAACCGAGGTCGTCAATTTGGGAGATACAGAGGATGTAAAAGAAACGCGCATCACTGTGCACTTATCAGGGACAGAGAAAGAGAAATATAGAGAGTTCTTAAGGGAATATGAGGATATCTTCGCATGGTCTTACGATGATATGACTGGTCTCAGCACATCCATAATCGCTCACAAGTTGCCGACAAATCCTGCATGTCCGCCGGTAAAACAGAAGCTCAGAAAATTCAAGCCACATATTAGTTTAAAAATCAAAGAGGAGGTCACCAAACAGGTCAAAGCCAGAGTTCTTCAAGTGGTAGAGTATCCAACTTGGTTATCTAACATTGTTCCAGTACCCAAGAAGGATGGGAAAGTCAGAGTTTGTGTCGACTACCAGGATCTCAACCGGGCCAGTCCCAAAGTTGATTTCCCCTTACCAAACATACACATTCTGATCGACAACTGCGCCAAGCATGACTTGCAGTCATTCGTCGATTTCTTTACATGGTTTCATCAGATATGGATGGATAAAGAAGATGCAGAGAAAACGGTTTTTATCACGCCTTGGGGGGTGTATTGCTACAGAATGATGCCATTCAGATTGAAGAATGCGGGATCTACTTATATGAGGGCCATCACTACCCTCTTTTATGACATGATACATAAAGAGATTGATGTATATGTGGACGACGTCATCATTAAGTCCAGGAAGGCTGAAGATCACATGGAGGACCTCCGAAAAATTTTCAACAGACTAAGGAGGTACAACTTGAAACTGAATCCCGCCAAGTGTGCATTTGGGGTCCCCGCAGGAAAGTTATTAGGTTTCATCATGAGCCGAGCCACCGAGGAATAGAGCTGGATCCGTCAAAAGTCAAATCTATTCAAGAGTTGCCACTGCCGAAGAACAAGAAAGAGGTAATGAGTTTCTTGGGGAGAATAAACTATATCAGCCGGTTCATAGCTCAGTCTACCGTCATCTACAAACCTATCTTCAAGATGCTGAAGAAGGATGCCACCACCAAATGGACCGATGAATGTCAAAAGGCTTTTGACAGGATCAAAGAATACTTGTCTATGCCTCAAGTCCTGGTTCTACCTGAACCTGGAAGGCCTTTATTGCTCTATCTCGTAGTTTTGGATGGAGCATTGGGTTGTATCTTGGGACAACATGATGATATAGGGAGAAAAGAGCAAGCCATTTACTACCTCAGCAAGAAATGTACCCCGTACGAGGCTCAGTATTCCTTGCTAGAACACCTGTTGTGCTTTCATCTGGGTAGCTAAGAAATTGAGGCATTATTTCTGTGCTTACACTACCTACCTTATATCAAGAATGGATACACTAAAATATATTTTTTAGAAGCCCATTCCCCTCGGCATGCTCTCCAAGTGGCAAATTTTATTGAGTGAATTTGACATTGTCTATGTCACCCAAAAGGCAGTTAAAATACAGGCTTTGGCAGATCATCTCGCAGAAAAATCCTGTATGAGGGGACTATGAACCACTGACGACTTATTTTCCCGATGAGAAAGTAGCTTTCATAAAAGAGGATATTGCAGAATCCTATGACAGTTGGAGGATGTTTTTTGACGGAGCCGCAAATTTCAAAGGAGTTGGTATCGGAGCAGTCCTGGTATCAGAAACCGGTCAACATTACCCGGTGTCTGCCAAGCTTAGGTTCCGGTGCGCTAATAATATGGCCGAGTACGAAGCTTGCATCTTGGGGCTTAAACTGGCCATTGATAAGAACATTCAGCAGCTACTAGTGATCGGAGATTCAGACCTACTCATACACCAGGTTCGAGAAGAATGAGCAACAAAGAATTTCAAGATACTCCTTTATTTGCACCACATACAGGAGTTGAGAAAGAGGTTCAGAAAAATGGAATTCCAGCACGTTCCAAGAATATAGAATGAGTTCGCAGACACGCTTCCCACTTTATCATCCATGATTCAGCATCCAGATAAAAACTTCATCGACCCTATCCAGGTCAAGATTCAAGATTAATCGGCATATTGTGCACATGTTAAGGAAGAAGCCGATGGAAAACCCTGGTTCCACGACATTAAAGAGTACCTGACAATAGGAAAATACCCAGATCTTGCCAATGCTACTCAAAAACGAACACTTCGGAGGTTCTACTACAATTTCGTTCACAGCAGAGGAATCGTGTATAGGAGGACCCCTGATTTGGGACTATTGAGGTATGTCGATGCATCGGAAGCAACCAAGATATTGGAGGAAGTGCACTCAGGAACTTATGGGCCGTACATGAACGGTTTTTTTCTAGCAAAGAAGATACTCCGAGCAGGATATTTCTGGATGACTATGGAAACAGACTGCATTGAATATGTCTGAAAGTGTCACCGTTGTCAGATACATGCGGATATGATAAAGGTACCTAGAACAAGCTCACTGCAATGAGCTCACCATGGCCATTCACTGAATGGGGAATGGATGTTATTGGACCAATCGAGCATGTCGCATCAAACAGACACAGGTACATCCTAGTGGAAATTGATTACTTCACTAAATGGATTGAGGAAGACTCATACAAAGCAGTTACCAAGAAAGTCGTGGCAGGCTTTGTCCGAGATTGTATTGTCTGACGGTTCGGTATTCCAGAGTCGATCATCACGAATAATGGTTCCAATCTCAACGGCGACTTGATGAAAGTGAAGTGCAAAACTTTCAAGATCAGGCACAAGAACTCTACAGCTTGTAGACCTCAGATGAATAGAGCTGTGGAAGCAGCCAACAAGAACATCAAAAAGATACTAAGGAAAATGATCGAAATGCATAAGCAGTGGCATGAGAAGTTGTCATTCATGTTATTGGGTTATCGTAGTACAGTTCGTACATCAACCGGGGAAAATCCCTACATGTTGGTTTACGGTACAGTGGCGGTCATCCCCGCCGAGGTAGAGATTCCATCCTTGAGAATCATACAAGAAGCTGAGCCAGATGAAGATTGGTCAAGCGTCGCTACGAGCAGTTAGCCCTTATAGACGGAAAGAGAATGAACGCTGTTTGTCACGGTAAATTATATAAGACAGAATGTCCAGAGCCTTCAACAAAAGTGTGCGACCAAGGAAGTTTACACCAGGGCAGCTGGTGTTGAAGAAAATATTTCCACATCAAGATGAAGCCAATGGGATGTTCTTTCCCAACTGGCAGGGTCTGTACATGGTTCACCGGGTTCTATCTGTAGGATCCCTTATTCTTGCAGAAATGGACGGAGAAATTTGGCCAAAACCGATCAGCTCAGACACAGTGAAGAGATAATACATTTAATCAGTATTCTTTTTCTTTATGATGTAATTTGAACTACGCCTGACATGATTCCTGTTTAAGAGGGGATACGTAGCCAGCCCTATGGGTCCGGTCATATCCTTAATAAAATTCCATTTTCCCCGCACTTGGAACTAGGGCAGAATTTTGAGTAGAATCCTCAAAATTCCAAAGTCAGTTTATTAGTGTCCACATCAGGATCAACCCAGTAAACTGGGGCAGAATTTTGAGGAGGGCCCTCAAAATTTTAAGGTCTATCCATTTTCAGTCTTTCAGCACAGCCATCAACAGTGCCAGCCAAGTAAACTAGGGCATAATTTTGAGGAGGACCCTAATTATTTCGGAGCCAGCAAGGTTGTCGTGCCTTCAACCACGTTGAAGTTGTGGTTCATCATAAAACAAAGCTATCTTTACATATATATATACACATTTGCATAATATAATTTGGATCACTATCGTTCAACAACGCTATCCCAAAAGGTATATGACACCATGACCAAGGGATGCGAAATTACCTCCCCTTACAGAACTCACGATTTTTCTTTGGATGCAGGAAATCAGAATACAAATAGGTGATACATGGGATTTGCAAAACTGAAATTCCCGAAACCACTACTTACTTCACAAAGGTTTACTATCTACATTCAACACTTCCCCAAAAGTCATGATATCGCGATCATTTACTAGCTAAGAAAATCACCGTCATCCTCTCCTTTATATTTCTGCATTTTGCATATTCTCTGCCTTCCGAGGTTAAGCTCTACCTCCATCCTGCATAACGATATCTTCTGGCCTTCGAGATTAATCCCTGTCTCCATCTGCATTTTTGCATTGCATAAGTCTATCTTCTGCCTTTCGAGACTAATCTCTGTCTCCATCTGTATTTTTGCATTGCATAAGGCTATTATCTGCCTTCCGAGGTTAAGCTCTACCTCCATCCTGCATAAGGCTATTATACTCCTTTCGAGAATAAGCCCTGTCTCCATCTGCAATTTTGCATTCAATAAGGCTATCTTCTACCTTTCGAGACTAAGCTCTATCTCCATCTGTGTTATTTCATTGCATAAGGCTATTATCTGCCTTCCGAGGTTAAGCTCTACCTCCATCGTGCATAAGGCTATCTTTTGCCTTTCGAGACTAAGCTCTGTCTCCTTCTGCATTTTTGCATAGCATAAGGCTATTCTATACCTTTCGAGGTTAAGCTCTACCTCCTTTATTTTGCATTTAGGGCTGAAAGATCACCAGCCGGTTTCATTTGGCTTAAATATCACCACTCCTTGCATTTTAAATTCCTGCTCGGCTGAAAAATCGCCACCCCTTGCATTCATTCGGCTGAAATATTGCCACCTTTTCATTAGCTGAAACGTTGCCAACTTATTCAAAGGCATCATAGTTTGGAGGCACCATCTGCATAGCCCAAGAACACTATTTTGCGAATCTTTACTTTATGCTCATTATAGCCGAGGACGTCATAGTCTGAGGACGCCATCCTAATCGTCTGAAGACACCACTCATGGTCCAATTGGAACTTGCATCATGTTTAAATTATGCAAAATATACGAACATCGTTCATTTGCAGGTACATTGGCTGGCACGGCCACCTCAGCAGGAGCGGTCCTGCTCCAGTTATCTGCAACCCGTCCGATCTCTCAACCCTTGACAAGTCTCAAACCCCGTTGCGTTCTTTTTTTCCAAATTTTCTTTAGCATATCCCGCCAATGGTCCTTGAACTACATACTGCCCGGTTCCTGTAAAACCAAGGATATGTTGGCAGCTCAGAAGCTAGAGCATGGTCTAAGTTCTCTTACAGTCATCATTTCCGGTCAATATTGGCCATCTTGTCTTTACCAGACAACTCTTTCATCCTCCTCGGGTAAAGAGGGGCAGCTGTTGATACCCAATTTTCCCCCATTTTTTATATACTAAAAATATTCCCAAAATAGCAAATAGATGCATATATAAGCATCCACAAAAGATTAGTATTTTTCTACATTTTTTTCACGTATATTAAAACCAATTTACGACTTATTTTTGTACTATAGAATCCAATATTTAGTCTCAAATTTTGTTATTTTAATAAGTAATCTATTTTATTCTCTCATTTACATAAAAATATATTTTACATAATTTTTACAAAATTTTACAAGTGCATTAGATATTTCTAAATTAAAATCGCATTAAATTGCAATTTTAGCACATTTCTCAATTTGACAAGTATTATAACTACAAAATCATTTCTAATTATTTTAATTGATACTTATACATATTTTTATTGACTCAGTAATTTTATTAGAATTTTATAATGACATTTACTATTTTATAAAATTAACTTAGGGGAAAATTGTCCATTTAAATCATAGCTCTTTTAGTTTCAATTGTAGCCACATTTTCATCCAAATTAAAACCCCCAAATTACCTGACCCAATTTGGATTTACCCGACCCAAACCTGCATAAACTAACCCAACCCAGCTCTCTTTTAATCACGACCGTTGATCACTCAGATCAACGGTCCACGTTTAACTTACCTTAATTAAACCCAAAAGCCCCTAACCCTAAAATCATTCTCCCAAACCAGCCGCCTTTGAATCCCTAAATGCTCTATAGCCCCCCTGAACCGCAGTATGTTCCGGCCCTATTTCAACAGCGTTCAAGGTCGTCCAAGACCTAAAATGCCTATACTCGTTCACTCATCACCTCTCCTGGTCTTTGGGTTCGAAGATCGGAACCTTACTTCAAAGTTGATCGGACCAGATGTTCTCTGATATGGTCTCTGCGGCCGTGTCCGGCCTTTCTCCGTCAAGCCTTAAGGTCCTGGGTCCTTGGCTAACTCCGACGAGTCTGTTCAGGCTTTTCTCGATGCTTCGAGACCTTTCTCTAAAAACCCTAATGTTCGAGGTTCTTCTTTGTGTTTATCTTTAAGATTTTCTCTAAAATCCTAGTGATTCTCTAAAGGTTTTATGTGTTTCCACTTTTCTTCACCTACACTTGTTTCAAACTGTTCGTCATTTTTAAACTTAGGGGTTTCCATGACTTCTTCGATTTCTTTGATTTCGTTGCTTTATTTGCTACTGTGTGTTCTTCTCAGGTCTTCACTATGAATTTTATGCATTTTCTACCTTGGCTCTAAGGCGTTTTGCTTCACTGATTTTTTTCTAGGGTTTTCAGTTCATGTGTTCTATGCTTTCATTATGTTGTTCTTCCTGACGTTCATCTTCATCTATGACTTTCTTTGAGTTCTATGCGTAATGGAAACCCTAAGTTCTAAAGGGATTTCCCATTTTTTTATGTGTAACCCTAGCCGCCTCAAATTGCTTATTTGTGAGTTTCTGCTATATGTTATTGTACTACTTCTAGTTTATGCCTGCTTGAACCTATGCATCTCCTATATTGTCACATTACCCCGTTCTGAGCAACCCTAATTGGGAAAATCTATTTTTGTACAATTGTTTGATTCTATAACTGATCCATGTTTTCTGACTAAGTTCGAATAAACTAGTATCTCGATTCCTTGATTTGCTAGTTGATTACATGCCCTATACGTTTACCCGTGTGATTTTTGAAACTTCTTACACGTGTTTGCTCTATATTCTATGATTAATACTCGATTTTCTTTCCAAAATTAGACCAAAGTTTATTTATTTCCTGCCTATTCCTTAATTAAAGAAAGCCTTCTCCTTAATTGTCTTTGATTGGTACTGTTGAATATTTTCTTACCTTAAGTATTGCATCTCTTTCAAGCTATAAAAAGCCTTCACCTTCTTCTCACTAACACTAACACACTAATACATGAGTCCCTCTAAGTTCCTTCACTAAAAACTCTCTTCTCTTCTATATTCTTCTCTGTTACTTGCTCTCTTTGCTAAGAGTTAGTCGGATGGAATCCAAGGCTAACTATAAGGATCTATACTTGCTTTTTCATTCAAGTTGCAACGGGTAGGCTCCTAATTTTACATCATCAACCTCCAACTAGTTGTTTACTTAACCCCATTCCTTGTCTGTTTATGTTTAAGATCAACATGTTTAACCCATTTCCCTTTTCCTCGTCTGTTTGTGTATTTCAATTTGAGCTTTAGCATGTTTAATCCCCTTCCCTTTTCCCTTATCTGCTTTGTTTGAATTTAGTAGGTTTAATCCCCTTCCTCTATTTCCTTTGTCGGTTTTGTATATTTCAATTGCTGCATGTTTAATTCTCCCTTTTCCTTTATCTGTTTATGTTTCAGTTTTCAGTTCAGCAAGCTAAGTCCCTTCTCTTGTCTGTTTATTGTTCATTATTGTGATTCCCCCTTCCCTGATCCCTGTTTGAATGTGAGTGTGTTATGGATTAGGGTGGCATCTCATTGCCACTCCTAGTTTAGAATTAAGGTTGTAAATAGCCTATGCCCAAAGTAATCCCATTGCCTACCCCCACATTATGTGTTTGAGCCTTGACAAAGGCCTATTGGTGTCCAATCACCATACAGGCCCTAGTCTGACTTGTTTACAAGTTTGCTCTTGCTTGTTAACCTTTGTAAGTGGTTAGGGGTATGCCACCCTCACTCCATTGGGTAGGTATGACCACGTCCTACAATGGTCTTCCTCTAATCTATCACCTTTACATTTATTCTTAGTTCTTTAAGTTCTACCCCCTCTGGTAAGCCATGCTTAGGGACCTTGGAGTCTCCTCTAAACTTGGATGCCTTAGGGCTGGTAATTCCACACTTGCACCATTCTAATTGATTAGAGTGTAGGCATTTCCTGGGTTTCTTTGAAAGCCTTTGGAACTTTGATACACTCTGAAGAGAAAGCCTTGGATTTGGGAGCCCGGATTTGGTAAAAGGCATGTGTTGGACATTATAGTTGCTTTGCGCTTCTTCGGGCCTGTTGTAGTATTGATGTACTTGCTCATTTTCTTAAATGTTTTTTTTTCAGATTCTTGTGAGTAATTTGTATAAAACAATTTGGGGATATAGTGAATGGTAACATGGGAGGGGTTTGCATTCTTGCATCAATTTGATATCATGCCTATTGGCTTTACATTCTTGCATCAATTAGATATCATGTCTATAGGCTTTACGTACTTGCATCAATTAGATATCATGTCTATAGGGTTTACATTCTTGCATCAATTAGATATCATGTCTATAGGCTTTACATTCTTGCATCAGCTAGATATCATGTCTATAAGGTTTACATTATTGCACCAATCTCAATTAGATATCATGTCTATAGGTTGTACATTCTTGCATCAATTAGATATCATGTCTATAGGCTTTACATTCTTGCATCAATTAGATATCATGTCTATAGGGTTTACTTTCTTGCATCAATATCATATAGTTACCATGTCTATAAGATTTACTTTCTTGCATCAAATCATATAGTTACCATGTCTATAAGGGTTTACTTTCTTGCATCTCATATAGATATCATGTCTATAGGTTTTCATTATCTCACAATCTCATGTATATACCATGTCTATAAGGCTTTTCGTTATTCCATCAACTTCATAATAGAAATCATGTCTGTAGGTTTGCATTCTTACAACCTCATACAGAAACCATGCTTATAGGTTTGCATTCTCATAATCTCACCTGGAAAATATGCCTACAGGAACCATATAAATGCTAGGCAAAACATTAGGTCGTCTAAATACGTGTAAAGTAGTAATAAAAAGGGCTAATAAGCGTGTTGTAAAGGTCCAAACTTGCCCAATGCTTAAAACGTTTCAGTTCAGTTTGTCCCTAAGTGTGATTACTCTTATATCGGGCCCAAGTCTTCCCCTTTCACATTACTTTGAACCTGTAATGTCTTTTCAAAATGTTAAATTGGTGGTTTCAGCTACTTCGCCTGCCTAAATGCATTAAGGTCTTTTGAACTTTTCTTCTTGCACCCCTTTTTGTGTTCAAAATAGTGCAACTGACTTGTAAGCCTTTTCCAAACATGTCTGCAACTTTGAAACTTTTTAATTGAACCTTGTCTGAAACTAAACTTTCCTCATGACTTTCTAAATCCTGTCAATTCCTAATAACGGGCCCGAAGGGTGCAAAGCGGGTTTTCTATCTAACTGTTATGCGTTAAACTAATCTGCCTGCCCTTTAACCTCTTTTTTAAAGACAAATCAGCATTTGAAGTCATGCTAAACTAGTTGTTGTTATGTTACGGGGTTTATTTGAGCCTTTAATTATCCTACTTGCATACCACTTACATGATACGTGTTTTGACTGTCGTTCTAGTATTTTTACCTTTGAAATCCATATATATATATATATATATCCTATCTCTCTCGCCCCCTTCTTAGGATTAGAAGTCCTAATACCCCATGAATAACAGGTTCGAACGGGTATTACCATGCAATAAGTAATAGATACGAATGCGTTTATATACCTTAATAGGGTGGGAAGGGTAGAATATGGAGATGATGACCGGTACGCTAATACCATACGCGACCCCTCTTTAAGGAGTGTGTGTGGGGTATTGTACCGACGTGATCCATGTTATAGTTAAAGCTAGGACCCTTCTCTCTTTTGTTTTATTTAAATGTTCTCCTATAGTAATGCTTTGCCAAATCAATCCTCTCTTTTATTTTAAAACTATGTCCTTTCTTCTTCTTTAAAGATTTTAGGTCGTGCGCATAATATATATGTAAACCTTATTTGTTTAATTGCTTCATCTCTTTATAAAGTCACAATTAACACGGCCAGGAACCACAACAGTGGATCTTGAGGGTGGCCTAACACCTTCCCCTTGAGATAATCTCAAGCCCTTACCTGAACTCTGGTTTTCTTTCAAAATACTCCTCCCATCTCTAAAAGTGTCCTAATGCAGTATAATCATTTGGTGGAGACTCTTCAAATTCCATAACCCAATTCCCAAACGGGAATGAGAGTTTTTTTGCCCATAATATCGTAAAACCCGATTTTGCTTTTTTTTAAAAAGGGGATGTCGATACCTACCTCAGTATCATTGGTTTAATACGTTCCTGGTTTACTTTAAAGCATCACACTATTAACTTCTACATCTAATTACTCTTAATGTAACTAGTTCTAAGATTATCTATGCCTAATTGGGTAATCTGAATTTTCTCTAAGGCCTATTGAATTAGTGTATGGACTCTTTAATTCTTATGAACATGTTCAAACACATACCCCCTTAATACCTATAGCAATATGTGTTAAGACTTTTTGTGTTACTCATTATTTGCCTCTCTATCATTATGTCACTCAGCATGTTCGATGGATCCCACACCCCTTTAGTATTTGCTTATGATTTAGAACAGTTATCTCATCATGTTTGAATTTTTAATTTGAGGTGTTGGGAAAAAACCTTGGCGCAAACTGAATCATCTTCTTTTAATCAGGCCTCAGTAAAAATGCTTGAATGCATATCTGCTATTTGATATGAGTTTACCTTCCATTTTGTCCAGAATCTCTGTAGAAATATTTTGGTATATGCTACGTGTCTGTGATCCTTCTCCTTTGCTAACATGATGCGCTGTTCTTTCTGTGATTACTTAATTTATCATAATGTTGCCTTGTTTCTTATATACTTAGCATAATTTCCAACTGTCACACCTCCTTTTTTCGCTATACACCCCCGTAAAGAGGCGTAAAGGACTTTTTCCATTTAAAGGACAATTGGAACGGGATTTATTTATTAAGATTTTAGACTCGCCACTTGGGAGATTAATGATTTCCCAAGTCACTGGTTCAATCCCGAACCGAGGAAAAATATGACTCTTTTACAGTCTGTGAACTAGAAATCCAGATAAGGAATTCTGTTAACCCGAGAGAAGGTGTTTGGCATTCCCCAGTTCCGTGGTTCTAGCACGGTCGCTCAACTGTTGCATTTAGCTTTAATCTGATTTTATTACATGAAGAGCCTATGTGCTAATTTTTACTTTTTACCGCTTTTATTTAATAAGATATTTCTTTAAGCAAGTTAGCGTTGTTTAAAATGTGTTTTCAGATTGCGCTGCATCAAATGAACCCGCAACCCAGACACAATCTATTCAACGTATTAGGATTTGGATTTGGGCCGCATACAATGCCCACCCGTATTTAGGAATGTAATTATTAATGTCGCGCCTAGTAGAGTCTAACGCGTTGTACTGTTTTGGGAGGGCCGTGAAATTCGCTAAACGGCCCTTCACGATTATCTAAGATATTTTTAAACATTTATTGAGGGCCTCGCAGTTTTGTGTTTTCTTGGGCGAGGCTCGTCTCATTTTATTTTAAAAGATAAACCTAAGAGCGACTATATTTTTTTGTCTCTAAAAGAAAAGAAAAATCCTAATTGATTACATTTAAAGTCCGGGCCTTAAGTTCAGGTCTGATCCAAACAAAAGGACGAGCATTTTAGTTTAAAACATGTTACCTAACTCAGAACCTGAATTCCAAATACCAGTTAAATCAAATAATTAAACAAGAATTGCATTATACCAAAGTAAACTAATAACTAAATTCTCTCGGCTAAAATTCAAAATAATAAAACAGCCTGCATGATGGGCCTTAATACAGCCCAATGGCTTAGGCCTAGGGTGAGCTGAAGATGGCTTAGCTCATCCAAATGGATGGAACATAGTCACAAGGATTACAAACTCTGGAATAATCCAGGTGAAAAATAAAAATAGAAAAACAGTGTCCCACTACCGTGACTCCCTCTGAACTGGCAGGGGAATGGCTTTCCAATTATTAATCCTAACATGTGGCCCAATGTGTTTAATGTCTGCATTACTGGAACCTTCACCGGCCTCTACCATGTTTACTTCTGCAAATACCCTCTGAAACACTTCATCCAAATTCTCCTCTGCTCCAATCATTGAACCCGTCGCCTGTGTTGCTAATTGACTTTTGGCCGTCAGCCTAACGAAGGACTTGGACAAACGTGGAATTGGTTTGAGGAGAACCAAGCTTTCTTTTTCAACTTACGGGCCATTCTGATATTTGTTGTTGTTGGCTTGAACCCCAGCCCGAAGGTGTTTAAATTCTTGGGCAAGAAAATGGGTTGAACAATGCCCCGAAGCTTGGCACCCAAACCTTTTCCTGGGACGGACCCATTACTCATCATTTCTGAAACCACCATGACGGTTGCAGCTGCTACTCGGGGAAGTGGAATGCTTTTACCCTCTGGTACCTTGTTCACAGTGATCGTGTCAAAAAAATGATAGACCCATGTCCCCTTATCGTCATTTGTTTCTACAAAGGGCACAATAGCATCACCTGCAGCTCTTGTGGGGTATTCTCCGTGTAGCACCACCTCTTGCCTGTCCCATTCAAATGTGACCATTTGACGCAGTGAGGAAGGCACTCCTTTTGCCGCATGGATCCATGGTCGTCCCAATAAAAGATTTTATGATACCACAGCGTCCAACACCTGGAACTCCATAGTAATCTCAACTAGGCCGATGGTCAACTCGAGGATAATGTCCCCCACCGTATCTGTTCCGCCCCCGTCAAACCCTCGGACACACACATTATTCTTACGGATGTTGTCATTATCGATCTTTAGCTTGTTTAGTGTAGACATCAGGCAAATATTGACACTAGACCCATTATCTATCAATGCCCTGGTCACTACTAAATCTTCACATTTGACTGTCAAGTAAAGGGATTTATTCTGCTCTGTTCCTTCAATGGGCACCTCATCATCCGAAAACGTTATCCTACTTACCTCGAAGATCCTTTTAGCATCTATCTCCAAGTGATTCATTGAAATCTTATCAGGCATTTGGGCTTCATTTAATATTTTCATCAAGGCTCGGAGATGTTCATTAGAGTGGATCAACAATGACAACAACGAAATCTGGGCAGGTGTTTTCCTCAGCTGCTCGACAATATAATAGTCATGTACCTTCATATTTCTTAGAAACTCCTCTGCATCCTACTCTGTAACAGCCTTCTTGACCAACAATGAACTGTCTTTAGTAGCCCTAGCCTTTCTCAACTCCTCGGGAGCAAAGCAACGTCCCGATCAAGTCAACCATTGCGCCTCACAGCTCTCCTCCTCAATTTCTTTTCCCTTATATGTTACTATCACCTTCTCATATTTCTGTGGTATAGCTTTTCTATCAACCGTGGGTAACTGGACTACTGGCTTGATGATCACTGGCTCTATGTAAGCACCTTTCACAACAACCACGGGCGCGGGTGACGTCCCTGGTACCACAAACTTAACGGGTTCCGATTTCTTTGCAACCACATATAATTCTTTCCCCATCACTACCACTGGCTTATCACTTGTACCTTTCAACTTCACCCCTGTCTGTCCCCCAGACGGCTTCTCTTTTGAACGGGTCTCAACAGAATGAATCATCATCACGGTTTGTGAGGGTTTCTTCACCTCCCCATCCTTGTGTGCCAACTCAATCATGTTAGTCTCATGATGTGCTGGCAGCGGGTTCTGATTGATATTTGGAATCTCAGGGGCCTGCACTTCAATACGGCGGTTGTCAATGAGCTCCTATTCCGCATTCTTCAACTTCCAACATTTTTCTGTTTCATGCCCCGGCATTCCCAAGCGATACTCACAAGTAACGGACAGGTCCAGGTTTCTGGGAGTTGGGTTTGGCACTTTTGGCTTGATTGGGGCTACCATTCCCAGCTGCTTTAGTCCATGTAATAATGCGGTGTAAGATTCTCCTAATGGGGTAAAAGTTCTTCTGTTTGGGGCCCTCTCATTTCGAAAATTTTTGTTCGGGCGAAAGACGTTTCCTGGTTTGTTAGCCCTGGGGTGTGGATGGGTGTTTTGTGGGGGTGTATATGTGTTTTGGGGAACCGGTGCACGCCATTGCGGGTGCGCCAGAGGCTTTTTGTATGTCTAGGAATGGTGGACAAAGTTGTTCTGGGTGTGGGTAGTGTTGGGTCTAGGTTGGCTATAGTAGGGGGGAAGATTGCTAGGCTTGGGCCAGGTGCTAGCTTCCGCTGTGGCCACTTCTTCCTTCTTCTTTTTTCGCAGCCCACCACCAGTACCGCTTTGCATGGCCTGCGTGGTTGCTTTCAACGATGAATAACTCAAGATTTCGTTAGACTTTAAACCCTCTTCAATCATGACGCCTATCTTCACTACTTTATTGAATGATTTACCCACAGGAGTCACTAGATGGCCGAAGTATGTCGGATCCAACGTTTGCAAAAAGTAGTCTCTCATCGTATTTTCCCTCATTGGGGGATCCCCTCTGGCCGCTTGCTCTCTTCATCGGAAACAAAATTCTCTTAAACTTTCTACCAGCTTCTTCTCAAATTTCAGCAATGATAGATGATCAGGGACTATCTCGAGGTCATATTGAAAATGGCCAATGAAGGCATGTGCCAGATCATCCCTTGTATACCATCGGCTAGGGTCCTGTTTGGTGTACCACTCCAATGCAGACCCGCTCAGACTCTCACCGAAGTAGGCTATCAGTAATTCATCTTTTCCCCCAGCACATCTCATCTTACTGCAAAATCCTCGGAGGTGAGCCACCGGGTCACCATGTCCCTCGTACAGGTGAAATTTAGGCATCTTGAACCTCGCGGGTAGCTGTACATCTGGGAAAGGGCATAAATCCTTTTAGGCAACACTGACCTGGCTGCCCAATCGATGCATGTTCCCGAAGGATTGCTCCAGGCTTTTGAATTTTCTGATCACTTCCTCATGCTCTGCATTTTTAACTTGTTTCTGGACTTCTTCTGGGATCTCAAAGTTAGGGGTGTATGAGTACGGCTCAGGAGCCTTAAACGCGGGTTCAGGCGGGTAATATTGGGCGTCATGGGCTTGGAATAATGGTTCACTAGAGGACCTTTGTAATGGAGCTTGAGGAGGAGCCACAAAGATTGGAGCCACGGGCGGAGGAGGTTTTGTTTGGGTGGTGGAGCCGGTGGAGCATATGAAGTCGTGACATACCCTTGGGTGTTATACTAAAAAGGTGGAGATGTTACGGGAGTGGAAGACTCCTGAGCCTGCGCTAGGTGCGGGATATAAGAGGGGTTGGCAGCGTATAATGGTGTTGGGTGCCCCTGAGACCAAGCCCGGTGCATTGCCTCCATTTGGGCTTTCAACTTCTTCATTTCTTCTTTCATACGCCCAGATCGATCACCTTGACATCTTTCTTGGGGTCCACAATACTAGTATCCGAATCCTGTCTAGTCATTTCTTTATCCTTCGATCGGGTGTTGTAATGGTGAGTTGCTAGAATTTCCAATCAAATAACCACCTACCTGAACTCATACATTTAAAACAACCACTTCGTTATCGATTAGGCTTTAACAGATTTGATAACTGCACGTTGGAATGGATACACCTATACAGTTAATCATTTCTATTATGCATTTGATCGATCACATGTATCATCCCGGCATTCTTTTGGTTAATTTTCTCATTCTATTCCGCCCTTTTCTTTGTTTTCCCTTTTTCTTATTCTCACCTTTGTTTTTCCGCTCTTTATCTTTTTCCTCTCTTGTTCTTACCTCGTTTTTCCGCTCTTCTTTTCTTTATTATTCTTTTATTCTCGCCTTTCTTTTTCCATTTATGTATCTTTCTTTTCTTTTACCTCTATTTCTTTTCTTTTTCTTTTTGTATATGATTATGTTGGAATCTTATGGAGATTGCCTATGTATCGTGACCCCGCACAAATCAGACCAAGCATAGTTCGTGAGAATAAATACGAAAAATAAAATGAAAACAATGTTTGGGAATTTTCAAATTTTCATTACTACCACAAATTATTATAAACTAAAATTTTTGGAAAGGAAATGACACACACAAACTAAGACCAAATACCAACTTCAAACTACAGACTCATTTTGACATGGACAAACAGACTTGAAATAGAAAAAAATACAGACACAACCTAAGCATACTCTAATGACTCAAAACGAGGTGTCCGCGGGGCGTCATTCGGCTCGACGCGGACTTGGGTTCCAAATTGTGTTTAAGATACTCTAATTCAAGCAAAGTTTGTTTAACAAAGATCACTACAACTGGGACAAAGGTAGTAACAGTCATATCTTCACACGCCTGGCATCTTCTCAAAATGACATGAGCAATGGCTCTGATCCTATCCTTGGCTCGCTTCTTTTCAATGAGAAGACTTCTTATCTAGTTACTTCATGTTTTTAAGGGCTGGGAATGTAGTAGGTGCTGATCCTGCAATTGTTGCACTTCCACCTCCATTTGGGCCAATAAGTCATAACAATGCCCGCTTTCCACTTCAAAGTCTTTGGCCTGCTTGACCATTTTTCCCTCAAAGGCGACCACTTTTCTTTTCAATTCGACCATAATCTTCTCATGATCCCGTTTCAGTTGGTTCAAATACTGGCGACACTCTTCTGTCGTGGTAGCCCATTGTGCCTTGAACTTTGCCATGATGTTCTTAGATCTTTCAAACTCGTCCCGTCATCCGTTGACCTCATTTTCCAAACCCTTTATGCGTCTCTAATCCGACCTACTTCTTTGTTGATTATTGTCAGTTATCTTCATTTTCTGTATTTGAGCCTTGAGCATCTCATTTTCTCGGGCCAGCCGATTCATTTAACTTTGGTCCGCCACAGCTTGCACACTGTTCTCGAAAGTCAAACTTGCAATATGTTGCTTCAGTTTGCCAATTTCAGCCCGATAGTTTTCTTCCTTTGCCAACCAGCCCCATTTTTCTTGTGAGTCATCCGTAAATTTTTAAATGTGGGCTCTTTTGGAAAGTCTCTGAATCTGGAACCTTTTTCCCAAACCAAGCATTGTACTTCGGATCTACTTCTCCCATAGCTTGTTCCCAAACAACGGTTTTTGACTCAAGAAATCTACACTCATTCCATAGCTTTCAAACTTCCTTTTCGGGAAAATGAGGCTCCTGGACTTAACTCAATGGCATGCTTGCTTATATCCACGTCGGTGGGGATTGTCTGAAACCTTTCTAGCTGGAGCAACACTCAATGAGGAGCACAGGGCAGGATACTGCGAAACCACATCAAAAAAATATGACATTCTTCGGCAACCATGTGTATTACCTCGGTATCAGTCAACCATCCAAATTCCCATTCAACTTGATTAGTTGTTAACGACCTAAATCGTGTGAACCACGCCTCGAAACCTTCATGGAATTCAACGCCCGCTACCCGCTTCTCAAAACCACTGATGCAGTTTCTTCCAGTTAGCCTGTGATTCATGTATCCCACCCGATGACAAAGATGTTCCTGCATCCATAGCTGGAATAATATATTACAACCCTGGAAAAAATCACCACCCTCTCGACACACAGTTAAGGCTCGGTATATTTCAGATAACACCAAAGGGACCATAGTACTGTTAGGCCTTTTGATTGCAACGTCGGCCATCCCTACAAGTCCTATCTCTATTTTCTTATCTTTGCGTGGACAAACCAAGATTTCCAGGAATGCCATCAGGAAAGCTAAAGGACGCCTTGACTCCCACTTGTTTCTGTCCCTATCATGAGTTAGTCCGAGATTCGGTTCTTCAAAACCCCGAGGAGTACCACATCGTTGATATAAGAATTGGAGAGTGCAGCAGCCTTTTGACAGATCGGCATCTTGCACTTTCCGATTAATGTGTAGAAAATTCAAAAACCCATGAGGAGACACCGGTCTAGGTGAAAGCAAATACTGCCCCCTCAATTTCCCATCCAAACCTGCATAACCCGCAACTTCCTCTAGTGTAGGTGTAAGCTCAAAGTCTGTAAAGCGGAATACATTACGGGTTGGATCCCAGAACGGTATTAGAGCTTCAATGACATCTGTTCTTGGCTTGATATCTAATAGATTGACGAGACCTCCCAAAATTCTTTCCACTGTCTTTTTACTATCATCTCCCAGATCATTCCACCACATGTGGAGCTCTAGAGGGACCTCGCTAAAAACTGAGAACTGTTCAATTTGATTTGTGCTCATCCTGCACATTTATTAAGGCGATTAGGGAAAAGAAAAACTTTAAATAACTCAAAAAAGATAAAATTGTTTATGTGTTGTTTTGTGTGTTTTCAAATTGGAAAATAAAAGACTTGATTTTCAAACACGGCCGCTTACGCAAATTCAAAAATCACAATTGACCAAAAATGGCCGTTTATGCAATTCAGCCTTCTGGCGTCCCATCTGGGAACATTTGGCTATTTTTGACAAAGCGGCCTTATTTGACTTATTTGTGGCGAAAATTAAAATTTTAAAATTTTTTGGGCTATTTTTTGTAAAGGGGAGGTTGGACCCGATGAGGGTTGCTACGTATCTCACGTCCGTTGAGAATCAAACCATGCGTAGTTCGGGCAAATTAACCAAACTATTTTAAAACAATGCTCTTTTCATTTTCATTTTTGGCATTTCATAAGCAAAAATAAATTAAAACAAAACTACTTTTAAAAATAGAAACTCTTTTTCTGTTTTTTCCAACAAACTATAAAATAGCCTAAAAATAGAAGTCTCTTTTTTTATTTTTCATAGAAAAACAAACTATTTTCCATTCTATTTTCGAAAACAAGGCAAAACAAACGATTTTTTTTCATGTTCAACAAACAACCTATTTCCCCCAAAAAAATAAAAACTATTTTTTTCATTTTTCCGACAAACAACCTATTTTTGAACTAAAAATAAACGTTCCTTTTTCTTTCAATAAAACAACCTATTTTCCAAAACTATTTCGAAACAGGAAGAACAAAAATCAAGACTCTTTTTTTCATTTCGTTTGACAAAACAAACTAGTTGTCATTTTCCATTTTTGCAAACTAAAGAAAAAATGATGGACTCTTTTGGAATAAAACAATCAATTAACTCTCCAACTGTTATTTTTCTCTTTTTTCCGTTTTTTTCTTAATTTTCTAACATTCGTGAGATTCCAAGACGGTCAACATGCAAGTTCGATCAAATAAATGCACAGAAAACCAAGTAGGATGCATCAGGATGGTCTTTTCATTTCAGGTTGCTAGCTCTAGACGGATTCAACCCTTGTGTTCAGTCCCCTATGTCAAATTGCACATGATGCAAATAAGCGTTCCTACTACGGATCCGGCATGAGGTTAAGTTATTCTAGGTTCAAAACCTGAGTGTTTGTTCTAGGCCTGGCTTACCCGAGCGGACAGCTCGAGCCGAGGGGGAGGTGGCAATCCGGTAATACAGAAGTTTCGCCGGCTTTGCGAATTAATCAAACCTCGTTCTAAATTGGGATTTTGATGCTAGACAGAAAAGAAGTCGTACACCGTACACCTTTCTTCACAATTCAAAATACTCAGAGAGGAGATTTGGTTCAGCACAGTTTATATACATTTCACGTACTATCAAAGCGGTAAAAGCACTCAATTAGCACATTAAGCACATATCATGTAACAAAATCAGATAAAGCCAAACACAACAATTATTCTAAGCTCGAATTCTGAACGCTGAACAAAACGCTCTAGGTTCTTATTCCCCAGCAGAGTCGCCAGAGCTGTCACACCTCCTTTTATCGCTATACATCCGCGCAAAGAGGCTAAATGAGTTTTTCTATTTTAAGGAAAATCGGAACGGGATTTATTTATTAAGATTTTAGAGTCGCCCCTTGGGAGATTAATGGTGTCCCAAGTCAGCAGTTGAATCTCGAACCTATAAAAAATATGACTCTATTACAGTCTGCGAAACAGAAATCCGAATAAGGAATTCTGTTAACCCGGGAGAAGGTGTTAGGCATTCCCGGGTTCCGTGGTTCTAGCACGCTCGCTCAACCGTTGGATTTAGCTTTTATCTCATTTTATTACATGAAGAGCCTATGTGCCAACTTTACTTTTTACTGCTTTTATTTAATAAGATATTTCTATAAGAAAGTGAACGTCGTTTAAAATGTGTTTTCGGATTGCGCCGCATCAAATGTGTTAGATAATACGCTTAACGCTAGAGGGGGTGAATAGCGTTATAATAAAAAACAGCGTAGACTTGCGGAATTTAAAAATTGCATGAATGAAATAAGTGCGATAAGTAAATAATAAGGAACGAACGCACCGATGTATCCTGGTTCACCACAACCCGTGGCTAGTCCAGTCCCCGAGAGACTCTCTCGAGATTTCCACTATCTTCGTCAAGCTTACAGGTGCTTAACAAACCGTTATAGTTGCTCAAGGATACCACACCTTAAGACTTCACTTGCTTGAGGATACCTCACCCCAAGACTTCAACCACTAAGACTTTGGGTACTTAGCAAACCCGACAAATGAGAAGATATGTTCTTCTCAAACAACTCTCTTTTACAACAAATACTCTCTCAATAGAGTGGATAAAGAGAAACAAAATAAGCTCTATGAACTACACAAAGTTGTCTATCAAATGGCTCAACAAAAGCTCTAAGATGATGCTTGAAAATGATCAATATGTATATCAATGTATGCAGGAGTTGTGTGTTTAAAATTAGCTCAAAAGACCTCTTTTTATAGGTGAAAAAGTGGTGTTGACCGTTGCTTAATTGATAAATAAAATCCCTGATTCTGTGCTCAGAAAATCGATTGTTTGGAGTAGACAATCGATTGTTTGACCAACGTTCAAAAAACAGATTCCTGATTTTAGGCTAAACAATCAATTGTTAACCCTGAATAATCGATTGTTCTTCAACGTTCCAAAATCAATTTAGGATTCTGTGGGAACGGTCAAAATATAATCGATTGTATGAAAATGACAATCGATTGTTTATGAGTATAATCGATTGTATGATAACAACAATCGATTGTTTTGATGTTTAAAAACTTCGGTTGCACACTGTCTCAAAATAATCGATTGTTAAAAGTAGACAATCGATTGTTTGCTATTTTGAAAAACTTCAGATCACACTGTCTTAATACAATCGATTGTTAAAACCGTATAATCGATTGTTTGCTATTTTGAAAAACACAATCGATTGTTTAGGTCCAGATTTAAAAGACATGTTTAAAAACCATTTTGACTAAAATACAAATCATTTTGGTTTAACACAAAGATGCATGTTTATGATAAATATAATTTAATAAAATATTTTATGCATATTTATGATGACCTAATGTTGAGCCAAAGGATAAAATAACTTAAATGTTGTCCTTACATTGTTTCTACCAAACGACCTACGTTTTGGGTCTTCTGTCTTGAACTCTTTGGCTCGTTCATGCAATTCCGTCATCAGTATGCTTCTCGCCATTTGATTGATTGTCATATTATATCGTTGTTTGACACTTGACTTCATTGTTTGTCATTCATCAAAACCTATACCTGAAAATCATGCTCATACAACCAAAGCGCATATACCATAGATATACATGATTTCCAACAAAATGAACCCGCAACCCTAGACACACTCTATTCAACGTTTTAGGATTTGGATTTGGGCTGCATAAAATACCCATCCGTATTTCGGAATGTAATTTATTAAGGTCGCGCCTAGCAGAGTCTAACGCATTGTAATCTTTTGGGAGGGCCGTGAAATTCGCTAAACAGCTCTTCCCGATTATCTAAAATATTTTTAAACCTTTATTGAGGGCACCGCAGTTTTGTGTTTTATTGGGCGAGGCTCATCTCATTTTATTTTAAACAATAAACCTAAGAGCGACTATATTTTTTTATTTTTTTAAAGAAAAGAAAAATCCTAATAGATTACATTTAAAATTCGGGCCTTATGTTCAGGTCCGGGTCCAAACAAAAGGACGAGCCTTTTAGTTAAAAACCCGCTACCTAACTCAGAACCCGAATTCCAAATAACAGCTATATCAAATGAAGGAACCTAATTAATTCAGAATTGCATTATACCAAAGTAAACTAACAACTAAATTCTCACGGCTAAAATTCAAAATAACAAAACAGCTGCATGATTGGCCTTTATACAGCCCAATGGCTTAGGCCTAGCGTGAGCTGAAGGTGGCTCAGGTAGTTGTGCCCCCATCCCCGGATCGAATCTAGCAGGAACATTTACCGTCCAAACAGATATGAGGTCGGAGTCGAGCCGCACAACAGCAATGATGAAAGCAACGACGAAATTCCCCTCGTTGTATTTAATAAATGTGATCTCTGAAATTTCTAAATCAAGATGAGCCACATATGCATTGAATTTATTCAAATTATATTACGTGTGTTAACTAGTTGGTAACAAGGAAAAATTGATGCACATTTGTTCAATTGGAGGTGTTAGTCAAATTATAATACTAAGTAACTAAAAATGAACTTCCAAACTCACTGTGACTTGTACCTAAAAAGGATGCTAATTTGTCAACAATTCAAACGCCTTACACCACTCAGATCTAGAACTCTATTTGAATGCAGACAACGAATCACTTCAGCATAGACAATGATAAACGACTACTAGCTAATGTGAACACTACGAAACCAAATAAAACATAGATGAATCGATTTTATCTACTGGCAATTCAACTGAATCATACTAAAACTACCATAATAACATTTACGTGTTCATTCCCATAATACAGTTTATACAGTTCAATCAACCAAATAATCTTATCATAATTCGATCAGAATTCATCTAAAACATAGTATAGACTAACAGGGGAAACAAAGTTGCAACCATCATATATATCCCATTCATTTCATGCTTCCACTTCAAAATTACATCAACTTGGAGATCAGAAATTTACGTGGCTTTTAGGAATTAAGAAGAAGCAAAAATAGTTAGCAGCAGTTCATACAAGCAGCAATCGTCAGGCTAGAACCCAGCTTAACCGCGAGTGAAATTTTGAAAACCAATCAATCCAAGCAAACACCCCACAAGATTGAACAAACAGGGAACCCATGAAATGCAAAACACCCCAAAAGTTGAAATAGACCCTCAACAGTTCAAATATCACGACCAGAACCCCATTGAAGCTAATGATACTCAACTTTGAAACAGAGGTGAAGTGAACTACAGCAAAATCTGGAATTCCATTGATTTACTCTAATGGAACAATGAAATTTTGTTGTTTTTTCAGATTTTCTTGTATGTATTTTTTTGTTTTTTTGTGTATCTAATTGCTGAACCAAATCTGAAGCTAGAATGAATGAAGAGATAAAATTTCTTATGAATTTTGTAGGCTGAAAAATTGAAGACCTCTACTTCAAGGCATTTGATGCCTTTATATAGGCAAAGAAGAAAGAAAATTCAGCCAAAGGGTTTTCAAATCAGTCCCTTTTTTCTTTTTTATTTAAGACCTCTAATTCTAACTTGCTACCCAAGCAAGTACTATCAAAAGTTGAAAGCTACAGTTTCACCCCCAATCTAGATGCATCTAGGGTGCTCTTATAACCCCAAAAATAGCATACTACCCTTAACCCTACTTTGCAATTACTATTTTTCAGGATACTACCCTTTTCCATCCCCAAAATACCCTTTCAACAGTCTGAAAATTACAGACTAAGCTAGTTGGACCCATTCCCTCACCCCATTTATGATTTAACTAGAGTTAACTAAAATCAGCCATGCCCAGTCAATCTAACCTAGCAATGAACTAATTAACACTATCAATGACTGAAAATAGACTAAAACATAACCGAAACTAATCCAACAAGAATTCCAAATTTAATACTTAGAACAAACAGGGTAAAATGAAAACCTAATAAAACAAATGACTAATTAGCATTTAAGAATTGACAATTCCATCTATCAATAACCAGAATTTAAAACAAAGAGATGAAAATAAATCTAAAGTGAATTAAACTAAACACGGATAACAACTCAAAGAAGAAGAATTGATACTACAACTCGACTGAAAAACTACAACTATGCTTAATCGAATAGATAAATCGAATTAACTAAAAACAGAAACTAAAAGATAAAGATATAGAAAACTTACTGCTAATCCAATCTTCAAACAGAATCTTCAAAATTAACTTCGAGTTAATGTTACATGTTCATCTCACAGGGGATAAAAGCATAACATTAACTTGAGTTAACTAGTCTCGGCAAATCAACAAATAGTCTGAAAAATGCATGAACCCTAGATGTGGACTTGGAGGCGGGTTGTTGAGATTCGAATTAAAACAACCCTCGACTCGATATGAGGGAGGTTAATAGGCTATCTGCTATCGGTTTGTGCTTGTTTGGGTGAATTTATGTTTTGGCTGAAAAATACAATCGAAGATTCCAGGAGTTGAACTATGATTCGATGGATTTCAAGTCTGGATTAGTGATGATGGAGAGGAGGGGGAGCTGTGGTGTTATTTTTTGTGCGGTTGGAGGCGGCGCCGCGACCCTCAGGCGATGGGATTTGGTGGCGGCTTAGACTAGGGCTTTGAGAGGGGATGTAGGGTGAGAAAGACTAGGAAATGAGGATGGGGGGGTCGTTCAGACAATTTTATTGGGGAAATCCTAGGACTATCTCGCCCGTTGGATTAAGAATCAAAGGCCGAGATTAAACCCTAAAAACGACGTCGTTTCGAACTTAACGGGGAACGGACCGGGTTGGGAAATTTTTTGGGCCGGTTCAGGTGTAGTTTAGGAGCAGAATAAAAATGGCCCAATTGGGGTTGTTATATTAAGAAGACAATCTTCTTTTCTCTCTTTTTAATTAGTTCCCTTTATTTCTTTTTGTTTGTTTTTTTTTTCTCATTTTATATTTTTTTTCATATTTTCTGATTTTTATACACAATACAAAAATAAAGATAAAGATCTAACTATTTCCAAAATTAAACTAATTAATTCCTAAAATTGTTTAAAACCTATTTCACAATAAATTCACAATTAAAATAATTAAAATGCAAAAGTGAACTATTTTTGTGATTTTCACGTTTTTATTCTAAAACAAATTAAATCCCTAATAAATACGAAAAAATAGAATTGTATCCTACATACAAATTCATATTTTTGTATTTTCATATGAATTAACATGCACAAATAGAATGCGAACAGTTAACACAAAATGACACCAAAATTCACAAAAAATTGTAAAAATAAAGAAAAATTATTTTGTTTGAATTATTCATATATAGGACAAACATCACGTGCTCACACCAACCATGCGTCAACCTAAGTAATGTCCATCTGTGTATAATAATCCTTCTCATTCTTGCCAACGTGTTCTTTCCTTAACCCTTTTTTCAACATGTGTCTATTTCTATGCTAAGTGTTGAACCTGTTTTCTCAGTTTGCATTAAGCTTGTTCTTTAAGTTCAGTGATTCAATCAACTGTCTGCCTGATTTGTTCAATTTGGTTGTGTCTGCTAAAACAATTTAAGTTCAGTAATTTTATGATTTTTGTGTTGCTTGAGGTGTTTTGAAAATTGGAACAAGTTTGGATGATGATTTGGGATGTGTTGCTGTTTTAGGGTGAGGTCCCGGGGGCCTCAGGGTGATTCCAGATGGATGACGGAGAGTTTTGGGCTTTGGAGATTTTAAATTGGCTGTTGCTTCTTATATTT
Organism: Nicotiana benthamiana; assembly: GCA_034376525.1. NCBI lineage: Eukaryota > Viridiplantae > Streptophyta > Magnoliopsida > Solanales > Solanaceae > Nicotiana > Nicotiana benthamiana. Next base: position 32,016,388 of record CM067337.1, read on the forward strand.
TTGCTTATGCAAAAATAGGACCGCAGAAGCGGAGTCGCAGTTATGAAGAGAAGAACGCATAAGCGGATGTTCATTTGGTGCAGCAGGCTCCGCAGATGAGGTGATTTTTCTGCAGAAGTGGAACCACATCTGCGAGCAAAGGACCACAGAAGCAGAAGTTTTGGACTTTAGCGGAAGCCGCAGAATTGGCACGTTGTTCGCAGAAGCTGGACCGCAGAAGCAGTCCCTTGATCGCAGAAGCAAAAATTTGCCTAGGCAGAATGTTAACTTGGGAAAATTGGACTTTGTTCCCATTTTCCATTTTTGACTATTTGGAACTCGGATAAAGCAATTTCGAGATATTTTTGGAGAGAACAACATGGTATGTATTCTTAACTCAATTCTGGTTTGATAACTTGAATCTATTATTAGTTTTGGAATTTAATCCGTAAATTTTATTGGAAAAGATTAGAGAACCCTCTTGGATAAAATCATGGATTTGAGGGTCGAAATGTGATGGGATTCAGATAATTTTTTTATGGTTAGACTCGTGAAGAAATAAGGAACCCGTTAATGTAAAAATTTCTCAATTTCGAGACGTGGACCCGATACTCGGATTTTTGCTAATTTTGAGAAGTTTGGTATTTTTCAACTGTTTTGATTGATTTTGTAACCAAAACATACTATGATGTATTCGTTTTGATTTTGGATAGATTCGACACGCGTGGAGGCCAATTCGAGGGGCAAAGGCATCGCTAGTTAAAGAAATAGTCAGTTCACTGTAAGTAATAATTGTAAATGATGTCTTGAGGGTTTGAAACCCTGAATTTGCATATCCTAGTGCTATAATGAGGTGAGACACGCGCTGGATGATGAGCACAGGGTCTTTTACTATTGAGGATTTTGACTTCGTCTGTCCCGATTGATGATTTTACTGTATATTTGATTGAAACAGATTTTCTATCTTCATGATTTGGGCCGATTGCCATAGTTGGGCTCCATTCCAGTTATAGGAACCCTTCGGAGATTTTTATCACTATTTCCTCACTGTTTTGACTTGTATTTGGACTCGGTCCTTTTGAAAATTATTGTTTTGCAAACTTAGCCACTTTTATACAGATTTGAAACTTAAATGATATTATAAGCTGAGAACTACTATTTTACAAATGCCCGAGGGACTTATGATTATTTCCGGACTGAGTGAGGCCGAGGACCATATGTGAGGATATGATGAGTGATATTAGGTCGGGGGTCTATGATGCTTTATATGCCATGTGGTGGCTTGAGTGATGTGAGGTCGAGTGATATGATGTTGAGGGCCTGAGATACTTTATATGCCATGCGATGGCTTGAGTGATGTGAGGATATGCTGGGTGATGATACCACGAGGTGGCTTGATATAGCGCTTGGGTCGTAATGGGCACCTCCGGAGTCTGCACACCCATAGTGAGCGCGGGTAACCATTGTTCTGAGTAATTGATACTATGCCCGAGAGGCTGACATGAGTAACTGTAAGGTCTCCTAGGGGTTGATATTATTCTGAGAGTGAGCCGGCGGGGCTGATACTGCTCTAAGAGTAAGCCCGACAAGCTGTAACTGTGCTGACTGACTGATACTGTGCCCGAGTTGTAGATTTTTACTTGTTATTTTGATATTGAGCCTGAGGTGCTGATTTCTACTTGTTATTTTGCTATTGAGCCCGGCGGGTATATTTCTACTTGTTATTTACTGCCAAATTACCTATTTTACTCGTTTGAAAAGAGATTTCATTTGATACTTAACTGATTTACTAATTTTAAGTGATTTCATTGCTTCTATATAGAATTCTTTGTGACTTTACGTGATTTCTTGCTTTCAATCATTATTTATATTTGTTACTCACTAGGTCAGAGTACTCACATTACTCCCTACACCATGTGTGCAGATTCAACCATTGCAGATTTCCACTCTTGAGAGCTGATCCTTTTAATCTAGGCGGTATTTTCGGAGACTACGCGGTAGCTATTAGCGTCCACAGCCAGCGCTCCTCCCTTTTCTTATCATTTCCATGTAATTCAGCTATTATATAAGATTTTCATATGTAGTAGACTTGTATCAAGATTCTTTAGTTGCTCATGGATTGTGACACCCCGGTTACGGCTATGTTGGGTTGGATTTACGCAATTCTATATATTTTCCACTATTTGGTATTATTAAACTATTATTATACTTTATTTGTGTTAACTTACTATTTCAAAGGACAAATTGGGTTAGACTGGTTGGCCTTGTCTTCACGAGAGGCATCATCACAACCAGGTTCAGGATTTGGGTCGTAACAGAATATTTTCCTTACTACTGAATCCAAGCTTATTTCTGCCACTACTGTACGTTTGTGTTATCTCTTTTGTCAATAAGTTTGTCCTCGCATGTCTGATCCTTCTGTTCACTCTATTTATATACTAATGTTTCTTCCTTAATTGATCTTGATCTGGTGACTGATTGCAAAAGCTTTTTCTTTTATGAACCCTAATTTCACTCGCCTGTTTAAAATTAATTGATTCCTTTCCCATTACTATGATGTTTTACCTTGCTGAATAATTTTTCAAAATAAGCATATTTTGTACTTAGACTTGATTGTTTCTTCATGCTTTTACTACCCCTTATATGGCAATAATCAATATGTCCCCAAGCCGATTTCTTTCCTTAATAAACCTGCTACTACCCGTGAAACAGTGATTACTTAATAAAAGGGAATCCCTTGTGTTAATTGATTCTGACATGTGATTGTTTCCATATTTGTGTTAAGACTTTACTCATTACATTACATTTCACTCGTTTTTAAAACTATAAATACCATACTCTCTTTTCTTTTAAATACACGAACAACTTGAGTTCAAAACACAGACTTACACTTAAAACTCTCTATTTCTTTACCACTACTTGTGTTATTGCTTTGTCTAGCTGGCTGAAAGCCATGGCTAGACTGTGGAATCTTGTTTGCTTTAACTTTCTGCACTTTGTTTCTCTACTGGTATGTCCTAGTTTACACTTTGAGTCTCAACAATAATATTTTTTGTTAAGTTGCTTCAGTTCTCATTCATGCTCACTTCTGCTCGTGTTTTTGCAGTATATTTGCATTAGTAGCATGCTGAAATATGTCCCCTTCCCTTTGTAGATTAATGTTTCCCTATGTATGTACTCTATCAGTCGCTTGTTATATGAATTGCTGATTTATGAATCCCAAACCCCATTTTCCCTCTATGTGTTTGTGTTCCTTTGGTTGGTTTGTGGGCAGGCCAGCATCATCTATTGCTCTGCCTGACAAAAATTGCCCCTTTCTGGGGTCATATGTGTCATACAATATATTCCCAAAACCCATCGACCCTTTGTGTAACTACTGATTCTGGGTATTATGAGCTATACTACTATTGATTTCAAATCACCCTTTAATCCTTATTATTTCCAACTCCGATTCATTAATCTCTATCCCGTATTTCCGCTATATTCTTAGAACCTAGGTTCTGCCCCTCTCGTGTGAGCCTTTACTTGGGACCATTAAGCTCTCTCTAAACTTGGACACATAAGGGATGGCCCTTCCACACTGCACTTATTTCTATTTGGTTATGCAAACCTGGGTGTGAGCACTGCCAGGGGTCCCTTGAGACCCTTAGGGAACTTTAACACACCCAGGTATAAGAAAGGCTTTGAACATCATGGGCATCTGAAGTGATTAATTATATAACACTGATAGGAAGTCAAGATTAGGCTTCTTTTGTTGTATTTTTTTTACACTTCTTTCGTAATGTAAGTATTTGGTCTGTAATAATTTTCAACAAACATTGGGGTTGACTAATAAAAAGGGATGGGGCAATTATGCATCTTTTAAGGCTAGATATCCTGCCTATAGAATAGGTTTAATAAATTCTGCATGTTTTACTTCCACACTTAGATAACATACCAATAGGATCTGTTTAATAAATTTTACATGTTTTACTTCCACACTTAGAAAGCATGCCTATAGGATCTATTTAATAAGTTATGCATGTTTTAATTTCATACTTAGACATCATGCCTATATGATCTAATGGATATAATCAAGCATCATGCCAAATAAGGTTAAAATAAGCTTCTAGATTTGATGTCATGCCTATAAGATTTTAATAGAAATCATGCCTATAGGAATTTCACTGTGATCAAATAAATCTCGCCTACTCCATCTCATTTTCAATTTGATACCATGCCTATATGACCAAAATTAGCCTTTAATACTTAGATACCATATCTGTAGAAATAAAAATCATCTATAATAAAGAGCATGCCTATAGGACCTAAAACCAGTTTAGTTAAAAATCAGGTTGAGTTGTACTATTCTGAATCAGTTGAAAAAAACATTCCTTTTAGCAATATGATTTAGAAAGCATGCCTATAGGATCCAAATCACTCGTTTAGAATTATTTACTGTTTTAATATACTCCTAATCAGTAATAGATATCATGCTCCTATGACATTACTATTACATCGAGAAAGCCATAGGTAATAAAAATGATAAATTGAAGCCGCCTCCATTTAATTAGCAACTACTACAACTAACAAGCAGGTATGATTCAGACTTCTTATCTGAGCTATATAATTAATCTGGTTCTAACTCAAATTCCTCTGCTTTAGGAATTTTAAAATTTAGGCTTTAACTGTGTCTGAGTCTTGCTATTAATATGTATTATTTGTGGAGAATTATATGAGCCTTTTAAATTGTTTACATATTTCCCCGTTAAATGTAGTCCTACGTATTTTTTGTATGTTACCTTAGTCTTTTACCTTGAAACCTAAGAGTCAACCTAAATCCTCTCTTTTATAGGAATAGTAGTCCTAAAATTTCTCCAAGACTAATAGGAATGTGACAGGTAATAGCACATAATAGACATTGAGACCAATCTGCGCTTTAACACCTTTACAAGGTTGGAAGGGTAGATATGGATATGATGACCAGTGTGCTAATACCTCATGTAGAAAATCTTTGTGGAGTGATTACCAGGTATTGCATTAATGTGATCCATAAAACAAAAAAATGTAGGACCTCTTTACATTCATCAGCATGCTTAGTTATAACTCTTTCAAAATATTCCATTATTTAATCATTTTCAAACACTTGTGTATTTGAATCCCCTCGTATTTGACCCTTGCTTGTTTACTTGTTAATTGCACAAATTCACAAAGAACTATCTGGCCGGGAACCACACTAGTAGATCCTGAGGGGTGCCTAACACCTTCCTCTTGGGATAATTTCAAGCCCTTAATCTATCTCTGGTTATCAAACGTAGTTGTAGTTGAACCTTATAGGTGCCCTAACATACCTTAAAATCATTAGGTAGTGACTCTTCAAAATTGCAAAAACCCTTTCCCAAAAGGAAATAGAAAGAAAATGGGGCGCGACACCCCTAGTATTTGATGTTAATTGCAAAAGAAACCTTGAAAACATGTTGAGTCGAGTAGCATATAAACGTTGCCTCATCAAAAAACCTTGCTGGTAAAACCTTTTTAGGGAGAAAATACGATCGAAAGAAAAAGAGTGCAAGGAATGATCGAGGGTGTTTCATCATTTTCAATCGAACACCCTATTAGTAATATCGTTTTGGTAGTGATATGTTCCAGTTTCTTGGAGGTTGTTCGCCTTCCATGGTATCGAGCTTGTAAGACCCTTTGCCAATTACTCCGAGGACGCGGTACAGTCCTTCCCAATTTTGGCCAAGATTTCCTTCATTAGGGTTTCGGGTGTTAAGGGTGACATTCCTTAGGAGAAACTCCCCAACTCCAAAATGTCAGAGACCTATTCTCTTGTTATAATACCTTTCAATCCTTTACTTTTGGGCGGCCATCCGTACATGCGAGGCCTCTCGCATTTGATCTAGTAGTTCAAGGGTCGTGGTCATGGCCTCGTTGTTCGAGCTCTCAGTTGGGTGTCAGAATCTAGCGCTTGGCTCCCTGACCTCCACTGCTATCAAAGCCTCGGCTCCATAAAGTAAGTGTTTCCCTGGTGCTTGATTTTGAAGGTGTTCGGTATGCCCATAGAACTTCGGGCAATATTTATCTCCACTTTCCCTTGGTGCCTTCCAGCTTCTTTGTCAAGTATTGGATGATGATTTTATTTGTGGACTCGGACCCGTTTGCACACAGCTGGTACTACGTCGGCAGGATTCTCTTGATTTATTAATCCCAGGAACTCTGTTACTTTGCTTCCGATGAACTGCCTCCTATAATCGCATGTTATCTCGGAAGGAATCCTAATTCGGCACATAATGTGGTCCCATATGAAGTTAATGACTTCTTTTTCTTTTATGTTCTCGAGGACCTACCCTTCCATCCATTTTGAGAAATAGTCAGCCATAAATAAAATGAACTTAGCTTTACCTGGTGCCGTTGGAAGAGGCGCGACGATGTCCATTCCCCATTTTATGAACGGCCATAGAGATAAGATCGAAAGTAGTTGTTTTCTGGGTTGGTGAATCATAGGGGAAAATCTTTGGCATTTATCACACATTCTGACAAATTCCTTAGTGTCTTTTTCCATGTTGTCCCAATAGTAGCCTACGTTGATCACTTTTCGGACTAAAGAATCAGCACCAGAGTGGTTTACGCAGGTACCCTCATGAATTTATCGGAGTACATAATCTGTGTCACTTGGCCCCAGACATAGTGCTAGGGGGCCATCGAACGTTCTTTTGTACATAGTCTTATTTTCATCGAGAGAGAACCGAGCTACTTTGGCTCGCAAGTCCCTTGATTCATTTGGATATGCATGCAATTTTCTATCTTTTAGATAGTCAATATATTTATTTCTCTAGTGCCATGTTAGGCTAGTGGAATTAATCTCGGCATGACCGTTTTAAACCATTGATTTAGATAGCTGAACAACAGCACCAAGGAGTAGGTCATCTTCTTGAACGGATGATCCCAGGTTTGCGAGGGCATCAAGCTTGCTATTCTGGTCCTGGGGTAAATGTGGACCAAGTTCCATTCTTTGAACCAGCGTAACGTGACTTGGATTTTCTCCAAGTACCTTTGCATTTTGTCTTCTTGGACCTCATAGCTCCCACTCACCTGGTTTACTACCACAAGTGAATCGCATTTCGCTTTGGTGGTCTAAGTTCACAGGCTTTTAGCGAGTTCTAGACCTACAATCATAGTCTCATACTCAGCTTTATTGTTAGTGAATTTTACAGTCTTTATAGATTGTCTTATCCGGTTGCCCATAGGTGGCTTTAGGAGTATACCGAGCCCGGATCCTCTCACAGTTGTGCTGCCGTTAGTGAACAGGGTGCATACACCGGAAGACGTACCTAATTTTAGTAAAAGTTCTTTTTCTACCTCTGGCATGAGGGAGGGTGAGAAGTCATCCCCGAAGTCCTCAAGTTCAATGATAGATGTTCGGGGTTGATACTCGATATCATACCCCCCAAGTTCAATGTCCCATTTGGCCAAACGACCCTATTACGCCCCAACCTAGGAAGGCGTGTCGGGCACCCGGTGCCGCACTGGCCCGAGGGAACCACTCTGTACATCATTTATTCCTTTGATAACTATCATGGGCCAAGATGGACACAACTCATATTGTACAACTATAAGTGAGAAAATATTGTATCATTGAACCATTTTTCTTAAAAGATGAATACATTTTTGGGCCGTCAAGGCCTCTAGCATTCTGTACAAAATGAACCTGTATCTACAAAGCCTCTATGATTATTTGATATAAATGGGACAAGGTACCCGCCTACACATAAGTCTATAGAAAGCTTCTGACGTGATGACTCGTGGACTCAGCTGCACTCTAAATGAGGTGGAGTGTTACCGATCCTTCGCTGAAGCCAATCTCGTCTTATATGATAGCTCGTCAAACTGACTATCTATACTTGCACGTATGAATATAGTGTCCCCAACAAAAGGACGTTGGTATGAATAATGTATGGAGTATGTAAGGAATCTATTAAAAGCTGAAACTGAACTGATAATACAATAAGGAAAAGCAACTAGAAGTCAAAGAGAATTTGTAGATACACTTACTTGCGGATACTGACTCAACTCTCTTAATATAGTAAGTAAAATAGTTGTCCGGTCCCAAAAGTAACTCTCTCAATATATAGTAACTCTCTCAATATAGTAAGTAAAATATGTATATATATATATATACATATATATATATATATACATACATATATATATATATATATATATATGTGTGTGTGTGTGTGTGTGTGTGTTCTGCCATAGTAGGCTCGCTCATAAGCGCTCGACAACAGTAGGATTGGTATAGCATACCATCTAATCAGAGGTTGCCCAATAATGGCCTGCCCATAGATTATAGCTCGATGGTAATAAAAATATTTTAATATTATATATATACTCTTGACTGGAAGAAAGAAATGCTCAATTGATTCAAAAGTAGTAATATTAATAACTATATAAAATAATATTTTTTAAGCCCCATTTTTTTCTTTACAAAAGTTTCACTCTAAATACCTTATCAAATATATATATATATATATATATATATATATATATATATATATATACATATATATATATATATATATATAATAGTATCAAGGTTGTTAAACTTACGGGGTGTAACAGGCCCGATAGTTTGGGTTTTCGCAATATTCTCTAGAGAGGATATGTCGTTACAACGCAATTACGGTGGAATTTAAATTAGGGTTTCAATTTTTGCGATGCGCTTATTACCGCAAGAGCTAATTTTTCTAGTTGTGGATACCTAGATTCGGTATCTCCTACGGTCCGGCTTACATAATAAACAGGGAATTCCATACCTTGCTCTTCTCAAACTAGCACACCGCTTACCGCTTATCTGGTACGGCCAAGTATAAATCAGTATTTCATCCTCTTTTGGCGTGTGGAGCAGAGGGGGGCTAGTCAAATATCGTTTAACTCCTCTAAGGCGTGTTGGTATTTTGGAGTCCATTCGAAGTTGTTTTCCCTTTTGAGTAAATAGAAGAAATGTTGACTCCTATCGGATGACCTTGATATGAAAATACCTAGAGCCGCTATCCGCCCTGTCAACCGTAGCATGACCTTTACATCATTTACCATCGTGATTTCTTCGATGTCCTTGATTTTATCGGGTTTAATCTTGATCCCCCTGTTTGATACTACGAAGCCTAAGAATTTTCCTGAACCCATGCCGAAGGCACATTTCTCGGGGTTGAGCTTCATGTTGTAACATCTAAGGATGTCAATTGTTTCCTGCAAATGAGTCAAATAGTCCTCTATGCGCAGGGACTTAACTAGCATGTCATCAATATAAACTTCCATTGATTTACCTACTTGATGCTCGAACATTTTATTAGCTAGATGCTAGTACGTAGCCCCAGCATTTTCAGTCTGAAGAGCATTACGTTGCAACGTAGAAATCATACTTCATGATGAACGAAGTCTTATACCTATCCTCGGGGTTCATCTGAATTTTATTATACACTGAGTAGGCGTCGAGAAAGGTGAGGGTCTCGTTGCTGGCCGTATCATCAATCAGACGATCGATACTAGGCAATGGGAAAGCATCCATGGGACACGTCTTATTTAAGTCTTTATAATCTATGCACATTCTTAGATTATTTTCTCTTTCCAGTACCACTACTACGTTGGCCAGCCATTCGGGTACTTTACCTCTCCAATGGACCCTATTTTAAGAAGTTTCGTTACCTTATCCTTGATGAATGCTTGTATTATTCTTTTTTGCTTCACCAATTTAAACATGGGGCCGACACTCAGTCGATGGGAGGTTATTTCTGGCGGGATTCCTGTCATATCTAAGTGGGACCAAGCGTAATATTTAATATTATTAATAATAAATTGAATGAATTCTTTCTTGAGTTCGGGGGTTAATCTCGTTCCCATGTATACCTTTCGATCTGGGAGGTTTTTGATCAAAACATTTAGCACCAGATCTTAAATTTTTTATTTTGTTGCATCCAACTATTCGAGGACAATGAAAGTTCGAGGAGCAAGGAAATATTCTTCATTGTCCTCGGGGTTCTGTATGCTCATAGATTCATCCGAGCTGGGATATACGGGAGACGGCGCCTCCTGGTAAATTGCAAACATTCCTGTCGCCGCATGTTGTTCTCCATATATGGTCGTTATGCCACCCTTTGTTGGAAATTTTATCATCTGGTGAAGAGTTGACGGTAACACCCTCACAATGTGTATCCACGGCCTGTCAAGAAATACATTGTACCTCATGTCGCTATTAATGAAGTGAAACTTTGTGTTCTGAACCGCACCGGTCTTGTCACTCGGGAGGGAAATTTCTCCTTTTGTTATTATGCCGGTCATGTTGAAGCCGTGGAGGACTAGGGAGGCGGGTATGATCTAATTGAGCAACCGAAGTTGTTCTACTACCTCTGACCTGATTACGTTTGGAGAGCTGCATGAATCTACGAGAACACGTTTTACATGAATGTTGCTTAAAAGAAATAATATTACTAGCACGTCGTTGTATGGTTTTGCCAAGGTCTCAAGATCCACTTCGCAGAATGCGAGGGTGCCTTCGGCCACGTAGTTTCGAATTGGCCCTTCTATTGCAGAAGATATTTTTTTCCATTTGATCATGGGGTCCTTGGAGAATGTTGGTCCCTCCAATAATCATATCAACGTTATGCTGAGGAATCTCTTTTTTTTACCCAATTTTGAATTTATCGAGTTTCCCACGTAACTTCTCGGTGCACTTCCTAGTGAATACGAGGACCGGTTCTAGCGCATTGGGCATCGTGTGAGGTCGTACCCTTTGAGGTCGGCTCCGGTGCGTTCATAGTTTCGTGGTGGTATACCAATACATAGAACAGCCACACCATTCTTTTCGTGGTTCTCGAGATTGTTGTTCATTGGATTAGATATTTTGACCTTAAATCAATGATCTCGTGCAACAAAAAGTGTGAAAGGTAAGTTGTGATGTGTAGTAAAACCAACAAGAAAATAATCACAATTATTTTTTGCCCCATGGCGGGCGCCAAAACTATTTACCGTAAAAATGGTAATAATAATTAAATTTGACTATTGGACTCTACAAATAAGCGATCTATTTTATGCTAGTTGGTAAGTATTTGATGCTATGTGAAAGACTTGGAAATGAGATAAGAGTTTGAGAACAAGTTGATAACCAAACCGAAAGGTTAGCAATCGGGGGAATCGAGGTCGACCCTGATGCTTGGCTGGGAGCTATCAAGGGCAAATAATGTACGTCTAATTGTTATGATAAAATCAATGAATGCTCTTTATGGCCAATAACAAGCAATAAATGGAGAAAAATAATAAAAACAATAAATGGAAGCAATAATACAAGGAGAATGTGTTAGAGAGTGGAGAGAACGTTATTATGTGTTTACTATGGAGAAACAAACCTTTAAAAAATGGAAAGGACCCCCTTTATATAAGAAGGGGAATCCACACATAGTATAAATGCTTTTATTACAAAGATATGAAGATGGGTCAGCTAGTTGATGTCATGATGCGGGATCATACTAGCAAGACAAACTTTACCGACACTAGCTGCACCCCTTTAGAACACCAAACTTTTCCAATATACATGTTGGTCTGCACCGCCCCGAGGTTTGGTCTGCACCCCCCCCCCCCCCCCCCCGAGGTCGAGTGTCGACAACCCTCGAGGATGAACCTCGACCCCAATCTTGAGCATTGTGAAATATGTTTATGGGGCATTATAATGACGGGAAATTTGACCCTTTGATTTTACCGTGCACACACTTCCGTTTTAACTTTCTTTCATCCTTAATTTTTTGTGATTACCCTGCATATCTTCTATATCAACACACCCAATACTCTTCTTTTTTTTTACACTATGATTTCTTGTGTTATCTATATTTCACAAATTAAATCTCCCTCCATAAAATGTCATGATGGCACCTAGACTAGGTAAGCCTAACATTTGCAAATAATGAAAATTAAAGCATAAATCTAGTAGCTAACTACAACAAATAATTAAATAGCAGATATACCTTGATGTCTCCGGAGCAGCAGCAAGTACGTAACTAATAGAGGGGCTAGTAGGAGGTACCTATTTCTGCATACGAAAACATGTACAAAAGAGTAGCATAAGTACACCACAATGGTAGCAAGTAAATGCCAAGCCTAACCTCGGTCGAGTAGTGAGGAGGTCAGGTCACTGCCCTACTGGTATATATAATTTAAATAAGGCAAAATAAAAATATCGTAGTGTAATAGGAGATGGAAATTTAACAAGAGGAAATCACAGAAAAATAACAATATGGTACACAATGGGTAAAAAGCAAAGGGATCTTCCGAGATAGTATCTCGTAGTCCTAAAAGTAAATATGCAGGGTTGATCTCCCGAAATACCATTCCGTAATCCCAAAATAAATATGCAGGGGGATTTCCCAGGATATCGTCATGTAGTCCCAAAGTAAATGTGAAGGGGGATCTCCTGGAATACCATTCTGTAGTCCCAAAGTAAATATGCAACTCCAAAAATCGAAATAACAGTTTCAACAAGAAATCCTACAGTGTAGACAAAGTACAATTCAAAGAAGAACAAGTAAATCTAATAAGCATGCTAAACAGAGATAAGCAATTAAGACACGTTGACATGCTATACTAGGCTAAATAGGATAACTACACATACTGGTACAACTCAATTAAGATTCAGGTTTCACAACATATTGCTCGTGTGCCCACTAGTCACCTTACATACACAGCGATCACAAATCACAACAGAACAAAATCCTAAGAGGATTTTTCCCACACAAGGTTAGGAAAGCTACTCACCTGGAACCAAGCTCAATCAATCGGTAACGAGGCCTTTTCCATGAATATCCGACTCCAAATTGTCCAAATCTAGCCAAAAGAAATTACATATGATACATATAATGATAAGAAACTAATTTAATTAATGAAATAAAGGCTTAAGCAAGAAATTACAAAATCTCCCTAAAAAGGTAATCGGGGCCCACATTTTTGAATCTGGTAAAAATAACAAAATATGAACATACATTCATTCACGAGTTCACTCATACAAAAAATATCCAAATCCGATATCAAAATCCCAATAAAAAAAACTCAAAATTTTAGTGAAGAAATTCTCCCATTTTTCCAAAATTTTTAAACCAAAATAAAAATTAATGGATGGAATTAATGATATATTAGTTGTACTTACCAAAAAAGTGTATAATAATTACCCAATCGATGTCTCTAAACCCCTCAAAATCTCGTCCAAATCCGAGCTCTCTATCTCATGTTTTGATAAAAATGGCTAACCCTCATTTTTGAAAAGTTTTAATACTGCCCAAGCATCCATTCTTCGCGAACACGTAAGAACCCTCGTATTCCCGAAGCACAAATTACTCCACCCCCAGAAATCCTTCATCGCAAACGGGGGACCAACATCGCGAATGCGTAGGCAAAAGTCCTGGGACCTAATGGACCAACTTCTATGTGAACAAGACACTCATCACGAACGCGTACACTTCTAAGCTCATAGCTTCGCAAACATAGGAAAAAAATGCGAAGAATAATATTTCACCTGCCTCCAATTCCTCTTCGGAAACGCAGGACTCCCCTCGCAAACACGAAGAAGGAAACCAGAACTTGTGAACACCTAAAATCTGCAATTTTCCCAAGTCCAAAATGATCTGATAACCACTCGATATCAACCCCATCCCCATGGACCTCAACCAAATGTACTTAAAATTCCTAAACATCATACGAACTTAGTCAATTTCTCAAAACACATCAAACAACAACAAAAACAAGAAGCACCCTCCAAGCCAAATTCATGAACTTTGAAACTTCAAACTTCTAGAACTGATACCGAAACCTATCAAATCACGTCCGATTGACCATAAATTTTGCACACAATTCATATTAAATATTACGGGTGTACTCCAATTTCCAACATAGGAATCCGACCCCGATATTAAAAAGTCCACTTCCGATCAAAATCTCCAAAAAATCGACTTTTGCCACTTCAAGCCTAATTTAGCTACAGACCTTCAATTCACAATCTAGACACGCTTCTAAGTGCAAAATCACTCAATAGAGCTAACGGAACTAATGAATCCCTATTCCAATGTCGTCTTCACAAAGTTTCAACTATGATCAAAATCCTAGAACTTAAACATCCATTTTAGGGACTAAGTGTCCCAATTCACTCTAAAACCTCAAAAATATCTCACAGAAAGTCACATAAGCAGAACAAAAAATGAGGAAAGCAGTAAATAAAAATTAGGGCTATTACTCTCAATCTGACCGGTTGGGTCGTTACATCCTTCCCTATTTAAATAACCGTTCTTCCTCGAACAAGCATAGAGACATACTTAAACTAGTGAAAACTTGAGGATAAGGGCTGCAGATATCATGCTCGATCTCCCATGTCACTCCTCAAGCGATCGACCCCATCACCAACCTTTATTGAAGCAATATTCTTTGAACTTAGCTTTCTAATGTCCAAAATAGCCACATGCTCCTCAACATAAGATAGATCCTTGCTCGACTAGGCTGAGATGAAATCCAACACATGAGACGGATCACCATGATACTTCCGGATCATAGACACATGGAATACCAGATGAACACCTGCTAGACTAGGAGGTAAGGCAGGCTCATAAGCAACCTCTCGTACTCTCCCCAACACCTAAATGGGACAATAAACCTTGGGTTGAGCTTCCCTTATTTCTTAACCTCATAATGCCCTTCATGGGCGAAAGCCGGTGCAGGAGCCGCTCTCCAACCATGAATGCAACAATGTGAACCTTCTGATCTGCATAACTCTTCTGTCTAGAGTGGAATATGCGGAGTCGATCCTAAATCACTTATACCTTCTCTAAATAATCTTAAACCAAGTTTGTACCTAAAAGACTAGCCTCACCGAGATCGAAACAATCCACTGGAGACCGACACCGCATACCATACAAAGCCTTATACGGTGTCATTTGAATGCCCGAGTGATAACTGTTGTCGTAGGAAAACTCAGCAAATAGAAGGAACTTATCCCAAGAACCTCCAAACTCCATCGCACACACAAAGAGCATATCCTCTAGTATTTGAATAGTGTGCTCGGAGTGCCAGTCCGTTTATAGGTGAAATGTTATGCTCAACTCAACTCAAGCACCGAACTTATCTTGTACGACCCTCCAGAACTGTGATGTATACTATGTACCACAGTTAGAGAGGATAGATATCGGCATGCCATGAAGCCTGACAATCTCACGGATATAAACACAAACCAGCTGCTTCGATGAATAAGTAGTCATTACAAATATAAAATGAGCTGACTTGGTCAGCCTATCCATAATTACCCAAACTACATCAATATTAAGCTGAGTCAGTGGAAGTCCAACAACAAAATCTATTGTGATCCACTCCCATTTCCACTTTGTGATCTCTAACTTCTAATGCAATACACCAATCTGTTTATACTAACACTTCACTTGTTGGAAATTTAGGCACTGAGCTACCTATTCCATTATGTCCTTCTTCATTCTCCCCCACCCAATAATGCTTCCTCAAGTCTTGATATATCTTTGTAGCACCCGGATGAATGAAGTACCGCGAACTGTGAGCTTCTTGGAGAATCAACTCATGCAAACTATTTATATTGGGCACATATAGACTCCATTGCATCATCAATCTGTCATCATTACCAATAGTAACCTCCTAAGCATCAGAGTGTTGAACCATGTCCATAAGGACAAACATATGGGGGTCATAATATTGATGTTCCCTGATATGATTATAAATAGAAGATTGGAGACCACACAAGCCAAAACTCGACTCATCTTTGACAGATCCAATATAACAAACTGGTTGTCTTATGCCTGAACATCCAATTCCAATGGCCTCTCTGCTGCTTGTAAATATGCTAAGCTCTCCAAACTCTCTGCCCTAAGACTCAAGGCATCGGCCATAATATTTCCCTCCCGAGATGGTGTAAAATATTGATATCATAATCCTTAAGCAGCTCTAACTACCTCCGCTGACGCAAGCTTATGATCCTTTTGCTAGAACAAATGCTTAAAACTCTGTTGATTAGTGTAGATCTCACAAGGGACACTGCAAAAATATTATAGCCAAATCTTCAAGGCTTGAACAACAGCATCTAACTCGAGGTTGTGGATAGGATAATTATATTCATCCACCTTTATCTGTCTGGACATGTAGGCAATCACGCTACATTCCTGCATGAACAACCCGGCAAAACCAACTCGCAACGCATCAAAATAAACAGCATAAGACCCCGAACATGTAGGCAATACCACTACTGGAGTTGTAGTCAAAGTTGACTTAGGCTTTTGTAAGCTCTCCTCATACTCCTCTGCCCACCTAAACGGAGCACCCTTCTAGGTCAACCTGGTCATAGGTGCTAGAATAGATGAGAAAGCCTCAACAAATCAGTCGTAATACCTCGCCAAACCAAGGAAACTATAGATTTTCGTTGCTGAGGATAGGCTAGGCCAACTTTGAACTACTTCCACCTTCTTCGGATCAACCTTTATCCCCTCACTCGATAGTACTTGACCCAAAAATTCCATGGAATATAACCAGAATGCACATTTTGAGAAATTTGCATATAATTGTTTTTCTCTCAAAAGTCTGAAGCACAGTCATCAAATGTTGCTCCTGATCCTCCCAGCTGGGAGTACACATGAATGTCATCAATAAACACAATGATGAAAGAGTCAAGATAGGGTCGGAATACATTGTGCATGAAACGCATAAATGCTAGTAGGGTGTTGGTAATGACATTACAAGGAACTCATAGTGACTGTATCGAGTCCTGAAAGAAGTCTTCGGGATATCTGGCACCTGAATCTTTAACTGATAATAACCTAATCGCAAGTCAATCTTGGAAAACACCTTGGCACTGAGTAACTAATAAAATAGGTCATCAATACGAGGCAATGGATAGTTGTTATCCTCTGTAATGTTTTTCAACTAGCAATAATCAATGCACATGCGCATACAACAATTATTTTTCTTCACAAACAAGATCAGAGCACCACAAAGTTACATACTGCCGAATGAAGCCCTTATCGATAAATTCCTACAATTGTTTCTTCAACTCCTTCAACTAAGGATGAGCCATATGATATTGAGGGATAGAGATGAGCTGAGTTCCTGGAAACAAATCAATACCAAAGTTGATATCTCTATCAGGTGGAATGCCCGAAAGAGTAGCTGAAAATACATCAAGGAAATCCCTCACTACTAGGACTTACTCAAATGTAGGGGAATCAATACTAATATCTCTTACCAAAGCTGGATACGTGTCATACACCACTTCTCAACCATTCTTTGAGAATTAAGAAATGAAATAACTATGTTGGGAGTATAATCTAAGGTACCTCTCCACTTTAACCGCGGAAAGCCTGGCTTAGACAACGTCACGGTCTTGGAGTGACAATTAAGAATAGCATAATAGGACGACAACTAGTCCATGCCCAAGATAATATCAAAATCTACCATACTAAGAAATAATAAATTGGCTCTACTCTCAAAACCAATAAGAACAACCAAACACGATCGATACACATGGTCAACAATAATAGAATCTCCCACAGGTTTAGACACACAAATTGGAGGAGTCAAAGAATCATGAGATGCGCCCAAAAATGGGGCAAAATGAGATGAAACATAGGCACAAATGGAGCATCTATCAAATAAAACTGACACGTCTCTATGACAAGCCGGAACAATGCATGTAATGATAGAGTCGGGAGCAACTGCCTTTGTACGAGTAGGAAGGCCATAGTATCTGGCATGGCCTCCCTGTCTAGGGAGATCTATACCTCCCGGACCTCCACCTCGAGGTGGCTGAGTAGGTAGAGTGGTAGCTGGTGCTATAGTCATAGCATGAGTGCCTGACAATAACATGGTGCCTAATAAATCTATGCCCCCACCAGGTGTAGGGAAATCCCTCACGATATGGCGAGTTAACCACACTTAAAACAAGCTCTTGGAGGGCGTGGCTATTGTGGCTAGCTCGGGCCAGGTCTGTTTGAATAACCGTTGAAAGCTTTTTGTCCAGGAGGTACACTAGATATCGGCGATGCATAATAAGGCTCCTAGGGCCTAGTAGCCGGAATACCACTAGTGGCTGGAAGTGCAGAATGAAGAGATCAACACACAGAGCCTCTACCATGACGAACTACAGTTCGGGTACGAGTACTGGTATAAGTGCTAGTCTTTGAGACCCCTTGGCCTCTCTCTCCTTCCTCTCCAGATCAAGCATGCCCTCCAATATCCTAGCAATACCCACAACCATTGATTTCAGATCTACTTCCAACTCCTGGACCATGCTAATCCTGATGCTGGGAGTGAGCCTCTCAATAAACCGACAGACCCTCTCTTGAACTATAGCAACCAAAGCTAGTGCATGTCTAGCAAACCCACTGATAAATTGTATACTCTGACAAAGACATAGAATCCTAGCATAAGTGCTAAAACTTAGCGCGCCATGCATCTCGAAGGCTCAAGGGAACATACTCTCTCAAAACATATATCCGAGAATTGTCTCCATGTATGTGTGGCTGCCTCTGCCATACTGTCCAACACACAAGAATGCCACCACTGATAGGTTGCTCCATTCAGCTTGAACATAGTGAAGGAAATCCTAATCGACTCTGCTATGCCCATAGTACGGGGGATACGGTGGTTCTCCTCCAGAAAGCTCTAAGCATCCTCTAACGCCAAGCCGCTAAGAGTCGGAGGTTGGTACTGTTTGTACCTCTCAAGTCAGAAAGTGATGCCTTACCCCCAGGCTGAACTGGGGCTATTAACGGTACCGGTAGAAATGTTAGAATCTAATCAACCTGAACCAACTGTAATGGGTGCGGGCAAAGGGAGTCTTCACTCCTCCCCCGTCATGATATCTGGCACGAGCAAGGTAAATCAACCGTGACTGATCTAGAGTACTGAACATACTCATAAACAGTGCAAGGGCCTCCTAAAATACTAGTATAGTAGTAAACGTCTAGGTGCATGCGCTCCTACTGCAGCTAATGGTGGTTCCTATGTATGAGCTCGTGCGGGTATTCTGGATGCACCATACGGACGAACACGGCCTATTCCACGGCCCCGACCTCTCACGACTCCAGTAGGGGGATCCGGTTGTAATTTTCCTCACCATCTGTGAGAGAATAGAAGACAAAAGTTTCAAATTGCGAAGTCAACAACTTTGCTTAAAAATGAATCAAAGAAGTGAAATTTTCCAAATATTTCCAAAGCCTCACAAAGATAAGTACATACGCCACTGTAACGATCATCGAGACTTTACTAAACCTACTTGTCACTCACCACACCTATGAACCTAGAGCTCTGATACCAACTTGTCACGATCTAAATTTCCCTTCATAATATATTGTGACGACACCTAGTCTCTACAACTCGGTAAACCTAACATTTGCAGAATAATAAAATAAAGGCATAAATCTAATACCTAGCTATAACAGATAATTAAATAGCTTATATAAATGCCACTCAGCATGTACAATAACCAACTCTCAAATATACACGAAATTCCCTAAGATTTGGAACATCATAGGTCATAAGCTTCTATGAATTATTCTAACTATTTCTATACATCAAGAACTATAAGAAATAAAGGAGGAACAACATCAAAATAGTTAAAGGGAGACTTTGAGGTTTGCGTTTGCGGACAAATATACTTTGAAACTCCGGAGTAGCAGCAAGTACGCAATTAATAGTGGGGCTTGTAGGAGGCACCTGGAGCTGCACACGTAAATATGAGTAGAAGAGCAACATGAGCACACCACAATTGTACCTAGTAAGTGTCAATCCTAACCTCGGTTGTGTAGTGACGAGGTCATGTCAGGGCCCTACTGCTATATATAATTTAATATAACGTAGAACTAAAACAACATAGTGTAATAAGAGATGGAAATTTAACAAGAAGAGAAAATTAACAGAACAGTACACAAGGGTAAAAAAGCAGGGATCTCCCGGGATTCCTTCATGTAGTCCCAAAGTGAATGTGTAGGGGGATCACCCGGAATAATTTTCTATACTCCCAAAGTAATATGTAGGGGAATCTCCGGAATACAGTTTTATAGTCCCAAAGGATATACATAGCGCAAACAATGGAGATAACAGTTATAGAAAGAAATCATTAAGTGTAGACTAAGTACAAGTCAAAAAAGAAGCAAGAAATCCACTAAACATGCTGCAAAGAGTTCAGATAAGCAATTAAGACACATAGACATGGTATACTAGGCTAAACACGATAACTACACATGTTGGCACAAATCAATTAAGATGAAGCAGGTTATTACCCAGTAAAAATTGGGTTCTACAACATATAGCCTATGTACGTACTCGTCACCTCACGTACACGGCGCTCACATATCACAACAGTACCAAATCCTAAGGGGATTTCTCCCCCACAAGGTTAGGCAAGCCACTTACTTCGAACCAACATCTATCAATTTGTAACAATACCGTTTTCACGAATATCTGACTCCGAATGGACCAAATCTAACCAAAATAAATTACATACCATAAATATAAGTATAAGAAACTAATCTAATTAATGAAACAAAGGCATAATAAAGAAATTAGAAAGTCACCCTAAAAAGTCATTCCGGGCCCATGACTCGGAATTGGGTAAAAGTCACAAAATATGGATACAATAGTCACGAGTTCACTCATGCCAAAATTATCCAAATTCGATATAAGAATCCCAACCAAAACTCAAAATTTTAGTTGAAGAACTTCTCCCAATTTTCCCAATTTTTTCAACCCAAATCAGAAATTAAAGGATGGAATTAATAATAGATTAGTGTAAGATAACCAAAACAAGTGTAAAATCATTACCCAATCGATGTATCTAAAGAACCCTAAAAATCTCATCCAAATCTGAGTTCTCTATCTCAAGTTTTGTTAAAAATGGCTAATCCTTATTTTTGAAGAGTTACAATACTGTCCAGGCATCCCTTCTTTGCGAACGCGGAAGAACCCTCACGTTCGCGAAGCACAACTTACTCCATCCCAGAGATCCTTCATTGCGAACGCGATGTACCCTTGTCGCCAACATGAATTTCACCTAGCTCGCCCCTACGCGAACATGGGACCAATATCGCGAACGCATAGGCAAAAGGCCTGGGACCCAGTGGACCAACTTCTTCTATGTGAATGCATGACCCTCATCGTGAATGCTTAGACATATATCATCAGAGCTTTGTGAATGCGGTACCAAAATGCAAAGCATAAAATTCTACCTGCCTCAAGTTTTTCTTTGCAAATGCGAACTCCCCTCGCGAACTCGAAGAAGGAAACCAGAACTGGAGAACACCAGAAATCTTCAATTTTTCCCAAGTCTAAAATGATCCAATAACTACCTGAAATCAACCCGAGGACCTCGGGACCTCAACCAAACAAACTTAAAATTCCTAAACACCATACGAACTTAGACGAATCCTCAATACACATCAAAACAATGACAAAAACACGAATCACCCTCCAAGCCAAAATTAATGAACTTTGAAACTTCAAACTTCTATAACTGATGCCAAAACTTATCAAACCACGTCCGCTTGACCTTAAATTGTTCACACAATTCATATTAAACATTACGGACCTACTTAATTTCCAGAATCAGAATCCGACCCCAATTTCAAAAAGTCCACTTCCGGTCAAAATCTCCAAAAATTTGACTTTTGCCGTTTCAAGCCTAAATAAGCTATGGACCTCCAATTCACAATCTGAACACGCTCCTAAGTCCTATATCACCCAACATAGCTAAAAGAATAGACAAAACCCCATTTTAGAGATGTTTCATACAGTTCCGACTATGTAAAATCCTAGAACTAAAGCTTCTGTTTTAGGGACTACGTGTCCTGATTCTCTCCGAAACATCAAACAAAATCTTCCAAGTCACATAAGCAGAAAAAGATGGGGGAAAGAAGTAAACATGTGATTGAGGCTACTATTCTCAAAACAATCGACCGGATCGTTACACTATAACTCTAGGTATAACGTTTTCTTGATTTATTAGTTCATTTTCAATCTCATTATGAACGACACAACTGAGAAATGGATGAAAGCTTCACTAATTGAAGTACGTGTTTTTAGCTTCAATTTGCTTTGTCTATTGTTCAATTAAAAAAAAGGCAGAGAGCTTCATCAGTAAAGTGTTAATATTTTGTGCATTTTATCTTCAATATTTAAACATATGCTGTGTGTTGTCCAATTAAAGAAATGGCAATGAGCTTCGCAGATGAAGTATTAACATTTTGTATCTTGTATCTTTAATTTGTTATCATTTTGAAAATATCTTATGTGTGTTGTTCAATTACAGAAATGGATTAAAGCTTCTCTAAAGAATAATTATGGTTGTGCATGTTTTAGCTTCAATTTTTTTTTGTTTGTTGTTCAATTATTATAAAAATGGCAGAAAGAAAAGATAATGAAGTTCTGGTGGATGACATTAAAATTGATGCCAAAGATCAACTATTGCTCCAAGCAATGGAGTAGGAGTTCCTCATAGTTATTATTGCTGAAGTTGTATAGATATTGAGCCAATTCTTTGATACTATTGATGGGAGAGGTCAGAACTAGATCGAAAACCCATTAGATAGACCTACATGGTATTTCAAAGGGGAAAGATAGTACTCGCAACAATAGAGCATAGCAAAACCTCCAAGCCATAGCCCCATAACACAGCCCAAAGCCTTCTTGTCCAACTAGATAGAAATGGAGTTAATTTTATCCATGGTCATTGAATTTTTGTGTTTGTTACTCCAAAATTACTTTTTTTTTGTTACATAAAAATAATTCAACTTTGTGTTGATTACACAAACGTCATTTTTCTTTCTTTTGTTACACAAAAGTCATATATTTACTGGAAAAGTCTATTATGCCCTTGTTATTATATAAACCTGCATATTTATGTAATACCCTCTATATTATATACTATATAATAGTATACTTTTACATATATATTTTATTTATAAATAAAATAACTTAATATTATTTTTATAATATATTCGTATATTTAATTATTTCTTAACGTCAATTTCAAAATATATTAATAGTGTAATTAAATTTGTCAATAACTTTAATATATTATAGTAGAGAAAATAATTGGCAAGTACATTTCAGTGAGAAAATTCGCAGGTAAACAAACAAAGAAAATGATAAAAAAAGTCATATGTTAATCTGAAGAAAAATCCCTAGGTAACTCTACATGCGAATTTAGCTAGGGATTCTTTTTTTGAGGTTTACCTGAACAATAGGTTATGTTATACTACTGAAATGCGGGAGAAACCGTAATGACCAATAACTGTCCAAAACGAGACCATTAACGTGTTGTCGCTATTTTGAAGGTCGGAAGGTCCTACCGACCAAAGTTGGCCAGAAATTACCGACCAACTTTGGTTGGTCAATTAGTTTCACTTTTATAATACAAAAATATTATAAAAATAATTAATAAAATAATATGAAGTTATTTTTATGTAAATAAAATACATATGTAAAAGTATATTATATAGTATACAATATTGAAAGTCTACATAAATATGAAGGTTTATATAATAACAAGGGCATAATAGATTTTTCAAGTAAATATATGACTTTTGTGTAACAAAAGAAAGAAAAATAACTTTTGTGTAATGAACACAAAGTTAAATGATTTTTACGTATATAAAAGTTTTGGGTAATAAATATAAAAATTCAATGACCATGGATAAAATTAACTCATAGAAATGATACTATATTTGTGATGAAGAAAACTTACAGAAATGTCTCATATAAGTTTCAACTTATCAACCTTTAGTCAATATTCAAAAAATCGAAACAAACAAGGAATTGTTTTAATGAGTATAGTCGAAATTTATTGAAAACATATAGACAAGTCAATATATAAAATTTGAGAAAGATTGGAGGTGATTTGGATTGGTTTTGTATCAAAATTCATAATTAAATTGATGTCAAAAAAATCTTCTGTAACACATGTATCAAACATGTATCACGCATGTATCTCACACACTGATATACATGGATATAAATGTGATACACAATCGATACAAATATAATACATATGTGATACACGTATCATTTTTTTCATATTCAGTTTTACTTCAAATTTTCAATTCAAACCACCCCAAAACTTCATCAAATCATCCCAAAACTGAGATTCAGGCTCCTTAAGATATACCCAATCTATTCTAATAGCACCGACTCAGAAGAAAGTAAAATTTGATATTTGTTTGCTACAAATAGCTAATTGGCCATTTTGACAATATTAGTAATATTTTATCAATTGATCAATTTTTGTAATGAGCTATTTCTAAATGGACATAACTGGTAATTTGGAGAAGAAAAAGAAAGTTAAAAGGGAAATGTGACTCACAAATAAAAATTGTCTCAAAATTAAGTTAAGAATACCTGGTTATATAATAGTATCCAATAAGAAAATAGCACATACATGTATAAATTTTTAGGGCAGTTTTGTTCACTTTGTTAATGGTAGGAGTGTACTTGAACGGAAAATATAACGGGGCAATTATAAACTACTTTCCAAAATGCATGAATAAATCCAGACATTTTTATTTCTTAATTGAACTTCAGGCATTATAACCTGACATCCATCCTCTCTTTCTATCTACGTCTGTTCGGTCCATATGATGAGAAAGAAGTTTTTTTTTTAAAGAGAAATTGGACTCACAAATAAAAATTGTCTCAAAATAAAGAATACTTAGTGATATAGTATCCAACAAGAAAATAGCACATACATGTATAATTAGTTTCTAGCCATGCGCTAGAAACTAATATCATTAGCTGGCCATAAAATATAATAGGCACTTTATAGCCCACAACCAATTCTATTGGTTAGCCACTAAAATTAACAAACCTAACTAACGATATTTATGGCACAACTCATTCATGTCACCAATGAATCCATTGTAAATTGAATGCAAGTACCCCGACTCATAAAGTAAGTATTCTTGCGTGAATTTTCTAGTCCTTTTATCCTAAGCCTTTTCCTTATTCTATGGACGATTATATTTATTTTGCCCATCAAGAAGCAAGTTAAAAGCTTGTTTTACAACTCTGATTGGGATACAAATTCTTCCATTCAAGAAGTACTTTTATTCGATTTATTATTGCTTGATCTTACTGGTTTAGATGATAACGAGGAAGAAGCTGAAAACTTTTTATCATATTTGCGAGATCTTGAACATTTTAAAGCATTGCATTACAGTATTTTTTTATTTCCTTCTTTTTATAAGAAAGAGAATTATAGTGTATTTAACCTATACGTGTCAACTGTCAAGATGATTTAACCTATGGGAGCGAGCTTTTTGCCGTGGTCATACAAAAAATATACAAAATAAATTATCATTATAAAATTTATATACTATATAGACTGTCACCATATAAAAGATATACAAAATAGATGTCACTATACAAAATATATACAAAAATAGAATGTTATTATACAAAAAATATACTAAATAGACCGTTATTATACAAAATATGTACAATATAGACTATCACTATACAAAAATATATAAATAGACTCTCACTATATAATTTATATACAATTAGCTCTCACTATACAAAATATATACAAAATAGATGGTCGCTATGCAAAATATTCTGTTACTATACAAGAAATATACAAAATTATCACTATGCAAAATATATACAAAAATAGACTGTTATTATACAAAAAATATATAAAATAGACATTTTGTGTATGAACTGCATTACATATTTCATTTAATTCTTAGCTAATACTTATCAGATCCAAAAGTACAAAATATGTACAAAATAGGCTGACATTATACAAAATCTATACTAAATAGACTATCATTATATAAAATAAATTTTCACTATACAAAATAGACGGTCGCTATACAAAAAATAAACAAAACAGATATTTCGGACTACTAGATGCAATATGATTGAGTCGAAGGGCTATTTTTTATAAGTAGACCAAAACATAAGCTATTAAAATTTTAAGGGGCTATAGAGAATAGTTTTCTCTATAATTTTGAGGGTCCGGGGTTGTACATTGGACACCCATTAGAATTGAGGGCATTTTTGCTTACTTTGTTATTAGTAGGAGTGTAATTAGATAGGAAAATATAACGGAAGATAAAAGTGCATGAATAAATCAAGGTTTTTTTCTTTCTTAATTGAAGTTCAGACATTATTGTAAGATATATGGATTTATATCTAGATTATGGACTTATATCTATATACATATGAATAATATAAAGATAAATTATATGTTATGTGCTATCTTTTTGGTTTGGCCTAAATAAGTGGTCTTATGGACATAAGGTTAAGGGGGCCAATATATTGTCATATAAAGTGTGTGTAGATACCCAAAAGGGTAACCTTAGTTAATGATGGGCTAACTAAGGTTACATATATGTAACCATGGTTACAAGCTTGTGACTCTTGGGTTATGTAACTCTTGTGTTATAAAGTGGGGGTTATGGTTCCCACATTAGTGCAAGGCAAGACTCTTCTTCCTCCCATTGAATCAAGAGCCAAAATACTCCATTGTTGTCTTGCAAATAGTGTGGAAAGCCATATACCAAATTTGATCATTGTCATATTGTTATTATTGTGTAACAATTCACATATTGTTAAACCTTGTGGATTCATTCTTGTGGTAACATACAAACTTCAAGACATTCTTGAAGAAAGGATCAAGAGGTTCAAAAGGACTCAAGGACAATTATCAAAAGGAGGTTCAACATTTCCACATATGGATTCAGGTTAGCTTCCGCTCATGTAGTTTAATTCCGGATTATTCAATATGAAGGTTGTTATATTTAGTTGGAATCATAATCCTAATAATTGGTATCAGAGCCACCCTTCATTTTTGGATAATTTGGATGTTCATAAGATTCATGTTATGTTAGGATTCATGTTCTAGTTTTATCAGAATTTTATTTATAAAATTCTACCATGAAATAGCATGATCTTATGAATGTTATGTTTTGTTGTAATTTGATGTTTTAATATCATGTTAAAACATTATGAATAGCATGATTTTAGTTGGTTAACAACATGTTTTTTATGTTTGAAATCCATGTTGAAAATCATGTGTTATTCTGGAAAAATTTTTTGGTCACTGCCTCAAGACAATCGATTGTTCCATTACACAATCGATTGTCTTTGACGTTTAAAATTCTGGCAGTTTTTTTGGAACACCAGAATAATCGATTGTTAAATTCAGACAATCGATTGTTCTGGTCCAGTGAGTTGAAACGTTTTTAAATTATACCATACAATCGATTATCTATTGTAGACAATCGATTGTCATGGTCCAGTAACTTAAAAAGTTTTTATCCAAACCAAAATAATCGATTGTCTGGTTTTGACAATCGATTATATTGGTCCAGTAACTTAAAATTTTTTCTTAAAACCAGCATAATCGATTATATGGTTTTGACAACCGATTATGTTGGTCCAGAAACTTAAAAATTTTTCTTAAAAACCAAAACAATCGATTGTCTGGTTTTGACAATCGATTGTGTTGGTCCAGTAGATGAAATTTTTTTTTTCAAAGATAATCGATTGTCTATTGCATACAATCGATTGTTTTTGTCCAGTAAGGTTAAAAACGTTTCAACTCTCTTAAGTTTCAGTGAATGTCAATTGTTTTAAAGTCCATCAATTCTAATATTATATGGAATTGTCCTATAAAGTAAACAACAATTAATATTCAAGTGTTACATATCAACATATGTAACATATTAAGTTGAGATTCATAATAAGGCTAAAGGAACTAAAGTTTATAGCATCTAATATTTTAATTATTCAATTGAAGCATTATGTTGCCAAAGTAACCTCTATTGTGTAGATTGATTAATTTTTAAAATATAAGATGACTGTGGATGTTAGTCTTCCATGCGTTTAACACCGGCCCAAAGGAAGGTGTTATTTGGCAGGAATTCGAACATGCTTGTGGTCGTAAATATGAGACAATTATTTGGTTTTCCATGTGAATATTAAATCGGCCCAAAGGAAGGTTTAATATTTGACAGGAGTTTATTGTCTATGTTTGATCACTACACCAAGAGTACCACTTACAAGTTGTTTTTCTGTCCAAAGACTAAAATCAATGTTGTGCTAGGTATCTTGTAATGGGAATGCCTAATTTTTGAATCTATAAAGTTAAAGTTCAAGTATTTGTAAGCATGTATTCAGTAATCCTTTTGTTCTATTTTCAGTAAATTCTTATACTTCTACGATCTCTGCCAACATCAATAGCATCCCTGTGCTTAACGCACTAACTTTAAGGAATGGAAAGAGAACGTCATGATCGTTCTCGGTTGCATGGATCTTGACCTTGCTCTTCGGATTGAGCAATCTACTCCTCTTGAGGATACATCCTCTCCTGATGAAAAGAGAGCGATGGAGAAGTGGGAACGCTCGAATCGCATGAGTCTAATGATCATGAAACGTGCAATTCCAGAATCATTCAGGGGCACTATGAATGATGAACCTAATGCCAAAGTTTTCCTTGAAAACCTCGAACACCGTTTTATTCAAAACGAAAAGGCGGAAACAAGTACACTATTGAGTAAACTTGTTTCCATGAGGTGTAAGGGTAAGGGAAACATTCGGGAGTACATTTTGGAAATGTCTCATCTTGCTTCGAAACTTAAGTCACTCAAGCTGGATTTACCTGAGGAACTGCTTGTGTACTTTGTTTTGATATCTCTTCCTGCACACTTTAATCAGTTTAAGGTCAGTTACAACTGCCTGAAGGAGAAATGGTCTCTTAATGAGCTCATTTCACACTGTGTGCAAGAAGAGGAAAGGATAAAGCTAGATAAGATAGAAAGTGCTCATTTGGCATCCTCTTCGAAGGAAACTAAGAAGAGGAAGGGTAAGGAAGTTGCGGTTGCAAAGCCCAAGAATAAGCAACATAAGGAACCTAAGGTTGAAATCACTGAATTAGGTTGCTTTTTCTATAAGGGGACTAATCATGTGAAGAAAGATTGTACCAAGTACCATGCCTGGCGTGCGTAAAAAGGTACATTTCTTTCTCTTATTTGTTCTGAAGTTAATTTAATTTCGGTACCTAAGGATACTTGGTGGGTAGATTATGCTGCTACTACTCACATAAGTATATCAATGCAGGGTTGCCTGAACTGCCGAAAACCAAATGATGGTGAAAGATACATCTATGTGGGTGACGGCAAAAAGGTGCCAGTTGAAGCTATTGGCAAATTTAGGCTGTTGTTTAAGACCGGTTTTCATTTAGATTTGGATGAGACTTTTATTGTACCGTCTTTTAGACATAACTTAATTTCGGTTCCCCAATTGGACATATCTGGTTATAAATGTACATTTGGGGATAATAAAGTTAGTCTCTTTCGGAATTCAAATCTTATAGGTACTGGTGTTTTATCAACATTTGATAGCTTATATTTGGTTGATACAATAACTTCAAATAAAGAAACTTTGCATACAAGTTTAAGTGGTACTAAAAGGAAATTAACTAATGAGAATTCTATTTCACTCTGGCATAAACGTTTGGGTCACATATCCATTCAAAGAATTCAGAAACTCGTGTCAGATGGAATTCTTGATTCTCTTGATTCCTCAAATTCGGAAATATGTATTGAGTGTATCAAGGGAAAACAAACAAACAAGACTAGATTAGGTGCTAAGAGAGCTTCGGACGTCTTAGAATTGATACATACGGATATGTGTGGGCCATTTCCTACTCCTTGTCGGAATGGTCAACAATACTTTATCACATTCATAGACGATTACTCTCGTTATGGGTACCTATATCTTATTCACGAAAAGTCCCAATCCATAGACGTGTTCAAATCATTTAAGGCTGAAGTTGAAAATCAACTAAGCTAAAGAATTAAATCCGTTAGATCTGCCCGTGGTGGTGAATACTATAGTCGGTATGATGGTTCCGGTGAACAACGTCCAGGACCTTTTGCTAAATTCCTAGATGAGTGTGGGATCGTCCCTCAATATACTATGCCAGGTAGTCCTACGATGAATGGTGTAGCTGAGAGACGAAATAGGACCCTTAAGGATATGGTAAGAAGTATGATTTCTCGTACTTTTTTGCCAGACTCACTCTGGGGTGAAGCATTAAAAACTGCAACTTATATTCTAAATAGAGTTCCAACTAAAGCTACAATCAAAACCCCTTATGAACTTTGGACTGGGCATAAACCCAGTATTCGGCATTTTCACTTTTGGGGTTGTCCAGCTGAGGCAAGGCCTTATAGGCCGAATGAAAAGAAACTGGACGCTAAGACGGTTAGTAGCTATTTTGTTGGATACTCTGAAAAATCCAGGGGTTTTAAGTTTTATGATCCCACTTCTAGAACTATTTTTGAGACGGGTAATGCTAGGTTCTTTGAGGATATTGAGTTTGGGGGGTGGGGAGATAAAGTTGTTAGAGATTTTGTCTTTGAGGAAGAACATGTGTCTTTCCCTCAAGTTGTTGATCTTGGTCTTCTTGACTCGGATCACACAACTCCAGTTCAAGACAATCTCGAAAACCTCCCCCATCAGGAACCTGATATAACTAATGAAAATCAAACTCAACAACCTCAAGTAACTGAAATGCCATTAAGGAGATCCACTAGAGAGAGGAAAAATGCAATTTCGGATGATTATGTAGTATTTCTCCAAGAACAAGAAAGTGATATTGGACTTGAGGAAGATGATCCAATCAACTTCCGTCAAGTCATTAAGTGTTCTAACTCTCAAAAGTGGATTGATGCCATGAATGATGAGATGAAGTCTATGAGCGATAATGACGTTTGGGAGCTTGTTACATTGCCGAAGGTACGAAACCTATTGGTTGTAAATGGATTTTTAAAACCAAAAGGGATTCAGGGGGCAATGTTATTAAGTACAAAGCTCGTCTTGTCGCAAAAGGCTACACTCAGAAGGAAGGCATTGATTATAAAGAGACTTTCTCTCCAGTTTTATCGAAAGACTCTTTCAGGACTATAATGGCATTAGTAGCACATTACTTGAAACTAAGAAATTTCTTTCAAAGAAATTTGAAATGAAAGATCTTGGTGAAGCTTCTTTTGTATAAGGAATTCAGATTCTACGAGATCGCTCCAAAGGCGTTCTCGGTCTGTCACAAAAGGGCTATATCGATAAGGTTCTGAAAAGATTTGGCATGCAGGATTGTAAACCAGGCAACACCCCTGTTGCTAAGGGAGACAAGTTTAGTCTCGAACAGTGCCCAAACAATACTTATGAAATTTCGGAAATGCAGAAGACACCTTATGCTTCGGCGGTAGGTAGTCTGATGTATGCTCAGGTATGTACACGACCTGATATAGCATACATTGTTGGGATGTTAGGCAGATATCTAAGCAATCCGGGTATGGACCATTGGTAGGCAGCCAAAAGGGTCATGAGGTACATACATAGAACAAAGGATTACATGCTTACATATCGGAGTTCAGACCAGCTTGAGATCATCGGGTATACCGACTCCGATTTTGCCACTTTAGTCTAATAACAACAGTAGTTTGACGAAAGCAAAACATATGGACGTCAAATTTCGGGTTGTTAAAGAAAGAGTACAAAATGGACAATTGTGCATTGAGTACATTAGTACAAACTCCATGCTTGCGGATCCGCTCACTAAGGGATTGATACCAAAAGTATTTCATGAGCATATTGCTTGTATGGGTGTCAAATCAGATAAGGATTATGTATTTTAGTGGGAGTTTGTATTGCACATTTATGTAATTGTTCATTATATTCAGAAATTCAGTAATTCAGTTATATCTGCAGATATTCAGTTTTGAAGTTTTTATTGTACTCTTACAGTTTATGATTGATCTCAATAAAGAGAACAGTTGGAAATAGACATTCTATTGACCACACTTTATGTTATTTCCATGCTACATACCTACACTTGATCCATGTCGTTGGTTATATTGATATACGTGATCTATGATTGGTTCTAATTACGAATGAGTAACGACGAGCACTTAGTTCCTATTTGGTATGATTTATGGACCGGATTGTTCATGATAATTTTATTGTGATAGCAATTTTGCGCAACTAAGGTTATTTTGTAACATATAATGCTAAGGTTTGTACATATGTATGTGTATCTCGTCCAAGTGGGAGATTGTAAGATATATGGATTTATATCTAGATATATGGACTTATATCTACATACATATGAACAGTATAAAGATAAATTATATGTTATGTGCTATCTCTTGGTTTGGCCTAAATAAGTGGTCTTACGGACATAAGGTTAAGGGGGCCAATATATTGTCATATAAAGTGTAGGACTAATGTGTAGATACCCAAAAGGGTAACCTTAGTTAATGATGGGCTAACTAAGGTTACATATATGTAACCATGGTTACAAGCTTGTGACTCTTGGGTTATGTAACTCTTGTGTTATAAAGTGGGGGTTATGGTTCCCACATTAGTGCAAGACAAGACTCTTCTTCCTCCCATTGAATCAAGAGCCAAAATACTCCATTGTTGTCTTGCAAATAGTGTGGAAAGCCATATACCAAATTTGATCATTGTCATATTGTTATTATTGTGTAACAATTCACATATTGTTAAACCTTGTGGATTCATTCTTGTGGTAACATACAAACTTCAAGACATTCTTGAAGAAAGGATCAAGAGATTCAAAAGGACTCAAGGACAATTATCAAAAGGAGGTTCAACATTTCCACATATGGATTCAGGTTAGCTTCCGCTCATGTAGTTTAATTGCGGATTATTCAATATGAAGGTTGTTATATTTAGTTGGAATCATAATCCTAACAATTAACATCCATCCTTTCTCTTTCTTTATACGTTTGTTTGGTCCTTATGATGAGAAAACTTCTTTCTTTTTGCCAAATTCAAAAGGAATATGTTCAATATATATATATATATATATACATATATATATATATATGTATATATATATATATATAATTGAAAGCCTTTAATTTACAATATTTTATAAATTTAGTGATGCTATTCATAAATTTGAATGAAAATTACAATTCAATAATTTCGAAAGATATTTGAATCCAAACACAAGTGTTTCGTAAATCATATATATTCTTCCAAAATTAAATAAATACATGCACAATTTTACAAAATAAAATCTATTAATACTTTCAAAACAACCCAAAATCTAACAGGAATGGCCAAAGGAAAAAAACAAACCTAAACTCCATATATTGATTTCTTTGCTGGTATATTGTTGGGGCTACTATTGGTGAGGAAATGTTTATACCAGTGAGCCGATAGTTTTGGGATTCGATCCAACGTAAGAGGATTAACTTGATAAAGCCCGAATTTAATGGTGTAACCAAATACCCATTCAAAATTATCCATTAAACTCCATATAAAATAACCACGCACATCCGCACCATTCCTGCTCATATTATTTATAAAAGAGAAAGAAAAGCTCAATCAAGCTTAATATGTAGATATAAAACCTTACAACAAAAAAAAAAGTCGATATAAAGAAGATATAACTTATTTGGTCTTAGTTTTCGACCCAAAGTTTCATTTAAAAGCAGAATTAAGCCGAATAGCCAATCGCTCAATCGCTTAAACTAACAATAGCAGATGAAGGTATAATATATGCATAACTTATGTATTGCATGTGTAATTGTGTGTGATCAATGTATTATATATATAAGCTCTTTGTTAAATTCCAACAACTTGGAGCTAAGACGGTCCATGTTCTTGGTCCATATAAAGTACCCCCTACTTTCATTGGTTCCAAATACTTGTCATTTTGAAAAATTATTTTTAGTTTCAAAATATTAGACATTTGAAAACACAAGAAGCATTAATACTTTTTCCCCTCAAATTCACCTTTACTGTTTCCGTTGGCGAAACTTAGTTAACTGAGGCTTTTAAAAAAGATGTAAAGAATAGTTGCAATAACTACTCTTATTATTATTAGAAATAAAGTATCTTTCTTAAGAGATCGTATGCTAGAAGTAGCTTTAAAAGAAAGTAGATAATATGGACAGGAGATGGTAAAAATTCTTAAGAATAGAAATTAAAGTACCTGATTGATCGAGCCAAAGATGCAAGGTATGCTTTGTGATATTTAATTCGCTTTATGTCTTTGACCAACTCTTCCCCTTCTTCTTGTTTGTCAATTGAAGCGTACCCTGAATGAAATAGCGACAATTTACCTTCAATTATGTAGAATCTACACGAGCTCAATTAAGGAGAATATTTACCATTTTCAGTCACAAATATTGGCATGTTATTGTATCCCTTCTTAATATAATTCAGAATCTCTTCCATGCCTTGTGGAACCACATACAATCCAGGCATTCCCATCTAAAAAGTCAGTTGGTGTAAGTTTAGAGTTATTGTCACCATATCATAATAAGAATTTTAATAAAGAAAAAGGTTCATAAATACACCTTTACTATACGAAATATTTTCATAGTTATCATTTGTTATACTTTAGTTTTGGGTTATTCATATGTTTGCTCGCAATTCATTGCATACTTACGTACCGTTCATCCTAACAGAGATCCAACTTTAAGTATAAGTATCAACCTAATCCGCACTGGAACTTTGTTAGAATCAAGAGCAAATACGATACGATTTGCTAAAGGTAAAGATATAAAGAGAACCCAGTACAATAAATGGGGTGGTAAAATTGAGATACTTCGTATAATATAGAGTTAAATTTGGACATGTTCCCTTTAAATAAAGGCGTGCGCAAAAAATTACCGGATCTCCTACGAAAGCACCATCTTCGTTCTGTCCAGCAGTGAGTAAAAACCCAAGGATGGCACGATTTTCACCATGGCTACAGGTTGGATTATTATTGTCATTCATATTGCATGTGCAATTTGAAAGAAGACAATCCTTCACAAACAAAGTGGAATAATGGTTAAGCCCTATGAAATCAATGCTATTCTTTATAAGCTTGCTTTCTTCAGGGCTGAATTCTGGTAATTTCTTCCCGTGATACTCTCGCATTTCTGTGGGATAATCTCCATATACTAGAGGATCAAGAAGCCTGTTCATTTAAAAATATCGAGATCAATAATTTTAATTGATAATGAAACTTGACACGTCCGAATGCAACTAATTAACATATGCAATTTGGCTTTCTTCACCTAATCTGATATACAAAATTTTGTTTTGAAATAGATATATCACATGAGTTGTCTATCAGTTGCATATATTCATCAAAGCTACTAAAAGTATATATATATATATATATATATATATATATATATATATTACTACTAGAAATTCAGAAAAACCCGTCAAAAAAAAAACCGACCAAAGTTGGTCGGTAATGGCCAATAACTGTCAAAAATATGACCATTAACGTGTGGTCGGTATTTGGAATGTCGGAAGGGCATACCGACCAAAGTTGGTCGGAAAATAACGATCAACTTTGGTCGGTCAATTAAATTCCAAAAAAAAAAAGTTACCGAAATAATTGACCAAAATTGGTCGGTATTTGAATAAAGTAATTAAAAAATACACAATTATACCACAAGATCATTGGTGCATTTTGTTTTAAGACGTCTTTTATTTCATTTATACTCTTTAGTTGTATTTTCGCACGAAAATAACCTATGAAAGGTTGTCAGTTTTACTAAAAAATAAAATTACCGACCGATTTCGGTCAGTTTTTTAAAATGACCAGCAAAATATAACCGATCGATTTTGGTCGATTTTTTATAACATAAAATATTTCAAACATCGACCAACTTTGGTCAATATTTAGCCCTTTTTTGACCGACCAAAAATAATTGTTTGACCGTTGTTGGTTTTTGACGAATTTCAAATAGTGTATATATTATTTGGACTGTGACGACCCAAAGGGTCATCATCGTAATTTTTCCTTTTTTCGTGCTTCCGAGGCCTTGAGAACCCCGCTTTTAGTTGCTTTGATTTGCACGCGTAGTCTGGGCGCGAAGCCGGAAAATTTTATGTTAAAATATGTGAATTCTGTGAAAGAATTGAAGAATATTGATGCTAATATTTATATAGTTTACTTTGGTCAATATTTTGGGTAAACGGCCCCGGACCCATGATGTGATGGTTCCGGGAGGTCCGCATAAAAATATGGGACTAGGACATATTCCCGAAATCGAAATCCGAGGTCCCGAGCCCGAATATAGAATTTTTGAAAGAAATTATTTTTCTGAAAATGATATGAAAATTTGAAATGAAAATGAGTTAGAAAATATAGGTATCGGGCTCGCATTTTGATTCCGGCGCCCGATACAAGTCTTAAATAGGTGTAAAGCACTATATGTAAAGTTTGGTTGAAAACGGATGTCATTTGACGTGTTTCAGACCAAAAATGGGAAATTTGAAGTTATGAAAATTGAAAAAAGAATTTTGTGTTTTAACGATTCATAGATTTTGATGTTACTTTGGTGGTTTGATCTTTCGAGCAAGTTTGTAGGACATTATTGAGTTAGTCTGTGTGTGTTTGGTTGGGAGCCCCAAGGGCTCGGGAGTGATTCGGAGGTGGTTCGGGTGGTTTTTGCACTTAGAAACACATCAAATTTTTTTAAAAAAATTGCAGAGTAGTTTTACTCTTCGCGAACGCGGCCCCAGGCTCGCGGTCACAATGCCATGTATCTCCCCTCATTCGCGTTCGCGGTACCCTCCCGACGTTCTCATAGTGCAACCCCTGGACCCCAGTTTTTCCTTCTCCGCATTCGCGGACAAGCTCTCGCGTTCGCATAGTCCCTTTAGGTCATTCATCTCGTTCGCACCAGCCACTCGTGTTCGCATAGGCTATTTTCCCAAGACCCCAGTTTTTTCCTTCTTCGCGCTCACGGACTCCCTACCTCGAACGCGATGCCCCTAGTCAGTACCTTCACGAACGTGATCCTCTGTCACGAACATATAGCACAAAAGTGCCCATTGATTTTAAAGCATAAAAACAGAACCCATCTCGGGATTTAATAATCTCCTTCACATGAACACCTCTCTAAAACACTCCATAGACAAATTTCAAGCTCATTTTCCTCCATAGCTTGCTAGATAAGTGTTCTTAACTTTATTTTCTCTTAATTTCTTCATCTAATCACTAATTTCATAGCCCTAAATCATGAATTCAAAGTAGAAATTGTGGGTTTTGGGTAGAATTAGGGCTTTGGGGATTTTGGGTGATTCAACCTCAATTTCAGGTCGAATTTTAAATTTAATTATATATTTGAACTCGTGGGGTTATGGTGGTGATTGGATTTTGGTCCGGGCCTCGAGTTTGGACCATGTGGGCCCCGGGGTCGGATTTTGGTATTTTTGGAAGAATGATAGGACATTCATTTCTAGGCTAGTGTCTTTGAGCCATTATTGATAATATTGACCTAAATTGTGCCTAGATATCATTTTTTAGGAGTTGGATTCTAGAGGAAAGGCGATGGTGGAGACTTGATTGCTATTTTTGGACAGAGGTAAGTGTCTGTTCTAACTTTGGCTTGAGGGATTAGGATTAGAATATTATTTGCTACGTGCTAATTGTGGAGTACGACGTATAGGCATGGTGACAGTATCTATGCATCGAAGTCTAGCATAACAGTGAGTCTTATATGTGTTGGATTCAGATTTAATGATAGAGACTGTTAAGATTTCTTTCAGACGATTGTATTTAGTAATACTAGAAGTTCGTGACTATAGTGACACCCGATACTGGGTAGAGGTGTATTTTGAACCTTCCACATTTCCATTTTTAGTTAATTAATTATTTATAATCTTCCTTATTAATTATCATTTCAATGTATTATAATTGTGTGACAAACCAAAGGGTCATTAACGTAACTTTTTCTTTCTCTGTGATTTCGAGGCCTTGAAAACCTCTCTATTAGTTGCCTCGATTTGCGTACATAGTATGAGCGCGAAGCCGAAAAATTTTTATGTTAAAATATATGAATTTGGTGTTAAAAACTATAAATTTTGATAATAATATTGATATAGTTGACTTTGGATAATATTTTGGGTAAACGGATCCGAACACGTGATGTGACAGTCCCGGAGAGTCCGCAGAAAAATATGGGACTCGGGCGTATTCCCGGAATCAAAATCCGAGGTCCCAGGTACTAGAAAAGAATTTTTCCGTGAAATTATTTGCTGAAATGTATAAGCAAAATAAAAATGAAATTTGATAAAAAATTTAATAGTATCGGGCTCGTATTTTGGTTCCGACGCCTGGTACAGGTCATATATGTAGTTTAAGCGCTTCATGTAAAATTTGATCGAAATCGAACGTCGTTTGACGGGTTTCAGACCTAAATATCAAAAGTCAAGGTTCACGAAGTTTGAAATGGGAAATGATGATTTTGGGGCTTAATTCATTGTATTTGATGTTATTTTGGCGATTTGATCGCTCGACTAAGTTCGTAGGATATTATTTAGCTAGTGTTTGTGTTTGGTTGGGAGACCTGAGGGCTCGGGAGTAATTTCGATGGTGGTTTGGGATGTTTTTGCACTTAAAACTTAGCAGATTTTGCTGCATTTTCTGCACAGATCTTTACCTCTATGCGATCGCATAGGCATGTCTTCGATCGCATAGAGTCTCCTTAAAGTCGTCCTATTTTGTTCAATGTGATCGCATGGTATCATACGTGATCGCATACCTTTGCCAGTCCCTTCAGTGCGATTGCAATCCCCTTGTCGCGATCGCATAGTGTAAAGCCTCAACCCAGACCAGGACCTGTCTTTCCTCTACGTGAACTCGGCTCTATTCCTGTGATCGTGCGATCGCAGTGACCAGTTTCTCCATCTCTATGCGATCGCAATCCATTTCCTGCGATCGCATAGGCTAATTTTCGCCCAGTTATTTGTTTAGTCTAGAAAACAGCCCATTACTGGATTCTTCCAAAGTTCTCACACGAGCTCTTCCCCAAAACTCTCCATAGACGATTTTCAAACCATTCTTTTTCCATAATCTATTGGGAAAGCATTCTTAACTTCTTTTTCTCTTAATTTCATCCATTAATCTTTAATTTCCTAGCCCTAAAGCATGAATTCAAAGTAGAAAATGGGGGATTTGGGTAGAATTAGGGCTTTTGGGATTTTGGGCAATTCAACCTCAATTTGATTTTGAATCTTAAAACAAATTGCATATTTGAACTCGAGGGGTTATGGCTGATTGGGTTTTGGTCCGAGTCTCGGTTTTTACCATGTGGGCCCGGGGTCATATTTGGTGATTTTGAAAGAAAGTTAGAAAATGTATTTCTAGGCTCTGGGATTATGTTTTTGGACCCTTATTGATAATATTGAACAAATTATGGCTAGATACTGTTGTTTCGGAGTTGGATTCTAGAGGAAAACCGCTGTTAGAGACTTGATTGCTATTTTCGGACCGAGGTAAGTGTGTTTTCTAACTTTGGTTTGAGGGACTATGATTAGGATATTATTTGCTACGTGTTAACTGTTGAGTACGGTATATAGGTATGGTGACGGTAATCTATGCACCGGAGTCTAGCATGATCGTGAGTCGTAATTGCTTTTATATTCGAAAGATGTGATACAATTGAGTTATTTAATTGATAATTTAATTATAAAGCGCTAGCTGAGAAGAAAATGAGTTAAAGAAGGAAGTGTAGCCTTTTCCCTTGCCGTGACTTATTTGTTGACTTATTCTCCCTTACCAGGAAGTTTAATCTTGTTGTTTATTCCCTTCCCCGATTGGTTGTGACTATTGATTGGGTGAGGAAGAGCGACTATGCACGAAGGGTCATTCCGTGCCTTGATATGAGAGTTGTGTGAGCAAAAGAACTAAGGGTGATGCCGTGCACTATATTCGACGGTTTTGGTGAGAAATGAGAGTAAAATCATGAAGGTTGGTGTCGTGCAGTTGTTGATCTACTTGTTGTCTTTTATTAATGTTATTTATTCAGTTCCATCCCATTGTTCGTTGATTTTATATCTGAATTGTTACACCCCCACAGCATACCCCATCCCTATAATTTGTTTAAATTATGTACATTTTCCGTTATTGCACATATAATTGTACAGTTTAATTGTGGAAGGTCCGGTCTAGCAACGTTAGTACCTCGTCGGGGTTAGGCTAGGCACTTAACAGCACATGGGGTCGGGTTGTGCTAATGCTACACCTTTGTGCACAGATCTGGGAGCAGCTTACGGACCACATTAGTAGATTGGGAGCGTGCCTTCAGTCCAGAGACTTCTAGGTAGTTCGCTGACGTGCGCGGGCCCTAAGTCTCTTCTATTTCATTTCTGTTTGTTTTCATTGTATCGAAATAGACTCTTTATGTATTTTCTTTCAGACTCATGTTTATTGTATTTCATAGTAGTCTGTGAGCATTGTGACACTAAATCTTGGGTAGAGGATGATGTTAACTTTTCTATATTTATTTCGGTTAATATTAAGTTGATTCTTCCGCTTTAATTTACTGTTTTTATTATTATCTTGTTGAATAAAAGTTGAAAATGTATGTTTAAGTTGGCTTGCCTAGCTCCGACATTAGGCGCTATCAAGACTCCTGATGGTGGGAAATCCGGGTCGTGACAAGTTGGTATCAGAGCACTAGGTTACTTGGGTCTCACAACTCACGGACAAGTGCAGTGGAGTTTGAGGGATTGCTGCGGAGACGTCTGTATTTATCCAGCACAGGCTACAGAGTTAGGAAAATTTCACTTTGTTCATTCTTGTCGTGCGATTTTGTTTCTCAAATATTGGTTGTCGTTCTACTCAGTTCTTTCGTAGATGGCGAGACACGTGCGTCTTCTTCTACCGTGCAGAAGCCTGAGCTCCCAGCATCAGCTCCCACGAGGCGCATAGGCCGAGGCTGTGGTAGGGGTAGAGCTCAGCCCCATGCAGCAGTTCCAGAGATGGAGCCTCATATTGATTTTAATGAGGAGGTTCCAGCCCCAACAGCTCCAGTAGGCCCAGCTCAGGTCCCAGGAGGGGTTATGTTTCCCCCGGATCTCCAGGATGCTCTAGTCCGACTGGCAGGCTTTATTGATAGTGTCACTAGAACGGGCTTGCTGCAGTGGCAGCTCAGACAGGTATTAGAGCTCAGGCCGGTGCTGGAGCGACCATATCTTCGGATGCTTTGTGGAGACTTGATCGGTTCTCCAAGCTTTTCACCACCACTTTCAGCGGTGCTTCATCGGAGGATCCGCAGGATTTTCTATTCAATTTTCATGAGATCCTCCGGACTATGACAATAGTGGAGACCAACGGGGTCGATTTTTGCACCTTCAGGCTTGCAGAATGCGCCAAAACTTGGTGGAGAAATTATTGCCTATCTAAACCAGCAGGGTCTCCTGCTTTGACCTGGAATCAGTTCGCGGAGTTATTCTTGGAGAAGTTTCTCCCCGTCACTCAATGGGAGGCACATCGTAGGCAGTTAGAGCGCCTCTAGCAGGGCTCCACGTCAGTTACACATTATGAGACTAGATTTGTTGATTTGGCATGCCATGCAGTTGTGATACTCCCTACCGAGCGAGAGAGGGTCCGGAGATTCATTGATGGATTGATTCAGCCAATCCGTGTTCACATGTCCATGGGAGTTGGTAGTGATATTTCCTTTCAGGAGGCGGCCAATGCGCCCCACCGGGCAGAGATGGCACTTGCACGATAAGGTGGTCACCGGTCACATAAAAGTCCTCGTCATTCTGGTAGGTTCAGTGGTACCTCATCTGGAGGTAGGGATTCATATGACAGAGGCCACCCTCAGAGGCCATTTCAGTCAGCACTTGAGGTCACCCATGGTACTCTAGGCGGTGGTGGTCCTCAGCACTATTACTCGGGTCAGTAGTCCTTCAGCGCACCACCAGCCCCATCAGTGCACCACCACTTCACAGCTTCAGGGGAGGACATACAGGTCGACAGGTCCAGTAGTCTCAGCAGCCGAGGGCATGTTCTGGTTGTGTTGACCCGAGTCACGTTGTCAGGTTTTGCCCTCAAGCCTTGAGTAGTTCTCAGCAGCAACGTCCTTGCCCTATAATTCAGGAAGCAGGTAATCTACAGGCCGCCCAGCTAGCTAGAGGCGAGGGTGTGACGACCCGACCTGTCGTCTTTTGTATTTCAGCCCCGTTATCCCCGTAATGTGCTTCCACATGTGTTGATATGTGTGTTTGGTGAGTTTGAGACGTGTTGGATTGAATTTGGTTAGAAATGAGACCAATAGCCTCTTTAAGGAAAACTTAAGTTGGAAAAGTCAGTCGGACATTGACTTGTGGGTTAGAGGGATCGGAATGGATTTCCGATGATTCAACTAGTTTTGGATGGTGATTTATGACTTGGGAGCGAAATCGGAATTTAATTCGGAGGTCAGGTGTAGAATTAGGCTTGAATTGGCTAAGTTTGATATTTGGCAAATTCCGGTTGATAGGTGAGATTTTGATCCACGAGTCGGAATGGAATTCCGAGAGTTGCAATAGCTTTGTTAGGTGATTTTGGATATTCTTACAAATTTTCAGATCATTCAGAAGTGTTTAGGTCGGGTTTTGGATCGAATGCAAATTTGGAAAAGTTCTAGTTTTACTTGGCTTGAATTTGAGGAATTTAATGATTTTTTATGTTAATGTCGGTGTTCTATGGCCGAGCAAGTTTGAATGAGGTATTAAGTCGGGTTGGTGCTATTGGTTGAGGTCTCAGGGGCCTCGGGGTAATTCTGGATGGTTAAACGAGCAATTTTGAGGTTTGCTTCAGATTTGGAGGTCTTTCACCTGGTATTTCCGCATTTGCGGACATTGAACCGCGTAGGCGGCGTCCGCTAAAGCGGAATTTGAGCCGGAGAAGCGGCAAAGGAGGAAAGAGGGCAGAGACCGCATAAGCGGTCAATCGACCGCAGTAGCGGATGTCGCAGAAGTGGTTAGTGACCGCAGAAGCGGTCGCTGAGGATTTTAATTAGACCGCAGAAGCGGTCAAAAGGGACGCGAAATCGGAGAAATGGCCGCGGAAGTGGAAATCGGCCTGGGATTAACACAATAGTAGGTTTTTAAAATTTAAAAGGGAAGAACATTTGGACCTCATACTAAGGCGATTGTGGGCGACTTTTGGAGAGTTTTTTGACGGGATTCTTCAGGTATGAACTCTTGGACCCAAAAGTATGCCATTATAGTGTAAAGTCATGGAATAAACACTAAGAATTCAAGGTTTTTAATGGTGGGTAGGGCTTGAAACCCAAGTGATCTTAAAGTGTGGATTTGAGTGGTCAAATGGACTCCGATTCTTGTAAATATTATATGTATGGACTCGTGGCGAGACAAGGATTCTGGAAATGTGAATTTTGTAATTTTTCGAAAAGTGGGCTCGGGGCTCGGGCTTTGCTAACTTCGTGGTTTTGGGTGTATTTCGAATTATTTCAATTGAGTTATGTTCCATTTGCCTATTTTGTCGTATTCCTATTGGTTTTGATTAGATTTGGCATCCGCGGAGGTTGATAATCGAGGGAAAGGCATTGCGAGCTAGTTTGCAGCCGGCTTGAGGTGAGTAATGGGTGTAGATGATGACCCGAGGGTTTCAAACCCCGGTATATCACATTGTGACAGAGTACTGAGGCGAGACACGTACTCTACTGTGAGTGCGAGGACGATTATGATCGGAGACTATGTCTTAGTCCGACCGAGTGGTATCGTACTGTGATTGT
Organism: Nicotiana benthamiana; assembly: GCA_034376525.1. NCBI lineage: Eukaryota > Viridiplantae > Streptophyta > Magnoliopsida > Solanales > Solanaceae > Nicotiana > Nicotiana benthamiana. The sequence goes on from CM067337.1 coordinate 32,059,971, forward strand.
TGGCTATAAATGAGCCGGTAAACCTTCTACCTGGATGGTTATGAACATACTTGGGCTGTTTGACGGTTATTTGGATCCCGTGAGGATCGTCATCACTGTTTCTATGAATTATAGCATGTTTTCATGACATAAGTCCTGCACTAGAACACTGTTTAAACATGATTTGGCAGATATTGAAGTTTGACACCTAATTCTAGTATTTCTGTTAATCAGAACTAAAAATGGTAACATATATATGCGCATGTGAGGCTTGCATGCATATAGCTGGACTAATAGCGGATCGGGCCACGCGCCGCAGCGCATGTTACTTTGATATTGCGTTTGGGCTGTAGGAGCCCCTCCGGAGTCTGAACCCCCACAGTGAGTGCGGGTATCCAAATGGATCGGGCTGCACGTGCCGCAGTGTTCATGCATTGCATTACACCCATGCATTATTTCCTGTTTCTTTATATGCATATTTCTGCGAGTTGTACTGTATAGAACTGCTAGATAGCTTCATTTTGTGATTTCTTATCTTCGGGTTTCTATACATGCTTATTACTCGTTGAGTTGGTAGATCGTTGAGTTGGTAGACTCACCACATACTCCCTACACCTTGTGTGCGGATCCAGGTACCGCAGGGCAGAGTTGATCATTTTAGCTGCTTTACAGAGTATTATCCGGAGCCTGTCAAGGAAGCTGCATGCCGTCCGCAGGACCCTACTCTCCATTATATTTCTTGTACCTTTGTTATTTTTGCATACTCAGATTATGATATATTTTGGTATTTATTTTGCTATTCTGGTAGAGGCTCTTGACTCGTGACCCCCAGATCCGTGGGAGGATTTTGTGTTTTGGTTGTTGGGATATTTTCTATTAAATTGCTAAAATATTTCGGATTCTTTACGTTGTAAATGATTTGTAAAACAAGGATGTGAGATCATAGCTCGAAAATATTGGGTGAAAGGTCGGCCTTTCCTAGCAATGTGCTGGGCGCCATCACGATCGGGTTTGGGGTCGTGACAAGTTGGTATCAGAGCCTAGATTACTAGGCCTCACGAGTTATGAGCCGGTTTAGTAGAGTCTTGCGGATCGGTACGTAGACGTTCGTATCTATCCTTGAGAGGCTGCAGAACCATTATGAAACACTTCGTTGAGATTTACTCAATTGGTGAAACATGCTATTTGGATGATCCCGACAGATCGAGAGAGGATCAGGAGGTTCATTAACGACCTCTTATTTTATTCGTATCTTGATGACCAGGGAGAGAGTGGTCGCAGCATCCTTTGAGGAGGTGGTGGTCATGGCTCGCCAGATAGAGGCGGATCGTCGCCGAGAGCGAGAGGAGAGGGAGGCCAAGAGGCCTCGAGGTTCAGGCAGTTATGGTGGTGATCCGTCTAGGGGCCAGTTTCATCGGGGCAGAGGTCATTCTTTTAGACCTCCTCAATCAGGCCGCCCAGAGCACAGCGGAGTCTCTTTCTGTCGTGGCCGTCAGGCTCACCAGCAGGGCCAGTCTTCACTCAGCGCCCTCCCAGCTCAGAGCTCTGCACCCGTTTCGTCAGCCCAGGGTTTATCGGCGGCGAGGGGTTCCCTTCATTCCCCTTCTCCAGCTCCAGGCAGTAGTTTTGAGTGTGGCGAGTTCTTCCACATGAGGAGACAGTGTCCTCAACTTTGCAGTGGTAGGTCTCAGCAGAGGGATCGACCCTCCTCTTGTTCTCCATCTGCTTCAGGACCATCACAGTCTAGTAGGGGTGGAGGACAGTCATCTAGAGGTCTCCCCAGGAGTGTTGAGTAGTCGAGCGGTGGTTAGGATCATTTTTATGCACTTCCATATATGAGAGATGTCGTTGCTTCAGACGTAGTGATCACATGTGTTATCCCAGTATGCCACAGGGATGCCTCAGTTTTATTTGATCCCGGATCCACTTATTCTTATGTATTTGCTTGCTTTGCTCATCATTTGGGGATTACCCTAGGGTGTCTAGCGTTGCCTGTGCAGGTATCTACCCCGGTGGGTGATACCATTATTGTGGACCACGTGTATCAGTCATGTCTTGTTACTTTTGAGGGTCTCGAGACCCGATCCGACTTGCTGCTATTGAGCATGGTGGATTTTGATGTTAGTCTAGGCATGGATTGGCTATCACCGTGCCATGCTATTCTGGACATTCATGCCAAGACAGTCACATTGGCTATGCCGGGTATCCCGAGGATTGTGTGGCGTGGTTCGACCGATTATGTACCCAACAGGGTAATCTCTTTGTTGAAAGCCCAGCGGATGGTTGGGAAAGGATGTTTAGCATATCTAGAATTTGTGAGAGATGTGGGACATGAGGCTCCTAGTCTTGATTCGGTTCCAATGGTGAGGGAGTTTCCTGATTTATTTCTAGCTGACCTGCCGGGCATGCCGCCGGACAGGGATATTGACTTCGGTATTGATTTGGTGCCGGGCACTCAGCCCATTTCTATTCCTCACTATCATATGGCACCGGCAGAGTTAAAGGAGTTGAAGGAGCTGCTGCAGGAACTTCTAGATAAGGGGTTCATTCGTCTGAGTGTGTCGCCGTGGGGCGCACTGGTGTTATTAGTTAAGAAGAAGGATGGCACAATGAGAATGTGCATTGATTACAGACAGCTGAACAAAGTGACAATGAAGAACAAGTATCCATTACCTTGTATTGAGGATTTGTTTGACCATCGTCAGTGGGCAAAGGTATTCTCCAAGATTGATCTCCGTTCAAGCTATCACCAGCTGAAGATTAGAGATTCTGATATTATGAAGACAACTTTCAGGATGAGATGGGCATTATGAGTTTGTGGTTATGTCATTTGGGCTGACTAATGCCCCAGCAGCATTCATGCACTTGATGAACAGTGTGTTTCGGCCGTATCTGGATTCTTTTGTGATCGTGTTTATTGATGATATTCTTATGTACTCTTATCCAGGAGGAGCACGCATAACAGTTTAGGGTGGTATTGCAGAGGTTGAGAGAGGAGAAGTTGTATGCAAAGTTCTCCAAGTGTGAGTTCTGGCTTAGTTCCGTAGCTTTCCTAGGACACGTGCTGTCCAGTGATAGTATTCAAGTTGACCCAAAGAAGATCGAGGCGGTGCAGAGTTGGCCCAGACCATCCTCAGCTTCTGCGATTCGGAGTTTCCTCAGTTTGGCAGGTTATTACCGCAGGTTCGTTCAGGGTTTTGCGTCTATTACTTCGCTCTTGACAAAGTTGAAGCAGAAAAATGTCCCATTTGTGTGGTCTGATGAGTGCAAGGAGAACTTCCAAAAGCTCAAGTCATTGTTGACTATGGCTCCCGTGTTAGTATTGCCAGCAGCTTCAAGTTTTATACGGTATATTGCGATGCTTTGAGGAAAGGTATTGGATGTGTTCTGATGCAGGAGGGCAGAGTGATTGAATACGCTTCCTGGAAGTTGTAGACCCATGATAAAAATTACCCTGTTCGTGAGGTGTATACGGATCACCGCAGCCTTCAACACTTGTTAAAGCAGAAAGATCTGAATTTGAGATAGCCGAGAAGGCTTGAGTTACTCCAGGACTATGATATTACAATATTATATCACCCTGGGAAGGCCAATCTAGTGGCCGATGCTTTGAGCCGGAAGGCAGTGAGTATGGGTAGCTTGGCATACATTCCAGTAAGGGAGAGGCCCCTTGCAGTTGATGTTCAGGCTTTGGCCAATCGGATGGTGAGATTAGATATTTCAGAGCCTAGAGGGGTGTTGGCTTGTGTGGTTTCTCGGTCTTTGTTGTATGATCACATCAGCAGCGTCAGTATGATGACCCGCATTTGCTTGTCCTGAAAGACAGGGTCTAGCAAGATGATGTCAGGGATGTGGCTATTGGTAGTGATAGTGTGATGTGGATGCAGGGCCGGATTTGCGTGCCTAATGTGGATGGGCTCCGAGAGTTGATATTAGAAGAGGCCAACAGCTCGTGGTATTCTATTCATCCGGGTGCCGCGAAGATGTACCAGGACTTGAGGCAGCATTATTGGTGTAGGAGAATGAAAAAGGACATTATGAGTTATGTGGCTAGGTGTATAAATTGTCATCATGTCAAATATGAGCATCAGAGACCCGGTGGTATACTTCAGCACATGGATATTCCGGAGTGGAAGTGGGAGAAGATTACTATGGACTTTGTGAGTGGACTCCCTCATACCTCGAGGAACTTTGATTCTATTTGGGTGATTGTGGATAGGCTTACCAAGTAGGGGCATTTCATTCCGGTGTGTACCACCTATTCTTTAGAGCGGCTGGTAGAATTTTCATCCGTGAGATTACGCGGTTGCATGGAGTTCCAGTTTCTATTGTCTCTGACAAGGGTACTCAGTTTTTTTCCCAGTTCTGGAAGACCTTTCATCCGAAGTTGGGCACTCAGATTCAGATGAGCACAACTTTTCATCCTTAGACGAACGGACAGTCCGAGCATACTATTCACATATTGGAGGACATGTTGCGTGCTTGTGTTATTGATTTTGGAGGTTCTTAGGCTGAGTTCTGGCCTCTTTCATAGTTTGCTTATAACAACAGTTATCAGTCCAGCATTCAGATGGCGCCATATGAGGCTTTATATGGGAGACGGTGTAGATCTCCAGTTGGTTGGTTTGCGCCCGGCGAGGCTAGACTATTGGGGACAGAGCTAGTTTAGGATGCCTTAGAGAAAGTGAAAGTTATTCAGGAGAGACTTCGTACAAATCAGTTACGTCAGAAGAGTTATGCGGACTGGAAGGTTTAGGATGTATCATATATGGTGGGCAAGAAGGTTCTGTTGAAGGTCTTTCCTATGAAATGCGTGATGAGGTTTGGAAACAAAGGGAAGCTGAGTCTTCAATTTATTGGACCTTTTGAGATACTCAGGAGGATTGGGGAGGTGGCCTATATGTTTGCTTTTCCACCCAGTTTGTCTGGGGTTCACTCGGAGTTTCATGTTTCTATGCTCAGAAAGTATGTTGGGGTCCCGTCTCATGTATTGGACTTCAGCAAGATCCAGCTGGATGAGGATTTGACCTATGATGTGGAGCTAGTGGCTATTTTGGGTCGACAGGTTCGAAAGTTGAGATCAAAATACATAGCTTCGATGAAGGTGAAATAGAGAGGTCGGCCCGTGGAGGAGGCCACTTGGGAGACCGAGCAGGAGATGCGGAGTAGATATCCTTGTTTGTTTGAGGCTCCAGGTATGTTTCTTGACCCGCTCGAGGACGAGCGTTTCTTTTATCTTGGGAGGATGTGACTACCGGACCCGTCGTCTTTTGTATTTTAGCCCCGTTATCCCTGTAATAAGCATTCCCGTGTGTTGATATGTGTGTTTGGTGAGTTTGAAACGTGTTGGATTGAATTTGGTTAGAAATGAGACCAGTAGCCTCTTTAAGGAAAAACTTAAGTTGGAAAAGTCAGCCGGACGTTGACTTGTGGGTTAGAGGGCTCGCAATGTATTTTCGATGATTCGACTAGTTTCGGATTGTCATTTATGAATTGGGAGCGAAACCGGAATTTAATTCGGAGGTCCGGTGTAGAATTATGCTTGTATTCGCCAAGTTTGAATTTTGGCAAATTACGATTGGTAGGTGAGATTTTGATCCATGGGTGAGAATGGAATTCCGAGAGTTGCAGTATCTTCGTTTGGTGATTTTGGATATGCCTGGAAATTTTCAGATCATTCAGAAGTGTATAGGTCGGATTTCGGATCGAATGCGAATTTGGAAAAGTTCTAGTTTTACTTAGGCTTGAATTTGAGGAATTTGATGGTTTGTTATGTTAATGTCGGTCTTTTATGGCCCGAGCAAGTTTGAATGAGGTATTAAGTCGTATTGGTGATTTTGGTTGAGGTCCTGGGGGCCTCAGGGTGATTCTGAATGGTTAAACGGGGAATTTTGGAGTTTGCTATAGATTTTGAGGTTTGTCACCTGGTATTTCCGCGTTTGGGGACATTGGACCTCGTAGGCGGCATCCGCTGAAGCGGAATTTGAGCCGCAAAAGCGGCCAAGGAGGAAATAGGGCAGAGACCGCAGAAGCGGTCGATCGACTGCAGAAGCGGTTAGTGACCGTAGAAGCGGTCGCTGAGAAGGTTAATGCAACAGTAGGTTTTTAAAATTTAAAAGGTAAGAACATTTGGACCTCGGACTAAGGCGATTGTGGGTGAATTGTGGAGAGGTTTTTGAGAGGATTCTTCAAGTATGAATTCTTGGATCTAAAGTATGTCATTATAGTGTAATATCATGGAATAAACACTAAGAATTCAAGGTTTTTAATGTCAAAAATGGTAGTTAGGGCTTGAAATGTGGATTTGAGTGGTAATGGACTCCGATTCTTGCAAATTTTATATTTATAGACTCGTGGAGAGACGAGGATTCTGGAAATATGAATTTCGTAATTTTTTAATAAGTGGGCCCGGGGCTTGGGTTTTGCCAACTTCGTATTTTTGGGTTTATTTCGAGTTATTTTGATTGGGTTATGTTCCATTAGCCTATTTTGACGTATTCCTATTGGTTTTGATCAGATTTGGCATACGCTGAGATTGATTCTCGAGGGAAAATAATTGTGAGCTAGTTTTTGGTCGGCTTGAGGTGAGTAATGGGTGTAGATGATGACCCGAGGGTTTGAAACCCTGGTATATTACATTGTGACACTGTATTGAGGCGAGACACGTACTCTACTGTGAGTGCGGGGTCGATTATGATCGGAGACAATGGCTTAGTCCGGTCGAGTTGTATTGTACTGTGATTGTCGGCTATAAATCAGCCGGTAAACCTCCTACTTGGATGGTTATGAACATACTTGTGCTGCTTGCCGGTTATTTGGATCCCGTGAGGATCGTCATCAGTGTTTCTATAAATTATAGCATGTTTTCATGACATCAGTCCTGCACTAGAACATTATTTAAACATGATTTGGCAGATATTGAAGTTTGACAGCTAATTCTATAATTTCTGTTAATCGGAACAAAAATGGTAAGATATATGTGCATGTGAGGCTTGCATGTATATAGCTGGACTGATAGCCGATTTGGCTGCGCGCCGTGGCGTGTGTTACTAAGATATTGCGCATGGGTTATAGGAGCCTCTCTGGAGTCTGAAACCCCACAGTGAACGTCGGTACCCAAATGGATCGGGCTGCACGTGTCGTAGTGTTCATGCATTGCATTGCACCTCATGCATTATTTCACGTTGCTTTATATGCATATTTCTGAGGGTTGTACTGTATAGAACTACTAGATAGCTTCATTTTGTGCTATTTCGTGATTTCTTATATTTGGATTTTTATACATGCTTATTACACGCTGAGTTGGTAGACTCACCCCATACTCCCTGCACCTTGTGTGCAGATCCAGGTACTGTAGGGCAGAGTTGATCATTTTAGCTGCTTTATAGAGTATTATCCAGAGCCTGTCGAGGTAGTTGCATCGCGTCCGCAGGACCCGACTCTCCATTATATTTCCTGTACTTTTGTTATTTTCGCATACTCAGATTATGAGATATTTTGGTATTTATTTTGCTATTCTGGTAGAGGCTCTTGACTCATAACCCCCAGATCTGTGGGAGGATATTGTGTATTGGTTGTAGGGATATTTTCTATTAAATTTCTAAAATATTTTGGATTTCTTTTCGTTGTAAATGATTTGTGAAACAGGATGTGAGCTCGTAGCTCGGAAATATTGGGTGAATGATCGGACTTGCCTAGCAATGTGCTGGGCACCATCAGGACCGAGTTTGGGGTCGTGATAGAAGGTGGGATCATAGAGGTGGAGGGAGAGACCGTCGAGGTGGAGCTCGGACTGCCAGAGTCAGGGCTCAGCCAGTAGACGATCGTCCTAGAGACACAATTCAGGGAGGTGGAGGCTAGCCCCATTGTTGTGCTTTGCCGGCCAGGCCAAAGCCCAAGTCATCAGATGCTATGATTATAGGTACTATTCTAGTGTGTGATAAGGGTGCTTCTGTGTTATTTGATCCGGGATCTACGTATTCCTATGTGTCATCCTATTTTTCACCCTATTTGGTTATACCTAGTGAGGCTTTGGGTATTCTTGTATTTGTGTCTACATCGGTTGGTTATTTTATAGTGGTCGACCGAGTGCATCGTTCATGTGATTTGGTATTTGAGGGTCTTGAGACCTGTGTCAACTTATTTCTCTTAGATATGGTGGACTCCGACGTTATATTGGGGATGGATTGGTTGTCCCCATATCATGCTATTTTGGATTGTCACGAGAAGACTGTGACCTTGGCCTTTCCATATTTGCCCCGAATTGAGTAGAGAGGGACCCCGAATCATGCCACCCGCAGTGTTATTTCGTATGACAAGGCTCGACGTATGTTTTAGAAAGGGTGTCTAGCATATCTGACGTATGTTCGCAACTCCAGCGCAGAGGATCCATCTATTGACTCTGTTTCTATTGTTCGGGAGTTCCCCGAGGTTTTCCCTTCAGACTTGTCGGGTTTGCCGCCAGATAGGTATATTAATTTCTGTATTGATCTGGCTCCTGGCACTTAGCCGATTAACATTCTGTCGTATCGCATGGCCCCGCTAGAGTTGAAAGAGTTGAAGGAGCAGCTTCAGGATTTTCTTGATAAGTGTTCATTAGACCCAGTATGCACCAGTGTTATTCGTGAAGAAAAAGGATGGGTCGATGAAGATGTGCATTGATTACCGGCAGTTGAACAAGGTGACGATAAAGAACAAGTATCCACTATCGAGGATTGACGATTTATTCGACCAGCTTCAGGGTGCTAGGGTGTTCTCGAAGATAGATTTGAGTTCTGGTTATCATGAGCTGAGGATTAGGGCGTATGATGTCCCTAAGACAGCATTTCGCACTTGGTATGGGCATTATGAGTTTTTGGTCATGTCATTTGGGTTGACCAATGCCCCAGCAGCATATATGGAGTTGATGAACCGAGTGTTCGGGCCCTATTAGGATTTGTTTATGATTGTATTCATTGACGACATTTTGATATACTCCCGCAGTCAGGAGGAGCATGAGCAGCACCTCAGAGTGGTTCTTCAGACCCTGAAGGATAGTCAGTTGTACGCCAAGTTCTCGAAGCGCGAGTTTTGGTTGAGTCCAGTTGCATTCCTGGTCATCTCGTATCAGCAGAGGGTTTTCAGGTGGACCCGAAGAAGATAGAGGCGGTCAAGAACTGGCCTCGACCAGCTTCAGCTACAGAGATCTGGAGTTTCTAGGGGTTAGCTGGTTACTATCGACGGTTCGTGGAGGGGTTTTCATCCATTGCAGCCCCGATGACTAGATTGACCCTGAAGGGTGCCCAGTTCAGGTGGTCAGATGAGTGCGAGATGAGCTTCCAGAAGCTCAAGAAAACTCTGACTACGGTACCGGTATTAGTTTTGCCCACGGGATCAGGGTCTTATACTATTTATTGTGATGCTTCCCGTATCGGGCTTGGCGCAGTGTTGATGTAGAATGGTAGATTCATAGCATATGCTTCGAAACAGTTGAAGATCCACGAGAAGAATTATCCAGTTCATGACCTAGAGTTGGCAGCCATTGTTCATTCCTTGAAGATCTGAAGGCATTATTTATATGGTGTGATGTGTGAGGTGTACACAGATCGCAAGAGCCTTCAGTACTTGTTCAAACAGAAGGAGTTGAATTTGAGGCAACAGAAGTGGTTGGAGTTGTTGAAAGACTATGATGTTTCTATCTTATACCACCCGGGGAAAGCCAACGTGTTGGCCGATGCATTGAGTAGGAAGTCCGCCAGCATGGGTAGTTTTGCCTATATTCCGGTCAGCCAGAGACCGCTTGCTTTGGATATTCAGGCCTTGCCCAATCAATTTGTGAGATTGGATATTTCTGAGCCCATCAGGGTGTTAGCTTGCACGGTTGCTTGTTCATCATTGATGGAGCGCATTCGGGAGCGGCAGTTTGATGATCCCCATTTGTATGTCCTGAGAGACACGGTACAGCAGGGAGGTGCCAAGAAAAATACCTTGGGAGATGATGGTGTATTGAGATTGCTGGTGCGGTTTGTGGGCCCAATGTTGATGGTATTCGGGAGTCGAATTTAGCGGAGACCCATAGTTCTCGGTATTCTATTCACCCGGCCGCCGCAAAAATGTATCAAGATTTGAGGCAACATTATTGGTGGCGCAGAATGAAGAAAGAAATTGTTACATATGTTGCCCGTTGTCTGAACTTTCACCAGGTTAAGTACGAGCATCAGAGGCTCGGTGGTTTATTTCAGAGGATTTAGCTTCCCCAGTGGAAGTGGGAGAGAATTACCATGAATTTTGTTACTGGCCTTCCGATAACTCAGAAGAAGTTTGATGCTATATGGTTTATTGTTGATAGGCTGACCAAGTCACCGCATTTTATTCCAGTTGCCACCACTTATTCGTCCGAGAGACATGGTGAGATTTATATCAGAGAGATCGTTCGCCTTCATGGTGTGCCTATATCTGTTATTTTGGACTGGGGTCTGCAGTTTACCTCGCATTTCTGGAGAGCGGTGCCTCAGGAATTGGGCATCTAGGTTCAGTTAAGTATAACATTTCACCCCAGACGGACGGTCAGTCCGATAGGATTATTCAAATTCATGAGGTATGCTCCGAGCCTGCATTATTGATTTTGGAGGCTCGTGGGACCAGTTTTACCTTTAACGGAGTTTGTCTACAATAACAGCTACCAGTCCAACATTCAGATGGCTCCATATGAGGCGTTGCATGGTAGGCGGTGCCGGTCCCCAGTCAGATGGTTTGAGCTGGGAGAGGCACGGTTATTGGGTACAGATCTAGTATAGGAGGCCTTGGATATGGTCAAGATCATTCAGGACAGACTTCGGTCAGCTCAGTTTAGGTAGAATAGTTATGCAGATCGCAAGGTCAGGGATGTTGCTTTCATGGTTGGTGAGAGAGTATTGCTCCGTTTATCGCCCGTGAAGGGCGTGATGAGATTCGGTAAGAAGGGCAAGCTTAGCCCTAAGTTTATTGGCCCATTTGAGATTCTCGATCGCGTGGGAATGGTGGTTTATAGACTTGCCGCATAGCTTGTCAGCCGTGCATCTGATTTTTCATGTATCCATACTTCGGAGGTATCACGGCGATCCCGCCCACGTGTTAGATTTCAGCACTGTCCAATTGGACAAGGATATGTCATATGAGAAGGAGCTGGTGGATATTTTAGACGGGCAAGTTCGACAGTTGAGGTCGAGGATATTTTCATCAGTGCGTGTTTAGTGGAGAGGGCAGCCTCCTATGGCATCAACCTGGGAGTCCGAGTCTGATATGTGGAGCCGTTATCCCCATATATTCCCAGAATCAGGTACTTCTTTCTTTTGTCCGTTCGAGGACGAACGATTGCTTTAGAGGTGGAGGATGTGATGACCCAAGGGGTCATCACCGTAATTCTCCCTTTCTTTGTGCTTCCGCGGATTTGAAATACTCTCTTTAGTTGCCTCGATTTTCATGCGCAGTCTTGGTCATGAAGCCGGAAAATTTTTATGCTAAAATATATGAATTTGGTGTTAAAAACTATGAATTTTGATAATAATATTCATATAGTTAACTTTGGTAACCATTTTGGGTAAACGGACCCGGACCCATGATGTGATGGTCTCGGAGGGTCCGTAGGAAAATATGGGACTCAGGCGTATTCTCGGAATCGAAATCCGAGGTCCCAGGCCCGAGAAACAAATTTTTCCGTGAAATTATTTTCTGAAAATATTTAAGGAAAATGAAAATGAAATTTGATCAAAAAGTAATTGTATAGGGTTTGCATTTTGGTTCCGACGTCCGGTACATGTCATATATGTTGTTTAAGCGCTTCCTGTAAAATTTGGTTGAAATCGGACGTCGTTTGACGCGTTTCGGACCTAAATATCTAAAGTTAAGGTTCATGAAGTTTGAAATGGGAAATGATGATTTTGGGGTTTCATTCATTGAATTTAATGTTATTTTTGCGATTTGATCGCTCGACTAAGTTCGTAGGATATTACTGCGTTAGTGTGTGTTTTTTGGTTGGGAGCCCCGAGGGCTCGGGAGTGATTTCGGGGGTGATTCAGGATGTTTTTGCTCTTAAAACTTAGCAGATTTTGCTGCATTTTCTGCACAGATCTTTTCCTCTGTGCGATCGCATAGGCATTTCTGTGATCGCACAGAGTCTCCTTGAAGCCGTCCTATTTTGTTCAATTCGATCCCATGGTATCACATGTGATCGCATACCTTGGCAAGTCCCTTCTGTGCGAACGCAATCCCCTTGTCGCGATCGCATAGTGTAAAGCCCCAACCCAGACCAGGACAAGTCTTTCCTCTACGCAAACGCGGATTTATTCATGCGATCGCAGTGACCAGTTGCTCCATATCTATGCAATCACAATCCATTTCTTGTGATCGCATAGGCTAATTTTCGCCCAGTTATTAGGTTAGTCCAGAAAACAGTCCATTACGGGATTCTTTCAAATTTCTCACACAAGCTCTTCCCCAAAACTCTCCATAGACGATTTTCAAACCATTCTTTTTCCATAATCAATTGGGAAAGCATTCTTAACTTCTTTTCCTCTTAATTTCCTAGCCCTAAAGCATGAATTCAAAGTAAAAAATAGGGGATTTGGGTAGAATTAGGGCTTCTGGGATTTTGGGCAATTCAACGAGGTTGAATCTTAAAACAAATTGCTTATTTGAACTTGGGGGGTTGTGGGTGATTGAGTTTTGGTCCGAGCCTCGAGTTTGGACCATGTGGGCCCGGGGTCGGATTTTGGTGATTTTGAAAGAAAGTTAGGAAATGCATTTCTAGGCTCTGGGATTATGTTTTTGGACCCCTATTGATAATATTGAACTAATTATGGCTAGATACTATTGTTTCGGAGTTGGATTCTAGAGGAAAAGCGGTGTTAGAGGCTTGATTGCTATTTTCGTGCCGAGGTAAGTGTTTGTTCTAACTTTAGTTTGAGGGGTTAGGATTAGGATATTATTTGCTACGTGTTAACTGAGGAGTACGGTGTATATGCATGGTGTCGCTTATCTATGCACCGGAGTCTAGCATGATCGTGAGTCGTAATTGCTTTTAAATTCAAAATATGTAATACAACTGAGTTATTTAAATAATAATTTAATTATGAAGTTGTAGCTGAGAAACAAATGAGTTAAAGAAGGAAGTGTAGCATTTTCCCTTGTCGGGACTTATTTGTTGACTTGTTCTCCCTTGCCGGGACGTTTAATCTTGTTGTTTATTCCCTTCCCCGATTGGTTGTGACTGTTGGTTGGGTGAGGATGAGCGACTATGCACGAAGGGTCATTCCGTGCCATGTTTTGATAACTGTGCACGAAGAGTCATTCCATGCCATGTTTTTATAATTGAGCACGAAGGGTCATTCCATGCCCATGTTTTTATAATTGAGCACAAAGGGTCATTCCATGCCTTGATATGAGATTTGTGTGAGAAAAAGCACGAAGGGTGATGCCATACACTATATTCGACGGTTTTGGTGAGAAATAAGAGTAAAAGTACGAAGTTTTGTGCTTTGCTGTTTTTGATCTAACTGTACTTTGATTGATGTTATTTATTCAGTTCCATCTCTTTGTTCGTTGATTTTATATCTGAATTGTTACACACCACAGTATGCCCCCTCCCCATTATCTATTTAAATTATGTACATTTTTCCGTTATTGCGTTTATATCTGTAAATGTTAATTGTGGTAGGTTCGGCCTAGCCTCGTCACTACCTCGCAAGAGTTAGGTTAGGCACTTACCAGCACATGGGGTCGGTTGTGCTGATGCTACACTTCTGTGCCCTTTTTGTGCACAGATCTAGGAACAGCTTACGAACGGGAGCAGTAGATTGGGAGCGTGCCTTCAGTCCAGATACTTCTATGTAGTTCGCTGATGTGCGCGGGCCATAGTGTCTTCTATTTCATTTCTATTTGTTTTCATTGTATCGAAACAGACTCTTTATGTATTTTCTTTCAGACTCCTGTTTGTAATATTTCATAGTTGTCCATGAGCATTGTGACACTAAATCTTGGGTAGAGGATGATGTTAACTTTTCCGTATTTCTTTGTGTTAATATTAAGTTGAGTCTTCCGCTATCGTTTACTGTTTTTATTATTATCTTGTTGAATAAAAGTTGAAAATGTATGTTTAAGTTGGTTTGCCTAGCTCCGACAGTGGGAGCCATCATGACTCCCGATGGTGGGAAATCCGGGTCGTGACAAATTGTTTAAATAAAAACAGTAGAAATGTTGATATGTTTGGCTTGCCTAGCTCCGACAGTAGGCGTTATCACAACTCTCGATGGTAGAAATCCGTGTCGTGACATGAACCTTATATGAGATTTGGTGTTTTAGAGTTAAACAAAACTTACATATATTCTAGAAGTTCATCTAGATCCTCTAAGGGTAGATTCAAAATATAGGAACTTACTGGTTCGACGAGAAAAATGTTATGAACTATATACAAAAATATTTTGGAATAAAAAATGAATTTATGTGACATTGTGGATGCGGTCATATTATTCTTACAAGTTATGGATTCTACATTCTTCACTCATTAATTATGAATACAAACACTAGTTGAGTCTTTTTCTCAATTGATAAGATGGCAACCCGTTGAAATATTGAGGGATTAATGTAACGACCCGAGCGATCGTTTCATGAGTTACAAAGTTGTTTTCCCTATTTCTCCTTCTTATTGCTTTGTTTGTCGGTTCAATGTGTGATCGGGTTGGTTGGCTCGGGTTCGGAAAGGTTTTGGTAAGATTTGAGACACTTAGTCTCTTTTGAGGAAGCTTAAGTATGAAAAGTCAACCGGATGTTGACCTATGAGTTAGAGGGTTCGGATGTGTGTTCTAATGGTTCAAATAGTTTCGGGAGGCGATTTGAGACTTAGGAGGGTGATTACGATGTGTTTTAGAGGCCCGCAGTAAATTTAGGCTTGAATTGGAGAAATTGAAATTTTGGCGTTTTCTGGTTGATAGGTGAGATTTTGACATATGGTCAGAATGAAACTAGGGGAGTTGAATTAGGTCTATCGTTTCATTTGGGATGTGCGTGCAAAATTTTAGGTCATTTGGACGTGGTTTGGTAGACGTTTTGATCAAAAGTGTAATTCGGAAGATTATAGAACCTTAGGCTTGGATCCGATGTTGTTGAGGTGTTTTGAAGATTGGTATAAGTTTGGAGTATTGTATTTGACTTGTTTGTGCTTTAGGTTGAGGTCCCGGGGACCTCAAGGTGATTTCAGGTGGTTGACGGAAAGAATGGAGATTGGAAATGGCAGCTAAAGTTGTAGTCTGCTGTCATAACCGCACCTGCAGTAAGGGGACTACAGGTGCGGTCTCGCAGAAGCGTACAGGGAGCCGCAGATGCGGCCAAGAGGAGGACCAGCTTGTACCGCAGATGATAACAGGGGTACGAGGAGTGCATCACAGATGCGATTTTTGCCACCTATGTGATGACCGCAGAAGCGTTTCTCGGACCGCAGAAACGGTTGCGCAGGAGCGAGATATGGTCCGGATGTGCGGAAAGTTTGGGCCAGAAGGTATAAAAGGATTCCTTCGCGATTTTTGAGCTATTATTCACCATTTCAAGTAGGTTCTGGAGTTTTTTGGGAGAATTTGAAGAGGGAATCAAGGAATGATGCCTGGATGTAAGATTTTTTAACCTAATAATAGATCCTCAGGCATTATTTCACCGATTTGGCCAAGGATTAATGGAAATTGAGGATTAAAAATTGGGGATTAGAGCTTGGTATTGGAGACCTTGACTTGAAGATTTGAAGGGTCACTTTGTGGTCTAATTTTGAGACTTTTGATATATATGAACTCGTGAGGAGATAAGGAATCGATTGATGTAAATTTTATCAAATTTCGGGACAGGGGCCCGGGGGTCGCATTTTGGTTAATTTCAAATTTTATGTTGTAAATTAACTATTTTCACATGAACTTTGTTTCCTTAGCATATTTTGACTTCTTTGATTCTGATTTTGGATAAATTCGACGAGTGTGGATACTGATTCGAGGGAAAAGGCATTGCGAGCTAGAGTTTGGATCGGATTGTAGTGAGTAATGATTATAAATGCTGTCCTGACCACAGATTTCACATCGTTGTGCTACATTGAGATGTCACACATGCTAGATGACGAGCGTGTGGTCGTGAACCATTGGGGATTGTGACTTAGTCCATCTCGAATACCTGCTTTGTTGCGTATTTGATTGAAAATATTTTTCTATCATCATGTTTTGGGTTGAATGCCATATTTGGGCCTCGTGCCAACTACTTGGACCCTTAAGAGATTTTTACTGATATTTCCTCAGTGTTTTGATTTTATATCTGTACTCGGTCAATCTATATTATATTATTTTCATAACTCAGCCATGTTTACTCTGTTTTAATACTTTAAATGATATTTTGGATTGAGCATCATGTTTTGCTATTGCCCGAGTGGTTTATGAGATTCCGACTGAGTAAGGACGAGAGCTCATGTTGTGAGGAAAATTTGGGTCGGGCTGTAAGCCGCAACAGTGATACACTGATTATGAATATGACGGGCCTGAGTTTTGTGCCACGAGGTGGCTTGATATGAGGCCGAAAGCCTATTGATTATGCCACGAGATGACTTGATATTGCGGTTGGGCCGCAAGGGGCCCCGCCCAGAGTCTATGCACCCCCAGCGAGCGCGGGTACCTATTGTGATACAAGATATAGCCTGAGTTGCTGGTATTTTTCCATGTTGTTGCCCGAGGGGCTGATTATGTTGGTAATGTCTCCGAGTGGCAGTTTTTATGTGTTTATCTTTTCTAGCTACTTGTCATTTACTTGTTTAACTGTTAAAAAGGTATTTTAAGGAAGCTTAAACTGAACTGAGGTGTTTTCATGAGATTTCACTATTTTATTGCACTTTATTGGTTTTACTTTGCCTCGTTATACTATGTTGTTGTGTATTTACGTGATTTCCAATTGCTCATTCTTCATTTATTATTATTACTTACTAAGTTTGAGTACTCACTTTACTCCTTGCACCCTGTGTGTAGATTCCGGCGCTTCAGGTCCCGCTAGCGAGTGTTGATTTCTTGCAACTCAGGCGGTTCGGAGATTCATTAGGTAACTGCTCGACATTCGCAGCCTAGTGCTTCCCCTATCTTATTTTCTCTTGTTTTAGTTCTGTAATAGGCTATGTAGGCTCTTCCTGGTTTTAATTGGTTCGTAGATGCTCATAACTAGTGACACCCTGATGTCCGGTTGTGTCGTTTTTCCGCAAATTGCATTATTCACCTTTATTTTGAGATTATATTATTATGTTAAAGACTTAATTTATATTATTTTAATTGCTTAAAATAAATTGAGTGTGTATCGACGGGCCTTGTCTTTGCGAAATATGCCATCACGATCGGATCCGGGTTCAGGATCGTGACAATTATGCATTCAGATCTGGTACGACATCCAGTGTAATTGAGCTTATCTTTGGAGAAAAAACTTATAGAAAAATGAATTAATAAATGATATATGTATATATTTTTTGTCTTCTACACACATTTATATCACTAACCTATTGTTAATAATGTGCATTTGCATTTTAATTTATCCTTAATCATGACAAATTTATATTATTTGTTGTAAATTTGAGGTTCAGATAATTTATGTTTGGTTAATGTTTACGTACCAAGCCACATGGAAAGTCAATGCCCTAGCTGCAGCTTTAATGTCAGCCTCATCATCTGTAATTGGCTTATACATGTAAGCACTCGCCACCAATCCTATCATTCCACCCTGTTCTACCTGCTCATATAGGACTAATTAATTACTAGTACCACTTATTTTTCTAATCTTTCATTAGACCATTTCAAAATTAACATAATAAGGTAACATGCATGCGACTAACAGCTTTTTATTCAAATGAAATGAAACCTGAATAGACTTGCCTGGAAATGGTGACGATAGA
Organism: Nicotiana benthamiana; assembly: GCA_034376525.1. NCBI lineage: Eukaryota > Viridiplantae > Streptophyta > Magnoliopsida > Solanales > Solanaceae > Nicotiana > Nicotiana benthamiana. Next base: position 32,077,858 of record CM067337.1, read on the forward strand.
GTTTGACAGCCTTTGCATGCGCCAATATTGAGTTGTGGACGACAAGTAGAGGCTCAATGTCTGAATTACCAGAGGAACATTTTCCAAAAGGGGGTGAACAATGTGAAGGTGGGAATACGCCATTAATATAGGCAAGTTCCGCGAATAAATTAGGCTCATTTATTGTGGCCCAATATTTCACTCTATCCCCAAAACTTTTAAAACATGTTTCTGCAAAGTGCACAAACTCTTCCCTACAAACATGACCAACTAACTTATTAAGATCGATAATGATATTCAATAATATGTACACACATTTTTTATTAGCTCGTTTTTAATAAGAATGACAAATTTTACCTTTTGTTATGAAATAAAGTAAAGACAAGAACAATAATGCAAGAACAATAGCAATAGAGAGAAGAGTAGAGAGAGTTCTTTTTATTGAGTTGAGGGGTGATTTACAATGGTAGAGGGCACCTCTATTTATAGGAAGGAGGATGATTTATCTACCAAGAATAGAACTCTAGAATCTCTCTAATTAAATACATTAAAGACATTCACCTTAAATAGAAGTGTAAGAATCTTCTATTTCATAACACTCCCCCTTGAATGTCTATTCAATGATGTGCCTCGTTAAAACCTTAAAACAAAACCCAATGGGAAAAATTAAAGTAAGGAAAAAGAGTACACATGTTTGAATATGCGCCTATTGGTTGCCTCGTTAAAAACCTTGCAAGGAAAACCCAGTGGGACAAAACCTTGTAAGGGAAAAAGAGTGCAACGCGCATTAACTCCCCCTAATGAGTACATCAATTTAAGCCTTGAGCATTTGCATTCCAATCTTTGTGCATCATCTTCAAAACGATCTTTGGTAGATATTTGATAAATAAGTCAACCATATTGACTTGAATAAATATTCCGCACCTTGAAATCATCATTCTTGATAGATATGAACATCTTCATATAATATCGTGGAATAGCTCTTCAATATCTCCATAGATGCATTCTCAATGCCGTCATGCTTATAGTTATAGCAAGATACATATGTACACAAATTGTACTTAGGATGTGGTACTTCAGGACCAAGAATTGCATATGCTTCAAGCAACTTAAATCTTTCAAGTTAAGTCATATAAGTCACATAATAGACTTTAGCTGCATATCAAAGTTTCATGTCATGCTAAGCAAATAAGATATCGAAAATTGACTATACATACCTTTGCCTTTATACTTTCAAGCATATGAACTATAGGTTCAAAGCTACATGTCTTTCATATGGAATCAATTCTTCTTGAATTGTATCTCTTCCATTTAGTTACTTTCTTTGAGTCAGCAAATGCGTATAGCATGCTTTGCAATATGTTGCAATTGAATTATCCCTTTTATGAACTTCAGGTTCATATCATGATATTCAGGGATTTACATATACAAATGATAATTCATCCCATATAACTTTTTCTCAAGTGTTTATCATGTCTCCCCCTCATGTTAGTAAAGCTAACTTGTTTCCTCAACTTTGGGAAATCATCTTTGTGCATTATCATGTCAATATACACGGCACATTAATAATAAGATGAAATTATTTGGTTCCTGACCTTGAACCACTTGTGAGGGGAGAATATACTCTCGTATACAACTTATATCAAATTGATATATATATAACTTAGTTCTCATAAGAAACAGTTTAGCTATTAAGTGGCAGCACTCAATAATTATCTTGCTAAACCAACTTTAATATAAACCAACTTATCAAGATGAACTGTCTTGAGTAGAGAATCTGGAAACTATGCTCGAAGTTAGATTACTGAGCGATTTACCTCGCAAGCACTGCCAGGCTGCGGGTTAATAACAATGGCGCATGTAACCATATCATAGATGCATCATATGTGGTATACATGGCAGGTGAATGGGCCCATACTCACCTTTCATATTTCCAGAATTTATGGGCTTCAACCCGAACTCTTTAGTTGGTCAGTTCATTAATGAGAACAAGTGATACAAGAGTATTCGTAAAGAACTTTCTAGTTCTTTGATATTCACCTATGTGAATTTGCATATCATACTTAAAATGAGATGGCTAACATGAATGCCAACTGAATAAATTATCAATATTGGTAAACTTCAAATTTACACCATGACATGTGCACTTATCAATAAACTTCGGGTTTATTATGACATGGGTTTTATACCAATAGATATCCACTTTATTGTGGCATTCTTTCATTTGAGTAGTACAAACTGGAGAACGAAGCGGGTAGCTTTTCATATACAAATTACCCCGCTACAAGTTGTAGTAATAGGAGAATCAAAGCCTTCCTTTATTATAGTCTCAATATAATCAATCGCTTTCGCGTGTACTTTGGAAACTGAATAAGTTTCTTTGAGACTTACTACAGCACAATACTCAATTGTGTTTCTCCAACATATTAATAATTGGCTCTTCGAGAGCTCTCAATTAATTTTGTACTACCACAGACTGAGGTTCGAGATCCTCACATTCTTGCATTCCATATTTTCAAGAGTCTCAGGCTCAATAGATTCTTCGTGAATCTCGGAATTAATCAAATCATGAGCGTCCTCATGTGATTCTTTCATAGTGTCATTTAGATCGTTCTTTTTCCTCTTTCTAGGATTTCGATCTCTGGAACCTAATGGTCTGCCACGCTTCTGGCGTGCATTTGACTCATTGGATATGACACTAGATATTTGTCCAATAGGGACTTCAATACGGATCGGAACATTTTCCGCGTGAATGTGGGATTTCGTTATCCTCTTCAAGTCCGTAAATGCGTCAGGCATTTGATTTGCTATTCTTTGCAAATGGATAGTCTTTTGTACCTCTTTCTTTCAAATAGAGGTATGTGGATCAAGATGAGATAATGATGCATTTTTTCACAAAATTTCCCGTTTGGTTTTACCAACTTCTCCCCCTAATTTTGGGAAAAGTGTCTCATCAAATTGACAGTCTGCAAATAGTGCAGTGAACAAATCTCCTGTCAATGTTTCGAGGTAGCGAATAATGGAGGACGCGTCAAACTCAACATATATTCCTAACCTCCTTTGCAAACCCATTTTGGTGCGGGATGGCGGTGCTACAGGCACATATACTGCGCATCCAAAGCTTCTTAAATGGGATATATTGGGTTCATGACCCAAAACCAATTGCAATGGGGAATATTTGTGTCAATTCGTCAGTCAGAGACGAACTAGCATTGCTGCATGCAACATGGCGTGACCCCAAACCGAAGTGGGCAGCCGACGAACTAGCATTGCTTCATGCAAAATGGCGTGACCCCAAACCGAAGTGGGCAGCCGACAAACTAGTATTGTTGCATGCAAAATGGCGTGAACCCAAACCGAAATGGGCAGCCTCGTTTTCATGAAGAGTTCAAGATTATTCTCATCTATTGTCTCAATATGATATCCATTTTGAATGATATCTTTAAAACTCAACAAGTTCCTTTTAGACTTGGAGGAGAACACTTTGATTGATATCATTAAAACTCAACAAGTCCTTCTTAGACTTGGAGGAGAACATTGCATTCTCTATGATTAACGTCATGCCTTTGGGCAGAGTTACAATTGCTCTTCCGGAGCCTTCAATCAATTTACTACTTCCATAGATTGTAGTAATGTTTGCCTTACACAATTACTCTTCTTTTCTTTGAGTATTGTATGTGTAGTACATGAATCAACTAGGCAAAAACTTTTATAATTGGACGTTGGTCCAAGTTCGCTTTGTGAGATATCCATATTTGCTATCCCATAGTTTAACATACAAAAGAAATACACGAACATAGGAATAAACAAGTTCAATTCTTTTGTGTCACATAATATCTTCAAAATCTGCTGCTAACAGTTGACTAACAAAATCAGATATGTTATCCATAATTGATTACTTTGCAGTTTGAAAATTTTCAGCGTTTTTCATAAGACAATCGATTATTAAACACACACAATCGATTGTTTGAACATAGACAATCGATTGTTAAACACACACAATCGATTATTTGTTATTTTTGAAAAACTTCAGATCACACTGTCTTAAGACAATCGATTGTTATTCATAGATAATCGATTGTTGGCTATTTTTGAAAAATTTCAGACCTCACTGTTTCAAGACAATCGATTGTTAGTCAACGACAATCGATTGTGGATGATTTTTGAAAATTTCCAGACCTTACTGTTTCAAGACAATCGATTGTTAGTCAACGATAATCGATTGTTGATCAATTATTTTTCAACTTTAATGCGAAAATAGTTGATAATCGACTAGTTTTTCAGGCTAGTCGATTACCCCCACGGGAAAATAAAAGTTTTATTGATATTTGAGCATATTGAAGATATTCTAAAGAACTACTGCTAACATTGCATCATGAACTAGCTAATACGAGCTAATACTAATGACTATTAGATTATTCACTAACTAATACAAATAAGTAGAACAAAATCAAATAACTCCATCTTCTTTCATCATGGTCCCATCGCCGATTAGGTGGTCTATTTTCCCCTCGGGTTGCTCAAAGAAGTCTGCCACATCCAGGTGGGTGATGTCCTCATTGTCGTCATAGACAAAGTTTGTTTCAGGGCCTTTTCTCTTTCGAGATGCTTGATAAAGGTCAACCAAGTGTCTTGGTATACGGCAAATCTTTGACCAGTGCCCTTTCCCACCGCAACGATAACATATAGTTTCTGAACTATTTGCCTTAGGATCTTCGGGATCCCGTTTCTGCTTTCGGTGGTTATCTCTCTTTGGGGGGTGACGGACTTCTTTGGAATTTCTTCCTTGTCCACGTCCTTGGCTTTGACCCCGTTTATGACCGTGATCATGGTCCCTTTTATGTTTGGCATAATGCGAGTGCACCATATCTGCTTCAGGTAGTGGTGTAGACCCAGTTGGTCTATTTTCGTGATTTCTCATGAGCAGATCATTATTTCGCTCAGCCACTAGTAAGAGGGAAATCAGTTCAGAGTACTTCGTAAAGCCTTTCTCTCGGTACTGTTGCTGCAGTACCATATTGGAGGCATGAAACGTTGTAAACGTTTTCTCAAGCATATCGTAATCGGAGATGTTATCTCCACATAGCTTCAGTTTAGAAGTAATTCTGAACATAGCAGAATTATATTCAGAAACGGACTTAAAGTCCTGTAGCCTCAGATGGGCCCAATCATATCGTGCTTGTGGCAGAGTGACCAACTTCAGGTTGTCATATCTCTCTTTTAAGCTGTTCCACAAAACGAGTGGATCCTTGACGGTGAGATATTCAATCTTCAAACCTTCGTCAAGGTGGTGGCGCAAGAAAATCAAGGCCTTCCCACTATCTTGGGTTGATGCTTTTTCTTTATCTTTGAGGGTGTCTCCGAGACCCATAGCATCTAGGTGGATTTCAGCATCCAACACCCATGTCATATAGTTCTTGCCCGAAATTTCAAGGGCAACGAACTTTCTTTTCATAATGTCAGACATACTCGAAAATTAAATTAGGAAGAGGGAAAATACCTTGGATTTTCGAGAATGGTACTTGAGACGGTAGAGTCTCGTGCTGATAACGTGTTATGAAATAAAGTAAAGACAAGAACAATAATGCAAGAACAATAGCAATAGAGAGAAGAGTAGAGAGAGTTCTTCTTATTGAGTTGAGAGGGGTCTCAAGGGATGATTTACAATGGTAGAGAGCACCTCTATTTATAGGGGAGAGGAAGATTTAGCTACCACTAATAGAACTCTAAAATCTCTCTAATTAAATACATTAAAGACATTCACCTTAAATAAAAGTGTAAGAATCTTCTATTTCATAACACCTTTAAACTTTTTAATTTTTTTCATTTTATCTTAACGAGAAGCTTTTATAACCAAACAAATCTTATAAAATGTTTAAGACCGCAAATTTTAAATGTCTTATATCCACACAAGTATTATGACATGTTTAGAGTTACAAACCTAATTCGTGCCGAGTCAAACTATGTCACGTAGAGTACACCTCTTCTATGTATATGATTTTCCCTCAAAGTATATTTTGTAATTAATTTGTTTTCACTTGCTTATTGGATGATACAAAACCATCCTGATTATCTGAATTTAATAAAAAAAAGAACTGTAGCTAGATTATCGAGAGAAGAAACTTACTGCATCAGAGGGCTGAGCCAGGCCCCATATCTGTCCTCAAGTTCTTGAGGATAGTCAGTATGATGGATCGTCACAAATGGTGTTACTCCTGCATTTTATGTATCTATCGATATTACCATCATTGTTTGCCTTTTTTTTTTTTTTTTTGGTCAACTCAAAGTAATATAACGTGTGTTATCAAAATAAAAAGAGTTGGCGAAGAATAATGGAAGAAAGAAGAGTTCTTTAACAACAACCTTTGAGTAAGAGATTATCAATGATATTATTGTAAAACTTGATTCCAGCTGGATTCACGACCCCTAACTTTCCTCCTGTCCAGAGAATATCATTAGGAGTCAAAAACATACTTATATGCTAAATTAATTTAAGTATCTCTTTGTTTAATGCCATGTGATTGTATTTAACTTTAAAGGAAGTGAAAATAAGAGAAGAGAATGAATAGAAGGAACATATATACTTGGAAGAAGTCTACTCCAGGAAATGGAGAATCGATAAGCATTTACTCCAAGAGAGACCATTATGTCAATATCTTCCTGCCATCATTCGTTGAAACAAAACAAATAAAATGACACTTATGTTTCAAATGTTTCCAAGAGATGAAAAGCACTCTCTGTTTTACTTTGTGTGCTACTTTTTTCGTTCAAAAAATGTTGAGTTGTCCCACATCGGAGGGATTTGAGGTCCTTGGTCTGCTTATATGGCTTGAGCAATCCTCACCTCATAAGCTAGCTTTTGGGGTTGAGTTAGGCACAAGGTCCATTCTTAGGATGGTATCAGAGCCAGACTCATCTCAATTATTGTTACCGATGTTGGGCCCCCATTTATGTTGTCCACGCTCCAGAGATCTGGGCGTGAGGGGGGTGTTGAGTTGTCCCACATCGGAGTGATTTGAGGTTCTTGGTCTCCTTATATGGCTTGGGCAATCCTCACCTCATAAGCTAGCTTTTGGGGTTGAGTTAGGCCTAATGTCCATTCTTATCAAAAAAATATTGTCATTTTATGCTTAATAATCACATAAAACGAAACAGAGGGATCAGATTACCAAGTAACGATGGTAGTGGTCGTCGGCTACATCTCCATTTCCTCCATTTGTGATACTGCCTGAACCAATTCAAGAACAACATAGATAAACGTATTACCTTATATAATAGGGACATACATAAAGATTTTAATTTACAGTGACGTAAAAAAATGCGAGAGATTATACCATTGGTATGAGAAAAAACATCCCAGTTGCTAAGACTTCTGCCGTCTTCAATATATGCTCCTTCTATCTGTATTCATATATACTCAGGATGTTATATATGAGACCAGAGACAATTATTTAAAGAATAGGAAATTGAAAGCCAGAGATGTGGGTACTTGATATGCAGAAGTTGATGTTCCAAAAAGAAAACTGTCTGGAAATTCTGTTCTCTTAACCTCTTCTTCCAACTCATTTCCTTTTTCGCCGACAATACTGTTGGCAGAAACATGTTGCAATAGTAAGAGGAGATAAATGAAGTAGGAGTTCTTAGTTTTGGTGCCCATCTTCATTTTATCTGAATTTCAGATAAAACTGATAGTCTATCTGACGGAGGCTAATTAAGTTGTATTTATAGGATTACTAATTTATATATAACAGGATTAAAAAATTTCAATGTAGCTCTCACACCTAACTAATCATTAGGAAGTCAGGAAAATCACAATACCAGTTGGCAGTAGCGGAGGATAGGGAATAGATGATAATCAACTTTAGCAGTACTTAAAATGATCGTTTTCCAAAATGAAATATTTGTGTTGTGAAAATGGAGGCACATTAGAATTTAGAAATGAAGTATGATGTGCTTGAAAAAACATTATTGCAAAGTAGGCGAGCTTAAAAAAGTTTCGACTCTTTTAGGTATTTGTAGTGGCCCTTAATAAATTTGACTGTCACTTTTAATATGTAAGCCAAATTTGGTCCACTTAAATTAAGGTTCCAACAGCTGCCACGTAAAATATATTTCTGTAGTGTATCAATTGAACGCATCGTCATAAAAAGCAGGAGATAATATTGATTAAGAATAACAAAGTAAAGAATTAAAACTTATCAAAAATATTGTGCCGTGGCAAGCTATTGCCTTGAAAACAATTTCGATCTGACTGGGTGCAAATCGTTAAGATCGGTCGCTCCCCAAAGTTCCACGGCACCTCCAAACACGTGCACTCATGGCTGGAAGTTTAGAATTTGCACAAAACAGTTGTTCAAGAAGAAGAGAAGATGAAGGTATTTTATGTATTGGATAATTCACAAAGAAGACTAGGAAGAAAGGAATGATAAGCTAGATAAATTTTTGGATAAGAATTGAGTGATTATGATGGATAATTCATAGCCTATTTATACGAAATTAAGGAGGTTGCATATATGACAAGTGTGGAGAGGCTTTTGACACTTGTCCCATTATGTTAGTTCACTTGGCTCCAATATTGACAAATGTATCTTGTCTTCCATGCATGAAGACATTCGGATCCAATATGGACAAGTGTATCTTTTCTTCCATGCATGAAGACATATGGTAGATTTGCATAACCATCTGTCAATGTCATTCAACACTTGCCTTTAAAGCTTCATGCAATAGGCCACTTGAAAATAGATAGGACATTTGAAAAATAAAAAACTCATGGCTATTGGTTGTAAATGGAATTTCAAAAAGAATTATTGTTTTGCATTATGAGTAATTCCAACAATCCCCCACTAATGCAAAGATAAAAATAGAATAATTCTGGGCAAAAGAAGGAACATGTACTTAAGTGTCAATATCTTTCGATTTAAATTGACACGTAGTGAAATGAGGCAACAACTAACATCCAAAAAGTGAAGCACTCTTGAATTGAATGGACATTAGCTAAGACCCCCACAACCCATATTATATCCTTAATTTTACGCAAATTCTGCGATACTAACAAAGTGCTTTTATGGTCATGTACATACATTGGGTCTCATGAGTGCTCTAGAAATACATCCCAAGTCTTTCATAAAATCCGACCGCAGCTTTACACTCACATAGGTGATTCCATCAAGCTTATCTACACATAGACTACCTTAAGGCTATGGAATCATTAAGAGCAAAATAAGCTCAACCTTATAAAGCATTACCACACGCCATAGGATAGGATATGTAGTGCATATTGAGGTCCCATATAGTTTCGTTTGACCACAAACGGGTATCCACCATACTTCCTCAATCCATGGGCTTTATCCCCATCCCCTCGACGTTTCAAGGATAACTTTCCATGCCAAACCCTTGGTTAAAGGATTCGCTAAATTTCTTTCGGATCATACGTATTCCAAGTAAATAACACCATGTTTCAACAACTATTTTACCGCACCATGCCTAATGCAGATATGTCTTCTTTTTTCATTATACACACTATTTTTGGCAATTTCAATTGCTGCTTCTGAGTCATAATGTAGAGAAATTGGTGAAGTTTTCGTCCTCACAAATGCACGTATGCCAATAAGTTTCTCAATCACTCGGTTTCTTGCCTTGCAAACTCAAGAGCAATGAATTCATACTCCATAGTAGATCGTGCTATACTAGTCTGTTTTGAAGACTTCCATGAAATAGCACTTGCACCCAAAGTGAAAACATAGCCACTAGTGGAGCTAACTTCATCATTGTCAGTAAGCCAGTTTCCATCACAAAATCATTCTAAAACAGCATGAAATTTATTATAATGCAAACACCAATCCATAGTACCTCTCAAATATCTTAGCAAAAGATGAAGAGCATTCTGGTATTTACTACTAGGGATGTGAGTATATCTACTCAATCTACTAATAGCATAAGCAATATCAGGTCATGTGTAATTCATGAAAAATATTATACTACCAATTATCTTAGCATACTCAATTCGAGAAATACTAGATTTCTTATTCTTTTTCAACTGTATGCTAGGATCATAAGGAGTGCTCACATGTGCTACATCAAAATAATTAAACCTTTTCAATATTTTCTTAATATAATGAGATATAGACAATGAAAAACCATTAGAAGTTCTTTTGATTTTAACCACTAAAATCACATCTACTTCTCCAAGATCTTTCATTTCAAATTTAGAAGACAAAAAATTCTTAGTCTCATTAACAACATTCACATTAGGGCCAAAGATTAACATGTCATCCACATACAAATATATAATAACATAATCTGATCCTATCATCTTGGTATAAACACTAGTATCAGATGCATTAACAATAAGATTATTATCCATTAATGTGCTACTAAATTTTTCATACCATTGCTTAGGTGCATGATTTAGACCATACAAATACTTTCTCAATTTGCATACTTTATTCTCCTGTCCTTGGATCACAAATCCCTCAGGTTGAGACATATAGATCTCTTCCTCTAAATCACCATTTAGGAAAGTCGTTTTAACATCCATTTGATGTATACTAAATTATGAATAGCAGCTACAGCAACGAGAGTTCTAATAGTTGTATTTTAGTCACAGGAGAATAAGGTCGAAGTAATTAATGTCTTTCTTTTGATTAAATCCCCTAATAACAAGTCGAGCCTTATATTTCTCAATTGTACTGTCAGGCCTCAATTTCTTCTTAAATGTCCACTTGCTATTTATGAGTATACAAACTTTCAGCAAATCAGTTAAGTCCCAAGTCTGATTAAAAACTATAGACTTTAATTCACTTTTAATGGCCTCTTTCCAAAAAACTAGCATCTATTGACCTCATTGTTTCATTGTATGTCTTAGGTATTGACAGTAATTCATCTCTCAAAATATGAAGATCAATATTTTCAGTTAAGAAAGTGGTAATAAAGTCATGACCAAAGCTAGTTTCAATTCTACGCCTCTTACTTCTTCTAAGTTTATTTTCATGCTCATTAATAGTAACACTAGAAGAAGGTATGACATGAGTGTTAATAGACATAGATGTAGAAGCATTATTCGACACATCACTAGGCACATTATTTTTCAATGGAAAAACATGCTCAAAAAATTCTGCATCTCTTGATTCACAAATAAAACTATCATTCAAAGATATAAATCTATAGGCATTGCAATTTTGAGCACAACCAATGAAAATAGCATCACAAGTTTTGGGTCCAACAGTTACTTATTTAAAATTAGGTAGACCAACCTTAGCCAAACACCTCCACACTTTCAAAAATTTTAAGTTAGGGAAAATCCTTTCCATAACTCATGCGGGATTTTATCTAACTTCTTATGAGGGACTTTATTAAGAACATAACATGTAAATAAAATAGTTTCCCTAGACATATCATCAGATAAACCCAAACCCAAAAGCATAGAATTCATCATTTCCTTATAGAAATCAAAACTGATGCCACGAAGAATTTTTCACTTATTGATCTTGTGGAGGACTACCATACGATCAAGCTGGCAAAGGAAGAAACCATGATTAAAATTCTACATAACGGGCCTTGGTTTGTCAATGATTTTTTCCTATCTACTCAAAGATGGGTGCCAAATTTTGTAGCCAAGAAAGCAAGCCAAAGCTATATGGCCATTTAGGTTCGTCTACCTCAATTGCATACAGAGGTTTATGATCGAATCATCCTATCACGAATTGGAAATTCCATAGGCAAATTACTCAAAGTCAATACATGGACCTCAGCTACGTTGAGGGGGCGATATGTGAGATTGTGTGTTTAATTGCCCCTAGGAAAACCAGTGGAAAAATTCATTCTGATAGGGCAACACAAACAACCTATTGTATAGAAATGGAATGATATCCTATGTAAACTATGTGGTAGACAAGGACATACAAGCCTAGACTGCCAAAACAACATCCACTAATCACCACCATGGGAGAAATCAAATCAATAGATTCCCCAATACATGTAAAGGAATAGGAAGGGGAAATGATGATAGTCTCATTTCCAAGAAGAAGCAAGGTAAAAATGGCCAATGAACGTGTCCCCAAATCTGGTGCAAATCTCCACTCAGGTATTAATGTCAGGTTGTTTGATCTTCGTCAAGTAAGTACCTTAATACCCAACAATTAAAGTATGTTAATAAAGAGCGAAATAAAACCTCAAATGATCAACCTAGGGAGCAACATTCTCGTAATAACAAAGGAAAAGATCAATCCAAAAATTATCATTTGTTAAATCAAAATGATGAAGATGTAGCCTCTCAACTAAAACAGGAAACTAGCACATGGTTTTGGAAAATGTTACTAAAATAAAAAAAATCTAATATTTTTGCATGAGAAGCAAACTCCTAGCCAGGGGACAAATGACAAAAACGTGGCAAAATTGCCTGAGGCTATTAACAATAATAATAATGTAATTAGAAAACTATAAAATACTACTATTACTAATGTAACCAATCAAGTAACACAAGAGGTAATCAACGAACCTATAATCCATAATAACATATCTAATAATCTATAGGGCACTACTTGCATGCATGCATGCACCTTCCCCAATGACCAATCCCATAAATTACACTCGGAAGACCCAAGATATGGATATAAATCACATGCTACATTCTGCCACTAAGATTCAAATAGAGGCAATTATTACGAACTCCTCTAATACCCTCATAACCACCCGCCCTATAAACCCACCAACTCCTGAATATGGGAAGAACTACACTCACAATTCGAAGAAGGTACCGACTACTACAACTAATACACCTATCTCGGAACACCAACATGAACAATTTACCAAACCTCCTACCACAACTCCAACCAAATCCAGTGATTTTTGCTTAGCCACCAACACCACCAAATCACATCCCCCACTCATGGATAGAATTAGGGTTGCAGGGCCATGCAGTAATGTTCAATATGGAGATCAATGGGCAGGAATCCATTTTGATAATCCAAACCACCAACTTCCTAGCCCAACTGATCTCGGAAGGAATGAACTTTGCCACGAACATGTGAATCAAATGTGGATGAACAACATGCTACAACCATTAGCCCCATCAATGAACCCAAATCTTGTCCATGATATGCAACAAATGTGGAATATCCCTCATCACCCATATCAACAGTTTCACCAAAATTCACCATTAAACCTTCCTTATTTTGCTCGGGAAGAGATGATGATGCCCAACACAATATTAAAAAAAAGGAATGCTCAGGAAGTACCCCACCAACAAGACCCACAACACGATCCAATCGAAGAGCGACCACCACCATTGATCGTACCAAACCAGGAAGGAATCCAAGGGGAAGAAGAGGAGCTGGAAAACCTACCTCACTTGGGGGAACCAACAACGACATTTTGAAGTCTAAAAGAAGTAAAAATATTAATCTTCAGGGAGAGGCTAGGCAGGAAGTCTATCTCCAGTTGGGAGGTGACAATGTACAAATGCTCACTAGACATCCAACCACAACAGGATCCAACTGTAGGGGAAAATGTAGTTATCATGGTCCACTCCCTGAGGGTGATACAGAAAAACAACCCTTCCAACAATAACCCCATGTACCAAGCAAAAAATATAGTGGTCCGGAATGTGAGTGGTGTTAACAACCCAAACTTCACTAGCAACTTTAGGGAGCTTATGGATGCACATATGCCATGTTTGGTTGTTCTACTAGAAACAAAGATGGAGAGTTATATCCCCATTCTAGAGGCTTTTAGTTTCAAAAAAATGATCAAGGTTTCCTCAGTAGGGCAGAGTGGAGGTTCTGTCATTCTGGGAACAATGAAGTCGTACCTGTCAAAAATTTCACAAAGAATAGGCAGGCTATACATGCAATGATCGAGGTAAAACCAAAAACTTAACTTGGCTATTTAGTGCTATTTATACTAGCAATGATGTTCATAGTAGATACTTATTATGAGATAACCTTAGAACTATTTATGATAATTACAAAGGACCATGGTTGGAGGAGATTTCAACAAAGTGATTAACACTTCTGAAAAGTTTGGGGGCAGAAGTATCAACCAACGTAGAGCTAAGTCCTTGATAAATTGTTTAAAATATTGTAATTTAGTAGACTTGGGTTTCAATGGGTGTAAATATATGTGGTCTAACCATAGGAAAAAATGGTTAATTATGGAGAGATTAGATAGGGTTTATTCGAATGACATTTGGTTACAAGCCTATACAAATTTTTCAATAACTCACCTTTCTAAGGTACACTCGGACCATAGCCCTATTTTAATTAACCTAAATAATGGAATAAACTCGATTAGGGAGAGGCCATCAGACTAGAGACCTACTGGTGTACTCATCCAGGATTTAGTCAACTTGTTTCTAATAATTGGGATAACAAATATCTTCTAGAGGGAAACAAAAACTTCAAAGACAAGGTTATAGAGTGGAAAAATCAAACGTTTTGAAATATCTTTGCTAGGAAAAGGAATTTTTTAAAAAGGCTGGACGGGATTCAAAAATCTAGTAACTACCAGACTAGTGAATTCCTACAAGATTTGGAGAACAAGATAATTAGTGAGTATAACGATATTTTAAAATTAGAAGAAGATTATTGGAATCTTAGGGCAAGAACTAATTGGCTAAATGAAGGGGATGCTAATACGAGATCTTTTCATACAAAAGCTACCAATAAGAGAGGAAAGATAACATTGTCTTCTTCAAGGATGAATCCGGAAATGGATCGAAGATCCAATAACCATAATGGATAATATTTCTACCTACTTCAAGCAGTTATACACAACTTCTCAAAATAAGACCAGCTTTCTTAATCATACTAAGAACTTTACAAATTGTGACCTATCAATCTTGGATAACCTCTTACTAATCAAGAAATTGGGAAATCAGTTTTTTAGTTCAAACCTTATAAAGCACCAGGACCTGATGGTTATCACCCTTTTTTTCAGAAATTTTGGCACATCCTAGGAAGCAAGGTGATACATATATGCCATACTATTTTTAACACCTCCAAAATACCCGTGGAAATAAATCAAACATATATCTGCCTAATTCATAAAATAAAAATGCAAACACACTGAAGAATTTTAGACCCATAAGTTTTTGCAATATGATTTACAAGATCATCACAAAAATAATTGCAAACAGGACCAAGACCCTCCGTAATCAATTAATTAATATATAATAAGCTAGCTTCATAGAGGAAAGGAGCGCAAGTAAAAACATTATAATAATTTAGGAAGTCATTAGATACATTAACCGCTGAAAAGGTAAGGCAAAAATGATCCTTAAGTTAGATCTAGAAAAGGCTTTTGATAAAATAGAATGGTCTTACATTTATAAAACATTAAAATTCTTCAATTTTCCTAGAAACATTAGCAATCTAATCCTCAACTGCGTTACCACAATCTCAATTTCTGTCCTTGTTAATGGTAACAAAACAAATGAATTTATACCCTCTAGAGGAAATAGACAAGAAGACCCTATGTCACCTTGTTTGTTCATATTATGCATGGATATGCTTTCAAAAAATATTAATCATGCAGTAGGGAATGGGGGCCTATAAAAATAAATCCTAAGTCAAACCCCTCTCCCATTTATTTTTCACAGACGTCACAACTCTAATGGGCGAAGCTGATAAAAAAACTATTAGGGCTATTACACTTGCATGAGCGACTTTAGTATACTATCTGGTCTTCATATTAACAAGGATAAATCCAAAATAATCTTGTCTAAAAATTGTAGTATTCAAACTAGAGAAATGATTGCTAACACTCTTAGGATCGTTAGATGCAATACCTTTTGAAATTACCTAGGGTTCCTTGTGCTAAATAGCACGCCCAGACACAAGGATTATCAACCCTTACTAGATAGGATGGGCGATAGACTAAATAATTGAAATGATAAGTGGTTGAGTATGGCCGGGAGGTGCTCCCTAATAAAATACACCTTGAATACTTTACCTTACCATATTATGCAAATAAATCAGCTTCCACGCAAAACTTTGAAAGAGATAGACAAAATTCAGAGAGACTTTTTATGGGGTACGGCAAGGGATAAAAAGAAACTTTATTTAGTGGGATGGGATAAAGTCACCAAAAATATTTCTGATGGTGGTTAGGTATTAAAAGGCTCTTTATAAGAATCAGACACTACCGGCGTGTTTTGCATGGAGAATCCTTACTAGTACAAACTCCCTTTGGGCTAAGGTTTTAACCAGCATTTATGCAAAACGTGTTAGAACAATTGGGGCGTCAAAGGTTTAATAATAGGATGGAGTTCTTGTAATAAAGGCATTAGATGGTATGTTGATAATCGTTCTAGCTCGAACATATGGGATACAAATTGGATTCGAAATTTTCCTAATTTACGCAGTAGTATTTCAGGATGCCTTAACCAAGGGGAGGAGATGTTACGCATAAAGGATATATGTAGCACACAAGGGTGGGCTTTAGAGAAATTATCTTTTTCTCTACCAAAGAACGTTGTTAACTGCACAAATACAATAAAGTGTGCTCCTCATATAAATAAAGAAAATACTATACTGAATTGAAGCCTTAATCCAGGAGGTAGAATCACAGCTTCCTCAGCCTATAAGATCATTGTGGAAAATGCACCGGAACAAACCCCTAGAAAATGGATTTGGAAATTACAATACCCAATAAGTTAAAATTATCCATCTGGAAATTATACCACAGGAGATTACCTACTAGAAGTTATCTAGCAAAAATAGGCATCAACATAAACCAAACGTGCTGAGTCTATAAACCACATTTTCATGGAATGCCCTATAGCTGAAAATTTGTGGCAAAAATTGGGATAATCATAGAGGATATTAAGGGGAAAAAAGATTGGTTGGGCATCTTATTCAAGTCCTTCCCAATACCACTTTTCGATATATAACTTGGCACCAACTAATTTTGTTCGCTTTATGGGAGATATGGAACAATAAGAACCATAATAACATTAACAACCAAACGACCCCTACAAACTTGGAAAAAATAATTGAATACTCAAGGGAGTATTGTTTTTAACCATTTAAGAATCCTTCTATTACCAAGGTAATAGGACTCAAGATCAAATAGAAAAAACAAACATCGGGATGGCTGAAGGAAAACATTGATAGAGCGTTCAACAACAAAGACATGGAAGGAGGAATCAGTGGTGTCATATGAGACTCAAAAGGGAGATGGAACACAGGGTTCCTAATGAAAATCCATGCTTCACCATTGGAGACAGAAATTCAAGCCTTAATAGATACCCTAAAAATTATTATTAGGGAAGATGTATTCCCTATAGAAATCGAAAGTGATGCCACAGAGATCATTAATATTGTCAACCAAGAATACACTAATGTAACGACCCAAATGGTCATCACCGTAATTCTTCCTTTTTCGTGCTTCTGATGCCTTTAAAACCTCGTTTTGAATTGCCTCGATTTACATGCATATTCGGGGTGCGAAGCCAAAAAATGTTTATGTTAAAATATGTGAATTCTGTGGAAAATTTGAAGAATTTTGATACTAATATTAATATAGTTGACTTTAGTTAATAGTTTAGGTAAACGGACCCAAACCCGTGATGTGACGGTACCGAGAGGTCCGTATGAAAATATGGGACTCGGTTGTATTCCCAGAATCGAAATCCAAGGTCCCAAGCCTGAGTATGGAATTTTTGAAAGAAATTATTTTCCTAAAAATGATATGAAATTTTGAAAAGAAAAAAAATTAGAAAATATAGGTATCGGGCTCGTATTTTAGTTCTGACACCCGGTACAGGTCTTAAATAAGTGTTAAGCTCTTTCTGTGAAAATTGGTCGAAATCGGACGTTGTTTGATGTGTTTCGGACCTAAATATCTAAAGTTAGAGATTTATGAACATTGATATGAGAAATGATGACTTTGGGGTTTAATTCATTGATTTTGATGTCATTTTGGCCATTTGATTGCTCAACTAAGTTCGAAGGATGTTATTGAGTTAGTGTTTGTGTGTTTGTTGGAGCCCGAAGGCTTAGGAGTGATTTGGAGGTGGTTCGGGGTATTTTTCACTTAGGAAAATTGCTGCAGACCATTTTTACCCTTCGCGAACGCGGCCTTAGGCTCGCGTTCACATAGCACTGTCAGATCCTCTTTCACGTTCGTTGTGTACCCCTCGCGTTCGCGTAGCATGGTAACCCTTATCATCACATTCGCATCCCAGATTTCGCGTCCGCATAGAACAACCCCAGGACCCCGCCTGATTTCCCTCTTCAGGTTCGCAATCTCTTAGTCGCGAACGTGATGCCTTCCACCCAGCCTTCTTCACGAATGCGACCCAGCTCCCGTATTCGCATAGTGTTATCTCTCTAGTGATTTTAAAGCTTAAAACCAGAACCATCTTGGTATTTTTTATACAATTTCACACGAGCTCCTCCCTTAAACACTCCATAGACGATTTTCAAGCTCCTCTTTCTCCATAGCTCTTTGGGTAAGTGATCTTAACTTCATTTTCTCTTAATTTCTTTATCTAATTTCTAAATTCCAAGCCCTAAATCATGAATTCAAAGTAGAAATTGGGGGATTTGGTTAGAACTAGGGCTTTTGGGATTTTGGGCGATTCAACCTCAATTCGAGGTCGAATCTTGAAACAAATTACATATTTGAAACTCATGGGGTTATGGGTTATTGGATTTTTGTTCGAGCCTCGAGTCTGGACCATATGGGACTGGGGTTGGATTTTGGATTTTTGGAAGAATAATAGGAAATTTATTTCTAGGCTATGGGATCGTGTCTTTGAGCCTTTATTGATAATATTGAAGTAAATTGTGTCTAGATATCAATTTTTTGGAGTTGGATTCTAAAGGAAAGGCGGTGTTGGAGATTTGATTATTATTTTGGACTGAGGTAAATATTTGATATAACTTTGGCTTGAGTGAATAGGATTAGAGTGTTTTGATTGCTATTTGCTAAATGAACAAGTACGGTGTATATGCACAGTGATGAGTACATATACACCGTAGTCTAGCATGACCGTGAGCTGTAATTGCCTTTAATTTGAGATGTGGCACAACTGTCCTATTAAATCGATAAATTCCATGTAAAGTATTAGATAAAAAGAAAATGAGCTAAAAGAGAATGTGATGAAATGATTCCATTGACAGGACGAGTAGACTGTTACTATTGTATTCTTCCTTGCCTGGATATTTGGGCTGTTAGTTGTACCCTTGCAGATTTAATCGTTATGTTGTTGAACTTCCCTAAAGGGACCTCTTTTGGAGAGATTATTTGTGTTGTTCATTATAATATGGGATCGTGTGGCACGCTATCCACTTGTGAATTATAATATGTGATCGTGTGGCACGCCGCATAGTTATGACTTATAATATGGGATCGTGCAGCACGCCGTCTATTTATGAATTGTAATATGGGATCGTGTGGCACGCCTTCCACCTATGAAATATGAATTGGGATCGTGTGGCACACCGACCACTTATGCGCTGATAAATGGGATCGTGTGGCATGCCGTCCACTTATACATATACATGAGTTATAGTATTGAGATGGTTACGTTGTTATATCCATTGAGTTGTTCTTTACTGTTTCTCCCCGAGCATGTCCTTTCCCCTTTTCTTTTTGTTGGTATTTCCTTTTTGTTATTTCCGTTGCTTTGTACATATATACATCTGCATAGGTTAATTTTGGTAGGTCATGTCTAGCATCGCCACTACTTCATCGGGGTTAAGCCAGGCACTTACTGACGCATGTGGTCGGTTGTGCTGATGATACACTCTATGCATTTTTATGCACAAATCAGTATGCAGCTTACGGACCCAACAGTAGGATTTCTTGGAGCTATCTTCAGTCCAGGGACTCTCGAAGTAGCGTAGCTAGCGTTCGCAGGCCAAAGTCCCTTTCTTTATTTTCTTAATTGCTCATCTTGTATCAGGCAAACACTGTGTATTTCTTTTCTAAACTTTGTTTGTAGTATTCTGTAGTAGTCCATGAGTAGTGACACCGGATACTGGGTAGAGGTGAATATTGAAACTTCCGCATTTTTGTTTGCGATTGAATACGTATTTATAAGTCTTCCGCTTTGATTATTATTTGGCTTGCCTAGCTCCGACAATAGGCCTCATCACGACTCTAAATGGTGAGAAATCTAGGTCGTGACAAGAAACAATGAGCTATGTCATATATGCAGGTTATTGGTGGAGGAGGCATATTTGGTTAACTAAAGTACAATACATTATCATGCTACGCGAACGCTGGGGTACACTGTCATATATATAGGCGAAATATATATTTTACCCATCCAATTTATGACCAAATTCCTGTTACGCATCTGTTGATCACGAGTTTTATTTTCCATATCAAATTTTTTAAAAGTGTGTTAATTACACACTTTTTTTGACCTGCCTTTGGGACGTGTGAAACACGGCCAATGGGCCACGTGAATAGTTATTTTCTGCCTGAACTGACTAAGTAAAACGGATATTTACTGAAAATGGGGCCATTTTCTTAACCCTAACAGGCTAACACCCAATTATTCATCTCCCACTTATTAAAAGCCTTTCATCTTCTTCATCTTTAAAGGTGGCAAACAATTTTCTGAAAAATTCAATCTCTTCTTCACCTTCCACATCTAATATTTAGAAGCTGGCTATAGTTGGTTAATTATCATTATCATCCTTTCCAAATAAACCCTAACTATTTTGACACACTCATCTAAATCAGAAGGGTTGAACAACCTTAAATGCGATTACTAAACTGAAAAATTGAAGAAGATACAGCAATTAGCAGATATGTGCTCGTCAGATTAGCTTCATAGGTTAGAGATGAAGAATATGATTTTGAAATTGGGTTTCTGCTTGTTAATCTGGTCGCGTATGTGTTTTTAAGTAGCCGGGTCGGGTCTTTCATGGGTCTGATTTAAGAAAAGGACCGGGTTAGCCATTTTAACTAAAGAATCGTTGGCTTTTTTAATTAAAAAAGTGCGTATAACCACCACATTAAATATTAAAGAGACTGGCCGAAAGTGGTGTGTAATTGATACACTTTTGAAAGGTTTGGTGTGTAAAATGAAACTCGTGGTCAATAAGTATGTAACATGAATTTGACCGTAAACTGAATGAGTAAAATATGTATTTCGCATATATATATATATATATATATAGATATATATATATATATATATATATATATATATATATATATATATATATATATATATATATATATATATATATATATATATATATTGACATGAATAGATGATAATCAAATTTTAAGCATAAATCTATGAGTTTATTAATTTCCGCGATAAGGAGGGTATTGTTCACGGTAAAACTGATAGAAGATGATTCTTTTCATTTTTCGTTTGGTGAATTTATCTATCTTTTGGATTTAAATTACATAAAGTTACGTTATTATGAAACTCAGTCGAGGAAATTTCATATTTAATATATGTGCCGTACTTAAAAAGAACAAAAACAAGAGAACGAAAAACCTTGATGACTTCGTGTTGTCTTTTTATCTTTTTCTGTAAAACTGTGTTTGTGGCAGATGATTAAATACTCTTTACCTGTTCATGACTCTTTCCATTTTATTTTTTGTGAGCCCCTTTGAGTAATACGGAATAAACGAAAGATTCTTTTTTTTAAAGTAAGAAATTTCAGTCATTACAATACTGTGACATTCGGAACAAAATAAGAAATTTATAATTGAATTGTTTATAAATATAAAATATCATTTTTAGATCAAACTGATGCAATATCGTTGCTTAAAATGAAATATAAGGAGTAGCAGTTTTAACGCAAAACACACCAAGGAAATAAACCTCCTTTGCTGCACGCCCTCCAAAAGTCAAACCACGTTAGTCTCGGCATATTGTTCTTTTAATCCCTCAAAATCTCGTATTGTGTTAGAAAATAAAAAAGAGGGGTATTCGGTCGTACTTGAGCTAGCTCATAGCTGGTAGCTCCCATTTAAAAATATTAGAAGTAGTCATCAAGAATCAAAAGCAGATTTAATGGCCACGACGTTTTCTAACTAATACTAGTATATTTAGTTTCAAATTCAAGTAAATTAAAATTTAATCATTAATTGCTCTTTCTCAATTACGTAACTATCCAACCGATCATTTTGAGCCTTTGTACTTTGCTCGGTAGTTTATGGGCATGAGCGGTTCCGTATGATATATTATGACTTATGTGAATAGTGGGTTTTAGTTTTCAGGTTATTCGAAATCGATTTAAAAAACTAAATTTCATGGTTTATTTAAGTTGGAAGAGTTGACCAAGTTTTATTTTTTAGTATTTGACCTCGAATTGGAGTTTTAATGAGTATTGTTTGGTCCGATGGTGGACTCGGGCGCATTCCCAGATATGCATTTGGATGTTCCTTGAAGGATTCGACACTAGTTGGCGAAAGTTGGAAAATTGAAGATTTGAAAAGTTCATAAGTTTGACCATGAGCTGACTTTGAGGATATCGGATTCGGATTATGTTTTCGGGAATTGGTATAGCTTTGTTATGTCATTTGGGAGTTGTCCGAAAAATTTGAGTTCATTCCGGGTTGATTTACTATGTTTCAGCATGAGTTATGGAAGTTGAAAAGTTCAAAGTTCATTAAGCTCGATTTGAGGTGCAATTCGTCGTTTCAATGTTGTTATGCATGATTTAAGGCCTCAAGTAGGTCTATGTTATGTTATTGGACTTGATGGTATATTTGGACGGGGTCCCAAGTGGCACGGCTGAGTTTCGGACGAGGTTCGAATCATTTTCATTTCATATTGCGTTGCTGAAGATTTCTGGTTCTAGTGTTTCCGCATCTGCGGAAGAATGAACGCAGGTGCGAGTTTGCAAATGCGGATTATTGGCCGTAGAAGCATAGCATGCTTGGCTGGAGATTATCGCAGATGCGGAGGAGGAGTCGCACCGGCGAGTGCTCAGAAGCAGAAGTTGTTCCTCAAGTGCAAGGGATTGGCTGGTTAGTTGTGGTCGCAGAAGTGAAACAATTACCGTAGATGCGGTGGTCGCAGATGCGATGATTTTTCCGCAAATGTGAAAATCATTGGGCATTGGCTATAAAAATCAAGGTTTTGGTTCTTTCATCATAGTTTAAGATTGGGGGCTCGGTTTGAAAAAAAATTTAGAGCAATTTTTGTCACAAGGATAGGAGTAAGTATTCTAAATTTGGTTTTGATTTTATTTTCATGAATCTACCTTCATTTTGGCAACCAGCTGATGAATTTTAAAGAGAAATTGAGAGTTTTGCTCTAAAGTTCATAGAGTGAATTTTAAAGTTTAGAACATCGAAATGGTGTCAATGAGTGAAACTAGTATGGTTGGACTCGTAATTGAATGAGTTGCCGGATTTTGTAAGTTTTGTCGGGTTCTAAGGTACGGGCTCGGGTTGGACTTTTTATCGATTATGTGCTTTTGATTAAGAATTAGACCTTTATCGATTGAGTTTGTTTTCTTTAATATTATTTGATGTATTTGAGTTGCTTTTGTCTAGATTTGAGCCATCCAGAGATCATACGTGTGATATGGCATTTGTGGAGTATCGTTGGTCTTGAACGGTACTGGATTTGGCTTGTTCGAAGTAAGTAATACTTCTAAACTTTTACTGAGAGTATGAAACCCGAACTACATATTATGTGTTTTGGTGTTGAGGTGGCACACATTCTATGTGACATGCGTGTGGGCATACACCGTGTGAATCGTGATTCCATTATTTTCGTGATACTGTGTAGTTACCTGATCTTATCTGTAACAATGAAATCTCTACGTACAAAAGTAATTGAGTTGTCAATCATGCTAGAGATCATGTTTAGGTTATATGTTGGTACTTTTGGGACCCATAGTGGTCGTTCCTTGCTTTTGACTTATTAATTTTATTGAAATTTTGTACTCGATCAGTATTCATTGATTACATATCATATCCCAGTCTCTGTTGTTATTTATTGATACATCATATCATCATTTATTTTGACTAATTTCATGATAGTGTGAGCCCATGAGAGAGAGACTAAAGAGAGTGATGACTTAGTGAGGCCGAAAGCCCGATTACGAGGATATTGATACTATAGCATATGAGTTGTCTGTGTAGTGCGTGAGTTGTCCGTGCAACAGGTGAGTTGTTCGTGCATCACGTGAGTTGTCCATACAGATTCTGATATTGATACTACAACATGTGAGTTATTTTTGCAGATTCTTATATTGATACTACAGGATGTGATTTGCCCGTAAGGATTATAGCTCTTAGGTAGAAGGAGCCCCTCTGGAGCATGCACACACCTTCAATGAGCATGGTAGATTATATTGAGGGATGGATCTCCCCTAGACGTGGATCTTGTCCAAAACATTTATATTTAGGGATGGATTTTCCCCGGGGTGGATTGGCCTTATGCAGTACTGAGTGACTGATTGGCAGTTTCTATGTTGTATGTATGTATGTATGTATGTATGTATGTATATATTCGGGATAGATCCTCCCTGGATGGATTCGCCACAAATATTATTGAGACTCAGCATGCCGAGTGATTGAGCATGATGAGTGAAAAGTGTGAGACAGAGAGATTGAGTACTTTGAGAGTGTGATTACATAAGTTCATCTCTGAGATACATTGCATTGACATGCATACATGACATACATGCATATAGATGCATTTTTCCTCATGTTGTACAGTATCATGTCATTCATGACTTATCGCACATATTGACATATGGGCATAGAGATGTATTTTACACTTGTTAT
This sequence comes from Nicotiana benthamiana, assembly GCA_034376525.1. NCBI lineage: Eukaryota > Viridiplantae > Streptophyta > Magnoliopsida > Solanales > Solanaceae > Nicotiana > Nicotiana benthamiana. The sequence goes on from CM067337.1 coordinate 32,102,560, forward strand.
CTGGAAAGAAAATAAAACATCTTATTTATTGTTGAAAGAATTTTCGAGAAAAAAATAAAATTTTCAAACTTACTCATATTTTTGATGATTTCAGTAAAGATTTGGAGTTTCATCGATATACTTGAGAAGCGGAACTATTTTTCGGGAAACTATGAATAAGCTGAGGATTTTATCTTTGAGTTACTTCTTTTATTACTTGCTTTACGTTGTTATGAACCGTTGTTGGCTATTGGTGTTGGACTCGACCTTTATTCCAGCTTGTCACTAATTTCAACCTAATGGTAGGTTTGTTACTTATTGCGTACATGGGGTGGGTTGTACTCATATTATACTTCTACACCTTGCGTGCAGATGTGTGATGGTGATGTTGCTGTTATCAATGGGAGCTGGAATTAAAGATGTACTTGGGTTACGGTTGTAGCTGCATCACGTTCATGATAGCCTTAGATTCATAATTTTTTTTATGTATATTTCAAACAGATGATGTATTTATTTCACACCAACTTTGTAAACTTTACTCTTAGAAGCTTATGATTAACCAATCCTTGGGGAATGTATAAGATTAATATATTTCTTTACTTAATTGTTGTGACGACCCAAAGGGTCATCACCGTATTTCTCCCTTTCCGTGTGCTTCTGAGGCCTCGAAAATCTCTTAATTGGCTACCTCTATTTGCATGCGCAGTCCGGGCGCGAAGTCGGAGTTTTTTTTTTATGTGGAAATATTTGAATTCTATGTTAAAAGCTATGAATTTTGATAATAATATTTCTATAATTGACTTTGGTCAACGTTTTGGATAAACGGACCCGGACCTGTGATGTGACGGTCTCAGATGGTCCGTAAGGAAATATAAGACCCGGGAGAATTCCCGGAATCGAAATCCGGGGTCCCAGGCTCGAGTACGGAACTTTTCTGTGAAATTGTTCTTTTAAAATGCTTAAGAAAAAATGAAAATGAAAATTTATCAAAATTAATGGTATCGGGCTCATATTTTGGTTTTGACGCCTGGTATAATTGTTAAATGTGTATTAGGCTCTATCTATAAAGTTCGGTTGAAAACGGACGTTATTTGACGTGTTCCGGCTAAAAGTTAAAAATTTGAAAGTTTAGAACTTTGAAATGAAAATCATGAGTTTTGGAGGGTGATTCTTTGATTTTGATGTTATTTTGGCGATTTGATCGCTCGAGCAAGTTCGTAGGATGATATTGAGTTAGTGTGTATGGTTGGTTGGGAGCCTCAAGGGCTCGGGAGTGATTCAGAGGTGGTCCGGGATGGTTTTCGCTTAGAGGAAAAATGTTTCATGTGTTGCAGACACCAGCACGGCCGCGACCATTTCTGTGCGGTCCTCACTGGAGCCGCGCGACCGTGATGCATTTCAGTGCGGTCCACGAGGCTGTGTTTGAGGTCACGAATTTTGGGATAACCAGCGCGGCCACGCACCAAAACAGTGCAGTCCGCGCTGGAAGTGTTCAGAGGGACCTGAAATTTTCCCCACTTGGTGCTGCCGCAGCACATTTTTGTGCGGTCCGCGCCAGGCCCTCTGAAAGGTATATAAGTTCGAACTTCAACCATTTTTCCACTTTTCAAAAACTAAAACCTAAGAGTCGATTTTCCAAACAATTTTTCTTCCTTCTAAACGATTGGTAAGCAATTCTAACTTAGTTTCCTTGCTCCTTAACATCTATTAAAATGATTTCAACTTCAATCAAAGGTTTTCACAAATGGGAATTTGGAGTTTTGGATGGAAACTACGTTTCAAAATTTGCGGAGTTGGACCCCAATTGGAGGTCCGATTCCAAACCCAATTACATATATGAACTCATAGAGGAATGGGTAACCCGGTCTTGGTTCGAACCTCGAGTTTTGACCATGTGCGCCGGGGGCATTTTGGGAATTTTCTGGTAAAACTTTGGAAATTTCATTCTTATGCATTCGAATTGACTTAACTATCATTTATTGATACATTTGAGTAAATTGTGATTAGATATCATTTGTTTGGGGTCAAATTATAGAGGAAAGGTGATTGTTGAGCTTTGAGTTGCTATTTTCGGATTCGAGGTAAGTGTTTGATCTAACTTTGGCTTGAGGGAATAGGACTAGGTTAATATTTGCTACGTATTATGTGGAGTCGGTGTATAGGTATGGTGACGGTTACCTATGCGCCAGAGTCTAGCATGACCGTGAGTCATAATTGCTATTAGTATTTCGAAAGAAGTGAGCACTTGTGCTAATTACTGGTTAAATGTGCTATGGAGTGATAGTTGAGAAGCAAATGAACTAGAATGGAATTTTTGGTACTTTTCCCTTGCCGGGACTTATTGTTGAGCTGTATTTCCTTGCCGGGATTTATTGTTGAGTTATTCTCCCTTGCCGGGATATTTTGTCTTGTTATATATTCCTTTCCCATTTGGTTGTGACCATTGATTAGGCGAGGAAGAGAGAGTAAAAGCACGAAGGGTGATGTCGTGCACTATGCATTTAAGAGTAAAAGCACGAAGGGGGATGTCGTGCACTGTATATTGAGAGTAAAAGCACGAGGGGTGATGTCGTGCATTATATTTAGTAGTCTTGGTGAGAAATGAGAGTAAAAGCACGAAGGGTGATGCTGTGCATTATATTTGACAATTTTGGTTAGAAATGAGGGTAAAAGCACGATGGGTGGTTTCGTGCAGTTGTTGATTCAATGGCTTTCTCTATTTAATATTATATATTCAGTTCCATTTCCTGTTTGTTGAAGTTATAATTGAACTGTTATATCCTTAGCATGTCCCTTCCCATTACCTGTTTAAATTATCGTTCTCTTTCTGTTATCGCACATACATCTGTACAGGTTGATTGTGGTAGGTCCGGTTTAGTCTCGTCACTACCTCGCAAAGGTTAGGCCAGTCACTTACGAGCACATGGGGTCAGTTGTGCTGATACTACACTTCTCTGCCTTTTTGTGCACAGGAGGACACAGCTTACGGACCGCAGCAGTAGTTAGGGAGCGATCCCTCATTCCAGAGACTCTATGGTAGTTCGCTAGCGTTCGTGGGCACTGAGTCTCCTCTATCTTTTCTAGTTTGTATTTATTGTATCAAAGCAGACGTGTTATGTATTTCTTTCTGACTATTGTTTTAGTACTCTTTTAGTCGTCCGTGAGTAGTGACACCAGATACTGGGGGGTTTGGCTTGCCTAGCTTCGACAGTAGGCTCCATCACGACTCTCGATGGTGGAAAAATTCCAGGTCGTGACAAGTTGGTATCGGAGCACTAGGTTCCTTCGGTCTCACAACTCACGGACAACTCACTTTGTTCATTCTTGTCGTGGGATTCTATTTCTCAAATATTGATTGTCATTCTACTCTGTTCTTTCACAGATGGAGAGAACAGTGCGTCTTCTTCTTCCGCGCAGCATCCCGAGCCCCCAGCAGCAGCTCCCGCAAGAGGCAGGTGCCGAGGGCGTGCCAGAGGCCGTTGCAGGGGCAGAGCTCAGCCCCAGGCAGCAGTTCTAGAGGTGGGGCCTCATATTGACTTTGATGAGGAGGATCCAGCTCCACCAGCTCTAGTAGGCCCAGATCGGTTATCAGGAGGAGTGATGTTTTCTTCGGATATTCAAGATGCTCTTGTCCACATATCAGGCTTTATGGAAAGTGTTGCTATAGCGGGATTACTGCCAGTAGCAACAACAATTTCTTAGGCTGGAGGAGGAGTTCAGACTCCTGCTACACGTACTCCGGAGCAGGTAGCTCCCCAGACTCGGGTTTCGTTGGTTCAGCCCGCAGTGGCAGCTCAGACAGGCATTACAGCTCAGGCCGGAGATGGTACGGCCATGTATTCAGATGCTTTGTGGAGACTTGATTGGTTCTTCAAGATTTTTTTACTACTACTTCCAGGCAGTGCTTCATCGGAGGATCCCCAAGATTTTCTATTCAGTTGTCGTGAGATCCTCAGGACTATGTGGATAGTAGAGAGCAATGGGGTCGATTTTTGCACTTTCAGCCTTGTGGGATCCGCCGCCTATCTAGACCAGCAGGGTCACCAGCTTTGACATGGGATCAATTCACGGAGTTACTTTTGGAGAAGTTTCTCCCTGTCACTCAACGGGAGGCACTTCGTAGACGGTTTAAGCGCCTTCAGCAGGGCTCCATAACAGTTACACAGTATGAGACTTGATTTGTTGACTTTTCAAGCCATGCCGTGGTGATACTCCCTACAGATCGAGAGAGAGGGTCCGGAGGTTCATTGATGGATTGATTCAGCCGATTCGCCTTCAGATGGCTATGGGAGTTGGAAGTGATATTACTTTTTAGGAGGCGGCCAATGCGGCCTGCTGGGTAGAGATGGCACTGGATCAAGGAAGTAGTCAGGGTTCAGACAAGAGGCCTCGACATTCTAGCAGATTTAGTGGTGCCTCATCTGGAGGTAGGGATTTCTATGACAGAGGACATCCCCCGAAGCCTTTTCAGTCGGCACTTCAGGTTTCTCATGGTACACTAGGCGGTGGTGGTCCTCAGCAGTATTATTCGATTTAGTAGTCGTTCAGCGCACCACCAGCCCCCATCAGTGCACCGCCACTTTAGAGCTTTAAGGGAGGACATACCGGTCGACAGGGCTAGCAGTCTCAACCGTCGAGGGAATGCTATGGTTGTGGTGACATTGGTCATGTTGTCAGATTTTTCCCTCGAGCCTCAAATAGTTCTCAGTAGCAGGGTCCTCGCCTTACAATTCAGACAGCAGGTTATCCACAGGCTGCCCAGCCAGCTAGAGGCGGGGGTAGGGATCTTAGAACTGGAGGGAGAGACCGTAGAGGTGGAGCTCGGACAGCCAGAGGCAAGGGTCAGCCCGCAGTAGATCATCCCAGAGATACAGTTCAGGGAGGTGGGGGACAGCCTCGTTGTTATGCATTGCCAGCCAGGCTGGAGGCTGATTCATCTGATGTTGTGATTACAGGTACTATACTAGTCAGTGATAGGGGTGCGTCAGTATTATTTGATACGGGGTCTACTTATTCTTATGTTTCATCCTATTTTGCACCCTATTTGATCATGCCTAGTGAGGCTTTGGATATTCCTATATATGTGTCCACAACGGTTGGTGATTCTATAGTGGTCGACCAAGTGCATCGTTCTTTTGTGGTGGTATTTGAGGGTCTTGAGACCCGTGTTGACTTATTGCTTTTAGACATGGTGGACTTTGATATTATATTGGGGATAGACTGCTTGTCCCTGTATCATGTTATCTTGGATTGTCACACCAAGACCGTGACTTTGGCCTTGCCAGATTTGCCCCGACTTAAGTGGAGGTGGACCCCAAGTCATGCCACCTGTAATGTTATTTCGTATGTCAAGGCTCGACGTATGGTTGAGAAGGGGTGTTTAGCATATTTGGCATATGTTCGCGACTATAGCGCAGAGGTTTCATCTATCAACGGAGTTCCTATTGTTCGGTAGTTCCCCGAGGTTTTTCCTTCAGACCTGCCGGGTATGCCGCCCAACAGGTATATTTATTTTTGTATTTATCTTGCTCCTGGTACTTAGCCTATTTCTATTCCGCCATATCGCATGGCCCCGCCAGAGTTGAAAGAGTTGAAGGAGCAGCTTCGGGGCTTGCTTGATAAGGGTTTCATTAGACCCAGTGTATCACCTTGGGGTGCACCAGTGTTGTTCGAAAAGAAAAAGTAAGGGTCGATGAGGATGTGCATTGATTACCGACAATTGAACAAGGTGACGATAAAGAACAAGTATCCACTGCCGAGGGTTGACGATTTGTTTGACCAGCTCCAGGGTGCCAGGGTGTTCTCGAAGATAGATTTGAGGTCTGGTTATCATCACCAGAGGATTAGGGCGTCTGATGTCTCTAAGGCAGCATTTCGTACTTGGTATGGCCATTATGAGTTTTGGTCATGTCGTTTGGGTTGACCAATGCCCCGGTAGAATTCATGGAGTTGATGAACCAAGTGTTCAGGCCTTATGATGTATTTGTGATTGTATTCATTGATGATATCTTAGTATACTCCGGCAGCTAGGAGGAGCATGAGCAACACGTTAGATTGGTTCTTCAGACTCTGAAAGATAGCCAGTTGTACGCCAAGTTCTCAAAGTGCGAATTTGGTTGAGTTCAGTCGCATTCCTGGGCCATGTCGTATCAGCAGAGGGTATTCAGGTGGACCCGAAGAAGATAAAGGCAGTCAAGAACTGGCCTCGACCAGCTTCAGCTACAGAGATTAGGAGCTTCTTGGGGTTAGCTTGTTACTACAAACGTTTCATGAAGGGGTTTTCATCCATTGCAGCCCCGATGACTAGATTGACCTAGAAGGGTGCCCAGTTCAGGTGGTCAGATGAGTGCGAGGCGAGCTTCCAAAAGCTCAAGATAGCTCTGACTACGACACCGGTATTGGTTTTGCCCATGGGATCTGGGCCTTATACTGTATATTGTGATGCTTCCCGCATCGGGCTTGGCGTAGTGTTGATGCAGGACGGCAAGGTCATAGCATATGCTTCGAGGCAGTTGAAGATCTACAAGAAGAATTATCCAGATCATGACTTAGAGTTGGCAGCCATTGTTCATGTCTTGAAGATCTGTTGGCATTATTTGTATGGTGTGACGTGTGAGGTGTACACGGATCACAAGATCTTGCAGTACTTTTTCAAGCAGAAAGAGTTGAATTTGAGACAGCGGAGGTGGTTGGAGTTGTTGAAATATTATGATGTTTCTATTTTATGCAACCCGGGGAACGCCAACGTTGTGGCTGATGTATTGAGTAGAAAGTCCGCCAGCATGGGTAGTCCTGCCTATATTCCGGTCAGCCAGAGACCGCTTGCTTTGGATGTTCAGCACTTGGATAATAGATTTGTGAGATTAAATATCTCTGAGCCCAGCAGCGTGTTATCTTGCACGGTTGTTTGCTCGTCATTGATGGACATATCCGGGAGCGGCAGTTTGATTATCCCCATTTGTATGTCTTAAGAGACACCATGCAGCGGGGAGGTGCCAAGGAAATGACTTTGGGAGATGATGGCGTTTTGAGGTTTCAGGGGCGAGTCTGTGTTCCCAATGTTTATGGTATTCGAGAGTCGATCTTAGCGGAGGCCCACAATTCTCGGTATTCTATTCACTGGGCGCCGCGAAGATGTATCAGGATTTGAGACAGTATTATTGGTGGCGCAGAATGAAAAAAGACACTGTTGCATATGTGGCTCGTTGTCTGAATTGTCAGCAGGTTAAGTACGAGCTTCAGAGGCCTGGTGGGTTGTTTCAGAGGATTGCGCTTCCCGAGTGGAAGTGGGAGAGAATCACCATTGATTTTTTTACTGGCCTTCCGATGAATCGGAAGAAGTTTTATGCTATATAGGTTATTGTTGATAGGCTGACCAAGTCAGTGCATTTCATCCCAGTTGCCACTACCTATTCATCCGAGAGGTATGCCGAGATTTATATCAGGGAGATCGTTCTCCTTCATAGGGTGCAGCATGAGTTGAGCACCCAGGTCTAGTTGAGTACAACATTTCACCCCCAGACGGATGGTCAGTCCGAGAGGACTATTCAAATTCTTGAGAATATGCTCCGAGCCTGTGTTATTGATTTTGGAGGCTCGTGGGACCATATCTTGTCTTTACCAGAGTTTGCCTACAATAACAGCTATCAGTCCAGTATTCAGATGGCTCCATATGAGGCATTGTATGTCGGTCCCCAGTCGGGTGGTTTGAGCCGGGAGAGGCTCAGTTATTGGGTACAGATTTGGTATCGGAGGCCTTGGATAAGGTCAAGATCATTCCGGATAGACTTCGGTCAGCTCGGTCTAGGCAGAAGAGTTTTGCATATCCTAAGGTCAGGGATGTTGCTTTCATTGTTGGTGAGCGGTTATTTCTCCGTGTATCGCCTATGAAGGGTGTGATGAGGTTCGGGAAGAAGGGCAAGCTTAGCCCTAGGTATATTGGCCCATTTGAGATTCTTGCCTCCTAGCTTGTCAGCTGTGCATACGATTTTTCATGTATCCATGCTTCAGAAGTATCATGATGATCCCACCCACGTGTTATATTGCAGTACTATCCAATTGGACAAGGATCTGTCATATGAGAATGAGCCGGTGGCTATTTTAGACCGGCATGTTCGACATTTGAGGTTGCGGAGTTTTCCTTCAGTACGTGTTCAGTGGAGAGGTCAGCCTCCTGAAGCATCGACTTGGGAGTCTGAGTCTGATATGCGGAGCCGTTATCCCCATCTATTCCCTGACTGAGGTACTTCTTTCTTTTGTTCGTTCGAGGATGAAAGGTTGTTTTAGAGTTAGAGGATGTGACGACCCAAAGGGTCAACATCGTAATTCTCCCTTTCTTTGCGCTTCTGAGGCCTTGAAAACCTCTTAATTGGTTACCTCAATTTGTGTGTGCAGTCGGGGCACGAAGCGGGAAAATTTTTTTATGTGGAAATATTTGAATTCTTTGTTAAAAACCATGAATTTTGATAATAATATTGCTATAGTTGACTTTGGTCAACATTTTGGGTAAACGGACCTAGACCCGTGATGTGACTATCTCGAAGGGTCCGTAAGGAAATTTGGGATCTGGGCGTATTCCCGGAATTGAAATCTGAGGTCTCATGCCCGAGTATGGAATTTTTCTGTGAAATTGTTTTGAGAAAATGCTTAAGGAAAAATGAAAAAGAAAATTTAGCAAAAGTAATGATATCGGGCTCGTATTTTGGTTCTGATGCCCGGTACAAGTCTTAAATGAGTGTTAGGCAATATCTGTAAAGTTTGGTTGAAAACGGACATCATTTGACATGTTTCGGACTAGAAGTGGAAAATTTGATTGTTTTGAACTTTGAAATGAAAATCATGAATTTTGGAGGTTGATTCTTTGATTGTGATGTTATTTTGGCGATTTGATCGCTCGAGCAAGTTCGTAGGATCATATTGAGTCAGTGTATGGTTGGTTGGGAGCCTCGAGGGCTCGGAAGTAATTCGGAGGTGGTCCGGGATGGTTTTCGCTTAGAGGAAAAATAGTTCAGGTGTTGCAGACACCAGCGCGGCCGCGACCATTTCTGTGCGGTCCGTCCAGGAGCGCGCGGCCGCGATACATTTCAGTGCGATCCGTGTGGCTGTTTTTGAGGTCAGGAATTTTAGATAACCAGTGCGGCCGCGCACCAAAACAGTGCGGTCCGCGCTGGATGGGTTCAGAGGGGCCCCACTTATTCCCCACTCGCTATGGCTGCAACACATGTTTGAGCGGTCCGCGCCACGCCCTCAGAAAGGTATATTAGTTCGAACTTCAGCCATTTTTTCACTTTTCAAAAACTCAAAACCTAAGAGGCGATTTTCCAAATGATTTTTCTTCCTTCTAAGCGATTGGTAAGCAATTTCTAACTTAATTTCTTTACTCCTTAAAATCTTTTAACATGATTTCAACTTCAATAAAAGGTTTTTACAAATGGGAATTTAGGGTTTTGGTGGAATCTAAGCTTTCAAAATTCAGTGAGTTGGACCCAATTGGAGGTCCGATTCCAAAACCAATTACATATATGAACTCGTGGGGGAATAGGTAACCTGGTCTTGGTTCGAACCTCGGGTTTTGACCACGTGGGCCTGAGGGCATTCTGAGAAGTTTGGGTAAAACTTTGGAAATTTCATTCTTATGCATTAGAATTTATTTAACTAGCATTTGTTGATACATTTGAGTAAATTGTGATTAGATATTGTTGGTTCGGGGTCGAATTCTAGAGGAAAGGCGATTGTTGAGCTTTGAGTTGCTATTTTCGGATTCGAGGTAAGTGTTTGATCTAACTTTGGCTTGAGGGAATAAGATTAGGTTAATATTTGCTACGTGCTATGTGGAGTCAGTATATAGGTATGGTGACGCTTACCTATGTGCCAGAGTCTAGCATGACCGTGAGTCATAATTGCTACTAAAATTTCGAAAGAAGGGAGTAATTGTTGTTAATTACTGGTTAAATGAACTATGAAGTGATAGTTGAGATGCAAATGAACTAGAACGGAATTTTGGTACTTTTCCCTTGCCGAGACTTATTGTTGAGCTGTTTTCCCTTGCCAGGACTTATTGTTGAGCTGTATTCCCTTGCCGGGATTTATTGTTGAGTTATTCTCCCTTGCCGGGATATTTTGTCTTGTTATATATTCTTTTCCTGTTTGGTTGTGACCATTGATTGGGTGAGGAAGAGAGAGTAAAAGCACGAAGGGTGATGTCGTGCACTATGCATTTGAGAGTAAAAGCACGAAGGGTGATGTCGTGAATTATATTTGATAGTTCTGGTGAGAAATGAGGGTAAAAGAACGAAAGGTGGTGCCGTGCAGTTGTTGATTCACTGGCGTCTCTATTTAATATTATATATTCAGTTCCATTTCTTGTTTGTTGAAGTTATAATTGAACTCTTCTATTCCCAGCATGTCCCCTCCCCATTATCTGTTTGAATTCTTGTTCTCTTTCTGTTATCACACATATTTCTGTACAGGTTGATTGTGGTAGGTCCGGTTTAGTCTCGTCACTACTTCGCCGAGGTTAGTCCGGGCACTTACCAGCACATGGGGTCGGTTGTGCTGATACTACTCTTCTATGCCTTTTTGTGCACAGGTCAGGACACAGCTTACAGACCGCAGCAGTAGTTAGGGAGTTATCCTCCAGTCCCGTCTAAGGTAGTTCGCTGGCGTACGCGGGCCCTGAGTCTCATCTATCTCTTGTAGTTTGTGTTAATTGTTTCAAAACAGACGTGTTATGTATTTCTTTCAGACTATTGTTTTAGTACTCTTTTAGTCGTCCGTGAGTAGTGACATCAGATACTGGGTAGAGGCATGTTATTAATTTCCGCACTTTATCATTGCTATAGTCGCTAAAAGTCTTCCACGTGGTATTAATTAGTTTTTTCAGTATTTATATTGTTTTATATTAAGGTTTTTGTGAAAATAATTTAAAGGTTTGGCTTGCCTAGCTTCGACAGTAGGCGCCATCACGACTCCCGATGGTGGAAAAATCTGGGTCGTGACAATTGTTTTATTAAATGGTATTGGAACTGGTTAGTTGTTATATTGGCTTACCTAGCCGGTTGGGCAATGTGCCATCACGACTAGTTGGATTTTGGGTCGTGACGAGTTGGTATCAGGTCTCTTGGTTCATAGGTTTTACAAGTCATGAGCAAGTGTCTAGTAGAGTCTTGCGGACCGATATGATGACGTCCATACCTATCTTCGAGAGGCTATAGGGAGTTTAAGATAAACTTACCATATTTCTTTCCATATCGTGCGATATCGATTCAACTTGAAGCGTAACTCTTTGAATTCCTTCCAAGAATTCGTATGTGCATGTGAGCGCTCGGTATCAGCTGTTCATCACAGGCTTGTGATTCCATGGATGAGGTGCAAGATGTGATTCGGTGTGTTGATGATGGGCCATTCTTGAGGACTTGAGGCCAGTTTTTGACTATACCTCGAACACGGGGATTTCGGTTCAGTGAGCACGTGGTTTAGACTTATACATTTAGTAGTGTCCCTATGAGGGGAGTTTGTGGCTCGATGGGTGGCTGAATGACTACGTGATGAATATGATGTGACTATGAGATGTGTTCATATGGTTTGAAAGTGACGAGAAGAGTTTGCTTGAGATGTAGAAACGACTATTGGGTGTTTGATTTTTTTCTTGATTTGACATATTGGCTCGAGTTACGGGTGTGTTGAGGGAATCTTTTATGTTGGTTAATTATGGAATGGAGTAGATTCTCATGTCTTGTTGACGAGTTCATAATTAGGAAGATTAAGTAATTGCGTAGTAGTTGTGACCGTGGAAGGATATAGAGATATCTCATTTTGAGGTAAAGCAGGTGGGTTATCTCCTGTGGAGTGTCTTGAGGTTGTGTGACCCTATATTATTTTGTAGAGAGTTATCTTTTACCGGTGAATTATATGTGTTGCAATTTGAGTTTGGATCACTTGTTGAAGTTGGCTTGATTATTACAAGGGTGAATGCAAGATTTGCAGATAATTTGAAGCATTAGATGGTTTGTGTTAGAGAAGACCATGAAGGATTCAGTTGAATCTCACTGCATATCACGACCCGAAATTCCCATCGTTAGGATCGTGATGGTTTCTAAAATTTCACTTGCTAGGCAAGCCAACATTAGAACACTTTATCCATTTTTGAATAGTATTAATTAAATAGAGAGAATGACCTGAAATAACTGCAAAAATCCAAAGTAAAATGCGGAAGCTAAAACAGCCAAACATCTGCTAAAATTCCAAGACCCAATGTCACAAGTGCACGAACTACTAGAAGAGTACATACTAGGTTCTGAAATAAATATAAAATTGTCTGAAGGAAAATATAAAACTAAATAAAATGGAGGGGAGATCCAAGATCTGCAGGCGCAGAGCAGTTGTACCTCATATCTCCGCAAAGCTGATCAATCCAAGCATACTAAAAGTTGTCGTTTGGGCTGACTCTAAAATCAGCATAATAAGTGTCGAGTGTAGTATGAGTACAACTGACCCCATATACTCTGTAAGTGTCGAGCCTTACCTCGACAATTTAGTGACGAGGCTAAGGCAGGTCACCTACACTACAACTTGAACGCAGTATGTAATAAAGGAATAACAGGAAATACGGAACAAAATAAGACAGTTAACTGAAGATAATAGCTACAGTCTCAAGAAATAAGCCTGTGACAATCAGTATTACCAATTCTTAGAGTTTCAAGTAAAAATACCGAAAACAACCACAACTCAATGAAATAGAAACACATATGTTGTTGTGATGCGCAACCCGATCCTGTTATATAAAAGTATCAGTATCATATAATTCACCTTTATTTCACCGCGTCAATCCTGTTGCGGCGTGCAATCCGATCCCACCGTATCAGTAAAAATTACCCTTATCCACCATATCAATTCACCTTCATTTCACCTATTGTGACGTGCAACCCTATCCCACCATATCAATACCAAATACTTAATATGCATAGTCAAAACAGTAATTCAAATCACAAAAACATTTATGATCAATAAATGTCAAACTTAACCAAAAAGGAAACCATGTACAACACAGGAATTCATATAGGTAATACTATACAGTAAGTCAAGTACGATAATTGACAATTAGAAGGTGCAAGTAACTCATCTAATGCAAGTAGTAGTCTATCATGAAAATATGAAAGGATATGACATTATTAACATAAGAAAATATTGATTAACATGTAGCAAATAAGCATGGAAGGCATTTGGAACATGTAACATTTAAGACATAGAAGGAGATAATAAAGAAAAAGTAGAAAAGTCAGGGAAAACAGGTAATTCGGTGGCGTATATGCCGCAACACATGAAATTCACATAGCACATAGTATGGGTTCCTAATTCCCTCAAGTCAAGGTTAAACTCAACACTTACCTCGCTTGAAAGTTCAACTCAAATCTCAACCACAATTTTGATTTTCAAACAAGCCTCCGAACAAACAAAATTTAGCAAATTACCAACCAAACGATTCAAAATAAGACTCAGGAATCACCCATGATTGAAAAAGATTCAATTTAGGTCATTATTGAAAAAGTCAACTCCCGGACCCATTTGGTCAAACCCCCAAATTCAGACCAAGACCCTATTACCCATCCACCCGAGCCAAGTTATGTACTTTATTTTAAAATTCGATCTCAATTTGAGATCTAAATCCCAATTTCTTTTTACAAAATCCCTAATTCTACACAAACCTCCAATTTCTACCATGAAAATACTAGATTTTAGGTTGAAATCTCATGAAATATAATGAAAGATTGAAAGAAAATAGGTTAAAATCACTCACCAGAAGAACTCTTCGTAAAATCGCTTCTAGGGTTTACTAGTTTTGAAATTTTGAAGAATTAAAAATCTCGTTTAACTCATATATGTTCTGTTGAAGATGTCGCAATTGCGACCAGGGCTTCGCAATTGCAAACCCCTACAAATGCAAAAAATAATTCGCAATTGCGATGTCTTCATACCTTTGCTTTCATTGCATTTGTGATGAAATGTTCGCAAGTATGAACTATGGTCTCCCCGCAAATGCGGCCTCCTAACCGCAATTACAATCCTTGCTTACTCAGGCCTTCTTCGAAAATGTGAACCTGATAGGACTTTGGGTTATTCACAAATGCGAACAACGACCTAACATTTGCAAGATCAGAGACCAGCAACAGAACCAAATGCACCAGCTATGTTTTCTAAGGACAAATTCACTACGTAGCCTATCCAAAACTCACTCGAAACCTCGGAACTCTAAACCAAATATGACCCCAAGTCTAAAAAAATCATACCAACTTGCTCGCACGATCAAATCGCCAAAATAACACCTAGAATTACGAATTTGGATAACAAATCAAATAAAATTTTCAAGAAAACTCATGAACTTTATTTTAACAAATAGATATTCGAATTACGACAAACTAACTATGTTTCTCACCAAATTTGACAGACAAGTTATAAATATAGTAATGGATCTATATCGAGTTCTGGAACCAAAATACAGGCTCGATATCGATAAAGTCAAACATTGGTCAAACTTTTAGATTCATCAAACCTTTAAACCTTAATTTTTCAACAAAATATGATAACGCGAGCCAGTGACATCCGAATTCAATTCCTGGCATATGCCGAAGTCCCAAATCACGATACAGACTCACCGGCACTGTCAAAATATAGATTTGGCTCCATTTACTAATATTGTTGACCGGTGTCAATTTAAATGGATTTTAAGGCAAATTTTTAATATTTTATCGGTTTTTAAAATAAAAGCTTTCCGAAAAATACCCGGACTATGCACACAAATCGAGAAAGACATGAATAATATATTTGAGGCATCAAAACACATAAATATTTCAATGATATTGTTATAAAACTTGATTCCAGCTAGATTCATAATTCCTAATCTCCATCCTGTCGATCAGCTCCACCACATTTAGGAGTCAAAAGTATATTAGCATAATTTAACGTAGCAATTAAGCATATTATTAATGATAATATGAGAATATCAGTAACTGTGAAAGAAGTTAAAATGAGAGGAAAAGAAACACAACTTGGTTTAATTCTACTCCATGAAATGGAGAATCGATAAGCATTTATTCCAAGAGATGTCATTCTATCAATGTCTTCCTTCCATAACATTCGTTAAAATAGATTAAAGACACAACATATATGTTTCAAATGTCAAACTAAAAAATAGGATGTAATTTAGTACCACGTAGCGATGGTTATGGTCGTCAGCTATGTCTCAACTTTCTCTTTTGGGTATCCTCCCTGAATCAATTTAAGCACAAAATGCAGAATCAATGGGCAACACCAAAACGAGCGTTGTAGTCAAAGCAGTCTTGAGCTTCTAAAATCTTAACTAACACTCGCCCGACCATCTGAACAGGACATCTTCCTGCGTTAATGGGGCTGCTATAGATAAAAATCCCTTCACAAACCGGCGATAATAACCTGCCAAACCCAGGAAACTCCGAATCTCTGTAGCTGAAGTTGGTCTAGGCCATTTCTGAACTACCTCAATCTTCTTAGGATCTAAATTTATGCCCTCTACCGATATAGCATGTCAAAAAAAGCGACTAAGTCTAACCAAAACCAACACAATGAAAACCTGGCATATAACTAGCTATCTCTCAAAGTCAGAAGCATAACCCAAAGATGCTGCTCATGCTCATCTAGACTGCGAGAGTATATCTAGATATCATCAATGAATACGGTACACATGGTTCATTAAATCCATGAATGTTGCTGGGGCATTTGTCAACCCAAATGACATCACTAGAAACTCATACTGCCCATACCAAGTCCAAAAAGTCGTCTTAGGATCATCGGATACCCTAATCATCCACCGATGGTAGTCAGACCTTAAATCAATCTTCAAAAACACTTTGGCATCCCGAAGCTGATCAAATAAGTCATCAATCCTCAACAGATACTTATTCTTGATAGTGACCTTGTTCAACTGCCAATAGTCTATACATATCCTTATCGATCCATCCTTCTTCTTCACGAACAACGAAGGCGCACCCCAGGGTGAGATACTAGGTCTAGTGAAACCCTTATCAAGCAAATCTTGTAACTACTCCTTGAACTCCAACGAGGACAAAAGCTATGGCAGAATAGCAATGGGTTGAGTGCCAAGAGCCAAATCAATATAGAAATTAATATCTCTGTCAGGTGGCATCCCCGGAAGATCTGCAGGAATCACATTTGGAAACTCGCAAACAATTGAAACTAAATTCATGAAAGGAACCTCCTTGCTAGTATCGTGAATATAAGCCAAATAAGCTAGATATCCCTTCTCGACCACATATCGAGCCTTAACATAGGAGATAATCATGCATGTAGAATGGCCAGGAGTCTATCTCCAATCTAGTTGAGACAACTCCGTCATGGCTAAGGTCACCTCTTGGCATGACAGTCTAATATATCATGATAAGGTGACAATCAACCCATACCTAAGCTAACATCGAAATCTACCATATCTAGAAGTAGAAGATCTATGTTAGTCTCAAGACTCCCTATAGAAATAATACACAAGTGATAGACATGATATACAACAAAGGAATTTGCCACAGGCATGGACACATACACAGGAGCACTCAAAAAATGACGAGGCACAACTAGATATGAAGCAAAATAGGATGACATATAGGAATAAGTGGATCCCTGATCAAATAGAACTGAAGAATCTCTATCCTATGATAACAACGTCAGATGACTGGGCCTCAGGCCTAGCTAAGAAAGCATAACATCGGGGCTGGGCCCCACCACTCTAAACTAGATGTCTAGGATGGCCTCTAGTTGGCTAATCTCTACCTCTGGCTGTCTGACCCCTACCACTAGCTGTCTGAGCGAGCGGTGGAGCAACTACTGCAGGAATTATTGCACGAGAGGCATGTTGTTTCACACTACCTTGTGAAATGGGGAAAAATCTAGAAATGTGCCTCAGATTATCACAACTATAACAAGACCTTGGATGTTGTGACTGCTGACCGTGGAACTGACCCTGACGACCTGGATAACCACTCAGATAACTCTAGACGGAGGTGCGCTGATAGGAGCTGGTGGTGCATTGTAGGCTGGCTGTCCCGAATGAGGCACGTAAGGACCACGAATCCCTGAAGCATTGTGGGACATCTGAGGCGCTAGATAAAATGGCTTGGGAGGATAACCTCTACCGAAATCACCCATGCCTCCAGATGAAGCACCGCTGAAACTACTGGAATGACCGGGCCGCTTATTTGACATTGACCCCCTCACTTGAACACGAGCCAACTTGATATGTCTGGCAATATCAACTGTTGTTTGGAAGGAAATATCACTCCCTATCTCCTTTACCATCTAAAGCCTGATAATATAAGTAATCCCACCAATGAATCTAATCACTCACTCTCTCTCTCAGTAGGAAACAATATAATAGCATGGAGAGCTAGGTCCACAAATCGAGACTCGTACTGGGTAATACATATACTACCCTACTGGAGACATTCAAACTGCCTACGATACTCCTCTTTTAGGGTGAGAGGAATGAATTTCTCTAGAAATAGTTGTGAGAACTGGTCCTATTGTAAGTGCAGGTGACCCAGCTGGTCTAATCAGTGTATAATCTCTCCACCATCTATATAGGGAACCAGACATCTAAAATGCTGCAAAATCGACCCCATTTGTCATAATTATACCCATGTTCTGTAACACCTCGTGGAAATGGTTTAGGAAATCCCGTAGGTCCTTAGAATATGCACTACTGAAATGAACAAGAAAGAGCTTGGTGAACTTATCCAACCTTAACATAGCCTAGGAAGACAAAACGCACCTATCACCATCATGTGCCTCAATAACCGGCTGAACTACACTAATTGGCGGGGCTACAGGAGTCTGAAACAGGGAAGCTATCTGCTCCGGAGTGAGAGTAGAGAGAGTTTGTGCCCTCCTCTAGCTCGAGAGATGGATGGTGCTACTGAAAAGGTACTGGTATGGGACACATTCTCCATAAGAACTAGTAAACGGACTAGAGCAATTTGGAGTGGCTATGAATCCCTCCAGGACTGGAGGTGGTCCGACGGGTACAATCTGAGCTAGAACCTCCTCCTCAAACTCTACTTGAGGCAGCATTGTGGGTGCTGCATCTCAATCCATAGGTTGAGCTCGGCCTTGGCCTCGACCTTTGCCCCTAGTCATAGATTCCACAAGGGGCTCCGGCTCCGGCCCAGCTCTAGATGCAGTTCGTGTTCTCTCCATACATGAGAGAACAAGAATATAAGGGTTCAATAATCAATGATAGAATAAAATTGCGTGATAGAGTAAGAAAGAAGATATGTTTTTCCTGAACTCCATAGCCTCCAGAAGATAAGAACAGATGTCTGGATACCTATCCTACAGACTCTAGTAAGCTTGCTTGTGACTCGTGAGACCTAGGCAACCTGGTGCTTTGATACCAACTTATTGTCACAACTCCTTTTTCACGAGGGGATAGTGAATTTTTCCAATTAAGGTGACAATTATCGAAATCAGATTATTTATTAGTCTCAGAGTAGCCACTTGGAATAATTATTAGGGTGTCCCAAGTCACTGATTTATGTTAAATCCCAAATAGAGGAAGTTTAACTGTATTGTAAAGTCTGCGAAATCAGAAGATCGTATAAAGAATTCTGTTAACCGGGAGAAGGTGTTAGACATTTTCAGATTTCGTGGTTCTAACACGCTCGCTTTAACAACACTTGACTCAATTGGATTGTTTACTTACATGTTTCAAGAACCTACTTATATTTACCATTTTTAATAATGGTGTTTACGGATTTAGTCTTTGAAACGGACTAGATGTATGTAAGTATGTTTTATTTGGGCGCTAAAATTATGTCACGCGTATGTGTACACAATTGGTCCAATTTATTAATGTTAAGTTTGTTTAGCCAAAGTAACGCGAATGTGCACCTTGATTTATTTGTGGAAATCATACTTATGTCACACGAATGTGTACACGATTACAATAGTAATTTAAAGAATGCGTCTAAAGCATTTCTACGAATATTCAATTTTTAAATCGTAATTATATCACGTGAATGTGTACAAAATAACAACAATTTAATAAGTTAAGCCGCACGTAAAGCATTCTACATATTCGTGAATGAACTAAATTCCTAAACTTATTTGAGACTTATGGACAAACGACGAGATCCCATCGGTGGCTTAACACTTGAGAATATAATTTTCCTAAGTATGAAATGTGAGAGATGTTTATTTAACTAATTGATTTGTTTCTTCACATTAGTTTGCGCGATGTACAATAATCATAAGAGCAAAGTTTGAATTAGTTAACGGAAGGACAAACTAATGAGCATTTTGTAAATTTTGATTTAACAAAGGCCAAACTCGAATTTGGGCCTCATCTAGGGCTGAACAGCTGGCATGCCTGCTAGTGGTCATGTGAAGCCCATTTGGATTCCTACCAATAGAGTCCAAATCCATAAACTTTAAAGAGCCTAGTCATTAAAATAAAAAAGACGACCAAAATTACAAAACCAGAGTAGAGATAAATGAGTTATCTACAAAATAAAAAAACAAGTTATATGTCACTGCAGAAATTATTTTTAACATGGATCAACATTTAAAGAAGAAATCAGATTGCAATAGGTGTTGTATCAACTCTGCGGTGATTAAAGGATCATAAACTTCCTTAAGCTTAAGATATAAACAACTCAGTAGTAAGCAGAGAAACATCAATGAACTCCCAGAACGAGCCTCAACCTCAGTTCGAAATTATGTTGAGAAAAACAAAAGTTGATGAAGAAAAAAACAAACTTCTGAAGCTTATATGAGTGAACATCTATGAAAATGGAGGGTTCGTATGTGTTTTTTTAAATGCAGATCTTCTTGAGCCCCTGAAATGAGTGTGTGAGTGAGTTTATATAGAGTATGAGTGTGTTAAGGGATAGGGAATAATCTGGAAAGGTACATACCCTAAAAATAAGGAAAAAAATATCTTTCTTTAACCAATTGTGTGTACAACTATCTCTGTACTAAGGGTGCAAACGGCCCGGGCCTGAATCGGAACCGGACCGGGACCGCGGTCCTGGTGGGCCGGTCCTGGCGGTCCCGGGCCTGTCGGTCCCGGGCCTGCCGGTCCATTAAGCCTGTGACGGGCCGGTCCATTTGCTGCGAACTGCCAGGCCCGAAACCGCCAGGTCCGAGACC
Source organism: Nicotiana benthamiana (assembly GCA_034376525.1). Lineage (NCBI taxonomy): Eukaryota > Viridiplantae > Streptophyta > Magnoliopsida > Solanales > Solanaceae > Nicotiana > Nicotiana benthamiana. Next base: position 32,122,726 of record CM067337.1, read on the forward strand.
GCCAGGCGGGCATAGGCCGGTCCTGGCGGGCCCAACGGCTCTTTTTTTTTTTTTTTTTTAAATTTTAAAAATTCAGTAATGGCTCTTTGCAAAAGTAGCCGTTTGAAACTTTGTAAAATAGTCATTTGGCCCCCAAACTTTAATTTAACCCCAAACTTTATATAATTACAATTTTTCTCATATATCAACTATAAATACCCCCTTATTCTTTCATTTTTATTCACCAATTCATCAATATCTCTCAATCTCTCTTTCAATCTTTCTACTACAATTGCTTAATTTATTGTTGAAAATTCGTGAAAAATTGTGAAGTTGTTGAATTGAAGTTTTCAAGTGTTCAACGATTTCAATTTTCAAGAAGTTGTTCGGCAATCCGGTAAACTCGTTTCAACTCTTAGGTTTTAATAATATATTTGGGTGTTGTTTAGTTTACATAATTCTAATTAGTATGGCATTTTCTTTGAAAAAAATATTCGGTAAAGAAAAAAGTAAAACCGGTGAAAGTAGTGGTCATAATACTACCTTTTCCCCGGCTCCCCGACCTACAAATGATAAGCAAGTTGAAAGTAGTCGCCAACCTAGATGTCCTACTCCGCCTCCCGTAATGCTTGATAGTGATCACCCTTATTTTCAATTTACCGATAGTGAATTTCTACATGATGTTGCAGTAGGTGATAGATTAGATGATGAAATTATGAATGCTCTTTATCCTAATGAACCTATCTTTGAGAAAAATGAGGATGATAATGATGATGATGAAACCCAAGCGCCAGATTTAGACAATACACATACTAGTCCTGTTCATAACTCAAGTAATGCACCGGCACACCCACCTGTAGAAACTCCAACTTTTAGTAGACAACCTGCTAAACATGCAGAAACATCATTAGTTTGGCATTTTTTTACTCAAGAGAACAAAATAAGGCTAAGTGTAAAACTTGTGGGAAAGTACTTGTTCATAAATTTACTGGAGACCGTAGCGGCACAGGTAGTTTGGTTAGGCACATAAAAATACACCCTACAGATAGGGCTAGATTTTTTCAAATGCAAGCGCAACAAAAGGGGACAAGTGTAGATTCTGCGGTTAACCCTAGTACCAGGTTCAAATCTAGTTCAACCAGGAATTAACATTGTCACCGGAGGTATTTTATATTACGATCCAAATAGAGATCGTGAAGAATTAGCAAAAATAATTACTGTTATGTGCTTACCTTATATTTTTGCTTTATATTAGAAGAGTTTATAATCCTACTTATAAAGGTTGGCCTCGTGCAACAGTTAAGGCCGATATTTATAAATTCAAACATGAATATGAACAATATTTGCGCTATTTATTTAGTCATATGCCTAATCGGATTTCTATTACTACTGATATTGGTAGAAGTAATAATGACTGTGATTATCTAACTGTTACAAGTCATTGGATAGATGAGGACTGGACAATGCAAAGACGTATAATTGCATATAGAATAATTAATTTACGTCACACGGGTAGGTTTATAGCTAACACTGTTTCGGATATTTGTAGATATTTTTGCTTTAGCGATAAAATAACGGCAATTTATATGGATGCTTCTAATAATACTAGTGCAATAGGAATGCTTACAAAAACACTAAATCCTGCATTTAGTAATATTTTCCATGTTAGATGTATTTGTCATATTTATCATTTAATTGTTGGTGATGGCATGCGAATTTTAAACATAGAAATTGAAAAGGGTTGAATGGCTCTTAATTGGCTATTTTATTCAAACCGTAGAACTAGACTTATGGAGTATTTTAAAAATGTATATGGCCTTAGAGAAAGAAAGGTTCCTAAACCTTACCTGACTAGGTGAAATTGTATGTACGAAAGTTTAGTAGTTGCGTATGAATATAGAAACCCAATTAGTGCAACGTTTAATTCTCGGGTAGGTGGTGAGGATGATGATGAATGCTTACTACACAAGATTGGACGAATGTTAAAATTCTTTTAGATTTTTTAGAACATTTTCAAGTTGCTACAAATGCATTTTCTGGGCAATATTATCCTACTATTCAAACTGTTTAGTTTATATTGCCGCACTAGCTGACTTGTTTATTGAATTTGGCAAGGGTGGGGATATTTATGAACTTGCTATAAATGAAATGAAATAAAAATTTAAAAAATATTTTTTCCCTATCCCTGCTATTTTTTGTGTAGCTGCAATGTTAAATCCTACAGTGAAATTGGGAGGTCCTCATTTTTGGTATTCTAATATTTATAAGGCTTTAGATCTTTCAGACGAGAAAATTGCTACACTTGCTGATGCAAAAGCAGCAATTAAAATTCATGCTCAAACTGTTTATAATGCTTATAAAGTTGTGTTAAAGCATGCTAGGCCAAACATTTCAACCCCTAATTCGTCTAGCTCACAATCATCTAAAAGAGCTGCGGGCTTAACAGCTCATAAATCTTGGAAGGAGTTCCGGGGTTCTCAAGGTGATAATTATGATGAAATTTCACATCTAAGTCAATGGAAATATATTTTCCGGTTCTTGCAAGGATGGATCGGGATGTTTTATCAATTCAAGCTTCAACTGTTGCATCATAGAGATCTTTCAGTCAAGCAAGACTACAAATCGGTGATCATAGAGCTGCGATGAGGGAGAGCTTGAAAAAATCGGTGCTTTTTAGAGATTGGATCCGCGCAGAAAGAAGAAACTTTGAATTGCAGAATCGCAATCGGCGATAGATGAAGCTTATGAAGAAATGATAGCGGAACTTTCGGAGGATTCAGGATTCGGCTTTGCCCGGAAGTGGTGATGAACAAGCTTTGTTTCCACCACCACCAACACAACCTCCTCCCAACCTTGACGGATTTATGAGATTTGTTAGAGATATAATGTAGAATTGTAGATTATGATGTAACTTGTACATTGGCACATCTTCTTTTAGTTTTTTTTTTCCTTTTAATGGTGGTATTAGTACATTGTTGTGCTCATTCCATTGGGGGAAGGAAGACTAAGAAAGATATGCCATTTTGGTCAATAAAAATTATAAGACATATCCTTGAATATCTTTTTTCTCAATATTTCTTTGTCTTTACTTCGATATGTTATCCTTGAATATATATATATATATATATATATTTTATGTAGTATATATTGTATGTTATATATATATATATATATATATATATATATAGATATATAGATATATATATATATATATATATATAACATACAATATATACTACATAAAATATATAGGAGAATATATATACATAACGTACAACCTAAACTACGAGAAAATATATAAGTAATAACATATATACATAAGATACAATATACTAATTACAACAACACAATATATACATAATATACAATATATACTAATTACTACAACACACTGTATACATAATATACAATATATATTACTACAACACAATATATACATAATATACAATATATACAAATTACTACAACACAATATATACATAATATACAATATATACTAACTACTAATACACAATATACAGTGAAATATATATTATATATACTATACTAATAACTTAGTACACCTTATAAAATATATTCTACACCATATAAAATATATTCTACACTATACTAATAACTACTATTCAAGATATTGCCTTAAAAACCGTCAGGCCCGCCAAGCCCATGACCACTGTGGGCTTAGGCCCGTCACGGGCCGGTCTCAACCTGTAGGACCGCCAACCCAGGAACGCCAGGCCCGGCACACGAAGCCCGGGACCGCGAAGCCCGATCCGTCAGGCCCGTTTAGACCCGGGCCGGAATACACCCCTACTCTGTACTAGAACCTTCTTCTATTCTTATATGAGGTTTCCTTAATCTTACTTTTCAATTGGCCCCCTTAAGCTCTGTATATTACTCTTCTCACAACCCAAATCTTTTTTACATTGAACTTAAAACCCCACAATTTCATAAACCAAACCTGCTAAAAGGAAACTCTTTGGCAGATGAAATGACTAGAATGTGAAATCAAAATCTATACCATTAAATAAACATCGGACTAATCCGTCACAAACAGAATTAATAACCAACACTTAATTATGCTAATTAATATTGGCTTTAAGCATATAATTAACTAATCGACAAAATAGGAATGCATAACTCTAATTATTAAGGAAATATACTATTCCGATTAATCCTTAATCAAACAAATAAAGATACTAAAAATGCTCTTGACTGATGACAATAGAACAAACAACAATACAAAGAAAGAATAAAGAAATAAAATAAAACAAAGTGAAGGCATGATAGAATGATGCTGCTGAACATGAACTAATTTGAACAATTAAAACTAACATAAAAATTAATCAAAACTAATGACATATTGACAGAGGGAAGAGATAGTTCTCCAACATATTGTTAGGAGAAAAGGGATTTCCGGCAAGCCGTAAAATTGCCACACACACTGGCCGAATTTCTCCTTGCGAGCCGGTTTTGGTATGCACCAAATATCTCCTACCCGCCCGACAAAAAGAGAAGCGAGGCAAGGCAAGGATGAACTATGCGATCCAAAGGAGCTTGACCAAGGTTTTGTGGCCATAAAATCAGCAAAATCGCGGCTGGTCAAATGAGCCAAAATTAATCACAAATCAAACAAAAGGAAAACTTTAGGGTTTCTGTGATTTACAAATTTGGAATTCATGGAGATTGGGAAATTTTTTGGGAAAATTAATGAGGGAATTGGACTGAGGGGAGGATGGAGGTTGTAGCGTATGAGTTTGGGGCTATTTGGTGACGTGACGCCCCCGTGTGCGATTTCTGGGAATGACGGTTGGCGGGAGTTCAGACAGGGTGAGAGAAGCGAGTTATGTAAGAGTTTTTGGGTTAAGGGGAGGGGTATGGTCCAACAATTAAAAGGGAATTGGGGGGATAGTTGCGGACCGTTAAACCATATAGGATCAACGGTGAGAATTACGAGTTACTAAAACGATATCGTTTTGGATCCTAAAGACTGGATCGGGTACGGAAATTTGGATTGGGTGAATTTGACTTGGGACTCTTAGTCTCTTTTCTCCATCTTCTTTTATTAAATTTTTAAAACTAACCAATCCACTGTATATTCCAAATTAAACCTATTTTGTTGCAATTAGGCTATTGACTATAATTTAAATAATCATTATACAAAAAATTCATGCAAAGTAACTAATATTTTTGTTGTGATTTCATGTATTAATTATGCCACTAATATGTAATTAAATCCTAAAAGTTCAATTAAAACCTAAAATGACATGAAATTGAAATGTGACAATTTTTATTGGGTTTCTATAATTTTAAGATATTAAGTATACGTGAAAATGCAGCTAAATGCAAACAAACAGATCAAAAGAAAATTTCTAAAATTCTATAAATTCAAAATATTAGATTTTTTTGGATGTCGTGCGAGCATTTTCGTCGGGCAAGTATCACGTAGTCATAGCTGCCCTATTTGCTCGGAAATACGAAGAAGTTTTAGGCAGAGATAAAGTGAGCAAATACAAACAATTTTTGCCCGTTTGGATACACAATGAGAAGCGTTTTAAAGAGCTTTGACCAAACTTTATTTCGGAGGTTGCCAACATAACCTTGGCTATAAAGGTATCAGATCAGTATAGTTCTGAAAGTTTTGGTAGCTAGGACTATCGAAAAGCTGTGATTTCACCGTTGTTCCTGTTGCTAGTACTTGCTGAACTCCTTATTAAAAAAATCAATGTGAAAAGAAACTAAGCAAATCTATCAACTATGTGTTACAAGATTCCTATCTATAGGTCTTCAGAAACTTGATCTTGAGTCTTATAGAGTTTTGATGTGGATCCCAAACTGTCGACTCGCATTCTTGAGGCGAGCCTGCTACATTCAACTTGAATTAACCCTATTCTTCAGGCAGACTCCTACTGTTGATTTGAAACTTGAAATGAATATTGCAATGAATTCCCTCGTTCTCCAGGTGGGTGCTTGCCACTGACTTAAAACTTGAAATGAATTCTCTCATTCTCTAGGTGGGCGCCTACCACTAACTTTAAACTTGAAATGAATTCCCTCGTTCCCCAGGTGGACACCTGTCAGTAACTTAACACATTAAAATGAATTCCATCATTCTCAAGGGGGCGTCTGCCACTGACTTAAAACTTTGAAATAAATTCCCTCATTCTCCTGGTATGAGCCTGCCGCTGACTATAAACTTGGAATAAATTCCTTCATTCTCCAGGTAGGCATCTGCCACTAACTTAAAACATTAAAATAATTCCCTCGTTCTCTAGGTAGGTGCCGGCCACTGACTTAAAATGCTGAAATTAAATCCCTTGTTCTCCAGGTGGGATACTACCACTAACTTAAAACTTGAAATGATTTCATTCATTTTCCGGGTGGGAGTCTGCCACTGACTATAAACTTGAAATAAATTCCCTCGTTCTCCAGGTGGGCACCTGCCACTGACTCAAAATATTGAAATGAATTCTCTCAGTCTCCGGGAGGGTTTCTGCCATTACAACAAATATAGACAAAATAAAAGAAACTTTTCATCCCCAGTTTGGTACCAGGAACATCCGTGAGTGTTAATCGAATCCTGTTTTCCAAAATAGTTATAAGAATTTAAAAGCTAATCCCATTATCCAGAAGGGTCCGAAAACTAAAAGATAATTCCATTATCCAGGAGCGTTCAGAATACTCAGAAGCTAAATTTCATTATTCGAGGAGGTGCTTTAAACTTAAAACTAAATTCCGTTATCCATGAGAGGTTCTGAAAACTTTAAATTAAATTTCATTATCTAGGAAGGTCCTGAAAAGTCAAAAATGAACTTATCTGAATTATGCTTCCCTTATGGAGGGTTTCTGTAAAGCCAAACAAAATTTCCTGCCCCTGTTTCAATCAAAGATAATCTCGTAAGTTTGAAAATGTGGTGGTTAGTTTGTGGCGTCCTTGCTGAAGGTGTCTTCTTCCACCACTACCATGTTTCATTCTGATTGGCTGCTTTGGACAAACAAAGAATTATTTGACCTTCTGGTCAAACCTTGACCACAAAAAGAGCCTCTGAATTTGAATCCCTTACACTCAACTTGTTGTATGGCATTTTTATTCTGACAATTATTGAACCTCTGAATTTATTCAAAATTCACGAATCACTTGACCATCTAAACTTCAATCACCACCACATTGCTCATCTGACTCATGTTACTTGTGATGTACTTGGCCAAATTTTGCTTCGTGCGGTTTTAAAAAAGGTGGTAATGGATTTTGAAGTCCTTTCTTGCTTGTTTAAACAAAGGCGAACTTGGCAGAGACTAAGAAAAATAGACCCAAAAAAAATGAAGCGAAGTGACTTCGAAAATTAGAAATAAAGAGGAAAATTTTGAACAAAATGACTATTTGAAGAAGAATGGAAAAGAGACTTATTTGAGTGAAACAGCTGGCTCCAATGATCATGACATGCATTTCGGATTGATCAGCCTAATCCATCTAACTAGTCACATTTCAGTTCATGTGATATCTTCATACTTCAAAAATCGAGATTTCCAGAATCCAATTCTCTATAGAGTCACGAACCTCATTCGGCTTGTGATGACTCAAAAGGTTTTAACCAGCAAACCTCTCTCATTTATTTTTCTCTCAACTCAACATCGCCTTACGGTGCCGGTGAAGTTTTTCACCAATAAGACTTTCTCATTTTGAATGTTCTTTATGCCTATGAACAAAGTTTTACCCATGATGTGAATCATACCTCAGACTCGCTTGACTTAGAATCACCAAAGATTGATAGGATTGTCTTTCTTTGGATCGTAGTATACGCTTGTGGACAGGGTTAAAAAGAAAGTGTGGCATGCATGCTCGAAACAGCTTAAGATGAAATGGTTCAAAATTAAAACTTTTGGAATCAGATCTTCTGCAAAAGCAAAACTTCTGCCCCAGTTACTTTTGGTTTGGGGAATTTTGAATTTTTATTTTAAGGGGACCAAATCATGCGAGGCTGTCTACATATCTTTTAAAAGGAATCAGGTCGAACGCAGTTCAAACAAAATGTGATTTTGTTTTTGTTACTTTTTCTTTTGCTTTTTTTTTCTTCTTCTTTTTCTTTTCTTTTTTCTTTCTTTTTCTATTTTCTTTCCTATTTCTAACTCTACTTGTGATTCTAAAAGAGGGATATAAAAGAAAATAAATAAGGCTAAAAAAAGGATAAAAGTATTTGGATAGCAGAATGCCTTCGTCATTACAATCTCTGAAATATGCCAAATACAAATAACGTAGTTGAAGACAAGCACATAAATCATTCATAATATCTCTTGATGCATCATAATTGATATCTAAATATACACATTTTCCTTCTATATATGTTAAATACAAAGCTCCATTGGGTAAGACTCGTGTCACATGAATGGCCCCTGCTTGTTTGGGTCAAACTTGCCTTTTGTTTCTACCTGATGTGGAAGGATGCGTTTCAATACTAGATGGCCCACTTCAAATTTTTGAGGACGCGCCTTCTTTATGTGTGATCTTGCCATTCTCTTATGATACAATTGAAAATGACATACCGCTGTCAATCTTTTCTCATTAGTCAAACTCAACTACTCTAGCCGGGTTTTGTCTCACTTGTCATCAGTAAATTCAGCTACGCAACAATCCAAAGGGATTGAATTTCAGTTTCCGCAAGTATGACTGCCTCAGTTCCATACACCAACAAAGAAGGAGTTACACCTACTGAAGTGCGAGCAATAGTGCGATAAGCTAGTAAAGCAAAAGGAAAATTTTAATGTCATTTCCTAGAACCTGACACCATCTTACGAAGTATATTCTTTATGATCTTGTTAGCAGTCGCAACAACTCTGTTTTCCTTGTGGTGATACGGAGTGGAATTTCAATGCATAATCTCGAATTTTTGGCCTACCTTTTTCATCAATTGATTGTTGATATTAGGAGCATTGGCTATGACGATTACCCTGGGGATTCCGAACCGGCAAATGATATTGAATGAACAAAATATGCCACTACCTTCTTGGTCACAAATTTGAATGTTACAGCTTCGACCCACTTGGTAATGTAATCAATGGCCACCAAAATAAACCTATGTATGTTCGATGCCTCCGGCTCAATTGGTCCAATAACATCAATGCCCCTGTCAACTAAAGACCAAGATGCAAACATTGTGAGTAACTCAAATGGCATTGAATGAATTGAACCAACGTCCACCTGCCATTGATGACATCTGCGAATAAAGCTGATGCAATCTCGTTCCATGGTGAGCCAATAATAACCTTCTCGAAGTATCTTCTTTTCCAAGACACACCCACTCATATGCGGCCAGTGAACTCCAAAATGTACCTCGGCCATGATAGTCGAAGAATTTTTAGAATCTATGCACCTCAGTAATCCAAGATCTGGAGTCCTCTCATACAAGACTGCCCAACATAAGAAAAAATGCCACTATGGAATCAAAGCGACGATGAATTTTCTAGGTACTCTGATTTTGTTTATTGTTATGCCCTTTTTCGGATTTCTCAAATCCAACTTAGTGCCCAAATCTGGAATACAATAAGTAAAAGGAACAACATCTTTTGTTCACATTGGTATACTTCATTTACTAACTGATATTCAGGAGATCGAAGAATTGTGCACAGAGGGAGCCCTTGGGAATATAATTTGCCGACTTCTCAAGTCCCTACCAAAACTAATATATTTCCTCCCAAGTAGGAGTAAGTTCAAAATTAAAGAAGCGAAAAATGTTTTGGGCAGGATCAAGGTTACCAACGCCTTAATTAGATCATCTGATGCTTTGATTTCTACAATGTTTCTAATGGAACGCAGATGCCTTTTTACCCAATCCTGGCCATCTTTATCTAAATCATACCACCACATTTGAAGATGCAGCGGAGCCTATTCAATGACCATTAGTGACGGGTTGTGGATAGTGTTTATTTGTACATGTGGATGGTTAGGTTTAGGGATGACACTGGCGGACTCTTTCGCAAAGCAAGTTTTCAACTTTCTAAGGAAAAAATCAAAGGAGTGTGGCCACCTATGTAATATTAGCAAAAGTGGTTATTTTTTAAAACCAGGCCTCTTCACAATTTCAAATAAAGTTTGAGGGCGGAAAAGGGCACTTTATGAAAAAAGTGATGTCCCATTGACAAACACTTCCATTCTTTGCGAGAATAGCCCTTCAACAATTTGAAGATGTTTTGAGGTTGTTCTGGCAAAAAAGGATCAAGACGCAACCGAAGTTGGGTCAATTTATTCCTTTGACCAAAGCACTAGACATATTCATTTTTATTTTTTGTTATTTTTCCAAAAGTGAGGCCGAACCCAATGTAGATTGCTACGCGTCTCACATCCGGTGAGAATCATATCTGCGTAGTTCGGTCAGTTTTGACATAGTCGGGAAAAACATATTATTGACTCATTTTGAAATGACTCTTTTTCTTTAGTTTTCATCATTTTTTCATTTTTTTAGAAAACTTGGCAGAGTTTTGGGACATTTTAAAATACCAGGGTTTTTAGAATCGGGCTTAATTTCTCTCCTGCATCGCTCATGATTTTTCTCTTGATTTTCTTTACCTAGCCAATCAACATGCGAGCCAAAGCAAATAAATGTACAAATAACAGGTAAGATGTATCAGAATGGTATTTTATTTCGGGTACATCTGTCCTAGGCGAATCCCAACCCTGTATTGAGTCCCCAATGTCAAATGCATGTGATGCAAGCAAACATTTCTAGTAGGGATCCGACCTGAGGTTATGTTATTCTAGGTTTTAACCTGGGGGTGTGTTCTAGTCATGACTTACCCAACTGGACAGCTCGAGCCGAGGTGGGGGAAACGTACTGGGAGCACGAAAGTCTACCCGGCCTAGTTGCTGACCCAACCTCATTCTATTTGGCATGACTTCCAACAGAAAAGTGGTCCACGCGTACTTGTGCATCATATTTTTAGAAGACTCAGAAAAGGGATGTAAGAAGATAGTTTATGCAGTTCAAATAATATCAAAGCGGTAAATGAGCAGCAATTAGCATGTTAGGCCCATAAACACGGTAATATCAATAAACAATAAAGCTAAGTGTAGATTACATTCCAAGCTCGAATTATGAACCCTGAATAAGCGTTTCTGAGTTCTGTCCCCAGCAGAGTCGCCAGAGCTATCACACCTTCTTTTTCCCAAGGGGATAGGGTATTTTTCCAATTAAATTGACAATAATCGAAATGAGATTATTTATTATATTCAAAGTCACCACTTGGGATAATTATTAGGGTGTCCAAAATCACTAGTTTATTTTAAATCCCAAATCGAGAAAGTTTGACTTTGTTTTAATGTCTGTAAAATCTAGCAGATCAGGTAAGAAATTCTTTTAGCCTAGGAAAAGGTGTTACGCACTCCCGAATTTCGTGGTTCTAGCATGATCGCTTTAATCACACTTGGCTTAGTTAGATTGTTTAATTACATGTTTTAAGCACCTACGTATATTTATCCTTTTTACCACTTTTAATTATTTTGTGTATGGATTTAATCTTTGAAATGGACTACATTTGTGTAGGTCCGCTTTATTTGTAGCGTTAAAATTAAGTCACTCGTACATGTACACAATTGGCCACGCTTCATTAATGTTAAGATTATTTGGCCAAAGTCACTCGAACATGTACCTTGATTTATTTGTAAAAGCCGTAATTATGTTACGCGAATATGTACATAATTACGATAGTAATTTAAAGAATGTGCCTAAGTATTTCTACGATTATTCAATTTTAAAATCGTACTTGTGTTACGCGCACGTATACATAATCACGATAATTTAATAAGTTAAGCCATGCGTAAAGCGTTCTACATATATACATGAATTAACTAAATTTCTAAAATTGTTTGAGACTTATGGACTAACCACGAGATTACATCAGTCGCTAAATACTTGAGAATACAACTTTTCTAAGTATGGAATGTGGGAGATGTTTATTTAACTAATTGATTTGTTTCTTCACCTTAGTTTGTAGGACATACAATAATCATAAGAGCAAAGTTTGTATTAGTTAACAGAAGGACAAACTAATGAGCATTTTGTAAATTTTGATTTAACAAAGGCCAAACTCGAATTTGGGCGTCATCTAGGGCTAACCAGCTGGCAGGCCTGCTAGTGGTCATGTGAAGCCCATTTCTATTCCTGCCAATAAAGTCCAAATCCATAGACTTTAAAGAGCCTAGTCGTTAACATAAAAGTTCCAACCAATATTACAAAAACCAGAGTAGAAATAAATGATTTATCAACTTTATCAATCTTAAATATATAACATAGCTAAAGGATGACCAATTATGTACTATACGTAAACATAATATAATGGAGATTACAAATTCTATCCACCTAATACTAAATCTACACATTTTATTTGCCTAGACCCCAAACTGTCCCGGTCGTGCTGGCGCCTTTCGTGAAGACAAAGCCAGCCGACACCGTACCTACACTAACCCTTTAAGCATTAAGTGTCATTTTAAACCTTTAATTAGAACAATGTTTCATTATACACATTTGAAGGAACAGTGCAGAATAAATATACAAGCCCGACATCGAGGCGTCACTAGCCATGAGCATCTACCAAGGGCTTAATACAACAACAATAGTAAAGATGTACGAAGTACGAAAACAAAAGCGAGAAGGGAGAAGCAGTGCTGCGAACGTCGTGGAGCCACCTTGCTAACTCTGAAGACTCCGCGTCTGAGCAACCAGCACCCGTTACCGGGTTCCGAAATACCTGAATTTACACACGAAGTGCATAGAGTAATGTGAGTAATCGAATCCAGTATGTAATAAGAGTAAATAAAGACTGTGCAGTAGGAAACAATGAATCCACATTTACATAGACTCAATAAACACAATAGGCTTTCAAATCATAATGCGAGTCAATCTTCCCTTTTAAAATCCAGCTTTTAGTAAAAATTATTTTGAAATTACTTTCAGCAATTTCAGTAGGGGTTCTATACTTTTTCAAATAATAAAAGACATTAAAGCCATAATCGGCCCCTCGGGCAAAGCATAGTTCATAAAATAACCCCTCGGTCAAAAATAGTTATCATAAACACTTCATAAGGAAAATCTCAGTGGAAATAACCAATGAGAAAAAAATGATTAAATTCTAAACATCCCATAACCCCAATTTAAATAATTGTTGACTTTCCGACAGAGGCTCAATATAAAAATGAGTAAAAACTGTCAATAAATAACCATATTCCATAGAAAATCACTTTGAAGAGGAGTGAAATCAATAAATTCATAACGTAAAAGGGTCAGAACTGCCCCTAACGTATTGACTCCAAGATAAAAATGCCCTCCGTTAACCTATTTTGAAGAAAATGCCCCTGCCGTTAAAATTGTGGCATATTTGTGCCCCTAAATCTAACAAGTCAGTTTAAAAATGCCCCTACCCTTAACCTATTTTGAAAAAAATGCCCCTACCATCTTAAATATAAGTACAGTCAGTTGTTAGACTTAGGGGCACAAATATGCCACATTTTTAACGGTAGGGGCATTTTCTTCAAAATAGGTTAACGGAGGGAATTTTTAACCTGGAGTCAATACGTTAGGGGCAGTTCTTACCCTTTTCCCAATTCATAAAAGGCATCTCAGGCAAAACATCACTCATATGCATTTATATATCTATCGCCCCTCGGGCTAGTCTATCTTTCACACGTGACTCAACTCTTACCATTTAGTTCTCAAACTCAGCACTCACGCTCAATAGGCACTATACAGTAACCACTGCTACGTACAACCTGATCCATATATCGCTGCAGCGTGCAGCCCGATCTATATATCTCATCGACGACGCTCACTAGGGTCTACAGACTCCGGAAGGGCTCCTACAGCCCAAGCGCTGTATCGCTGTGGTGTGCAGCCTCATCCATATAAGTATCGTTGCGGTGTGCAGTCCAATCCGTATACATATATGTATATATTGTTGGGCGTGCAACCTGATCCATAGCTACATAATCCTCAAGACTAGGCCCTCAATCTCTCTCAGTTATTAACCTCACCATCAGACTCTTAGTGTGTCTCAGTCATCAATCTCACAATCACTTGGACCATCAGTAACACAGGGAACTCTACCCAAAAATAGTTTCCTCATTTTTAAGAATATAGTGATAAAACCATAGTTGAGCAGTATACAGGTAAAACATGACTAAGGATATGATTTTTAACAAGCAAAGTGAGGAAAATCAGTCAAAATGCCCCTAAGAGTCTCATCAGGTCGGCAGAAGGCGCCAAACATGGCATACAACCCAAGGTATAATAATATCAATTAGTTAACTATCAAATACTCATTAAAATAGTCATTCGGGACTGACTAGGTCATAATCCCCAGCGGTGCTCTAACCCACGCTCGTCATCTACCGTGTAAGTCACCTCAAAATAACAAAACGATGTGTATTCCTAGGTGTCAAACCCTCAGGAAAGTATTTACAATCATTACTTATCTCAAACCAGCTAAATCTCTAGCTCGCAATGCCATTGCCCCTCAAATCGGTCTCCACGCATATCGAATCTATCCAAAATCATAAAGAATACATCACACATTCTAAGGGAACAAAGCCCAAGCGAAAACAATCAATAACGGGCACAAATTCAGAAATTACCAAACTCGAGCCCCGAGCCCCCTTCTCAAAACTCAGAATATTTCACATCATTAGATTCCTTATCCTCCCACAAGTTTATACATACCAAAAGTTCTCAAATCTGACCGCATATGATCTTTCAAATCCAAAAGCAAAAGTCCAATTTCTCAAGCCCTGGTTCTTCAATTTTTAGGCTTAGTTTCTATGAATTTCACAATAAAACGAGTTCTAAGTTCAAAAATATTACCTCAAATCGATTCCCCTTGAGTCCCTCTCTAATCTCCACCAAGAAGCTCTTTAAATGATCAACCATGGAGAAAAAATGAACCAAAATCGCAGATAAAGTTACTTAAAAAATTCTGCCTAGCACTGACCGATCCTTCATTGCGACCGCGGCACAAGCCTCGCAATCGCGAAGAACAAACTACCATTCCCTCAAATTTATTCTACTTGAACATGACATAATCAATGCGAATGTGATACACTACAGAATCACTCTATGTGATAGCGGACAATACTCGGCATTCGCGATGCACAAAATCCAACCAAGACCTCAAATACATTTTTACTCTATGTTAATACGACCTGCCATTACGCTTTCACGATCAACAAATTTCACCCTACTATGCGATCACATCTCTACCTGTGTGAACGCGAAGCACAATTGAACTGCTCCTTCCAAAGTCTCTATGCCATCGCGAGAGAACCAACACGATCCAGATGAACAAAATGCTTGATCTGAAACCTACAATATCTGTAGTCTTCAAAGCATGAAATTTATCTGTTTAACCTCCCGAAACATACCCGAGTCCCTCGGGACCTCAACCAAACCTACCAACTTAACCCATAACATCATTAAAACTTATTTCAATCATCAAAATACCTCAAACAACATCAAATTACCCAAAACTCATTGAATTCAAGCCTAAGTTTTCAAAAAACTTCTGAAATACACTTTCGATAAAAACCACAAACCACATCTGAATGACTAAAATTTTGCACACACATCCCAAATGACGGAACAAAGCTACTGCAACTCTTGGAATTCCATTCCTGTCACTATATCAAAATCTCATCTATCAACTGGAAAATACTGAAATCTCACTTTCGCCAAATTCAAGCATAATCCTTCCACGAACTTCCAAAATGCATTTCGATCCCGCTCCGAAGTCCCAAATCAACTAACGGAGATAACCAAAACATAAAAATTTTGATCCGAGCTCATATAAAAATAAGTCAACCTTGGTCAAACCTTTCAAATTCAAAGCTTTCAACTGAGACTGTTCCTTCAAATTCATTCTAATTTTCTGAAAACCAAAACCAATGATCTACATCAGTCATTATAAATTACACGGGGCAATTCATGCCCGAAAACTGGCGATCAAAGTGCAAAAGCTTAAAACGACCGATCAAATTGTTGCTTCCTCCCCCACTTAAAACACACATTCGTCCTTGAACGTACCCGGGGGTGATCCCACGTCACCCTATCACATATATGTCTGATAACACAATGCAACTGAAACTACACAATCCAATCTGGCCCAAAAGCCATAGAACCACATTTTCACTTCCGAAACCATCGATACATCAAACTTCACACTTATACTTGTTGATACTCAATTTTTTTTCTAGATATTTTTATACCCAAAATAATTTTAAAATAATATATATATATATATATATATATATATATATATATATATATATATATATATATATATATATATATATATATATGTTTATATGAGAATACCCAAATATTTTGGTTTTTTTCTCCAAATTTTTAAAGATTTTAAAATCAATTTATTTTTTATTTCAATACTTTAAAATTCAATAATTATTCCCAAAAATTCTTAGTTTTGTGAGTAATTCATTTTTTTCTCATATTTACATCAAAATTTAATTAAGATGATTTTTTCATATTTTTTCAGATTTATCTAGTATTTTAAAGCTAAAATTACATAAAATTGCAATTATAGTCTATATTGCGATTAATAGCATCTTACAATTATAAGCTCACTCCTAGTATTTTTAGATTAACATTAATATATAATAAATTAATTCAGTGCTTTTAATATGTTTTAAAAACTATTTTAACTATTTTAATTAAATGAAAAGCAGAAAATTGGCTATTTAACGTATAGACCATTTACATTTCAATTATAACCAAATCCAACCTCCTAATTACCCCAACTCCGGACCAGTCCAACCTAGGGGTGGCAATTTGAGCCCAAACCCATTTAATCCGCCCAACTAATCCAGAGATTAATGGGTTGGGCTATAATAGGGGTGTGCATTCGAATCGGTTTATCGATAAATCGAATCGATTATTTGTTATCGAAATCGAAAAAATCAAAATCGAAAAAATTGAAACCTTATTGAAACGATAACGATAAGCATATGTACAAATCGATAGTCGATAAGTAATTATCGATAAGGGTCAAAATCGAATCGATAAATCGAATGCACACCCCTAGACTGTAGACATTTGTAAAATAAGTAATTACTTATTTGTGTAGATTAATATAACATACAAAATGTATATATCCGCTACTATTTTGAAAGCGGCTATACAATATCATTTTTCGTAATCTATACCCTTTCCTTTACCCTAAGTCCCTTACCCTACTATTTCCTCTACCACATTTAAGGAATGATAAAGATCAAGGGAATGAAGTTCAAATTAATGGAAAACAAAATTAGCCGTGATGATGTATTTTGTTTTGTTTTATTTTTTTATACTGTTGGAGTGTTGGTGGCATACATTTGATCCCTCACTTTAGTTTTGTTGCATGTGCTTGTTGATACAATTTTTATGTTATAAATGGTGTTCGTCTTATTTTAGCTTCTATTTGTCCATATAAATTAGGCGCGTTTATAGCGATATACTTTTCGTGGAATCCCACAAATTTTCTTATTGGTGTAATCGATAACCGAATCGATAAGCCCCCAAAATCGATAAATCGAAATCGAAAAAATCGAAACCTTATTGAAACGATAACGATAAGCATATGTACAAATCGATAATCGATAAGTAATTATCGATAAGGGTCAAAATCGAATCGGTAAATCGACTGCACACCCCTAGGCTATAATATTTTAGCTCATGGATCAATTTGGGTTGAGCCCAAGTTAACCCATTATTTTTTATAGCCCATTATGACCCATTTAACAGCCCAAATACAACCCATGAAACTCACCCATAACAAAGGATCTCAACCCAACTTATCTAGAAATTTACTTAGTTCTCCCAATTTTTTTTTGATTTTTAATTTTTAATTTTTTTATTTTTCTACACCACCCACCCACTCACCCTAGCCCTACCCCCACCCCCACCCCCAAAAATATTTTTACTTTTTTTTTTGTATTTTATATTTTTTGTTTTTATTTTTAAGGTAAAATATTTTTTTATGCAAGATTAGCATGGTTCTAAAACATGTGTCAAGTTGGGCGGGTTGGTTTATGACCCATTGTTTTAGCCCATCTTGACCCAACCCATCTTAGCCCAAATATACTTTGGGCTGGGTTGGGCAATGACCCATTTATAACCTAACCCATCTTGACCCGCTGAAATTGAGCCCAACACGCCCCTTTTCCACCCCTAATCCAACCCAACCCCTAACCCATTTAAATCACCCGACCTTAGCCCATTTGATCTAAACCTTTGATCTTTGAGATTAAAGGCCCCAATTCGCCCTTCCTTAATTAAACCCAATGACTAACCGTAAATCCCTCATTTTTATTTCAGTAGCCGCCTTTGAATACCCTCCCCCTCTAAAACTCTCTCGAGTGTTCTTGAAACCCTAATCACCTTCTCCCCATTTTCGACATCTAACTCACTGGAATCCATGGCCTCTCAAGCCATGGATGGTTTGTTCTTTTCTCCTATCGTTCCTGTGTGCCTGGTACTTGAACGTTTGAGGCTAGACCTCAAAGGTCTCCACCCAGACCTCCGCAGACTTATGGTCTTCGGCCATCTTCGGCTTGGCTCCGCCATATCTTAGCCTCCTGAGTCTGTTTCTAGTCTTATCTGACATAGTTCGGACATTTTCGAAGCCTTTCTCATTCTAGGGTTCATTTGATACCCTAACTGTCAAGGTTCTTCTCCGATTATCTCCAGATCTGTGTGTATCTGTGCTTTTTCTTAAGTTTACAAGAGGTTTCTCTAATTTTTCTTTTAAAAAATCTTACTTTCAAAACCGTCTCTTTTCTGGTTTAGGGTTTTTGGAATAATTTTTCAGTGTTTTCCGACTTCTCTTCTTCCTTTCTTATTTATGTTTTACATTCTTATATATTTTTATATACATGTTCTTCTACCATATTTTTTGTATTTTTGGTTCTTCTTTCTGCTATGCTTTCACATGCTATGTTTTTATGATATGTTTCTATGTTATGTCTCACATGCTTTGTTCTGCTACTTGCCTTCCACTATGACTTGATATGATTTCTCTACTGCATTTTCCAACCATGTTCATTGAGTGTTCTTACTGTGCTTGCTTAAGCATATTTTTCTCTACTGTTTCTTCTACTCTCATTGTGTTTTGAATTGCACTAAATATCCTATGGTATCTGCTTGTTTCGTCTTCTTTTCATTTGATTCAAGTTAAAAACTCTAGGATTTGGGATTTTTGGCGAGTTTGGTCTTGTGTGTTTGGACTAGGGTTCTATTTGTGCCCTGGACTTTCTCAAACTCACTTTGGACCCATGTACTAAGTTTGAATCTTTTTGTATATGATTTCTTCTATACTAGACTCCTCTGATTCGCATGAAAACCCCTTTTATATGTGTTAAAATCTTTCTTTTGTTCAACTCAGAATCCTTTTTGGGGGGGGGGGGGGTAATTGATTGTTACTGATTCTTTTTAAGTAAAATATTTTCCTTAGCCCTTCTGAGTTGGTTGTTCACAAACCAATAGTTGCAAATCTCTAGTTCCTTGATTTACTGGATACTAATTGATTTTTACCTTAGTTATTTAACCGTGTATTTCAAAATTTTTTCCCTTAATTAAATGCCTATGTTTTTACCCCTAATTGCCTACTTTGCACAAGATGCCTATTTGATATCTTTCCTTAAATACTTTTGCTCATTGTCGTTTGAGTTTGAACTCCTTAATTAAAGGAATTTCTGCTACTAATTGATTCTAATTGGTATATGGTTATTTCATTTCCTTATTCCTTGCCTGATTTCAAACTATAAATACCTCATCTTTTATTAACACATAGACACCAATATTAGTGAGGTTTTAAACTCACACTCTCACTAAAAAAAGCATTCTCTCTTATTTCTTGTACTGTGGCCTGTTTGCAAGACTTCTGCTTTCTTTTGCTTGTCTCTTTTTGAAACTGGTATGTCCTAGTTTTAATTCCAGCATCCACTCTAATGTATTTAATTACCAGTTCTCTTGTTCATGCTTACTTTACTGCCTGTAGAATTTAGCCTTTGTGTAATGTGCTTGTATCTTGCTTATGTCTTGCAATGAATTCCATTCCCCATATCCCCCTATGTGTTTGGACTATAGTTTAAAAACATGGCGATATACAAAGTTATTGCCCATGGACATAAACTGGGCCCTTTTTTTCCTAAGCTCTTTCAGTTTCCCATCCCCATTCCCTTGTGTGTGTTTGAGTTAAGGTTTATCCTGGCAGCATCCAAGTTGTTGTCCAGGGTTGAACCTGATCTTTGATAGGTCCTAACTCTCTAATTTCTGGCTGCCAAGCTGGTTAAGGGTGTGCCAGCATTCCATGTTGCTGGGCATGACCACCAGCCTGCCTTGGCGTTGCTCAATTCCCTCTATTGCACTTACATTTGTTCCTAGACTCTAAGTTTTTCCCCCTCCAATGAGCCTTGCCTTGGGACCTTGAGTTCCCTCTGAACTTGGACATTGGAGGGTTGGCCCTTCCACACTACACTTTTATTCACTTCTATAATGATATCTAGGTGTAAGCACTGCTTGGAGTTCTTGAAACTCCTTAGAACTTTGACACTCTCAAGATAAGAGAGAGGCTTTGGAACCTGATCCTGGAAGTTGGCTCATCTCATATTGTTGGACCTTGAGTTTGAATTAGGTTCCTTGGATGTAGCTTAAATTTCTGATGCAATTTTATTTTCTGTTTAATTCATTGGCCTATAATAATTTGTAATAACTTAAGGGGTTTTAATAAAGAATGGGGAGGGTCATTTATATATGCATATGGGTAGACATCATGACCTTAGGGGTCTTATTCATGTAATCACAACCTGTTTCTGCACTTCTGCATTTCATCTAGAAAATTCTGACTATAGGACTCTACACTTCTGCTTTTCATCGAGAAATCCTGACTATAGGACTCTACACTTCTGCAATTCATATAGAAATCCTGACTATAGGATTCTGCACTTCATATAGAGATATTGACTGTAGGATTCTGCACTTATGCATATGTAGAAACCATGTCTGTAAGGCCCCTTGCATTTTGCATCTATCATTATGCAAATAGGTATAGGTGATATAATAATCAATTTCATTCTAGATACCATGCTCGTAGGATTTCTGCACTCTTGCTATGCCTGTAAAAAGTGTTTAAAATAAAAAAAGCTAGAAAGCATGCCTATAGGAACTATTTACAGATTCTGAATCGCCTCACTCGTTTTAAGTTTAATCTTGTAGTAATAATGAATTATCAACTGCAGAACTTGTATTATTTTGTTAAAATTGGCAATCTTTCTGTAATCAGTTTACTTCTTTATTTCTGAAACCAGTAGATATCATGCCTATACGTTTCACCTAGGAAAGCCTTGGGGTGAAAGCTATAACTGCACCCGTCTTCGATAATTACAACCAGGCGAGCCTAGTGATGACTTTATGATGAACAACCTGCTTAACGTTTAAGTTTAATTAAGAACCAATCAGTATATTTAAGGCATGCTAAACTACATATTTTTTGTGATTCAGAGGAGGCGTATTTGAGCCTTTAACTACTCTGTGCACCCCATAACTGTCTTGTATGTTTTGTCTGACGTCTTAGAATTTTAAACTTTCAAACACTTGAAAAAAAGCCCAAAATTCCTTCCTTTGATAGGACTAGAAGTCTCAAATGTCTCCGAGACTGATAGGATTGGTACGGGTGATAGCATGCAATAAGTAACGATACTATTCCGTGCTTTAATACCTTAACGGGGTGGAAGGGTAGAATATGGGTATGATGACCGGTGCGCTAATATCATGTGCGACCTCTCTTCGGATGAGTAATTGCTGAATATTGCATTAAAGTGATCCATATTAATCATAAGCCTAGGACCCATTTTCCTTTGTTGTCTTTGTTTGCTTTCTTTAGAATTTTTTAGACCTTTCAAATTTCTACTCGCTACTTACTTTCATGAGTTTTCAATCTAATTGGAAGTCCTTATTTGAGTCATGATTGTTTATTTGTAAAGTCACAATTCTAACATGGCCGGTACCACACTAGTGGATCCTGAGGGGTGCCTAACACCTTCCGTCGGGATAATTTCTAGCCCTTACCCTAATCTCTGGTTTCTTCATCTCAAACCCTTCTTAAAAGTGTCCTAATGAACTATAATCATTAGGTGGCGACTCTTCAACTTCAAAACCCAATTCTCGAAAGGGAATAGAGTTGTCTTCTCAAATGTCGTATACCCGATTTCACCTTAGAAAAGGAGGCATCGACAATACTCTGAATAGACCCAAACAAGCTTTAATAACCCATGCCTGCAACCTCGAGAGCAATCCCATGATATACCATATAACTCAAACACTTGTAGCGATAACTTCTATCCATAACAGCTGCCCACAACAACCGAATACTGATAAAAAACCTCTTATCAGATATAGTCTGATTCCAACACTGGCATATACTGCCAATGATAAATGAAACACAAAATAAACCATGACCATTTTCTCAGATCACCCATTCATGAAGCCACTTCTCCTCCAGCAAATACCATAGCAAATTTTTTAGCCGAACCTCGTTCTTATCCTTCCAACATGCTAAAATCGAATATGTTTGTATTCATAAATGATCCCAACGGTCTCCTCTAATCTACCACACCACTCTGGTAACATGACACATCAATAGAGGCCTAAGCCACAACTAGCATAATACGTGCACCAATAAGCAACGGCCGAACATACTCAAATCATGAAAATAACTCAAACGAAAGAGCTGTCTCTCAAGCTCAACAGTACCATCACAACACAAGGCCGAGAACCCGTCTCCCATCATAAAAATAGAACACATGAATCTAACCCGATAGGTCATTTTCCATATAGCTTCACTAGATCCTATCCAAACACTTCTCAACATAAAACGCCTCAAGTCACTATGCTCAAAATCGACAACCACGCTCAATTGATGTTTGGAACCAAAGCAATTCATTACACCCATGATAAAACCAATGACATACACCTTGCAAGCGCGATAGGTCATAATCGATTTGCCATTCACTGAGCAACTCCCAGTTACTTCTTGCTTGACTTCCATTATGAAACTTCGATAGAACCACACCATAGGTGCCTATAACGAACAGATCGTAACGTCTCACAACACAGAAGGTAACTCATAGGTCCCCCTAATTGCTAATAGCTCAAGACAACCGAATCAACAAATCCTTCGCCAACAGCAACTCAAAGTCAACAAAACCCTTGATGCCGGACACATATATAGGTCTACCAATGGACCACACATCAAATCCAGTTACACACACATATAAATAATCCTTTGAAGGTTTACGAGCACTGAATCATAGCACATACCAATATCTGAATAACTTACCCATATTTTTGCCATCCTCAACCACAAGCTAACCTGCATATGAGAACTTCTATTCTCCAAGTCCGTAAAATACACAAATTACCATATCTGATCCCAATTCCGCCACTCTCATATGTAACTCGCCACAAATACCCAATCACCCCACGAGAGATACCCTATGATTCTGCGGCGCTGCCAAGCAAACATGAATATCAGCAACCGATCTAACAAGAAGTGTCACAATACTAACGGAGTACCATCAACTTAATCACATTGCCTCTTTCTAAAACATATACCCTCATCAAATCACCTCCATTAGCGCTACCATTTCCTTAATCATCTGAAGATCATTTATCAAATCATCTGAAGCTCATTTCTCTGATTATCTAAAATTGCCCGTGCTGCCTAAGACTTTATGACCTCTCATTCAAATATAATTGTGACCTTACACATACAAGTCCCAATCTTACACAACATAGCGCATAAACAGTACCAATATAGGAAAATCGTGAGAACATCATATCCCTTCCGAGCCACAAACATCTATGTACTCAACTAGTCAAAAACGTTTCCTTTGGTTCCATATAGAAGAAATCACTATACATCCCATGCTCTGCATGCCTATAGAAAATATACATCTCCAAACCAAGGTAAAAACAAGAACTCTCCGAGTTCCCATGGCACAGATCTAAATCCTTCTAACTCGACCAAGCTAAGAAAGCCATCCAATTCTAAGAGAATTCCCGCAAAGTACCTATAAGAACTAATTACCTCGAACACACACAAGGAACTAATCATGTCCTTACCATGCCGGTCTGGTCTACTATCAAGCTACTCCATCTAGCTCAATTTCCTTCTGATTCATCTTCACCTTGATATACCCTCTTGTTGTATCACCACAATTCCTCAACCCAGGCTTACCACACACGACCCAAACATAAAACCACACTACCTAAGATCAAAAAGATACTGAATACTCTCTTAATTATTCCCAAAAGCACCACATTCCAAAATACTTTACTCTGAAGAACATCCTGTGAATCTAAACCTGTTACCTTTACCTTCCCGATACTGATACAAAGAATCCCATAACTATCATAGAAATAGCACAAGTCATGACCTTTTCCAATGAAAACTCAGTCTAACCACATATACAACATTTAAATGCCCAATTGTTACATGTAGAATCTTGAACATATTAGAACCTTCTCGCAACCATCCACTCTCCTCAACCGCAGTTAGCCCGACCAAAAGAATCGACAAAAATGTGCCTCATTAGCACTTCAAACACTGCAGCATATAACCTTCCCTTGGTCAAAGTTTTTTTTATCCTTTACTCGAGCCTTCCTCGGGCTCAATCTTCGCAAAACAGAACTGATTCACTAGCACGACTCATACCGAAACCAACATAGCGCATAACTAAAATCTGCTAATCACTAGCAAACTCCCCCACCTGGCTCAAAGCCATAGATAAAGACCCGCAGATTAACTCATAACGCATATATTTTGTTGTTGCCATAATACCGTAGTGATGTTGACTTAATCCTTCATAAGCTCGTAGGACACAGACCATCTGGTACTTCATATCTTCTACAAATCTCACATTAACACTGGTAGCAGTTAAATCTACCCTCTTGAGTGACCCAAAATTTAAATTTCTACATGTATATTTCACATGTAAATGAGATCTTCTAACAGACAACATAAGGATCACACCATTTTAGGACATTCCGCATGAGATAATCCACCTGTTTTGCCTCCATCTAACGTTTCTGTATACCTTCCACCATCATACACATTACACAGTCACTTATGAATCTGAACTCATACTGCAACATGAAATTTACTTCGCTCCCAACTAGGAGACATGAAAAGATTCTTTACGTGCCCACAACTCGGGGAAATACGTCCAATCACAATGGAAATAAAACACTTAATAGTTCATCTATCCTCCAGCAGACCCTTCACGTCATTTTCCAAATCATATGAATATACCTCGCAGTCACAACATACTCACCATGTAGTTATCCAGCCGTCACTCCCACTAATAGGGATAATACCAAACATATGAGTTCAAAATACTTGCTCACACAATCAGCACCTCGGTGCTCAAGCCATAGTCAAAGATCCAGCCCCAAGTCCTCCAAACTGGTCCTACATAATACTCACAAAGATCACATCTCGCGCCTCGATCGAGAAATCACAATCCATCAAGGCGCATTTGATATTGAGCATGCATACGAACGTATGGAAGGAATTCAAAGAGTTAGTTTTCAAGCTGAATCAAGGAGACACGATAAGATTCAAAGGATGTAAAGTTTTTCCTAAAGGTTCTGCAACCTCTCGAGGATAAATACAGACATATCCATACCGATCTGCGAGATTATACTAAACTTGTTCATGAATCGTCATACCTAAGTAACCTAGGCTCTGATACCAACTTGTCACGACCCCATACTGGCCCAATCGTGATGACGCATATCGTAAAGATAAGGCCAGCCGACACAACACTCACATTAACTCCTCTCTAATGGAAATAACCAACGCCGAATCAGGGATTAAATTCTGAACATCCCATAACCTCATTTTAAATAAAAGTTGTTTTACAACATTTGATCAACTTTTCGACAGTGGCTCAATATAAAAATGAGTAAAATTGGTCAATAAATCAACATATTTGATAGAAAATCACTTTAGAGAGGAGTGAAATCAATTCATAAACGGCCTCTCAGAAAAAATATTACTCATATGCACGTATATATCTACTGCCCCTCGGGCTAGCCTCTCTGCCACTCGTGACTCAAATCTCACCATTCAGTACTGACACTCAGCACTCACACTCAATATGCACCATATAGTAACCGCTGCGGCGTACAACGAGATCCATATATCGCTGCGACGTGTAGCCCGATCCATATATATCGTCGATGGTGCTCACTAGGGTGTGTAGACTCCGGAGGGGCTCCTACAGATCAAGCGCTATATTGTTGTGGCGTGCAGCCCAATCCATCTAAGTATTGATACGGCGTGCAACCCAATCCTCATACATATATGTATATATTATTGTGGCGTGCAGCCCAATCCATAACTATATAATCCCTACAACTAGGCCCTCAGCTCCCAGTCATTAACCTCACCATCAGACTCTGTGTCTTTGTTTTTCATCAATCTCACTATTACTTGGACCATCAGTAACACAGGGAACTCAACCCAAAAACAGTTTCTACAATTTAAGAATATAGTGATAAAGCCATATTTGAGCAGTAAACAGGTAAACCATGACTGAGGATATGATTTTTAACAAGGTGAGGAAAATCAGTCAATATGTCCCTAAGGGTCTCAACAGGTCGTCACAAGGCCCAAAACATGGCATACAGCCCAAGTTATAATAACATCAAATAGTTAACTATAAAATACTCATTAAAATAGTCATTCGGGATGGATTAGGTCACAATCCCCAGTGGTTCTCTACCCACGCGGGTCATCTAACGTGTAAGTCACCTCAAAGTCACAAAACATTGTGTAATCTGGGGTTTCAAACCCTCAGGACAGTTTTTACAATCATTACTTACCTTGAACCGGCTAAATCTCTAGCTCTCAATGCCCTTGCCCCTCAAATTGGCCTTCACACGCGTCGAATCTATCCAAAATCAGAACGAATACATCACAACATGCTAAGGGAACAAAGCCCAAGCGAAAACAATTAATAAAGAGAACAAATTCCGAAATTACCAAAACCTGAGCCCCAGGACCACTTCTTGAAACTCAAAATTTTCACATCATTAGATTTCTTATCCTCCCACGAGTTCATACATACCAAAAGATCTCAAATCCGACCCCAAATGGTCTTTCAAATCCCAAATCAAAAGTCCAATATCGCAAGCGTCTATTTCTTCAATTTTTAGGCTTAGTTTTTATGAATTTCTAGGTGGATTTCACAATAAAACACTTTTAAGTTCAAAAATCTTACCTCCAATCGATTCCCCTTGAACCTCTTTTTAATCTCCACCAAGAAGCTCTCAAAATGATCAACTATGGAGAAATAATTACCCAAAATTACGGATGAAGTGACTTAAAACATTCTACCCAGCACTGACCGATCCTTCACCGCGATCACAACACAAGCCTCATGATCGCATAGCACAAACTACCATGCCCTCAAATTTATTCTACACGAACGCAACATAATCAATGCGAACACGATACACTGCATAATCACGTTATGCGATCGCAGACAATATTCCGCGTTTCTGATGAAAAAATCCAACCAAGACTTCAAGTACATTTTTACTCTATGCGAACGTAACATGCCCTTACGAATTCGCGATCAACAAATTTTACCCTACTATGATATCGCGTCCCTACCTATGCTAACGTTAAGCATAATTGAACTGCTTCCTCCAAAGTCTCTATGCGATCACGAGAGAACCAATGCGATCTCGATGAACTAAATGCCTGAATTGAAACCTGCAATTTCTGAAGTCTTCAAAGCATGAAATTGATCCGTTTAGCCTCCCGAAACACGCCTGAGTCCCTCGGGACCTCAACCCAACCAACCAACATAACCCATAACATCATTAAAACTTGTTCCAATATCAAAATACCTCAAAAACATCAGATTACTCAAAACTAATTGAATTCAAGCCTAATTATTCTAAAAGCTTCCGAAATACACTTTGATCAAAAACCCGAATGACCTAAAATTTTTCACACATATTCCAAATGACATAACGAAGCTACTGTAACTCTCGAAATTCCATTCCAACCTCTATATCAAAATCTCACCTATCAATAGGAAAACACGAAGATTTTATTTTCGCCAATTCAAGCCTAAACTTTCCACGGACTTCCAAAATGCATTCCAATCACGCTCCCAAGTCCCAAATCACTTAACGGATCTAACTAAAGCATAAAAATTTGGATCAGGAGCTCATATACAAATAAGCCAACCATTGGTCAAAACTTTTTAATTCAAAGCTTTCAACTGAGATTGTTCCTTCAAATTCATTCTGATTTTCCTAAAAACCAAAACCAACGATCTGCATCAGTCATAATAATTACACGGGGAAAGCCATGCCCGAAAACTGACGATCAAAGTACAAAATCTCAAAACGACTGATCGGTTCATTATACTATTCAAAGAAAATTCCTTCTAGGATGTGTACTCCCCATTGTTATCCAACTGAGGCTCTTAATTTACAATGAGAAAGACATCCACATGTCCTTGTAAATCATATGGCTATGCACAACTACCAAATGAATAAATAACATACTGTAATTAGATGTCACTGCAAAAATAATTTTTAACCTGCATCGACATTTAAAGAACAAATTATATTGCAATGGGTGATGTGTCAACTCTACATTGATTTAAGGATAATAAACTTCCTTAAGCTTATGACATAGATAACTCAGTTATGACAATAGAAGGATGGAATAAGACTTGTAAGCAAACTCAAAAAAACTAGAACATACGATATCACAGGAACAACAATTCAAATTTCATTTATACGTTTCCAAGAGATACCATGGGTGAGATTTCAACATACCTAAAGCAGAAATCAAAGAAATGTGACAATTAGAGGCTAGAAAACTAGTGAAGGAAGCTCAACAAACTCAAAAAGAAAGCAGCAAGTAAAAAGAGAAACATCAATAAACTCCCAGAATGAGCCTCAACCTCAGTTTGTTGATGAAGAAAAAAACAAACTTATGAAGCTTGTATGAGTGAACATCTGTGAAAATGCAGGGTTCATATGTGTTTTTTTAAATCCAAAGATTGATGTATTTTATAGAAGAAAAAAATGCAGATCCTTTTTAGCCCCTGAAATGAGTGTGTGAGTGAGTCTTATATAGAGGGTGAGTGTGTTAAGGGATATGGAATAATCTGGGAAGGTACAACCTCTAAAAATAAGGAAAAGAGCATCTTTCTTTAACCAATTTTGTGTACAGCTGTCCCTTTTTATCATATATTATCTATTCGAGCATCTTTTTCTTAACAAGTTGGGACAACTGTCCCTATTCTAGAAGCTTCTTCTTTTCTTATCTGAAATTTTGCTAATATTACTTTTCGATTGGCCCCCTTAAGTTCTATTTATTAACCTTCTCACCCCAAACCTTTTTTGCATTGAACTTAGAACCCCATAATTTCATAAACCAAACCCGCTAAAAGAAAATTTTGTGGCAGATGAAATGACTAGAATTTAGAATAAAAATCTCTACCATTAACTAAATGTGGGACTAATCTATCACAAATAGAATTAAAACCCAACATTTAATCATGCTAATTAATCATTGGCTTTAAACATATAATTAAGTAATTAGCGAAATAGGAATGCAACACTACAATTAATAAGGAACTATACTATTTCGATTAATCCTAAATCACAAAAATAAAGATACTAACAAATGCTCTTGACTGACGACAACATAACAGACAACAACACAAAGAAAACATAAAGAAAATAAAAAATAAAAATAAAAACAAAGTGAAGGCATGATAGACTAATACTACTGAACATGAACTAGTTTGAATAATTTCAACTAACATACAAATTAATCTAAACTAAAGGGAAGAGATATCTAAGTGCTCCAACGGATTGCTAGGAGAAAAAAGATTTCTAGCAAGCCGGAGAAATTTCCACACACATACTGGCCGGATTTATCCATGCGAGCCGGTGTAGGTATGCAGAAAATATCTCCAACCGGCCATGGGACACATATCTGTTCCACCTACTATATGCGAACGCGACACAGGGATCGCAAACGTAGAGCGTCGAACATCGCGGCATCGCGATCGTGACCCACTAAATGCAAATGCGGAGACAAAAATCTATACCTCAAAAGATTACTCTTCACGAATGCGGGACCCTAAGCACGAACGCGAAAAACAAATTGTCCGCAAAACTTTAACTGGCTTTCTGCAATTTTACCCAACATGAAATGGTCTGATAGACCACCCGAAACTCACTTGAGGCGCTCGAGACCTCAACCAAACATGCCAACATATCCCATAACATTATTCAAACTTGTTCCAACCTTCGGAACCCTCGAAACAACGTAAAAATATCAATTTTGCATCAGATTCAATCCTAAGAATCTCAAAAACCTCCAAATTCCATTTTGATCAAAACTCCAGCCAAACCACATCCGAATGACCAGAAATTGTACACACATATCCCAAATTACACAACGAAGCTACTACAACACTCAGAATTTCATACCGACCTCTATATCATAATCTTACCTATCAACCGAAAAATGCTGAAATCTAAATTTTTTCAATTCAAGCTTAAACCTTCCACAGACTTCTAAAATGCATTTCGATCACGCTCCTAAGTCCAAAGTCACCTGACAGAGCTAATCAAATCATAAAAATTCCGTACCGAGATCATATACAAACAAGTCAATTCTTGGTCAAACCTTTTAAATTTCAAGCTTCAAACTGAGAACTGTTCTTCCAGATTCATTACAATTACCCTGAAAATCAAAACCAATGATTTACATAAGTCATCATACATCACACAGGGCAAGTCATACCCGAGAACTGGTGATCAAAGAGTAAAAGCTCAAAATGACCAGTTCGGTCGTTACATCCTCCCCCACTTAAGCACATGTTCGTCCTCAGACGTACCCGGAGTTGTTCCAAGAGCCAACCAATCGCTGACTAACCTTGCCATGCGCATACCCGCGGGTGATCCCATGTCACCATATCTCACATAGGTTAGATAACACAATATAACTGAAATTTCACAATCCATCCTAGTCCATAAACCATAGAACTACATTTTTGCTTCTAAAATCCTCAATGCAATCAGGATCTCACATTTATACTGTGAATAGTCGGAACAAGCTATAACAAACCATAGCCACTATCTCAGAAACAATCACATGATATACCACATAACTCAAACACTCGCATCGATAACTTCTAACCACAACAACTGCACATACCAACCTAATACTGATAGAAAACCTCTTAACAACTAAAGTCTCACTCAAACACCTCCATATACTGCCAATGATAAATGAAACACGTAATAAACCAAAACCAGTTCAAAAATTAACCATCCATAAGGATACTTCTCATTTGGCAAGGACCATAGCAAATTTCTGAGTCAAACCTCGATATTTATCCATCAAACATGCTGAAGTCGAATCCGTTTGTATTCATAAAAGACACCAATGAGCCCCTCTAATACAACACAATCTCCCTGGTGACATGACACGTCAATATTGGATGAAGCCGCAACTTATGCAATCCGCGCACCAATAAGCAAAAATCATATCAAACTCAAATAATGAAAATGATTCAATGGAAAGAGCTGTACCGCAACATCACCGATATCACCACACACAATGCCGAGAACCTGACACACATCACAGAAGCAGAACACGCGGATATAACCCGCATGATCGTACCTTCACAGAGCTTCTCTCCAATACGAGACCTCATCAAAACAATAGTCCACATGAAACACATCAAGTCACTATGCTCAAAATCGACAACTATGAGCAATATGATGTCCAAAACCAAAGCAATCATCATTACCACCGTGAAGCAATTTACATACATTACACATACCCGAAAGGACATAAATGATCTGCCATTCACCGAGCAACTCTCAATTACTCTTACCGCTCGACTTCTACTATGAAACTCCGATAGAACCGCACCATAGGTTCCTATAACCAACAGATCGTAATGTCTCGCAACAAAAAGGTAACTCACGGATCGCCACAATTTCCAATAGCTCAAAAACAACCGAATGAATATATCCTTCGTCAACTGCAACTCGAAGTCAACAAAACCATCTTGTTGCTAGACACATATCCATATAGGTTTACCAATGGACCACAAATCAATGCTAGTTACACACAACAGATAAATAATCCTTCGAAAGTTCACAAAGACCGAATCATAGCACATACTAACATCTGACTAACTTACCAACATTTTGCCATCCACAACCACAAGCTAACTTGTATATGACAACTTCCAGTCTCCAAGTCCATAAAACACACAATCTGATCCCAATTCTGCTAATATCTTATATAACTCATCTCTAGAACTCAATCTTTCCATGTGAGATACTCCAAGATTCTTCTAGGCTGCAAAGAAAACTCGAATATCAGCAGCTAATCTGATGAGAAATGTCACAATACTACCGAAGCATCATCAACTCAATCACATTGCTTCTTTCTGGAACATATACCCTCGTCAAATCACCTCAATTAGCATTACCGTTTCCTTAATCATTTGGATATCCCTTCTCAAATCATCTGAAGTTCATTTCTCTAATTGTCTTAAACTACCAGCGCTGCATAAGAATTTATGACCTCCCATTCAAATCTGAACCGTGACCTTACACATGCAAATCTAATTCTTACACAAAATACCGCATAAACCGCACCACTCTAGGATAACTGCTAGACATTCATATCCCTTCCGAGCCACAAACAACTATGCACTCCACTAGCCAAAAACATCTCATTAATTCCCTCTAGAAGAGAACCACTATACATTTCATGCTCCTCACGCCAATAGGAAAAATATACCTCTCTAGCTATGGTGGAACCCATCTAAAACTCCATGGATTCCATTTGCACAATACTAACTCATCAGGACTGAATCCTTCTAACCCAACAGAGTTACGCATGTCGCTAAAACCCAAGAGACTTGCTGCGAAACACCTGTAGAAACTCATTACCTCGAACACACAAAAAGAACTAATAATATCCTTACCATATCGGTCTGGTCTACTATCAAGCTACCCCACTGATCTAAATTTCCTCCTAATTCATTTTCAACTTGATATTCTCCCTTGCTGTAGCACAACAATTCCTCAACCGAGGCTTACCACAAGATACCCAAGCATAAAACTACACTATCTAAGACCCATCTTTCACACGAGACCCAAGCATAAAATCATACTGTCTAAGACCCATAAGCTGTTGAATGCCCCCTTAAATATTCCCAACAGCACCATATTCTAAAATACTTCACTTTGAAGAACTTCCTGCGAATCTAAATTCGTTACCTTTACCCTCCTGATACTGATACATAGAATCTCATAATTAACATAGAAATGCCACAAGTCTTGACATCTTCCAAATGAAAACCTAGTTTCTAACCATATATACAACTTTAAAATACCCAATTGTTACATGTAGAATCTTGAACCCATTAGAAACCCTCTTGAGAGTCATTAACTCTATTCAAATTGCAATTATCCTGACCAAACAAACAGAACCACCTGTGCCTCATTAGCACTCTGACATCGCGGAAGGTGACATCATCCCATCTTCACCAAGCAACTTCCTACTCTTCACACCGAGCATCGTTTACCAACAATGACTCGAGACATCCCGTGATTCTCTTACACCTATGAAGCATGACATAACCTTTTGTCAAAATTTTCTTTTACTTGAGCCATCCTCGGTCTCTATCTCTATAAGTCTTAACTGATTCACCAGTGTGCCTCAAACTGGAACCAACATAGCACATTACCGAGCAATCAACTAGTTAATAGTATACTCCCCCCACTTGGCTCGAAGTCATAGATAAACACACCTTCAATAAATCATAATGCATATACTCTATTAACCCCATAATACCATAGTGAGATTAGACCCAAATCATTTGTGAGCTTGTGAAAACATAGACCATCTGGTACTTTAGTTCTTCTGCAAATCTCACATTCACTCTCACAAGAGTTAAACCCATTCTCTTAAATGACCCAAAATTCAAATTTTAATACTTATATTTCATTTGCAAATGAGATCTTCTAACAGACACATAAGGATCACACAACCTCAGTACACTTGCAGGAGATAACCGACCTATTTTGCCTTCAGCTAACATTACTCTATGCCTTACATCCTCACTAACATTACGCAGTCACTTAGTCTTCCTGAGTCTGAACTCATAATGCAACATGGAATTTGCTCCACTCCCAACTAGGAAATATGAAAAGATTCTTCACACTCCCATAACTCATCGCTTCAAATTCATAATAATATGTCTTGCGGTCAAAACATACTCGTCCTACAGCCATGTATCTGCCACTCCAACTAATAGGGACACTATCGAACATAGCAGTTCAAAGACACTTGCTCACATAATCGACACCTCGGTGCTCAAGCTATACGCAAAGACCCGGCCTCAAATCTCCCATACTGCTCCAACATCAATTCACAAAGATCACCTCTCACCCCTCGATTAGGGAATCATAAGCCATCGACACACTTCTAATACTGAGCGCTCATGTGTGCATACAAAAGCTTGGAAGGAATTTGAAGAGTTACATTTCAAGCTAAACCAAGGACGCATGATAAAACTTAAGAATGTGAAGTTTTCCTAAAGGTTCGGCAGCCTCTCGAGGATAAATACAGACGTCTCCATACTGATATACGAGACTCTACTAAACCCGCTCAAAACTTGTGAGTTCTATGTAACCTAGGCTTTAATACCACTTCTCAAGACCCCAAACTGGCTCGGTCGTGATGGTACCTCTCGTGAAGACAAGGCCAGCCAACACCAAATACTCATATTAACCCTTTAATCATTAAGAGCCATTTTAAGCCTTTAATTAAGCAATATATCATAATCTCAATTTGAATGCGAATCGCAGAGTAACATTCAAGCCCGACAGCAGGGTGTCACTAGTCATGAGCATCTATCAAGGTTTGAATACAACAAGAGTCTAAAGATATACTAAATTCAGTAATAGAAGTGAGAGGAAGGAAGTGATGCTGCAAACGTCGTGCAACCTCCTTGCGAACTCTAATGACTCCACATCAGAGAATTCAACACCTACTACCGGGTTTTGAAATACTCAAATCTGCACACGAGGTGCAGGGAGTAATGTAAGTACTCCAACCTAATAAGTAATAAGAGTAAACAAAGACTGAGCAGTAGGAAATAATGAATCCACATTTACGTTAGGCTCAATAAGCATAACAGCTTTCAAATCACAATGCGAGTCAATCTTCCCATTTAAAATCCAACTTTTAGTAGAATTCATTTTGAAATACCTTCCAACAGTTTCAGTAAGGTTTCAATACCATTTAAAACAATAAAAGATATTAAAACCATAATCGTCCCCTCAAGCAAAAACAAAGTTCGTAAACAGCCCATTGGGCAAAACAGTAATAAAAAACACTTCATAACTTGAAAATCTCAATGGAAATAACAAATGCCAAATCAGTGATTAAATTATTAATATCTCATAAATCCGAGTTTGAACGAAAGTTGTTTTAAAAATATTTTTCTAACAATTTCGATTGAGGCTCAATATAAAGATGAGTGAAAATAATCATTAAATCAACATATTCAATAGAAACTCACTCTAAAGATAAGTTCGTAATTTGTCCCATCAGGCAAACATCACTCATGTACATATATGTATTTATCGCCCCTAAGGCTAGCCTCTCAATCACTCATGACTCAACTCCTACCAATATGCGCTAACACTCGGCACTCACACTCAATAGGCACCATATAGTAACTGCTGCGGCGTATAAACCGATCCATATAACTTGTCAACGATGCCCATTTGGGTTGTGCAAACTCCGAAGGGGCTCCTACAGCCCAAGCGCTATATCGCTGCGGTATGCAGCCTGATTCATATAAGTATCGCTATGGCATGAGATTGATGACTGAGATAGATTAAGTGTCTGATGGTGAGGTTATTGATTATCGCGACGTGCAGCCCGATCCACAGATATATAATCCTCACAACTAGGCCCTCGGACTCTCTTAGTCATTAACCTCACAATCAGTCAGTCATTAACCACACCATCAGACACTTAGTCTATCTCGGTCATCAATCTCACAATCAGACCCTCGGTCTATCTCAATCATCATCTCACGATCAATCGGACAATCAGTAAAGCAGGGAACTCAACTCAAAACAGTTTCCATAGTTTTAAGAATATAGTGATGAAGCCATTTTTTAACAATAAACAGTTAAAACATGACTGACGATATACTTTCAAAAAAATTGAGGGAGGAAAGATAGTAAAAATACCCCTAAGGATCTCAACAAATCAGCACAGGGCCCCAAAGATGGCATACAACCTAAATTATAATAAACTCAAATAATTTTCTATCAAACGCGCATTACAATAATCGTTTGGGATGGACTAGGTAACAATCCCTAGCAGTGCTCTACCCCAGGTTCGTCATCTAGCGCGTAAGTCACCTCAAAGTAACATAACAATATATAATTCAAGATTTCAAACCCTCATGGTAGTATATACAATCATTACTTACCTGAACCGGTTAAATCTCTAGCTCGTGATTCCTTTTCCCCTCAAATCAGCCTCCATGCACATCAAATCTATCCAAAATCTGAACGAATACGTAACAATATACTAAGGGAATAAAGCCCAAGCGAAAAAAAATGGAAGGCACAAAAAATCCCAAAATTAGCAAAACCCGAGCCCCGAGCCCACTTCTCGAAACTCAAAAATTTTACATCATTAGATTCCTTATCTCCCCACAAGTTCATACATATCAAAAGTTCTCAAATCCGACCCTAATGGTCCTTGAAATCCCAAATCAAAAGTCCAATTTCTCAAGCCCTAGTTCTTCAATTATTTTGGCTTAATTCCATGATTAATTAGTGTAATACACACAAGAATAGAGTATTGATTTCAAAAATCTTACCTCCAAGTGATTTCCTTTGATTCCCTCTTCAAATCCTTCTCAAAAGCTCCAAAAATTGCTCAAAAATGGAGAAAATAGACCAAAATTTGCGAAACCCATCTTTTAAACACAGGAAAAGGGTCAGAACTGCCCCTAACGTATTGACTCCAGCTTAAAAATGCCCTCCGTTAACCTATTTTGAAGAAAATGCCCCTACCGTTAAAAATGTGGCATATTTGTGCCCCTAAGTCTAACAACCGACTGTACATATATTTAATACGGTAGGGGAATTTTCTTCAAAATAGGTTAAGGGTAGGGGCATTTTTAAACTGGAGTCAATACGTTAGGGGCACAAATATGCCAAAATTTTAACGGTAGGGGCATTTTTTTCAAAATAGGTTAACGGAGGGAATTTTTAAACTCGCGTCAATACGTTAGGGGTAGCTCCGACCCTTTTTCGTTTAAACATTCTTCCCCTGGCAAAATAACCTTATTCACGAACATGGTCCAAGCCTCGCGTTCGCGAAGCACAAAACTCTGACGATCAAAGTTTCCCTTATGTGAATGCAACCTCAAGACTGTGAACGCTATGCGTCAGCTTTCCAACCTATCGCAGATGCTTCTTCCTTACACAATGTGGCACAAGAAAAGGCTGGGACCCCCATCTGTTCCACCTACTCTATGCGAACGCGATACATGACTCTCGAACGCAGAATATCGAATATCACAACATTGCGATCGCGATCCACTCACCGCCAACGCGAAGAAAAAAATCCATAACTTAGAAGAGTACCCTTCACGAATGCAGGACCCTAACCGCAAACGTGAAAAACAAATTAACCGCAACACTTCAGCTGGGTTTCTGTAATTCTACTCAACATGAAATGGTCTGATAGACCACCGAAAACTCACTTGAGGCACTCAAGACCTCAACCAAACATGCCAACATATCCCATAACATCATTCAGACTTGTTCCAACCTTCGGAAGCCTCGAAACAACATAAAAATATCAAATTTGCATCAGATTCAAGCTTAAGAATCTCAAAAACTTACAAATTCCATTTTGATCAAAACTCCAACCAAACCATGTCCGAATGACCTGAAATTTTACACACGCATCCAAAATGACACAATGAAGCTATTTCAACACTTATAATTTCATGCCAACCTCTATATCAAAATATCACCTATGAATCAGAAAATGCCGAAATCCATATTTCGTCAATTCAAGCTTAAATCTTCCACGAACATCCAAATATATTCTAATCACGTTCCTAAGTCCCAAATCACCTAAAGGAGCTAACCAAATCATAAAAATTCCATTCCGAGATCATATACCAACAAGTCAACTCTTGGTCAAACCTTTCAAATTTCAAGCTTCAAATTGAGAATTATTCTTCCATATTCATTCTGATTACCCTGAAAACCGAAAACTAGTGATTTAACATAAGTTATAATACATCATACAGGCCAAGTCATGCCGGAGAACTAGCGATCAAAGAGCAAAAGCTCAAAACAACCAGTCGAGGCGTTAGATCAATTAAAAACTAAAATTGTATGAAATTAAAATATTACAATTTTTTTTTGGTTTTTCTCTTATTTTAAGATATTAAATATGCATGGAAATGCAACGAATGCAAACAATATATTAAAAGAAAAATCCTAAAATACAATAAATTCAAAACAATTTGAATAAATATATTTGTTGGGATTTGTTGGGAGTGTTTTCGTCGGGAAAATATTACGTGTTCACAGTTATCACAACTCGAAATCCCAACATCGGGCTCATGATGGCACATAACATACACTTGCTAGGCAAGCTGACGTGAGATAGTTAATTAGCCAAATTTTAATAGTTTAACCGCGAGGTTGTGAGCTCGAGTCTCCCCAAGAGAAAGGTGGGAAAGTTCTTGGAGGGAAGGATGCCGGAGGTCTATTCGGAAACATCCTCTCTACCCTAGGGTAAGGGTAAGGTCTGTGTACATACTACCCTCCCCAGACCCCACTAAGTGGGATTATACTGGGTTGTTGTTGTTGTTAAAACAAAGTGATGATAATAACGAGGGATCGATACTCAAACTAATACAACGCCAGTATAAGTCGCATAATAACATCCACTCCCAAAGATTTGGAGATAGGATTACACGAACTACTAGAAGTTCTACAAACAAATTCTGAAATAAATACAACTATTTGTAATTACATGAACAGTAAATGAAGAAAGAGAAACGAGACTTCAATATGTGCAGACGTGTGACAACCCAAAGGTTCCACCTATTTACTTATCAAATGCAATGCTTTTGAGGCCTTAAGAGTCACCTCAATTTGCGTGCACAGTCCGGGCGCGTAGCCGGAAAGCTTAAATATAAAATTTTGTGAAAATTGCTAAGTTTTGATGTTAAAATGAATAAATTTAACTTTGCTCAATATTTTGGGCAAACGGACCCCAACCCATGGTTTGACGGTCCTGTATGGTTCGTAAGAATATATGGGACGTGTGTATATGCCCGAAAATGAATTCCGAGGTCCTAACCCTGAGAAATAAATTTTTTGGAAAAAAATTTTCTTGAAATATTTAAGAAAATTGGAAATAATATCTGATTAAAACCCCGTATTTTTATTTTGATGCACGGTATATGGCTTATATATGTTTTAAGTCCTTCTGGTAAAAATTAGTTAAAAATGAACGTCATTTAACGTGATTCAGATTTAAAGTTCTAAATTCGAACTTGATGAAGTTTATGGAAAAATCCTCAATTTTGAATTTTGATTCATTATTTTTGAGGTTATTTAGGCGATTTGATCGCATGGAGTAAATCTGTGGTATCGAGCAAAGGCTTAGTTTATTTTCGTAAAAGTTAATTATCAGTTAGAAATGATGATAGTAGAGATGATTTGAAGTTTAATATAATTGAGATCGATTATAGGTGATTCATCATTGCCGGGACATATATATTTATATTGTTGAGTTCCCATGTCGGGATAGTGTAATTTACAGTAAATCCTTTACCGGAATTGTTGTTGTGATCAATGTAAACTGTAAGTTTTGAATGGGTTACACACCGCAATATTTTTATTAATATATATATAAATCGGGTTGCATGCGACAATAGATATTGTATATATTGGATCGGGTTGCACGCCACAATAGATATTGTATATATATTGGATGGATTTGCACACCGCAACAGATATATTATATTTATTGGAACGGATTGCACGTTGTAATAGTTATCGATATACATATGTATCGGGTTGCGCACCACATTAGTATTATTATTATATGGTTTTAGATATTCTACTGTTCTTTCATATTTATTTGGTTTCTACAAAATTGACTTGTTTCCCCAAAGCATGTACCCCCTCCTTTTTAATTTCTTATTACTTGTTTACTTTTTGTCATATATTATATAACTGCACAGGTTTATCTGGAGTCTGGTCCTAGCCTCGTCACTACCTCGCCGGGGTTAGGCCAGACACATACCAACACATGGGGTCAGTTGTGATGAAGCTATACTCTGCACTTATGTGCAGATACTGGAACAGCTTACGGTGTGCAACAGTAGCCAGGAAGCCATCATTCAGTCTACGAGACCCAGAGGTAGTCCTACAGGTGTCCGCAGGTCCGACATCTCTTCTATCTGTTTTATACACTGTTTCCTTTTGTACCGAGACAGAGTCTTATTTTATTGTTTCAGACTCATGTATTTAGTATTCTTTGATAGTCCGTGTACGTTGTGACACCAAATGATGGGAAGAGGCATGTTTGCACTTTTGTACGTTTTGGTTTTCTATTTATCTAAACTTTCGCTAAAAGTTTACGTTCCACTGTCATTTATCTGCTTGTTCACCATTAATTTAATTGTTTAAAACCTGTATAAATTGGAAGGAGTAAATGATTTTGAAGGTTTGTGGCTTGCTTATCTTTCACGAGTAGGCGCTATCACGACTCTCGAGGGTGAAAATTCCGGATCGTGACAAGTTGGTATCAGAGCTCTAGGTTACATAGGTATCACAACTCACGGACAAGCTCACTAGAGTGTGAGGGATCTATATAGAGACGTCTGTATTTATCCCCCAGAGGCTACAGAGTTAGGAAAATTCACATTTGTTCTTTCTTGTCGTGCAGATTTGTTTCTCAAAGCTAATGGGACTTCTACTATGTTCTTTAGCATATAGAGAGAACACGCGCCTCCTTATATACTTCTTGTGAGCACGTGATTTTCGCCCTATATATGAATTATTCCCAAAAATTCAAACAAAAT
This sequence comes from Nicotiana benthamiana, assembly GCA_034376525.1. Classification (NCBI taxonomy): domain Eukaryota; kingdom Viridiplantae; phylum Streptophyta; class Magnoliopsida; order Solanales; family Solanaceae; genus Nicotiana; species Nicotiana benthamiana. The sequence continues at coordinate 32,163,959 of CM067337.1, forward strand.
AAGTTTTCCTCATTTTTACAGGGTTGAGCATTTTTGTGTCATTTTCTGATAATTGTTGCATTTTATTTGTGCATGTTAATTAATATCAATATACAAACATGTGCATTTGAATTTAGGATATAATTTCATATTTTTAGGATTAATTAGGGGTTGATTTGTTTTAGAACAAAATATGAAAATCACAAAAATAATTCACTTTTGCATTTTAATTGTTTTAATTGTGAATTTGTCATGAAATAGTTTTTAAACAATTTTAAGAGTTAATTACCTTTTGCCTAGAAATGTATTAGGATTTTATGTTAATTTTGAATCTTTATAAAAATTGGGAGAAATAATACAAAGGTATAAAATGAAAACAAAAACAAAATAAAAAATGTAAAATCAAAAAAAGAAAACAAGTGAATAAAAAGGAAAATAACAAAGGGAAATATAACAGAGGGAGGGGATGCCAAAGCTGGGCTCACATTATAGAATAGCACCCAGTTCAGGCCCAAATTAATTCCCCACCCGGTCCATTGGCTTTAAATCAAAACGATGACGTTTCGTTCGTTTGATCAAGGCCATTCGATCTAATTCTAACGAATGATATTATCCTATCCTTTCAATAAACGCCCCCCCTTTTCAGACCCTTCCCTCGTCTCTCAATAAACCCTAAAAACCAGCCGACCCCGTATCCTTTCGTCGGAGCTCGCCGGCGGCGATGACTCCACTCATGCCAACGGCCCCCAAATTTACACTACTGGCTCATCTTGACCCCCTGTTTCCATTCCTTCTAGTGCCTTCCCTCGAATCTCACTAGAAACCCTCGAATCTTTGTTGGAAGATTTTCAGGCCAAGATGCCATCTACGCCAAACGACCCCAGATTAACACCCCAGTATCCTTTCTTCCTCCTCTACCCAATCTCCATAACCAACCCCCTTGAATGTGGCCAGAACGGCTCAAATCTTCCGTCGAAGTTTTCCGGCCAAAAATCCTAAATTGCTAAAAGTTGAGGTCTCCATGATTTCGGACTGTAATAGCCCTAATCATGTGTTTTCTTATGAAAATGCACAATTAGGAATGTTACCGGTCTTTTATTCCAGGGAGTTTTTGAGTAACAACCATTGGCCGGAGTTTTTCATGTATCAGTGAGTTTTCTTGTTTCATTTTTTTTTATTTCATTTCTTTTTCCCTTTCAGTTTTTCTGCATAAGTGGAGTCTTAGTTACAATTTCTTGATTTTGATTTCAATGTGGTTTGGTGTAGATTTTATTTTTTTATTTTTTATAGTTTTCATTCTGCTCGTAATTATTTCTCTATCTTTTCCCTTTTGATTAGATTAGTTTAATTTTGTTTTGGGTTCGATTAATCTGCTTGTTTAATTTTGGTTTTGGTTCGAATACTCTTTGATATAGAGTGCAATTAAATTTTCATTAGCCTATGTTTAATTTCTTCTAATCTATCTTAAATCAGTCATGTTTAGTTAATATTTGATTCTGATTAGATTCGTCTTAGTTAATAATCTTTTTGTTATTAGTTAATTTTTACTTAGATTAGTGGTTTGGTTATAGTTGGTAGGTTCATTAATGATCAGTAGTTTTAGGAATTTTCTGGGGTTGGGAGTAGATGAGATAAAGAATGAGGTTAACTTAGTGAATTGGATAATTTAAGAGGGTAACATGGGGAATTCAAGGATATTTCTAGATAGGAATTCCCTAGGAGTTTCTACATGGGGATTCGTAAGTAATTTATTGAGAATAGTGGTACTTAATTGTGGAGCAAGTTAGAAATAAAAGGGGTAAAAGCGAAAAGAGGGAGGGACTAAAAAGGAAATAAAATTTGCTAGATTGACTATAAATAGGCATCACATTTGCCTTGTAAAGAGGCCCTCTTATTTTAGCCATTTTGGAGCTTCCACAATTTCTTTCCTTTCTAATTTCTAGAACTGAAGTAGAGTTCAGAAATTCAAAAAAAAGTTCAGAAAATTCCAAAATAGTACTAATTCATTAAATTATAGAGTTCATTTTTATTGTTTTAGTAGTTGGTTCCCAGTTCTCAGTTCATCTTCAAGTGATTTGCTGGTTCAGGGAATTTCTAGGTGGTTTCAAGTAATCTCAAGGTTTCCATCAGTCTGTTTTGGGGTCGGTTTGTTGAGTTTTAGGGTATTCCTGGTTGCTGCAGAATTTATTGTTGATTTAAATTAGGCTTCCGTTGTCACTGGGCTACTGGTTTCTCTGCTTGGTTGCTGAAATTACTATTGAACTGTGTCGTTGCATTGCTGCTTCTGATCCCTTCTTCTCTTTATTGTTTCATATTTCCAGGTACATTGCTTGTAACACTTGATGTGATCTGAATTGAGGATAAATTGGAGATTGCTTGTCAAATTCAAGTACATTTGTATATTGTTATTGTATACAATGTAGTAGTGTAGGCTAAGTGAATATTGCTGTTGTATAGATTTCATAATTAGTAATCTGCCCTGAATGCATGTTCAATTCGAATCAGATTGCATTAGGATTGATTAATCATGTCTGGTAGTTGTAGCCTTAATATGGTTTCAAACGAGTTTAATCATTCTTGTTCGTATTTGAGTTATACCGAACTCATTAGCTAAATTTTATGAATCTGCATTTAAATTTTAGGTGGTATTTTGTGTTGCTTTTCATTTTCAATAGTGTTTTAAAATAAATTTGTAGTTAGTAATTGAAACAATCTCAGCTCGTTCATTTGAATCAAATGAGGTACTAATCTCAGCAAGGTTTGATTTGAATTCCGTATGAAATAAAATGTGCCGGCTAATGCCAAGTTGGGGACTCGATCCTTAGGCCTCGTAGATATTTGTGGCTTTGCCCATGTGGGTTAGCCTTAAGGCCCATTTGTTGTAATTAGTCTACATGCAGAACTTTGGGCTCATAAATTGGGCCTGTTTTAGAGATGTTTTATGAAAGATTTGGCAATAACTTTAATTTGGGTCTCGAGTTAGGTAGCGGATCCAAATTAAAAGGTTTAACTTTTTATTTGGGCCCGGAGTTGAACTTGAAATCCGAATTGTAATATTAATCAATTAGGATTTTTTTGTTGTTCTTTCATTTAGAGATAAAACCAAATAGAAAATATAGTTGCTTCTAGGTTTTCCTTTAATATAAAATAAGACGAGCCTCGCCTAATGAAATACAAACTGCGAGGCCCTCAATAAAAGCTAAAAATATTTAGAAATTCAGGATAGGTCGTTAGCAAATTTTACGGCCTTCCCAAAAGATAATAATGTGTTAGCCTCTTTTGGCGCAATTTTAATAAAGCTACGCTCCTAAACTCGGGCGCATATTTCATGCGACCCAAATCAAATCCCAAAATGTTGAATAGATTATTCTTATGATTACGGGTGCATTTCATGTGACGCAATCTGAAAGCATGCTTTAAACAACATTCAACTTTCTTTTAGAAGAAATACATATTCAATAAAAGTGGTTAAAATAAAAATTGGCACATAGGGTCTTCATGTAATAAAACCAGATAAATAAGCTAAATACGACAGTTGAGCGACCGTGCTAGAACCACGAAACCCGGGAATGCCTAATACCTTCTTCTGGGTTAACAGAATTCCTTTCTCAGATTTCTAGTTTGCGGGCTGTTAACAGAGTTATATTTTTCCTCGGTTCGGGATTCAACCGGTGACTTGGGACACCATTAATCTCCCAAGTGGAGACTATGAATTCTTAATAATTAATTCCTATTCTGATTGTTCTTTAATTTAAAAAAACTCCTTTATGCCCTTGCGGGTGTAATGAAAAGGAGGTGTGACAGCTCTGGCGACTCTGCTGGGGATAAGAAGCCAAAAAATCTTGTTCAGGGTTCAAAATTCGAGCTAAGAATAATTAGTGTGTTTGGAATTATCTGAGTTTGTTACATGATCTATGCCTAATATGCTAATTGACTGCTTTTACTGCTTTGATATTCTATGAACTGTATATAAATTGTGCTGATACCCATTTCCTATGTGAGTCTTCTAAATCATGAAGAAGGGTGCACTTCGTGTGACTTCTTTTATATATAGTGTCTAATTCCCAATTTAGAACGAGGTTTGGATAAGTTACAAAGCCAGTGAAGCTTCTGTATTCTCGATAAGTTGCCCCCCTCGGCTCGAGCTGTCCGCTCGAGTAAGCCAGGTCTAGAACAAACACCCAGGTTCTAAACCTAGTATAACTCAACTTCATGTCGAATGCCTAGTATGAACGCTTATTTGCATCATGTGCATTTTTTACTTAGGGGACTCAACACAGGGGTGGGGTCCATCTAGGAATAGCAACGTGAAATGGGAAAGACCATCTTGATGCATCCTGCTTGTGTTCTGTGCATTTATTTATTTCGGACCCGCATGTTGACCGGATTTTGAATCTCAGGAACATTAGAAAATTAAGAAAAAAAAAGAGAAAAAGAGGAAAATAGCAGTATGAGAGTTAGTTGATTATTCTAGAAAAACACAATGCCCAAGTACTGTCGAAACTTTGCCGAAATTTTGAGAAAATTAAAAAGAAAATATTTTACATTTTAAGTTGTTTTTCGCAAAAAAGGAAAATAATTTTGCCAAGAAAAAAAGAGTCTTGATTTTTGGATTTCTTATTTCTTTTTAAATAGTTTATTTGCCAACAGAAAGGAATAATAGTTTGTTTGTTCGATATTAAAAAAAGGAAAAGATTTTTCAAAACTAGTTTATTTGCCCGAACTATGTAGGTTTGTTTCTCATCGGATGTGAGATACGTAGACAACCATCATCGGGTCTAACCTCCCCTTTTGCAGAAATAGCCAAAAAAATATTAAAATTTTAAATTTCGTCATAAATAAGTCGGGTGATGTCGTTTTCGTCAAAAAACAGCTGAATGTGTCCGAAAAAGACGCCGGGAGGCCGATTTTGCATAAATGGCCACCTTTGGTCATTTTTGAGATTTTGACCAGTTAATCCATACAACCTTAATATATTCTTCTCCGAAGTGCTGAAAGGCCATGTTTGAAAAATCAGATATTTCATTTTTGGGAAAACAAAAAAAATAGTAGCTTTTGTTTTGAATCAAATAAATTTTACGCCTTTTAATCGCCTTAATAAATGTACAGGATAAGCACAAATAAAAAAAAACCTTTCACCGTCTTCAGTAAGGTCCCCCTCCAGCTCCTTATGTGGTGGAACGATTTGGAAAAAAACCAGCAAAGAAATAGTGGTCAGAATTTTGGGAGGTCTATCGGTCTACTAAATGTCAGGGCAAGGTTAGATGTCGTCGAGGCTTTAATACTATTTTGGGACCTGACCCGTAATGTATTTCTCTTTGCGGATTTTGAGCTTACATCCACGTTGGAGGAAATCGCAAGTTATGCAGGGCTGAATGGAAATCTGAGAGGTCAATATCTGTTGTCACCGAGACCGATATCTCTGCACTGATTTCTTGATTTGCTAAATATTAGCCAGACCGTGCACAATGATGATTTGTCGGGGGGATGCTGTGATCTTCAGTTCCTATATCAGTGTTATGGTACTCCACGGGGTTTCGAAGAGCTAAATTTGGGGCTGACTCATGCTGGAAATAGAAATAAATAGGAAGCAATACGCACCTTGGCATTCATAACGGCATTCTTGGAAATCGTGGTCTGTCCACGAGAAGATAAGAAAATAGAAATAGGAATTGTAGGGATGGTTGATGTCGCAATCAAGAGGGCTGATAGCACTATAGTTCCCCTAATCTTATCAGAAATGTACCGAGCATTGACTATGATCACGGAGAGAGGAGGTTTTTTCCAAGGTTGCAATTTATTACTTCAGCTGTGGATGCAAGAACATCTCTACCACCAAGTGGAGTATATGACCTATGGGCTGACTGGTTTAAGCTGCATTGAAGAATTTAAATAGCGGGTCACGGGTGTTGCATTCCCCAAGGGTACTAAAGATTGGTTTGTATGATTGAGGTCATCGACGACAGATCAAATTGAGTGGGCATTCAGGTGGTTACCTATTACGGAGATGGTATACATGGCAGCGGGAGAATGTTATATTTTGTTAATGGGTATCCGGAGCATCCAACCATATGCTCCCCATTGGGTACTGTGCCAATTGGGAAGATTCCAAGTTGTCCCTAAAGATGAAGATTTAAGCAAGCATGTCATCGAATTAATTCTGAGAGCCACGTTCCCGGAAGATAAAATTTGCAAGTTGTGGAATGAATGCATATTTCTTGAGCCCAAAACTATATTACGAAATTTAGCTAAATGTGAGGTAGATTTGAAGTATAGTGCATGGTTTGGGAAAAGGTTCTAGATTCATCAGATGCTTGCTGAAAGAGCCCATGTCCAACAATTCACGGATGATTCGCAAGAACAATGGGGTTGTCTAGCAAAAGAAGAAAGTTACAGGGTAGAAATAGGCAAACTAAAGCAACAGATTGAGAACCTGCAATTTGAAAACAATGTGCAAGTCGCCACTGATCAGGGAGAAAAAAACAGGTTAACCCAAGAGAACGAGGCGCTTAGGGCCCAAATCCAGCAGATGAGAATACTCATTGGTAAACAATCGAGGAGCCGGTCGGATGAGCGCTGGATAAAGGGGTTGCGAAATAAAATCAGTGAGTGCTGGGATGAGTTGGAAAAATCCAAGAGTACTATAGCAGGACTCAAAGTGCAGCCGGCGAAAAGAACTGAAGAGCGTACCCGGTATTTGCAACAATTGAAGAAAGATCATGAGAAAACCGTTGCCAATTTGAAGAGAAGGGTGGTCACCTTGAGGATAAAGCAGCAAAGCAAGCTAAAGCTTTTGAGACCGAAAATGAACACTGTTATGATTTATTGGCCCGAATGGAAGTAGAAGTTCAATAGCTGCAGGATTAGCATCTTCAGGATTCTCATGTGTTGGAGGCTCGCAATAATCAAATAAGGCGATTGCTTATAGAGAAGGGTCGAACAAGAGACAGGATTGAGACCATTGCCCACACCATTCTTAGGAGATGTCCGGCATGTGAAGACATGACCTGCACTACTTTCTTCTGAGCAGTGATGATCTATGTTAAGCGAACCATGTATGAGGTGCAGCAACTAGAAAGGGATTTGGCACCTAAGACAGCAGCGAGACAGAACGATGCCCCGCGGGCACCCACTTTTAAAGCACTAATATATTCATAGATCGAGTCTGTATTCTCCATTTTAGAGTCTGTTGTTTATCTTTCTATTTTCTTTTGGCGGCCGAATATGCTAATATGTTTGGAGTCTGCATTTGAGCTTAGTCAGAGTTTGTTATTTTCCTTTTCAAATGTTTTGTTTGTAATAAAATGTTGTAGTAATGAAAACATGAAAATTCCCAAAAATGTTCATTTATTTTTGCACTTATTTTCACGAATTACGCCTAGTTTGATTCATGCGGGGTCGCGATACGTAGGCAGTCTGCATAGGATTCGATCGTAACTCAGTGAAAAGAAAAAAATGAAAATAAGAGAGGAGAGAAAAAGAAATGAAAGAGCGGAAAAACAAGGAATGATAAAATGCAAAAAGAAAAGATGAAAGAAAGAAGGAAACAAAGAGAAAGAAAACAAAAAGAAAAGTAAAGTTTACAGTTGGAACCAAGAAAATACCGGGATGACGCATGAGGTCGAACAAATGCATTATAGAAATGGTTAATTGTATAGGTGCATTCATGCCAAATGTGTGGTTATCCAATCTGTTAAGGCCTAATCGCTAACAAAATTGTAGTCTAAATGTGTGAGTCTAGGCAGGTGGTTAGTTTTTTGGCATTCTGGCAACCCATTCATACAACACCCGATCAAAAAACAAGCTAAAAATGATTGGATAAGAATCTGATATCAATATTATGGACCCGTTAAAAGAGGTTGAGATGACAGATGTAAACGCTATGAAAGAGGATATGCATAAACTAAAATAACAAATGGATGAAATGCAACAAGCCTCCAGTGCCAGTGTATCCCACCAATCCACCATATATCCTGCCTTTGGCTCAAGTTCAGGAGCCTGTCATTGCCAATTCATCTCCAGCCTTCCCTTACTACACAAAGGGTTATGGTACTACTTCCTATGCTCCCCAACCTCTACAGCCCAAACAAAACCCTCATCCGCCAATTGTTCCTGTCTTTGTGGCACCTCCACCCGCCAAACTACAAAGATCATCCAGCGAGCCTTTATTTCAAACCCATGATGACCATTACTATCCACCTGAAGCTACTTTCAAGGCCCCTGAGCCTTACTTTAATACCCCTTACATTGAGCACCCTCCAGAGATTGAAAAGCCATCTAAGAATCCAGAAGAGGAAGAAGTGCTTCAAAAAATGAAAAGCCTGGAGCAGTCTTTCAGGAATATGCATGGATTGGGCAATCAGGTCAGTGTGGCGTATAAAGATCTTTGTCTATTCCCTAATGTTCAGCTACCTGTGGGGTTCAAAATGCCAAAGTTTGATCTGTGTGATGGTCATGGCGACCCGATGGCACATTTGCGAGGGTTCTGTACTAAGATGAGAGAGGGAAAAGACGAACTGTTAATGGAATACTTTGGGTGGAGTTTTAGTGGGTCGGCACTAAAATGGTATACACGCCAGGATCCTAGTCGATGGTATACTTGGGATGACTTAGCACAAGCATTTTCCAGTCACTTCCAATATAATCTTGAGATCATCCCAGACCGGCTGTCATTGATAAAACTTGAGAAGAAACCCGGGAAAACTTTAGGGAATACGGGTTCCTTTGGAGAGAACACACTGCGACCATTGACCCCCCAATGAGGGAAAGCTAAATGGTGGATTCCTTTTTGCAGGCTTTAGAGCTAACATGCTTTGAGCACTTGGTGACGGCAATCGGTAAATCTTTTAACGAGGTAGTGAAGATGGGAACGATGGTCGAGGAAGGTTGAAGTCCAATAAAATCATGATCTATTCAGCGATTAAAGTAACCACTTAGGCCATCCAAAGCGGCACTGGTGGTTTGCTTGGGAAGAAGAAGAAGAAGGAAGAAGTCACAACAGTTGAAGCTAGTACTTCGTCCAGGTTTAGCAACCCTCCACCCTAGTACAACAAACCCAGACCCCACCACCCAAATTAACCGTACACCCCAAATGGCCTGCCATAACATTACTATTCACCACCAGAGCCACACTTTTCTATCCATCATGCCCAGACATTTACCCAGCCCCCGACGCACCCACAATGGCGTGGACAGGTTCCCCAAAAAACATGCCCACATCTGCAAAACACATATCCATCCCCAGGGCTTATAGACCGGGTGCAGGCTTTCGTCTGAACCAAACTTTTATAAATGAGAAAGTCCATAACAAAAGAACATTTACTGCACTGGGAGAATCTTACACCACTCTCTTCCATAGATTGAAACAGCTAGGAATGTTGACCCCAGTCGAGCTCAAAATGCCAAACCCCCTCCAAGAAACCTGGACCATTGGGTTAGCTGTGAGTATAATGCATGGATGTCGGAGCACGATAATGCTGGAGGTTGAAAAACGCAGTGCAAGAGCTTATTAATAGTCACCATATTGAAGTACATTCTCCGGAGGCGCCAAACATTAATCAAAACCCATTGCCAACGCATCATGAGGCCAATATGATTGAATTGATATCTCACAGACGGTCATGATGATCCGTTCTACAGAAGCCAAGGTGAAAGAATAAGCGGTTAGTGCGAAGCCAGTGGTTCAATCAAAAGGGATAGATGACAAGTCAGTTGTGGTGGTTGGGAAAGGGTCGTCTGTCATTGCAAAGAAGCCAGAGCTAGTAAATTTAGTGGTACAGGGGTATCAAGTGCACCTGTGGTTGTTGTGAAGGGAGCCTACACAGAACTGGTTGTCATGAAGTCGGTAGTCTAATAACCTGTGATCGATAGCAAAGTCGTGCCATGGAAGTATGAAAAGATAGTGGTGACATAAAAAGGAAAGGAAATTGAGGAAGAGAGTTGTGAGGCACATGGATTAACTCGGCCGGGATGTTGTTTTGGTCCTGAAGAGTTGAGAAAGGCCGGGGCCACTAAAGACAATCCAGTACTAGTCAAGAAGGCGGTGACGGATGAAGAAGCAGAGGAATTTTTGAAAAAGATCACAGTACAAGATTATTCCATTGTTGAACAATTGAGAAAGACACCGGCCCAGATCTCATTGCTTTCACTACTTATACATTCAGATGAACATCGTCGGGCTCTGATGAAGATATTGAATGAAGCTCATGTCCCCGACAAAATTTCGGTGAATCATTTAGAGAAAATAGTGAACAAAATCTTTGAAGTGAACATGGTTTCATTTTTTTATGACGAATTGCCCGTGGAGGGTACAAAACATAACAGAGCTTTCTACTTGACAATAAAGTGCGAAAAGTCATTAGTCACTCGGGTGTTGATTGATAATGGATCAAGTGCCAATATTTTCCCTTCGTCCACATTGAACAAGCTAAAGGTTTTAAATGGTAGAGTTCATAAGAATAGTGTCTGTATTAGAGGGTTTGACGGTGGTGGTACGGACACAGTGGGGGACGTCATACTTGAATTGACAAATGGTCCGGTCGAGTTCACCATGGAATCTCAAGTGGTGGACGCGACAGTGTCTTATAACTTGTTTTCGGGGCAACCATGGATCCATGCGGCCAAAGCGGTGCCTTCTACTTGCATCAAATGGTCAAGTTTGAGTGTGACAGACAAGAGGTCGTGGTACATTAGGAAGACAACACATGTGTTGTAAGTGATGCCATCGCACCCTTCATAGAGGCTGATGATGATAAGGGGCCATAGGTTTATAAGCTCTTTGATACAATCCAGGTGGACAAGATGCCGAAGGTAAATTTAGTCTACACCCCAGACAAGCAGATGCAACCGTCATGGTATTTCAGAGATACTGAGTAATGTGTTCGTGCTAGGAAAAGGTTTGGGGGCCGATCTCCAGGGTATTGTTCAACCTGTTTCTTTGCCCGAGAATCTAGACACCTTTGGGTTGGGGTTCAAGCCAACAGCGACAGACGTTAGAAGCGCTCGTAAATTGAAAAGGAAATCTTGGGTTCTTCCCAAACCGATTCCACGCATGTGTAGGTCCTTCGTTAGGTGGGGTGTCAGAAAGAAGTTATTAGCAAAGGTGTCGGGTCCAATGATTGGTGCAGAGGAGAACTTGGATAAGGTGTTCGAAAGGGTATTTGCTGAATTGAACCGGGGAAGGGTCGAGCACAGTAGATATACAGTACATTGGACCACGTGCTAATGTCAACAATTGGGAGTCGTGGTAGTGGGTTTGTTTTCCTTTTGATCACCTGGATTATTCCAGGGTTTGTAATTCAGTTGCTATGTTTCGTCCGTTTAGATGAGTTAAAACCATGTTATCCTTACATTTAATGAAATGCAATTTTTTTTCTTTATTCCTAATTTTGTTTCCATTATTTCTTTTCTTTTTTGTATAGTTCTTTTTAAGCCGATATCAATTACATGACATGCATGAGGAATACTAATCTAACTCAGAAATAATAGTAAAAGAAATCAAGTGTGACGATGAGGTGGAATGTGACGTTGACGAGGCATATGAGGAAATTAGTAAAGAATTATGTCACTTTGAAGAAAAACACAAACCTATCCTAAACTACACAGAAGCAGTTAATCTAGGGGACCAAGATAATGTTTGGGAAACTAAAATAAGTGTTCATCTAGAGCCACAGCTCAAGGAGGAGATAATTAAAGCGTTGTTCAAATACAAGGATATTTTTGGATGGTCATACGATGATATGTTGGGTCTATGTACTGATTTAATGGTTCACAAATGGCCCACTAATTCGGCACTGCCTCTTGTCAAGAAGAAGCTGAGAAAGTTCAAAACGGACATAAGTGTAAATATCAAAGAATAGACTACCAAGAAGTTTGATGCAAAGGTCATTCAAGTTACAGGGTATCCCACCTGGTTAGCTAATGTTGTGCCTGTGCCAAATAAAGACCGCAAGACCAGGATGTGTGTCAATTATCGGGATCTTAACAAGGCAAGTCCAAAAGATAATTTCCACTGCCGAACATCCACATATTAATTGATAACTATGCCAAACATGATATTGGCTCTTTTGTGGATTGTTACGTGGGTTATCATCAAATTCTAATGGACGACGAAGAGGCAGAAAAAATGGCATTCATCACGCCATGGGGAACGTACTGTTATCGGGTTATGCCGTTTGGTTTGAAAATTGCTGGGAAACTTATATGAGGGCAATGACAATAATATTTCATGATATAATACATAAGGAAATCGAGGTATACTTGGATGATGTAATCGTGGAGTCTAGACAGTAGTCCAACCATGTCAGGGATTTGAGAAAGTTCTTTCAAAGGCTTTGCATGTACAATCTTAAGCTCAATCCTGCAAAATGTTCTTTCGGGGTGCCATCTGGGAAGTTGTTGGGATTTATAGTCAGCCGTCGGGGTATTGAACTAGACCCGTCGAAGATCAAAGCTATTCAGGAATTGCTGCCTCCAAGAAACAAAACTGAGGTGATGAGTTTGTTAGGAAGATTGAATTATATCAGTGGGTTCATTGCTCAGCTCACGAAAACTTGTGAGCTTATTTTCAAATTGTTAAAGAAAGACACTGCAGTCAAATGGATTGATTAATGTTAGGAGTCTTTTGATAAGATAAAGGGGTATTTGTCAAACCCACTTGTGTTGGTCCCGCCAAAACTGGGGAGGCCTTTGATTCTATATGTGACGGTTTTGGATAATTAATTTGGCTGTGTACTGGGGTAGCATGATGTTACATGTAGAAAGGAGCATGATATCTATTATCTCAGCAAGAAGTTCACATCTTACGAGGATAAGTATACGCATCTGGAAAGGACGTGTTACGCCCTAACTTGGGTGGCACAGAAGTTGAAATATTATTTGTCATCCTATACTACTTACCTCATATCTCGCTTGGACCCACTGAAGTATATTTTTCAGAAGCCTATGCCTACAGGGAGGCTTACAAAGTGGTCGATCCATCTTACAGAGTTCGACATTATCTATGTGACACGGACTGCGATGATAGCACATGTATTAGCTGAGCATTTGGCTGAGAATCCAGTCGATAAAGATTACGAACCTTTGAAAACTTATTTCCCTGATGAAGAGGTGATGCACATTGAGGAATTGGAACAAGTTGAGAAGTCGGGATGGAAGATCTTCTTGACGGGGCTGCAAATATGAAAGGCATGGGAATACGAGCGGTACTTATTTCTTAAACAGGTCATCATTACCCTGTTACAGCTCAGCTTTATTTCTATTGTACAAACAATATGGAAGAATATGAGGCGTGTATCTTGGGACTGGGATTAGCTTTGGATATGGGTGTCCGTAAAGTCTTGGTCATGGGTGACTTGGACCTACTGGTGCGCCAAACTCAAGGAGAATGGAAAACACGAGATTTGAAGCTTATACTGTACCACAATGTTTGCATGAACTTTGTCAACGATTTCAGTCTGTAGAGTTCAGGCACATTCCAAGGATTCATAATGAGGTCACCAATGCCTTGGCTACTTTGGCATCAATGTTACATCATCTGGATAAGGCTTATGTGGAGCCATTGCAGATTCAAGTCCGTGATTAGCATGTTTATTGTAATATGGTAGAAGAGGAACTTGGCGGCGAGCCATGGTTTCACGACATCATGGAATATATCAGAATAGGGGTATACCTTGTACAGTCCATCGGTGATCAGAAAAGAACGATTTGATGGTTGGTAAGCAGTTTTTTCCTTAGTGGAGGAGAGTTATATAAAAGAATCCTAGATCTCAGACTGTTGAGGTGCATGGATGCGAGGCAAGAAACATCTATCATAACTGGGGTAAATTTGGCAGTCTGTGAATCGCACATGAGCAGATAAGTTTGGAAAAAAAGATCCTATGGATAGGTTATTATTGGCTTACTATGGAGTGGGATTATATCAGTTTCCTACGTAAATGTCATCGTGCCAAATTCATGGAGACTTGATACATTCTCCGCCATCAGAACTACATACGATGTCCGCACCGCGGCCTTTTGTTGCATGTGGCACGAATGTTATTGGGCCAATTGAACCAGCAGTGTCAAACGGGCACAAGTTCATTTTGGTAGGTATAGACTATTTTACCAAGTGGGTAGAGGCTAAAACATTCAAATCTGCACCAAGAATGTTGTGGTGGATTTTGTGTATTCGGACATTATCTATCGGTTTGGGATACCAAAAATGATCAGTACAGACAATGGGGCAAACGTCAATAGTCATTTGGTGAAGGAAACATGTGAGCAGTTCAAGATTACCCATAGGCATTCTACTCTGTACCGCCCTAAGGCCAATGGTGCGGTTGAGGCAACTAATAAGAATATAAAGAAATATTGCAGAAGATGGTGAAAGGTTCGAGATAGTGGCATGAAAAGTTGCCTTTCCCATTGTTTGGATACAACACCACTATTCGTACTTTAGTGGGGGCGACTCCTTATTCATTGGTGTATGGCACCGAGGCAGTAATACCCATAGAGGTGGAAATCCCATCTCTACGAATCATCACAGAGGCTGACAACGACGATGTGAATGGGTGAAAGCTGCCTTGAGCAGTTGAGTTTGATTAACGAGAAGAGAATGGCATCAGTGTGTCATGGACAGTTGTACCAGCAAAGAATATCAAAAGTGTAAAACAAGAATGTACGTTCGAGGAAGTTCGAAGTCGGACAATTAGTGCTGAGAAGTATTTTGCCATATTGGGCTAAAGAAAAGGGAAAGTTCGCTCCAAACTAGTAGGGACCATTTGTTGTAACCAGAGTGTTGTCTAATGGTGGACTATATTTGACATATGTAGAAGGAAAATGTATAGAAATGGCCATCAATTCTGATGCGGTCAAGAGATACTATGTATGATTCCTTTATTCTGGGTTATGTACTTGGCATATTTTAAAAATTGAAATGATGAAGGCGTTTTGTTCTGCTATCCAAATACTTTTGTCCCTTGTCATCCCCTTTGAGCCTATTTATTTTATTTCAAGCCCCTCTTTTGGAATCGAAGGCACAATTAAGAAATGCAAGTGCTGCAAATAAGTAAGGGAAAAGAAAGAAGAAAAGGAAAAGAATGGAGAAGAAAAGAAAAGAAAAAGAAAAAAAAAGAAAGAAGACAGAAAAAGAAAAGAAAAGAATGGGAAAGAAAGGAAAAGTAAAGAAAAAAGAAAGAAAAGAAAAAGAAAGGAAGAATGAAGAAGGAAAAGAAAGAAAAACAAAAAAAAAGAAGAGAAAGGAAATCACAACAACGTAGTTTTTATGACGTGAACTAATTGATCCCGAAAGGGTATGTAGGCAGCCTCTCTGAGGTTCAGTCATACCAAAATAAAAATTTAGAAGTCCCCAAGCAAGAGACTAGGGCAGAAATTGTGCTTGTTGTGAAAGATCAGATTTTAAAAACTGTAATTTTAACCCATTTTTAAATTGTTTTCGAGCCTTTTATACCTTACTTTATAACCTATCCAAAAGCCTACATTACGGTCTAAAGAAAGACCTTCTGGTCAGTTTTTGAGAAATGCCAAGTTGAGAAGGTAAAAGAAATTCATGACAGAGGCAACACTCTCGTTCAAGCAAGACAAACAAAGTAAAAAAATATATTATAGAGTCTTATTGGTGAAAACCTTCATAGGCACCATAAGGCGGCGGGAGCCGAGGAAAAATAAATGAGAGAGTCTTACTAGTGAAACCCCTCTAGCGCACCTTGAGGCTAAAGTGAGTCGAGAAAGGTTTATTGGGGAAAATTGTTTCGAGGCACCGCAGGATGAACAAGGTTAAGGTTTGAGGAAAGTAACCAAGCAATGGAAATTATGGGGCAATAAAGTATGGAAACTGGAAGCTGGATAGTTGGACAGGTCAGACCGACTAGTCCAAAATGCATGTCATGATCATTGGTGTCAGTTGTTCCGATCAGATAAGTTTCTTTCCTTTTTCCTTTTTACATTCATCTGGTTTTGGACTTTTCTTATCCTTAACTCATTAAATCATTACATTTCATTCTCTTTTGGGGGTTTTGTCTGTCTAAGATTTTCCAATGTCAGTTTTGTTCAGTGCAAAAGGGAAAGGATTTCAAAGCACACTACCAGCTTCCAAAAATGGTAAGCATAAAGTGGTCAGAACATGTCGACAACAATGTGATATAAGGTGGAATAGGGGATCGCCGAAAGTTTCATCGGTGGAATGATTAGGATATATTGTGGAAATGTAAAGGTTCAGGCAAAAAGGATCGGAAAAGTGGAACAACATCATGTACAAAAGTATTCAGGTTGTCAGAGATTGGGAAATTTGAAAGTTGGTCAGAAAGGCAAGCAGTTCAGAGGAAGTCGGTATACACAAAGCAAGGCAGTGGAAGGATTTATCAGCAAGAATGCCATCAACTAACCAGCATTTTAAACTAACAACATTTTATGTGATTGAAACGGGGGCAGAAGAGTTGTATGTTCAAGAGGAAGTCTCCATGAGGGAAAAGCAAGCAGTAATCAGGTTTGACCGCAAGTGTGGTATGGTTAAAATACAAGATAATGAGGGATAATATAGGGAAATGTAAGTTGTTTCAAAGTTTGCATGTTTAGGACAAAATTCAAGTTTTGAAGTGGGGAGCCCGCCCCTATAACAAGGGAATAAATTTCAGTTTTTAAAATTTAAGTTTTGAAATGGGGAGCCCACCCCTATAACAAGGGAATACATTTCAGTTTTTTTTAAATATTAAGTTTTGAAGTTGGGAGCCCACCCATATAATAAGGGAATACATTTCAGTCTTTAAATGTTAAAGTTACACTTCAGTCTTATCAAAATTCAAGCTCTAGTTTTCAATTCTTATTAGTATATGATAATAAGCCCCAGTTTTCCAAACTGGGGCAGAAAGTTTTCTTTGTTTTGTCTATTTTTTGAAGTTGGGAGCCCACCCATATAACAGAGGAATACATTCAAGTTCAAGTTTATTCAAGTTCAGCAATTTGAAGAGAAAGGACAAAATCACAACTGACAGTTCAAGTAACAACAATGGATTTCACCAGGAGAATACTAGGGGAACGCAAGACAACAAGGAAGTACAAGAAAAAGTTTGAAGATTTTAGATAGGACTTTTGTAATGCATAGTTCATAGCTTAGGCTAGCTTCTTTTACTTTTGACAAGATGTAATAAATTATGTCAGCAAGCAGTAGCAGCAGCAAGAACATTGAAATCACAGCTCCTGGTAGTCCCAGCTATCAGACACTCTCGAACTATACTAACCTGATTCCTATTTAGCCCATGATATGTAGGCAACCTCTATAGCAGGGTGCTGTCAAAAGTTTTACAAAATGCTCCACATGGAATTCTCAAACGAGCAAAAATCGCTTGTTTCTCACTTATCGTTGTACGAAAACTCTTCGTGTTTTCGGGCAAAGAGGGGCAGCTATTTTTTTCCTATATATGAATTATTCCCAAAAATATAAATAAAACAATTTTTCCTTATTTTTACAATTATTGTGGATTTTTGTGTCATTTTCTGATAATTGTTGCATTTTATTTTTCCATGTTAATTCATATGAAAATACAAAAATATGCATTTGCATCTAGGATCTAATTTCATATTTTTTGGATTAATTAGGGGTTGATTTATTTTAGAACAAAACATGAAAATCACAAAAAATAGTTCACTTTTGTATTTTAATTAATTTAATTGTGAATTTGTCATGAAATAGTATTTAAACAATTTTAGGAGTCAATTAGTTTTTTCCTTGAAAGGTATTTGGACTTTATGTTAATTTTGTATCTTTATAAAAATTGGGAAAAATGATACAAAAATACAAAAAAAATAAAAACAAAATAAAAAATATATATAAAAAAGAGAAAACAAGGGAATAAATTGGAAAATAACAAAGGGAAATATAAAAGAGGAAGGGGCTGCCAAAATTGGGCTCAAATCCAGGCGAGATTCCCTGGCCCAAATAGAGTAGCGCCTAGTCTAGGCCCAAATTAATTCCCCACCCAGTCCATTGGCTTTAACTCAAAATGATGACGTTTGTCAATTTGATCAATGTCGTCCGATCTTAATCTAACGAATGATATTATCCTAGGTTTCTAAATATATATGTCTGAACAACGAACCCCCCCCCCCCTCCGCCCTTTTCAGACCCTTCCCTCGTCTCTCACCTAAACCCTATAAACCAATCGCCCCTATATCCTTTCGTTGGAGCATGCTGGCGGCGACGCCACACATGCCAATGGCCTCCAAATTTACACCACCGGCTCATCTTGACCCCCTCTTTACATTCCTACTAGTGCCTTCCCTCGAATCTTCGTCGGAAGATTTTCCGGCCAAGATGCCATCTATGCCAAATGACCCCTGATTAACACCCCAGTATCATATGTTCCTCCTCTACCAAACCCCCATAACCACTTCCCTCGAATGTGGCCAGAACAGCTCGAATCTTCAGTCGAAGTTTTCCAGCAAAAAATCCTAAATTGCTAAAAGTTGATGTCTTCATGATTTTTGACTGTAATAGCTATAATCATGTGCTTTCGTATGAAAATACACGATTAGGGATGTTACCGGTCTGAAATTCCTGGGAGTTTTGGAGTAACAACCATTGGTTGGAGTTTTTCGTGTATCAATGATTATTTGTTGTTTCAGTTTTTTATTTCATTTCTTTCTCCCTTTCTGTTTTTTTGCATGAGTGAAGTCTTTGTTACAATTTCTTAATTTTGATTTCTGTGTGGTTCTGTGTTGATTTTATTTTTTTTAGTTTTCATTCTGCTCGTAATTGATTCTCTATATTTTCCCTTTCGATTAGATTAGTTTAATTTTTTTTGGGTTCGATTAATATGCTTGGTTAATTTTGGCTTTAGTTCGAATACTCTTTGATATACAGTGCAATTCAATGTTCATTAGCCTAGGTTAAATTTCATCTAATCTATCTTAAATCAGTCCTGTTTAGTTAATATTTGATTCTGATTAGTTTCATCTTACTCAATAATCCTTTTGTTGCTATTAGTTAACTTTTACTTAGAATAGTGATTTGGTTATAGTTGGTAGGTTCATTAATGGTCAATAGTTTGAGGAGTTTTCAGGGGATTGGAGTAGATGGGATAAAAAATGAGGGTAACTTAGTGAATTGGATAATTCAATAGGGAAAAATGTGAAATTCGGGAATGTATCTAGATAGAAATTCCCTATGAGTTTCTAGATGGGGGTTTGTAAGTAATTTGTAGAGAATAGTGGAACTTACTTATGGGGCAAGTTAGAAATAAAAGGGATAAAAGCTAAAAGAGTGATGGACTAAAACGGAAATAAAATTTTCTTGGTTGTCTATAAATAGGCATCACATTTGCCTTGTGAAGAGGTCCTCTTCGTTCCCCCATTTTGGAGCTTCCACAATTTCTTTCCTGTTATGAAATCTCCTATTTAAGGTGAATGTCTATAATTAGAGAGATTCTAGAGTTCTATTCTTGGTAGATAAATCATCCCCCTCCCTATAAATAAAGGGGTCTTCTACCATTGTAAATCACCCCTAACAATCTCTAAGTATCAATAAGAATAACTCTCTCTACTCTTCTCTCTATTTGCTCTTGTTCTTGCATTATTGTTCTTGTCTTTTATATTGTTTTATAACACGTTATCAGCACGAGTCTCTAACCAATTGAATTTAATATTCAGCAATTAAGCTTCTTGTGTTTGTTTTCTTATGTTGTCTTGACGGATGAATCGTTATGATGGGGTTTGTGAAATTTGATGTCTACTGTTGCAAAGGGTGTCAAAAGAAGTTGAAGAAATAGTTAACAAAAGTCGAAGGTGGCCAGCAATAGATTATGCACGGTAAAATCACGGTACTGTTTCTTTTTTCAATTACTTGAAACCGGAAACGGCGGCTTCGCGGTGGAATCGCGTCGGCTTAAATGCTTCCAAGAATTTATTGGTATACCTTAAAGGTAAGTAACTTACTTTCCCTTTCAAATTCTTGGAATTCTATAATTTGATTTTATATACAAACATAGACAACAAAGTTTGATTATAACTCTAACGGAGTTTGTAAGAAATTATAACCACATGAAGTGGTAAAATCTCTATGTCCTGCCATGATTAAATTCATGTATAATTGTGGGCAAATAATTGAAAATCCGTCCCATTGAATTTGCTCCATTCCCTTTAGAGAATGTGGAAGCAGTATATGATAAGTCTGAAAGAAGACTAAAATATTACCATGAAGGTATCAATGAATGTGGACGTGGCAAAGAATTCCGTCCAATTGAATTTGCTCCATTCCCTTTAGAGAATGTGGTAGCAGTATGTGATAAGTCTGAAAGAAGACTAATTACCGTAAAGGTATCAATGGATGTGGACATGGCAATAGACGAAGTTATAATCGTCATTATTGTGGTAATGAGAACAATAAGGATTCTCAAAATAATCTTTCACTTTATGAAAGTAATATTTGACATGAGATTGTGTAAAGCACATAATTTTGATCCATTCCCTGAAGTGAATGTGATAATTGTAATAGAGCCCGCAAGTATGAACACGCTCTTGATGTAATTTTGTTTTATGTCTGACATTATGAAAAAAAAGTTCGTTGCCCTTGAAATTTCGGGCAAGAACTATATGACATGGGTGTTGGATGATGAAATCCACTTAGATACTATGGGTCTTGGAGACGCCATTAAAGACAGAAATAATGCATCCACCCAAAACTATGCGAAGGCCTTGATTTTCTTGCGCTATCACCTTGATGAAGGTTTGAAGATTGAATATCTCACCGTCAAGGATCCACTCATCTTGTGGAATGGCTTAAAGAAGAGATATGACAACCTGAAGTTGGTCACTCTGCCACAAGCACGATACGATAAGAATCCAAAAGCAAATAGTTTATAAACTATATATTATCGTTGCGGTGGAAACGGGCACTGGTCAAAGGCTTGCCGTATACCATGATATTTGGTTGACCTTTATCAAGCATCTCGAAAGAGTAAACGCCCTGAAACGAATTTTGTCTCTGACGACAACTTTGAGATCACCTACTTGGATGTGGCAGACTTCTTTGAGCAACCCGAGGGAAAGATAGACCACCTAATCGGTGATGGATCCGTGATGAAAGAAGATGGAGCTGTTTGATTTTATTTTACTTGTTTGTATTAGTGAATGAATAAACTAATAGCCATTAGTATTGGCTCGTATTAGTTAGTTCATGATATAATGTTAGTATTAGTTCTTTCGAATGTATCAATATGCTCAAATATCAATAATATTTTTACTTTCCAGTAGAGGTAATCGACTAACATGAAAAACTAGTCGGTTATCTCATATTTCGCATAAAAACTGCAAAACAATCGATTGTCAATGATCAACAATCGATTGTCTTTAAAACAGTGATCTGGAATTTTTCAAAAACAGTCAACAATCGATTGTCTATGTTTAACAATCGATTGTCTTTAAAACAGTGTGATCTGGAATTTTTCAAAAACAGTCAACAATCGATTGTCAATGTTTAACAATCGATTGTCGTTAGACAGTAATCTGGAATTTTTCAAAAATCATCCACAATTGATTGTCTATGTCTAACAATCGATTGTCATAAGACTGCTCTGGAATTTTTCAAAATAGTCAACAATCGATTGTCTATATTTAACAATCGATTGTCTTAAGACAGTGATCTGAAGTTTTTCAAAAATAGCAAATAATCAATTGTGTTTAACAATCGATTGTCAATGTTCAACAATCGATTGTCAATGTTCAACAATCGATTGTGTGTGTTTAACAATCGATTGTTTTGTGAAAATGCTTAAACTGAAATTTTCAAGCTGCATAGTAATCAATTATGGATAACATATCTGATTTTGTTAGTCAACTGTTAGCAGCAGATTTTGAAAATATTATGTGACACAAACGGATTGAAGTTGTTTATTCTCATGTTCGTATATTTTCTTTTATATGTCAAACCATGGGAAGTAAATTGATTGAAGGCTCCGGAAGAGCAACTGTAACTCTGCCCAAAGGCACGACGTTTATCTTAGAGAATGCAATATTCTCCTCCAAGTCTAAGAAGAACTTGTTGAGTTTTAAAGATATAATTCAAAATGGATATCATATTGAGACAATAGATGAGAATAATCTTGAATTCTTCATGAAAACGAGGCTGCCCATTTCGGTTTGGGTTCACGCCATTTTGCATGCAGCAATGCTAGTTCGTCGGCTGCCCACTTTGGTTTGGGTTCACGCCATTTTGCATGCAGCAATACTAGTTCGTCGGCTGTCCACTTCGGTTTGGGGTCACGCCATTTTGCATACAGCAATGCTAGTTCGTCTCTGACTGACGAATTGACACAAATATTCCCCGTTGCAATTGGTTTTGGGTCATGGACCCAATATATCCCATTTAAGAATCTTTGGATGCGCAGTATATGTGCCTTTAGCACCGCCATCCCGGACCAAAATGGGTCTGCAAAGAAGGTTAGGAATATATGTTGAGGTTGAATCGCCCTCCATTATTCGCTACCTCGAAACATTGAAAGGAGATTTGTTCACTGCACGATTTGCAGACTGTCAATTTGATGAGACATTTTTCCCAAAATTAGGGGGAGAAGTTGGTGAAACCAAACGGGAAATTTTGTGGAAAAATGCATCATTATCTCATCTTGATCCACATACCTCTATTTGTGAAAGAGGCACAAAAGATTATCCATTTGCAAAGAATAGCAAATCAAATGCCTGCCGCATTTATAGATTTGAAAAGGATAACAAAATCACATATCCCCGAAGTGAATGTGACAACATCTGATTCACGAATACATATTCATTATTGGAAGAATATGAACATGAAATTGGTATTAAATGTACCACACTCACCCCTAGAAGGAGGTTGGAGATGATACCACACTCACCCCTAGAAGGAGGTTTGAGATGATATATGGCATGAATGATCGTTGGTCACGTACCTATTGTACGCCAAAGTATTTTGGAAATATGACTATTAAAGGACAACGATAATGCAAGAAACATATCTTGCATATAAGTTTGACATGACCATAATGGTATAACTTTCTCTTTAAGAAAGATATTCACCACATGGATGTTGATGAATCTGTGGTAGTACAAAATTAATTGAGAGCTCTAGAAGAGCCAATTATTACTATGTTGGAGAAACACAATTGAGTATTGTGCTGTAGTAAGTCTCAAAGAAACTTATTCAGTTTCCAAAGTACACGCGAAAGCGATTGATTATATTGAGACTATAAATAAAGGAAGGCTTTGATATCTCCTATTACTACAACTTGTAGCGGGGTAATTTGTATATGAAAAGCTACCCGCTTTGTTCTCCAATTTGTACTACACAAACGAAATAATGCCACAATAAAGTGGATATCTATTGGTATAAAACCCATGTCATAATAAACCTGAAGTTTATTGATAAGTGCACATGTCATGGTGTAAATTTGAAGTTTACCAATATTGATAATTTATTCAGTTGACATTCGTGTTAGCCATCTCATTTTATGTATGATGTGCAAATTCACATAGGTGAATATCAAAGAACTAGAAAGTTCTTTACGAATTCTCTTGTATCACTTGTTCTCATTAATGAACTGACCAACTAAAGAGTTCGGGTTGAAGCCCATAAATTCTGGAAATATCAAAGGTGAATATGGGCCCATTCACCTGCCATGTATACCACATATGATGCATCTATGAAATGGTTACATGCGCAATTGTTATTAACCCGCAGCCTGGCCGGTGCTTGCGAGGTAAATCGCTCAGTAATCTAACTTCGAGCATAATTTCCAGATTTTCTACTCAAGATAGTTCATCTTGATAAGTTGGTTTATATCAAAGTTGGTTTAGCAAGATAATTATTGAGTGCTTCCACTTAATAGCTAAACTGTTTCTTATGAGAACAAAGTTATATATATCAGTTTCCTTCTCTTTTATTAATGTGCCATGTATATTGACATGATAATGCACAAAGATGATTTCCCAAAGTTGAGGAAACAAGTTAGCTTTACTAACATGAGGGGGAGACATGGTAAACGCTTGAGAAAAGGTTACATGGGATGAATTATCATTTGTATATGTATATCCCCGAATATCATGATATGAACCTGAAGTTCATAAAAGGGATAATTCAATTGCAACATATTGCAAAGCATGCTATACGCATTTGCTGACCCAAAGAAAGTAACTAAATGGAAGAGATACAATTCAAGAAGAATTGATTCCATATGAAAGACATGTAGTTTTGAACCTATAGTTCAAATGCTTGAAAGTATAAAAGTCAAAGGTATGTATAATCAGTTTTCGATATCTTATTTGTCTAGCATGACATGGAAAACTTGATATGCATCTAAAGTATATTATATGGCTTATATGACTTAACTTGAAAGATTTAAGTTGCTTGAAGCATATGCAATTCTTGGTCCTGAAGTACCACATCCTTAGTACAATTTGTGTACATATGTATCTTGCTATAACTATAAGCATGATGGCATTGAGAATGCATCTATGGAGATATTGAAGAGTTATTCCACGACATTATATGAAGATGTTCATATCTATCAAGAATGATGATTTCAAGGTGCGGAATACTTATTCAAGTCAATATGGTTGATTTGTCAAATCTCTATCAAAGATCGTTTTGAAAATGATGCACAAGATTGGAATGCAAAGCTCAAGGATATAAATTGATGTACTCATTAGGGGGAGTTAATGCGCGTTGCACTCTTTTTCCCTTACAAGGTTTTGTCCCACTGGGTTTTCCTTGCGAGGTTTTTAACGAGGCAACCAATAGGCGCATATTCAAACATGTGTACTCTTTTTCCTTTCTTTAATTTTTCCCATTGGGTTTTGGTTTTAAGGTTTTAACGAGGCACATTGTTGAATAGACATTCAAGGGGGAGTGTTATGAAATCTCCTATTTAAGGTGAATGTCTATAATTAGAGAGATTCTAGAGTTCTATTCTTGGTAGATAAATCATCCCCCTCCCTATAAATAAAGGGGTCTTCTACCATTGTAAATCACCCCTAACAATCTCTAAGTATCAATAAGAAGAACTCTCTCTACTCTTCTCTCTATTTGCTCTTGTTCTTGCATTATTGTTCTTGTCTTTTATATTGTTTTATAACATTTCCTATCTAATTTCTAGAACTGAAGTAGAGATCGGAAAATACAAAAAATCAGAAAATTCCATTGTATGTACTCTTTCATTCAACTATAGAGTTCATTTTCTAGTTTTAGTAGTTGGTTCACATCTCTCAGTTCATCTTCGAGTGATTTGCTGGTTCAGGGAATTTTTGGATGGTTTCAAGTAATCTCAAGGTTTCCATTAGTCTGTTTTGGGGTCGGTTTGCTGAGTGTTTGAGTGTTAGGGTATTCGTGGTTGCTGGAGAATTCAGTGTTGATTTAAAGTGGGATTCTGTTGTTGTAGGCTACTGGTTTCTCTGCTTGGTTGCTGAAATTACTCTTGAGATGCCGTTGCATTGCTGCTTTTGATCCCTTCTTCTCTTCATTGTGTCATATTTCCCAGGTACACTGCTTGTAACGCTTGATGTGAATCTGAATTGAGGATAAATTGGAGATTGCTTGTCAAATTCGAGTTCATTTGTATATTGTTATTGTATGCAATGCAGTAGTGTAGGCCAAGTGAATGTGACGGTTGATAGATTTCATAATTAGTAATCTGTCCTGAATGCATGTTCAATTCGAATCAGATTGCATTAGGATTAATTAATCATGTCTGGTAGTTGTAGCCTTAATATAGTTTCAAACGAGTTTAATAATTGTTTTTTATATTTGAGTTTTACCAAACTCATTAGCAAAATGTTATAAATCTTCATCTAAAATTTAGGTTGTATTTTGAGTAGCTTTTCATTTTCAATAGCGTTTTAAAATAAATTAGTAGTTAGTAATTGAAACAATCTCAGCTCGTTCATTTGAATCAAATGAGGTACTGGTCTCAGTAAGGTTTAATTTGAATTCCGTATGAAACAAAATGTACAGGCTAATGCCAAGTTGGGGACTCGATCCTTAAGCCTCGTAGATGAGGTCTGTTTGTGGCTCTGCCCATATGGGTTGACCTTGAGGCCCATTTGTTGTAATTAGTCTACATGCATAACTTTGGGTTCATAAATTGGGCCTGTTTTAGAGATGTTCTATGAAAGATTTAGCAATAACTTTAATTTGGGTCTCGAGTTAGGTAGCAGATCCAAATTAAAAGGTTTACCCTTTTATTTGGGCCCGGACTTGAACTTGAAATCCGAATTCTAATATTAATCAATTAGGATTTTTATTTTTCTTGTCTTTTAGAGATAAAACAAAATAGAAAATATAGTTGCTTCTAGGTTTGCCTTTATTATAAAATGAGACGAGCCTCGCCCACAGAATTCAAATTACGGGACCCTCAATAAAAGATAAAAGTATTTTGAAAATCGGTACAGGCCGTTCAGCAAATTTCACGTCCTTCCTAAGGGATAATAATGCGTTAGCCTCTTTAGGCGCGATTTTAATAAAGTTACGTTCCTAAAATCGGGTGCACATTTCATACGACCCAAATCAAATCTCAAAATGTTGAATAGAGTGTGCCTATGATTGCGGGTGCATTTCATGTGACACAATCTTAAAGCACGCTTTAAATGACGTTCAACATTCTTTTAAAATAAATGCACATTGAATAAAAGCGGTTAAAAGTAAAATTGGCACATAGGCTCTTCATGCAATAAAATCAGATAAATAAGCTAAATACGACAGTTGAGCGACCGTTCTAGAACCATGGAACCTGGAAATGCCTAACACCTTCTCCCAGGTAAACAAAATTCCTTACTCGGATTTCTGGTTCGCGGACTGTTAATATAGTCGTATTTTTTCTCGGTTCGGGATTCAACCGATTACTTGGGACACCATTAATCTCCCAATTGGCGACTCTAAATTCTTAATAATTAAATCTCGTTCTGATTGTCCTTTAATTGGAAAAAATCCTTTATGCCCTCACGGGTGTAACGAAAAAGGAGGTGTGAGTGTAGAGGGCAAGGCCAAAGCCGTGCTAGAAGCCGAGGTAGGGGCAGAGCTCAGCCCCGAGCAGAGTACTAGTGGCGGAGCCTCAGATTTATTTTAAGGAGGAGGTTCCGGCCCCAACAGTTCCATTGGTCCAAGCTCATGTCCCAGAGGGGTTCATTGCAACCTTAGTTCTTCAGAACACTCTGGTCCGATTGGTGGGCCTCATGAGAGTATCACCTGAGCAGGTTTGCTTCCTGTAGCACCAGCCATTTCTTAGGCTGGAGAAGGGCGCAAACGCTTGCTACACACACTTTGGAGCAGGTACTCCCCGGGTTCAGGTTCCAGCAATTCAGCCAGCTGTAACAGTTCAGCCGGGTGCAGTGACTCGGACCGGCAATAGAGCGGCTATGTCTGCCGATGCTTTGTGGAGGCTAGATAGGTTGACCAAGCTCTTCACTTCTACTTTCAGCGATACATCTACTGAGGACCCCCAAGTTATCTCGATAGTTGCCACGAGGTTCTCGAACCTGGGTATTGTTGAGACCAATAGGGTCTATTTTGCTACATTTAGTCTGTCTAAATTTGCCAAGACTTGGTAAAGGGATTATTGCTTAGCTAGGATAGCAGGGTCGCCATCGTTGACTTGGGATCAATTCACAGTGTTATTTCTGGAGAATTCTCTCCCCATTACTCAAAGAGAGGCTTATCGGAGGCAGTTTGAGCACCTCCAGCAAGATTTCATGATGGTCACCCAGTATGAGTCCAGGTTCATTGATCTAGCTAGCCATGCACTTGTCATACTTCCTACCGAGAGAGAGGGTGAGGAAGTTTATTGATGGTCTTATTCATCCGATTCGTCTTCAGATGGCCAAGGAGGCTGAGAGTGAGATCACTTTTTAGGAGGCGGCCAATGTGCTCGCAGAGTTGATATGGTTCTGTCACAGGGGGTGATCATGGGTCGGATAAGATTCCCCATCATTCAGGTAGATTTAATGGTACCTCGTCTGGAGGTAGAGATTCATATGGTAGAGGCCATCATCCTATGCCCTTTCAATCAGCTCTTCAGGTTTCTCACGGTGCTCAAGGTACTCATGGTTCACGCATGTATTATTCTGATCAACAGCCCTATAGTGCACCCTCAGCTCCTATCAGTGCACCACCGCTCCAGAATTTTCAAGGTGGTCATTCAAGTTTCTAGGGTCAGTCTCAATTTCCTCAACCGCAAAATTCATGTGAATGTTATAAGTGTGGTGAGTATGGTCATAACCGGAGGGCTTGTCTGAGGTTAGTGGGCACTCAGTCGCAGAAGTAGGGTGCCTGTGCTATAATTTAGGCACCAGATTTTCCACAGACCGCCCAGCAAGCTAGAGGCGGGGTTAGAGGTGCTAGAGGTAGAGCTAGAGGATTTAGAGGTGGAGCTCAGGCCGCTAGAGACGGAGGCCAGCCAACTGCAGGTCGTCCCAGAGAGGTAGTTCAGGGTGGTGGGGCCCAACCCGGTTGTTATTCTCTTCCAGCCAGGCCCGAGGTAAAGGCTTCAAATCCAATAATCGATAGGTACTGTTCTGGTTTGTGATAGAGATGCTTCAGTGTTATTTGATCCAGGGTCCACGTATTCATATGTAGCCTCTTATTTTGCACCGATTATGGTCATGCCTAGTGATTCACTGAGTATTCGTGTTATGTGTCTACACCGGTGGGTGATGCTACCGTAGTTGATCGATTCCATCGTTCTTGTGTTGTCGTGATTGGGGGTCTCGAGACTCGTGTAAATTTGTTTTTTTAGACATGGTCAACTTTGATGTTATATTGGGGATGGACTGGTTATCACCTTACCACACTTTATTGGATTTCCATGCCAAGACCGTGACCTTAGATTTGCCGGGTATGCCTCATTTAGAGAGGAGAGGGATTCCAGGTCATTCTACCGGTAGCTTTATCTTTTATGTGAAAGCCTGGCGCATGGTCGAGAATGGGTGTTTGGCATATGGTCGAGAAGGGGTGTTTGGCATATTTGGCGTATGTTTGAGATTCCAGTGTTGAGGTTTCCTCCATTAATTATATGCCTGCAGTTCATGAGTTTCTTGAGGTTTTTCCTTCAAACCTGTCGGGGATGCCACCCGACAAGGATATATATATTTCTGCATTGATTTGGCTCCGGGCACTCAGCCCATTTCTACTCCACCATATCACATGGCCCCGCCAAAGTTGAATGAAATGAAGGAGCAGTTGCAAGACTTGCTTGAGAAGGGTTTCATTAGACCCAACATTTTGCCTTGAGGTACACCAGTTTAGTTTGTTAAGAAAAATAATGGTTCGATGAGAATGATTACCTACATTTGAACAAGGTTACAATTAATAATAAGTATCCATTCCAACGAAAAAAAAAAAATTAACTTGAGATTTGATTAACTTCAGGGTGCCAAGGTATTTTCAAAGATTAACTTGAGATTTGATTAACATTAGTTTAGTATTAGGGCATCTGATGTCCTAAGACAACTTTTCGCACTCGGTATGGGCAATATGAGTTCTTGGTTATGTCATTTGGGTTGCCACATGCCCCATCAGCTTTTATGGATTTGATGAACCGAGTGTTCAGGCATTATTTGGACTCATTCATGATAATCTTCATTGATGATATTCTAATATATTCCTGTGGCCAGGAGGAGCATGAGCACCATCTCAAATTGGTTCTTCAAACTCTGAACGATAATCAGTTATACGTGAAGTTCTTGAAGTGTGAGTTCTGGTTAAGTTTAGTTGCATTCCAGGGTCATGTCGTATAATCAGAGGGTATTCAGCTTGATCCGAAGAAGATTAAGGCAGTGTAGAACTGGCCTAGACCAGCATCAACTACAAAAATTTTGAGTTTCTTAGGATTGGCATGCTACGATCATCGGTTTGTGGAGGGGTTCTCATTATCGCAGCCTTGATGACCAGGTTGACCCACAAGGGTGCCCAGTTCATATGGTCGGACGAGTGTGAAGCAATATTCTAATGGCTCAAGATAGCTTTAACTACGCCACCGGTGTTAATTTTGCCCACAAGTTCATGGCCTTACACAATTTATTATGATACTCCCCTTGTTGGGCTTGTGAAGTCTTGATGCATGGTGGCAAGGTGCCTATGCTTCACGGAAGTTAAAGATTCATGAAAAGAACTATCTGGTGCATGATTTGGAGTTTACTCCGGCCTTGCTCCAGCATAGAATGATGTTTTGAGCCTGGTTCTGACTTTTCCGACTCAGATCGGAGCTTTTCCAAGCCTTTCTCAATCTAGGGTTCTTCTAAGACCCTAATTATTCGAGGTTTTTCTCCAATTTTTCTTAGATTTGTTGTGCATCCAAGCGATATTTGTGTTTTCATATGATTTTCCCAACTTTCTTTCAAGTTTACTTCTAAAATCACTTTTTCGATTTAGGATTTTCTGAAAGGCTTAAAATGTTTCTCCGACTTTTCTTTCCCTTTTCCTTGCGTGTATTTGCCTATACTGCTTTCTTATGCTTTCCTTTCTACCACACATGTTCTTCTATGCTTTCTATATTTTGTTTTCCCACTGTGTTTCTGTACCATGCTCACATGTTTATCTCACTGTGTTTTCTATATGCTCTTTATTTATACTTTTTCGGTGTTCTTGTGTTCTTCTACTGTATTTTTTACTAAGTTTTTAAGTCTCTTTGTTTGACTTCTACTGAACCTTGTTTGACTTTTACTGAAACTTGTTGGAGCATATCCGTGATCGGCTGTTTGATGATCCCCACTTGTGAGTCCTTAGAGACACGGTGCAGCGTGGAGGTGCCAAGTAGGTTACCTTAGATGCTGATAGAGTATTGAGATTGTAGGGTCAAGTTTGTGTGTCCAATATGGATGGGCTTCGAGATTTGATTTTAGTGGAGGACAATAATTCTCGGTATTATATTCATTCGGGTGTTGCAAAGATGTATCAGGATTTGCGTCAACATTATTGGTGGCGTAGAATGAAGAAGGATATTGTGGAATATGTGGCTCGGTGTTTGAATTGTCAGTAGGTTAAGTATGAGCATCAGAGACCTGGTGGATTATTTCAGAGGATTGAGCTTCCCGAGTCGAAGTGGGAGCGGATTACTATGGACTTTGTTACTGGACTTCTGCTGATTTGGAAGAATTTTGACGCAGTTTGGATCATTGTTGATAGGCTGACCATGTCAGTGCATTCATTCATGTGGTAGTCTCTTATTCATCCGAGAGGTTAGTTGAGATCTATATCTGGGAGATTGTTCGCCTTCATGGTGTGCTATTATCTATCATTTCGGACCGAGGTATGAAGTTTACCTCGCACTTATGGAGAGCAGTGCAGCAAGAGTTCGGCACCCAAGTTGAGCTGAGTACAGCATTTCATCCTCAGACGGATGGGCAGTCCCAGCGGCCATTCAAATGTTGGAGGATATGCTCGGAGCGTGTGTTATAGACTTTGGAGGTTTGTGGAATCAGTTTTTGCCTTTAGTAGAGTTTGCCTAAAACAACAGCTACCAGTCGAGTATCCAGATGGCTCTTTATAAGGCCTTATATGGTAAGCGGTGTCCATCTCCGGTTGGATGGTTTGATCTGGGAGAGGCTCGGTTGTTGGGTACGGATCTGGTTTAGGAGGCCTTGGACAAGGTCATGATCATTCAGGATAGGCTTCGTACGACTCAGTCCAGGCAAAGAGTGATGCAGATAGAAAGGTTCAAGATGTGGCTTTTATGGTTGGTGAGCGGGTGTTGCTCCGGTATCACCTATGAAGGGCGTGATAAGATTTGGGAAGAAGGGCAAGCTTAGCCCTAAGTTGGTTGGACCGTTTGAGATTCTTGATCGATTGGGAGAGGTGGCTTATAGACTTCGTTGTCGCCGAGCTTATCAGCTGTGTGTCCAGCTTTTCATGTGTCCATGCCCCGGAAATATAACTACGATCCATCCCACATGTTAGATTTCAGCACTGTCAAGTTGGACAAGGACTTGTCTTATGAGGAGGATTCGGTAGCTATTCTACACCAGTAGGTTTTTCAGTAGAGATCCAAGAGTTTCCCTTCTGTTCATGTTTAGTGGAGAGGTCTGCCTCCTAAGGCATCGGCCTAGGAGTCCGAGTCCAATATGTAGAGCCGTTATCCTCATCTTTTCCCGCACTCAAGTACTTCCTTCTTCTGTCCGTTTGAGTACGAGCAGTTCTTTTCCCGGACTCAGGTACTTCCTTCTTCTGTCCGTTTGAGAATGTGACGAACACAAGGGTCATCACCTATTTTCTTATCAAATTCTGTGCTTCTGAGGCCTTGAAAACCTTATTTAGAGTCGCCTCAATTTGCGTGCATAGTCCGAGCAAGTAACGGGAAAGCTTAGATATGAAATTTTGTGAAAAGTGCTAAGTTTTGATGTTAAAATGAATAAATTTTATATTAGTCAACATTTTAGGCAAACAAACCCGGACCGGTGATTTGACGGTCCTGGAAGGTTCGTAAGAAAATATGAAATGTGGGCGTATGCCCAAAAAACGAATTCTGAGGTCCGAAGACCGAGAAATGAATTTTTTAGAAAAAATATTTTTTAGAAATGTTTAAAACTTGAAAATAAAATCTAAATAAAAGCTTTGGTATCCAGCCCGTATTTTTGTTCTGACGCCCGGTACATGTCTTATATATGTTTTAAGCCCTTCCTGTAAAATTGGTTAAAAACGAACGTCGTTTGACGTGATTCGGACTTAAAGTTCTGAATTTGAAAGTTGATGAAGTTTATGAAAAAATCCTTGATTTTGAAGTTTGATTCATTGTTTTTAGGTTATTTAGGCGATTTGATTGCACGGATAAGTTCATATGATGATTTTAAGTAAGTACTTGTGTTTCGTTAGGAGTTCCGGGGGCTCTGGAGTGTTTCGGAGGTATTTCGGAATAGTTTTTTGATTAAGAAGTGTTGCATAGTTTCTACTATTGTGCACAGGGATTCTACGCTTCGCGTTCGCGTGGTCCCTCTCGTGAACGCGTAAGGCAAATATCCCAGGTGCATTTTGGCTTCTTCGCGAACGTGGAGGTTGTCACGCGAACGCGAAGCTCAGGGGGGGAGACCCTTTGCGAAACCGTCCTTCCACTCGCAAACTCGTAGGGTACAGGGGAAGGGCCAACAGTTTGTTCATCGCGAACGTGGCGCCTTGCACTCAACGCGAGGCTCGAGCAGATTACTCTCCGTGAATGCGAGCCCTATCACGCGAACGCGAAGGTCTATGGACCTGACTCATCGCGAACGTGTAGAATATGACTCGAACGTGACGAAGAATTTCACCCAGTTATTATAAGTTCCAAAAATAAAATCCATTACGGGATTTCTCAAATATTTACAAAACTTCTTTTCTCCAAAGCTACTAGGCGATCCTTGGAGCACTTTTTCACCAAAACTTCTTGGGTAAGTAATCTCCAACTCATTTTCTTCCATTTGTCATCAACATCTAATGAATTCTAGGCCTAAAACATGTGATTAAGGGTAGAAAATTAGGAATTTGGGTAGAGTTAAGGCTTTTTGATTTTTCTTGATTTAGACCTCGTTTTGGGGTTAAATTTGAAAAAAAAATACATATTTGGGCTCGTGGGTGAATGGATAATTTGATTTTAGTCCGAACCTCATTTTTTTGACCAAGTGGGCTCAGGGTCGATTTTTGGGTATTGGGGAAGAATGCTTGGAAAGCTATAATTAGGCATTGGGTTAGCATTGTTTAGTATTTATTGATGTATTGAAGTCATTTATGTATAGATACAATAGGTTTGGAGCCAAATTCGAGAGGAAAAGCGGTAATTGAGGAGTGAATTGGTCGTGGAAGTTTGAGGTAAGTGTTCGGTCTAACCTTAGCTTAAGGGATTAGGAGTTGAGTCATAATTTCTATGTGTTTCTTTGTTGTGTATGACGTATAGGCATGCTGACAAGTATCTATACGTTGGTGTCGAGCATGAGTGTGGGTCTTAAATTGATACTTGTTGAATTCTTGAATAAACCTATGGTTGAAATGATGAGTAAATCTATGGTATCGAGCAAAGGCTCTAATATTTTCGTAGAAGTTAATTATGAGTTAGAAATGATGATAGTAGAGATGATTAGAAGTTGAATTGAGACAGGTTGTAGCTGATTCTCCCTTGCCGGGGCATTTATATTTGTATTGTTGAGTTCCCCTGCCGGGATAGTGTAATTTATAGTAAATTCCTTGTCGGAATTGTTGTTATGATCACTGTAAACTGTACATTTGGAACGGGTTGCGCACCGTAATGTATACATATATATATATATATATATATATATATATATATATATATATATATATATATATATATATATATATATATATATATATATGTATAACAGATATTATATATATTGGATCGGGTTACACGCTGCAACAGATATTGTACATATGTATATTGGATTGGGTTGCACTCCGCAACAGACATTATATTGGATCGGGTTGCACGCCGCAACAGATATATTATATATTGGATCGGTTTGCACTCCGCAACAAATATTATTGGATCGGGTTACACGCCACAACAAATATATTATATATATTGAATCGGGTTGCACACCGCAATAATTATAGATATACATATGGATCGGGTCGCGCCGCAATAGTATTATTATTATTATTATATGGTTTTAGATATTGTACTGTTCTTTCATATTGTTTGGTTTCACTTAAACTGACTTGTTTCCCCGAAGCATGTACCCCTTCCCTTTTAACTGCTTATTACTTGTTTACTTTCTGTCATATATTATATAACTGCACAGGTTTATCTAAAGTCTAGTCCTAGCCTCGTCACTACCTCGCCGGGGTTAGGCGAGATACTTACCAACACATGGGGTCGGTTATGTTGATGCTACACTCTACACTTATGTGCAGATACCGGAGCATCTTACGGTGTGCAACAGTAGCCAGGGAGACATCCTTCAGTCCACGAGATTCCGAGGTAGTCCTGCAGGCGTCCGCAGGCCCGACATCTCTTTTATCTGTTTTTATACACTGTTTCCTTTTGCATCGAGATAGAGTTTTATTTCATTGTTTCAGACTCTTGTTTTTAGTATCCTTAGATAGTCTGTGTACGTTGTGATACTGATGCTAGGTAGAGACATGTTTGGGCTTTTGTACCTTTTGGTTTTCTATTTGTCTAAACTTCCGCTAAAAGTTTACTATTCGTTATCATTTATCTCATTGTTCACCATTAATTTAATTTTTTAAAACATGTATATAATGGAAGGAGTTAATGATTTCGAAGGTTTGTGGTTTGCCTATCGTTCACGAGTATGCGCCATCACGACTCCCGAGGGTGAGAATTCCGGGTCGTGACAGGACGTCAGCAGAACTACCTCAAGTCTCCAAATGTGATAATCCGAGCTAGTGCACCTCACGTACAGCTGGAACCAGTACATAAATCTGCATAAGAAGTGTAGTGTAAAGTACGAGTACAACCAACCCAATATACTCCATAAATATCGAGCCTAATCTCGATGAGGTAGTGACGAAACTATGACAGGGCACTCGCGTAATTAAATCAGTACAAACATAGATAAATGTACCAAACAACGACAAAATAGATATTTCATATGTACAGTGGGTGGGGACATGCGAAAGGGGGAAACGATATGATAACTACAACATGAAAAACAACACAAAGTCAAATAAATCATCAACCAAGGAGGACAAATAACACACGATATGAAAATAACACGGCATCACTCTTCGTGCTTTAACTCTCATGCTTACCATGAAATGATGTCATAAGAGAAATGAAATAGCACGGCATCACCCTTCACGTTGTTACTCTGGTTCTCACCATGTAACAATGAATAACCGATAAATATTGGCACAACATCACCATTTGCGCCTTAATTATCTTCATCACCACGTGTCAATCAGTAAGTAAGGAAATGAAATGGTACGGCATCACCCTTCTTACTTAAACACTCTTACTTACCATGTTGTAATGAATATATAAATTCGGGAGATAAATAATGCAAGGTATGTACTTCACGTCAATTATGATTCCAAGATATCAAACCTCAACTTCCAACATACTCAACCATTACTAAAAAATCCATAAATACGGAAAGAACGATCAAATAAGTAATAATCTAATCTAGGCATGGATGTCATATTTAAAGAAGCAATCAATCACAAGGAACCAAGTTCTGCCCGCATTATTTTACCCCAAAAACAACGCATAAGTGCTCGTCACTTCACATATACGTTGTGGCCACACATTAAGCACGTAGCAAATAGGCAAATAAGTCATAATCACTCACGTCAAGGTTAACCACAATATTTACCTCGCTCTGTAGCCAAATCAAAGTTCAAGTACCACTCCGAAGCTTATTTGGAACTCACCTGAGCCCTTGGGGCTCCAAACTAAATGTCACAAGTCCAAAAAATATAATAAGAACTTGCCCTTGCTATCAAAATACCAAAATAACACCTAGTATACGAATCAGACACCAAAGCGAATGAAATTTTTAATGAAACTTAAGAACATGCAACTTTTCAATTGGACGTCCGAATTAAGTAGATCAGCTCCATTGTGCACCAAATTTTGCAGACAAGTCATACATACAGGAATGAATCTATACCAAGTTTTGAAACTAAAATCTGGACCCTATAGCAACAAAGTCAAATATGGTAAAACTTATTAATTTTTTAAACCTTTAAACTTTTAGTTTCAATAAATTGCGATAATTCGAGCTAGGGACTTTCGAATTCAATTTCGGGCATACGCCCTAGTCCCAAACCATGATACGGACCTATCGGTACTGTCAAAGCTCTGACCCGAGTCTGTTTGCTCAAAACGTTGGCCGAAGTTAACCCAATTGATTTTTAGGCACATCTCACACTTTCTTCAATTGTTCATATAAGAACTTGCGAAAAATGACACAGATTGCATACACAAATTGAGGAAGGCTTAACGGAGAAATTTAGGGTTTTGAAACGCATAATTGAGGGTTAAAACTATAAATAACCTATCGGGTCATCACACATCCTAAAGTAACTTTTTCTTTCGTGTTGTATCCTAGCCGCCTCCTCCATCTCCCTTTAAACTCTCTATCACTCGGGTGTTGCAATCTCGCTAGAGAACCACCATCAGCCTTACCCGCCAAATATAAAAATTCTTCAATTTAGTACCTCAAATTCCTCAATCCAGATCGGCCTCTTCATTACCTCCTACCCCGCCGTTATATCTGGATGGAATCCATGGCCAACCGACCGAATTTCTCATATCCAAGTGTATTTTCTCAAATTTGAGTATATTTTAATTCTTGTGACCGAATTAAATACAACAAAATATACATTATTGACACATTTTTGTTTGTCTGACCAGATTTTGGTAAATACCATGTGATAGTGTATTCTCAGATTGGGTCGAATTTTTGTTCATGTCTATTTTTTAGATTTAATACAATATAAGATGTTTTGCTTGGCCGGAAGACGTCTTCTCTAGCGAACTCTCTTCTCTTCGTTGCTATTGAGTCACTATACAATGAATCAAACACATTGTATTTTTTGTAAATACAGTCAAATTCGATGTATTCTATATTTTTCAATGAAAATACAATTTTTTTTTGTTTTCACATGCATTTATGTATTTCGAAGTTTATATTTTATGGCAAATCCCTATAATTTTTGAATTTTTATTGTTTGAATAAAACCAAATTAAATAGAATATATTGAATAGTGTAAAAGGAGCTATGAATGAATAAAATAAATTGAATACAGCCAAATATCACTATTGTATTGAGTTTTTGTTGTTTGAATAGAGTTGGATTCAATATAGTGGAATTGAATACAATTTAAAATAGTTAAAAATAAAAGTAGCTGAATTCAATACAATGTATATAGCCTAATTGAATAGATCGGTATACATTCTATTTCTTAATCTTTTTATTGTTTGAATACAACTGAATTCAATACAATGAAATTGAATACAATATAAAATAAATAAGAACGAATACATCCGAATTGAATACAATGTATACAATCGTATTGAATACAGGGACATATATACATCCCATGCCAAGTAATTAGTAACTGCAAAATATAATTAGCTAAATTATAACTACGCCCGCCAATAAGCTTCCAAAAAATTGATTTTGGCTTTTATTACTATGTGATATTCATACAAAAAAATTTTGTTCTGCATCGTACCACAGAGCACCTACCTCGTTATACTGAGCCCTTTGCTTGTATACTGTTGAGGCTACTGTCAGTGAGGAAATTTTTATACCATTTGGACGACATTTTTGGACGATCCAACATGAGAGGATCGACATGATAAAGCCCAAATTTAACGGTGTAACCAAATCTCCACTCGAAAGCTCCATATGAAAAAACCACGCACATCCGCACCATTCCTGCTCCTCATAAAAATTTTAAAAGAGAAAAGAGGACAATGAAGTAAGCATATGAAAATGTAGAGAAAAGATACAACAGATGTTAACTTTGGTATTGATCCAAGTCCCTAACATGTAACAGTTCAGTCTTTATATTTTAGATCTAACGAGCTTTGTTTATTAAAAGACGTTGTAAGGTACTCCATTCGTCTCTTATAGAATGGCAGTATATTTAAGTTTTGACACCATAAAATTCAAAGGATTCAATTTGTATTTTTAAACATTATCAAACTCTGTGCCTGATAAAACTCAGATACGTTATATTATTCAAACTCTTAGAAACTCCTTAAGCTCATAATTAAATTCCAACTTGGGACATATATACTTGGACTCAGGACTCTACGATCCATATTCCTTGTCCATACGAAGTGGAAAATTTTAAGAATGGAAACGATACCTGATTGAACGAGCCAAAGATGCAAGGTACGCTTTGGGATATTTAATTCGCTTCATGTCTTGATCCAAGTCATATCCTCCTCCTTGATTCTATTTAATTCGCTTCATGTTTTGTTATCCCACAGTATTAATTATTCATTTCAAATCATTTTCTCAAATCTATTAAAAATGTGCATTAATTAATATGAATATTATGGTAAATCATGCACTTCATTTATTATTTCTTAAGGAGTGTGCAAAGTCCATAGCAGACAAATAAAAGTGAACAAAGTGAGTAATATATCTCACACAGCAAAATAAATGACTTACTTTTCTAAGTATGTATATTTGCGTCACTTGTTATTATGATAGTAATATGTATTACGTTGAAATGATAGAAGATATTCTAATTTTAAGATAAAACTAGTAGTAGTAATTTATTTAAGTCTAAATGCGTTGACAGTCCCTTAAATTTATCATATTTTTTCACTTAAATATCTCAACTGAGGTTGTTACCCATTAGACACTTAGGCCCCATTTGACCATAAGTTTTGTCTAAAATAAATTTGAGATTTATTTTCAAAACTTATGTTTGACCATAAAGTTTACTCATCTTTTTGCCAAATCCCAAAGCCCAAATCCTAAATTTCAAATTTCAAAATCAGTTATTGAACTGATTTTGGGCCAAAATCCC
Source organism: Nicotiana benthamiana (assembly GCA_034376525.1). Classification (NCBI taxonomy): domain Eukaryota; kingdom Viridiplantae; phylum Streptophyta; class Magnoliopsida; order Solanales; family Solanaceae; genus Nicotiana; species Nicotiana benthamiana. Next base: position 32,203,386 of record CM067337.1, read on the forward strand.
AAAACTTGGGAATTATATACATATCTTTTCAAAATAAAATCGAAAAATATGTTTTGAAAACGTATGTCCAAACACATTTTCATTTTCAAATTAACACTTTATCCAAATTAAATTTTTCAGAATAAATTTGAAATCTATGGCCAAATGCTAGGTTAAAGTATGTTCAAAATGTGCCGTTGGATTCAACTTTAAGGGGATGTCTGCAGATATTGCTAATCTCTCTTTTCTTTTTCCTGTCGTGAAACTTTTTATACTTGGATGTCATTGAACTCAAATATGTTGATATCAAATTTAAGAAAATATTGTTTTAGTATCTTCAGAAAGACAACTAAAGCAATTGATACTATCTATAAAAAAAAAAAAGCAGTATGGTGCATTAATTAAGCTTCCGTTATATGTAGGATTCTGAAAAATTTCAGCTTACAAAGGTTTTTCTATGCAGCCTTATCCTATATTTTTACAAGAGACTATTTTCACGATTCAAATCCTTAATTTCCGGATCACATGACAACCATTGATATTATCTGTTTCAAATAAAAACCGTGCGTGTTCATGCAGTGCCCGCTCAAGCCTAAAGGAAGTCAAGCACTTGCTTTAAGCCTCCGATAATTTAAGGCCTCAAAATTAGTACATTCCTATATAACTAAGTAAATTTGTATAATTAAATTTTTGTCGTTAATAGATGTAGTAATTCAATCGCATATATCTTGTAATCAAAACTACTCCAGTTCATTTTTCCTCACATAAATCAAGTTTTTTAGTTCTCATGTCTTATTTGGAAGGCAGTCAAGCCAACAAACGACTAAAAAGGAACAAATTGTATTTCTTTTTTTTTCTATATTCAATATTCAGTTAATTAAGTAATCTATCTTTTAGCAATAATGAACAGTAAATTAATCATACTAATTTTAATTAATTTATTAAAAATATAACAAATACTTCTAAACGCTATACCTCAAAAACAACTTTAGAAAATTAATTTCTTCTTAATATCCGAAAAAAATAAATATCGTGGACCAAAAAAGTTACACCGGTGGGTCGATGAAAATTAAATGGAGTTGATCCCCTTCCCAGATCATGCTGGCCTTGTTTGACGGATTTTCATGTTTCTGATGATATTTTTCACATTAAAATATGTAAACATTGAGATTAGACCGAAAAATCATTGAGAATGTAGAGAGAGAAACTAGAGAGAAGGAGGAGCGTTTGAGAACTCTCTAGAATAGAGGGAGAATTTATTAATCAGAAATGAAAATAGAATGAAGTCCAGTCGGTGAGAAAATATCTAGCCTAGGCTATATACAAATTACATACTATCGGGTCGGGTCGGGTGATCCGGCCCAAAATTAAATAACCTGTGGGCTCAGACACACATGAACCATCACAGCCCATTACAAAATATACCATGGGTATACCAAAAAAATACAATGAGTATACAAAGAATGTACAAGGCTATATCATGTATTTTCTCTTATCTGAACACCCCCCCTCAAGTTGAAGGGGGATACCACCTGCAACTTGAGCAACAAGGGATGAAGTATAGTGCCTGGAAAAGGCTTGGTCAGAAGGTCAGCGAGCTGGCGAGTAGTAGGGACATGGAACAGTTGAATAAGGCCATTCTGGAGCAGATCGCGCACAAAATGACAATCCACTTCAATGTGTTTAGTCCGTTCATGAAAAACAGGATTCTTGGCAATGTGAATGGCTGCCTGGCTGTCACAATACACAGAAAAAGGAAGAGAGACAGAAACACCAAGATCAAGAAATAAACGAGACAACCAAGACAGTTCAGCAACAACCTTACTTAGGGCCCTGTATTCAGCTTCAGCAAAAGACAAAGAGACCACTGGTTGCTTCTTAGATTTCCAACTAATCAAAGAACCACCCAGAATAATACAGAACCCAGTAACAGACCTCCTCGTATCAGGGCAGGCAGCCCAGTCACTATCAGAAAAACCAACAACATTGAAATCATTCCAATCAGAATAAAAGAGACCCATAGAAGAAGTCCCCTTAAGATATCTCAGGACATGAAGAGCAGCAGTCATATGGGGGAGTCTGGGGCATTTGAGGAATTGACTCAGATGTTGCACAGCAAAACAGATGTCAGGCCTAGTATGGGTCAGAAATAAGAGCTTACCAACAAGACTCCTATACTGATCAGAAGAAGGTAAAAGGTCACCAGAATCAGCATGTAATTTTGCATTAATGTCCAAAGGACAGACAACAGAAGAGACATTGGTACAGTCAAACTGTTGCAGCAAATCACAAATATATTTGTGCTGATTAAGGATCATCCCACCAGGAACAGATGACATCTGTATGCCTAAAAAGTAATGTAAGGACCCTAGGTCCTTAATTTTAAACTGAGCATCCAGAAACAGTTTCAAATCAGCAATTTCATCACAGTCATCCCCAGTAAGAATAATATCATCCACATAAACAGCTACAATCACAAGGGACCCTGGTGTACCTTTGATGAATAGGGAATAATCATTCAAAGAATGCCTATAGCCTCTGGAGTATAGGGCAGAAGACAACTTGGCATACCACTGTCTGGAAGCCTGTCTGAGCCCATATAGGGATTTGTTTAATTTGCAAACAAGGGGAGCAGGAGAGGCAGATGGGGAAGAAACAGAGGCAGGAGCAGAAACAGTTAAACCTGGAGGAAGTTTCATATACACCTCCTCATCCAAATCACCATGCAAGAAAGCATTATTAACATCAAGTTGAAATAAATTCCAATGTATTTTCACAGCCACAGCAATAAGACACTTAACTGTGCACATTTTAACCACAGGAGAAAAGGTGTCAATGAAGTCAATACCTTCAACCTGAGTATCACCTCTAATAACAAGTCTGGCTTTATACCTTTCAACACACCCATCAGCCTTGTATTTGATTTTATAAACCCATTTACAACCAATGGGTTTCTTACCAGGAGGAAGAGGAACAACATCCCAAGTATGGTTAGTGTCCAAAGCATCAAACTCCTATCTCATGGCAGTTTGCCAGGCTGGAACAGATGCAGCCTGAGAGTAATATAGAGGCTCAGATTCCAAAGAGGAGGAAGATGAACCAGAGAAGGCAGGTAGTTGACAGACATAATCCTTAAGATAGGAAGGAGGATTATGTTGTCTTTGAGACTTTCTGGGAGCAGGAACAAAAGGAGAAGAAGCCAAAACAGGAGGTGAGATGTCAGGATTGAAAGAAGAAGGGAAGGCAGAATCAGTAGAGGCAGAGACAGGATAAGGCACTTGCACAGATGTGGGAGAAGAGGGAGGAGAGAGGAGCATAGGAGAATCAGAATCATCATCATGTTCTCCAGAAGAAACAAAGGGAAAAGATGAAGCAGAAGGATGAGCAGAAGAAGACACAGATTTAAAAGGAAAACATGATTCATGAAATATGACATCCCTGGAGACCAAACATTTCTTTGAAGCAAGATCATACAATCTATAACCCTTTTTGCCAAAAGGATATCCCAGGAAAACACAAGGAATGGCTCTTGGCTTTAATTTGTCCCTTTGAGGGATTAGGACAGTGGCATAGGCAAGGCAACCAAATGTCCTCAAGTGAGTATAGGTTGGGACTTTCCCATACAACATTTCATGAGGAGACTTATTATGACGTAATCTGGTGGGTATTCTGTTAAGTAGGTAGGTAGCAGCCAACAAACAATTCCCCCAGAAAGATACAGGCATGCCAGATTGAAAAAGCAAAGCCCTACAGGTTTCAAAGAGAGTTCTATGCTTCCTCTCAACAACACCATTTTGTTGAGGGGCATGAGAGTAGGAGGTTTGATGTATGATCCCCTGGCTGCTAAAAAAGGAAATACCATCATTGTTAGATCCCAATTCTAAGGCATTGTCACTTCTAACAGTCTGAACCACAACATTAAATTGGGTTTTAACCAGAGAAAGAAATGACTTAAGCATAGAAAAAGCATTGCTTTTGGATCCCATTAAGTGTGTTCATGTTGCCCTAGAAAAATCATCAACAATTGTAAGGAAATATCTACAACCAGAAGAGGTTGGAGTATGATAAGGTCCCCAAGTGTCCACATGAATCAGTTGAAAGGGTCTAGAAGTCTTAATGGAACTATCAGGAAATGGAAGCCTAGTCTGTCTGGCCATAGGACAGACTGAACATGGAAAAGGTTGTTTGGAAGCAAATGGAAAAGACAAACCAGAAATACATTTCATATTTGCAAAAGGAGTATGAGCAAGTCTTAAGTGCCAAATGTAATTCATGTCAGATGTAAGATCAGTATTACAGATGGAACTATATACATCTGAAGGCAATGGAACAGCCTTGTTATCAGACAAAATGTCATCATGATAAGAAACATACACAGAAGGCAATGCAACAACCTTGCTATCAGACAAAGTGTCATCATTACAAGAAGCAGATACAGAACAAACAGAAGTAGAGGAACAACAAACAAAGGAAGAAGGGGAAGGAGGAACCCAAGCCAGTTTATATAAGCCAGCAGCTTCTCTACCAAGATCCAGAGGCCTCCTCAAAGAAGGGTCCTGTATCATGTGTAATAAGCATGAATGTTCAGTGACATAACTATACAATGTAACTGCTTCACTAACTTGTGGACAGAAATCAAGTTGTGCTTAAAAGAAGGAACTAGCAGTACATTGTGAAGAGTGATGGAAGGAGTCAATGCAAAAGAGCATGTGCATGTTGCTTTCACTTTATAGCCATTAGGAAGAGTAATAAGATATGGCAGAGTTAAAGGTGTGATGTCAAAAAGTAACTGTTTATCATGTGTCATGTGATTAGAGGCACCTGAATCTATAATCCAAGTGACAGAGTTGATATTAGTAAGTAAGTAAAATTTGGAATCAGAAATAGGGTTCTCAATTAACATAGTACCAGCAAAGTTAGCAGCATATATGGGAGGAGGAGTTTGAGCAATGGAGTCCCCTAACTTGGTCTGGTGTAATAAATTCATCAACTGGTCATAATCTTGTCTGCTCAACCCTGGTATCACAGAGCTCTGGCCATCTATTTTTGCAACAGGTTGATGGCTTTCAGGAGGATTCCCTTGGGGAACAGACATATGTCCTTCAGAATGAGGAAAATCCAGACCAGCACTAAGATGAGCAGCAGCAGGTCTCCTCCCCTTGTTAAAATTTGTACTTTGTGGATACCCATGGATCTTGAAACACTTATCAATTAAGTGTCCAGATTTTTACAGTATCTACAGAATAAAGGTCCTTTAGCCAGATCAAAATTGGCTCTCTGTCTGAAAGGAGAAGGAGGAATAGACATTGTGGCCTTGTTAAATCCAACAGGATGCCTATTAGAATGGACATTGAAAGAGACAGAGTATGGATTAAAGTGAGAAGGAGACTGGACTTGTCTTTGCTTCTCATCATTGAGGACCATATTATAGACATTGTCAAGAGTTGGAGGAGGCTGCATCATCAAAAGATTACTCCTTACCCCCATATATGCTTCATTCAAACCCATTAAAAACTGAAAGACCTTATTGTCATCACTTTCCTGTACTATGCCATCTTTGGCAGCACAAACACATCTTAGACCATGATTAACACACATTGAATCAAGTTCATCCCACATACCTTTTAGCTTATTAAAATACGAAGCTATATCTAAGGACCCTTGAGAGGTGTGGGACAACTCTCTTTTCAACTCAAAAATTTTGGTCCTGTTTGCAGTGCCATATCTGGCATGAAGTTGGGACCATATACTTTGTGCAGTATCAGAATACTGCATACTTTCAGCAATTTGTGGGGAGAGGGAGGCAGTTAACCAAGAAATCACCATGTTATTGCACCTAACCCATAACCTTTGTTGAGCCACATTAGTGGCTGGTCGGGAGCACGTCCCATCAACAAAACCAATCTTATTTTTAGCAGATAATGCAACAAACATTTTTCTCCTCCAACCCCCATAGCCACTTCCCGGGAAGGGAGTAGGAACAAGAGAGATCCCAGGCACATCAGAGGAGTATACAAATAGAGGACTGGTAGAGTCTACCGAGGAGGAGGTACCAGTATTCGTATTAGAAGTCATGATTAATGCACCAGTTTGAAAAGAAAAACAGTTTCGACAAGCAAAATATCACGAAACCAGATATTCACACACGAAGCCAAATAATCACACACAAAGTATACAATACGCAAGAGAGGTACAGAGTTACCCTCCTTCTTCGCGATCGGAGAAGATCGGCTTTCAGTCAATTAGAGAAAACCCTAGGTACAAAACCCTAGGTGCAACCGGTGCAAACCTTACTGGAAATATAGTCAGGGATGTCGAAAAGTCACCCTAAACATCCACTGAGTGAGAATCGAGCCACCGGATAGCAGTAAAACTCTAGGTTAAACCACCAGAAACCCTAGAAGCCGATAGGTCACCCAAAAATCACCCAAAATCATCAGAAAATCTCCCAGAACGTTCAAGTGAAGAAAATACACTCAGATATCACGATGAAAAACTCAGAAAGGCGTCCGATTTATACCGACATCATCACCGACCATAAGGTCTCAGAAACACCCCCAAAAATCTTGAAACAGACTTCATCCAAGACAATGAGATACAGATAAACATAGTCGGATTGTCGTCTAGGCTTTGATACCATGTAAACATTGAGATTAGACCGAAAAATCATTGAGAATGTAGAGAGAGAAACTAGAGAGAAGGAGGAGCGTTTGAGAACTCTCTAGAATAGAGAGAGAATTTAATAATCAGAAAATGAAAATAGAATGAAGTCCGGTCGGTGAGAAAATATCTAGCCCAGGCTATATACAAATTACATACTATCGGGTCGGATCGGGTGATCCGGCCCAAAATTAAATAACCTGTGGGCTCAGACACACATAAATCATCACAGCCCATTACAAAATATACCATGGGTATACTGAAAATATACAATGAGTATACAAAAAATGTACAAAGCTATACAAGGCTATATCATGTATTTTCTTTTATCTCAACAAAATATTCAACTTATAAATGCTTTTGAAGATTTCCTGACGCAACCAATAATTAAAAAGCATATCTAAAGCTTTGGAAAGGGTGAGAAATTATGAGACATTGAAAAATGTGTGCAACGATCGATTGTTCAACTCTGTTTGTGCTTCCGCGAGAAAAACCTCGCACATTGAGTTGGCTTATCTCCTCTATCTGAAGTCAATAATTTTTTGAAGTTCCAATTCACATTAAAGGTAGATTGGTTCACTAACAAAATTATGCAGATGATTTTAATGTAAGAATCGTAATATATGAATTAGTAATCACTAATAACAATAATTATTGAATGCATATACTTTTTTTGCGAATGTTTATTGATTCATCAAATTAAAAATGAGATTATAATCCACGTATATAAATGTTATCCATGTTGAATTTAGTATAAAATAATTTCATAATGCTATGTAAAATATGTTTTTTTTTTAAACCCCTCCCAAATTAGGAGAATTTATAGTGCTTCCACACTTCCCTTCCCTGGTGACTCGAATACAGGACCTAACGGTCGTAAATGGAAGTGTTTTACTAACTGAGCAAGCCTCACTTGTCATGTAAAATATGTTATTGCTTAATTGGAAACGAAAGTTCGTCAACCAAGGACAAGGAGTATCAAATTTTGAACCCAGACTATTTTTTGAATCTGTGTAAGCGGATGACAGTGGTGTACATTATTTTAGGAATAATTTAGAGACACCCCTCCAGTTTTGACTTTGTAACACTTAGAGCCCGTTTCGACATAAGAAATTTTTTTTTCCAAAAGAAGTTTACTTTTTTTGAAATCAGCATTTGTTCATAAAATTTTTAATTTTCACTTGAAAATTCATTTGGAAAATTTTCGAAAATTTGAAAAACTCCAAAAAGATGCTTTTCAAAATTTTCATTCAAATCACTCACAAAATTTCAAAAACAACCAAAAATTATATTCATGTCCAAACACAGCTCTAAATTTCAAATGTCATTTTCACTTGAAAAATATTTCCCCTATTTTAGAATTTTACAATTCTTATGCCCAAACGCCCACTTAATTTTCCTGAGATTTGAGATATTATACTCACCTCCCTTAGATTTGACTTTTTATTACCAAACCAGTTTTAAATGATTTAACGTAGTTTTCCTTATGTAATATTCCTACTAACTCTAAATAGATCTAAGACCGAATATTTGGAGTGCAAGTTTCGCGCCGAGCCGAGTGAAATAGGCAGGGACGTGAAGATTGAATCTCAAGTCATCGCTAAGAGGGACAGTTTCAGATATTTTGTGTCGGTGATTCAGGGGGACGGAGAGATTGACGGTGATGTCACTCATGGTATAGGAGCGGGGTGGTCAAAGTGGAGGCTTGCATCAGGAGTCTTGTGTGACAAGAAAGTGCCACAGAAACTCAAGGAAAAATTTAATAGAGCTGTGGTTATGTCACGACCCTAGTTCACCAATCGTGAACCTGTTATGACGACACCCAGTCTTCCAACTAGGTAAGCCTGACACGTTGCGAAAATTCAATAATCTTTACGAAAATGATAAATAAAATTGAATCTAATAAAAATGCATAGGGTGCCGCTTGGAACATATACTTCAAACCAATAATGTGAAACCTCCAAGACCCGGAAACCCACGGGCAACACACGCTAAGAGTAAAATATAGCATATGACTCTAACATCCAGGAGTGTCTACAACAAATGATTACATGAACGAAACTACTACTAAAGGTAGAATAGAAGGAGATTCCTCGGCTCTGCGGACGCGGCAGATGCATACCTCGAATCTCCAAGTGTGACTCCTAAAATCACTGATAGCGCGCCTAACCGGAAGTACCTGGATCTGCACAACAAAAGTGGGCAGAAGAGTAGCATGAGTACTCCACGAAGGTACTCAGTAAGTGCCAAGTCTAACCTCGGTGGAGTAGTGACAAGGAAGGTCGAGGCCCTACTGAGATCAACATAAGCATAAATAAATATGAAATGAAATAACAATGGGAAATACGTAAATCTCGAATATCTAACAAACAATAAGAGGAACCGAATAGACTATATTACAATTTTATAAAAGGAGAACAATCATTACAAGCTATTTATCATCGAGGATCTCCTGGTATCCCGAGGATCTCTCGGTATCCTCATCATACACACAAGGGATCTCCAAGTATCCCGAGGATCTCCCAGCATCCTCATCATATACACAAGGGATCTCCAAGTGTCCCGAGGATCTCCCAGTATCCTCATCATACACACAAGGGATCTCCAAGTATCCCGAGGATCTCCCGGTATCCTCATCATATAAGCAAGGGATCTCCAAGTATCCCGAGGATCCCTTAGTATCCTCCAGTTAATCAGTCCTGCCCTGGGGATCTCTTAGTCTCAGCTAGAAAATCAATCATGCACTGGGGATCTCTTAGTATTCGCCAGTTATATAATCCAGTGCCGAGGATCTCTTGGTATCCCGCACTTCCAAACCTTGGAAGCACGTACGAACAGGAGGAGCTCTCGGGATGCCGTCCCATAGTCCCAATAGTAAATACACCACAACAAACCAATATTTAACTGAAGAAAACGAAATGTGAACAACAAATAAAATCGAGCATCTAACATGCTTCACAAGAAGGATATATATTTCAATTTAGTCAAATAAGGAAAATAAGTTACTAACAAGCTTTCCAAGAGAATACAGATATTGTAATTTAGTCAAATAGGTCAAATAAGTTACTAACATGCTTTTCCTAAGTCAAAACAAGTGAGTTTCATTTTTTTAACAATTAGATATGTGAAGAAACATAATCTAAATAAGCCAAGTAAGGTGAACTTTCAACAAACGCCCGTCACCTTGCGCACAAGGCATTTAACAATGACAAAGATATCCTAAGGGGAAAGGTCCCCCACACAAAGTTAGGCAAGTCACTTACCTCGAATTGGTACAAAACCGCTAAGAAACAATACCCTTGCCACGAGTATTCGACTCCGAGTGGCCCAAATCTATTCAAACCAATTACATATTATAAATAACATCGCTAGAACTAATTATACTATTAAAATTAAAGCTAAGGCGCGAAAATAGGTGAAATGACCAAAATGCCCCTCAGGCAAACGTCTCGGAATCGAATAATTTTTACATTTTCAGAAACCTCGTACTCTCACAAGTCTAGCCATATAAAAATCTCTCACTTAGAAGGTCAAATGCCCCTTCAAATCATCAAAGTTAGGTCTAAGAACTTTAGCCAATTTTTATTCAAAATCCGAAATTAAAGTTTGAATTTGATATTAGATTAGTGGGTAACAATCATAAGAGAGTAAGGAATCGTTACCCAATGTTTGCATCTGAAAATCCCTCGAACAATCTACCAAAATTGAGCTCTCTAGCTTGAGATTTTGTAAAAATGGAAGAAGGGTTCGTTTTGAAATGTTTATACCTGCCCAAGTCATTTGGTCAATGCGATCACATAAGAAGGGATGCGATCGCGTAGAGTAACATTGAAGGCCTGGAAAATGGCCTATGCGAATGCAGAAGTGGTCATACGATCGCAGAGAAGGAACAAGTGATGCTACGATCGCAACATGGGTTAAGCTATCGCATAGAGGAATTTGGGCCTGAGTCACTGGCTCAGTTAATTCAATGTGAACGCAAAAAGGGAAATGCGATCGCTAAGAGGGGAAAGGCAAAGCTATGCGATTATAGACATGACATTGCGATCGCATTGAAGGAAATTGGCCCCCCTCAAGACTGCACTATGCGATCACGAGAGAGGGAATGTGATCGCAGAGAAGGATCTTCTGCAGCAGATCTGAAGGAAAATTCTGCAACTTTTGTAACACGAAAATGCCCCGATGGGCATCCGAAACACACCCGAGGCCCCCGGGACTACAGCCAAACCTACGAACAAATCCCATAACATCATTTAAACTTGCATCAATCCTTAAACCACCTAAAACAATGCCGGAAACTCGAATTAATCAATGATTTGAACATAAAAACTTCAAAACTTAATCAAACTTGCTTTCGCTTCAAAACCTAACCAAAACACGTTCGATTGACTTAAAATTTTGCACGCACGTTCAAAATGACATGACGGTGCTACATCCAATTCCGTAATCCCTTTCCGAGCCTCAGATCAAAAATTCACTATCAAACCGAAAACTTCAAAATTCTAATTTTCGGTATTTATAGCCTAAATGAGCTACGAACATCCAAAATACATTCCGAACATGCTCCCAACCCCGAAAAAACCTAACTGAGCTAACGGAACCATCAATTTTCCATTCCGAGGTCGTCTTGACATTGTTTTGATTACAAACCATTTTTCAACACTTAAGCTCTCATTTAGGGACTAAGTGTCCCAAAACACTCTGAATTCTATTACCGAACATCCCGGCAAACTAAAATAGCAGAAATGAAATTAGGGGAAGCAGTTAATGGGGGAACGGGGAAAAAATTCCAAAGATGACCGGCCAGGTCGTCACATCCTCCTACACTTAAACATTCGTTCGTCCTCGAACGAGCATAGAGAACATAGCTGAAGTAGCAAAAAGATGAGGTATTGGTAGCGCATATCTCGCTCGGTCTCCCAAGTGGCCTCCTTGGCCGGCGGCCCTGCCACTAAACCTTTACTGAAGCTATATCCTTTGACCTGAGCCTTCGGACCTACCTGTCTAATATTGCCACCGGCTCCTCAACATAGGACAAGTCATTGTCCAACTGGACTGAAGTGAACTCCAACACGTGAGACGGGTCACCATAATACCTCCAAAGCATCGAAACATGAAATACTAGATGGACCCCGGCCAAACTGGGAGGTAAATCAAGCTCATAAGCGACCTTCCCAGCCTGCTTCAAAATCTCAGATGGACCAATGAACCTCGGGCTCAACTTTCCTTTCTTTCCAAGCCTCATAACGCCTTTCATAGGCGAGACCCGAAGCAAAAACCGCTCACCAACCATAAAGGAAATATCATGAACCTTCCGGTCCACATAACTCTTTTGTATGGACTGAGCCGCATGGAGTCTATCCTGAATCACCTTAACCTTCTCAACCGCATCCTGAACCAAATGAGTGCCCAATAACCTGACCTCGCCCTTCTCGAACCAACCCACTGGGGACCTGCATATCCTACCATATAAGGCCTCACAAGGCACCATCTGAATACTGGACTGATAACTGTTGTTGTATGCAAACTAAGTCAATGGAAGGAACTAATCCCAAGACCATCTAAACTCAATCGCGCACGCATGGAGCATATCCTCAAGAATCTGAATAGTGCGCTCGGACTGTCCGTCCGTCTGAGGGTGAAAAGTTGTACTCATGGTCACTCTGGTACCCAACTCATGCTGGACGCCTCTCCAGAACCGTAATGTAAACACTGAACCCCTGTCTTAGATGATAGAAACTGGAATGCCATGCTGACGGACAATCTCCCTGATATAAATCCCTGCTAACCGCTCCGCTGAGTAAGAAGTGCACATTGGAATGAAATGAGCGGACTTGATCAGCTGATCCACAACAACCCAAATAGAATCAAACTTCCTCGTCATCAGAGGGAGACCAGTCACAAAGTCCATAGTGATATTCTCCCATTTCCACTCCGGAATCTCCATCTGCTGGAGTAACCCTCCCAGTCTCTGATGCTCATCCTTCACCTACTGGCAGTTGAGACATCTAGCTACAAACTCTACTATGTCCTTCTTCATCCGCCTCCACCAATAATGCTGCCTCATATCCTAATACATCTTCGCGGCACCCGGGTGGATGGAGTACCGCGAGCTATGGGCCTCAGTCAATATCAACTCCCGAATATCATCAACATCGGGCACATAGATCCGCCCCTGTATCCGTCATCTCCAAAAGTCACATCCTTAGCATCGCCATAGTGAACTGTGTCCCTGAGGACAAGCAAATGAGGATCATCATATTGCTGCTCCCTGATACGATCAAACAATAAAGACCGAGAAACAATACAGGCTAGAATCCGAATGGGCTCTGAAAGGTCCAATCTCACGAACTGACTGGCTAAAGCCTGAACATCCATCGCCATAGGTCTCTCTGAAGCCGGTAAATATGCCAAACTTCCCAAACTCTCCGCTCGGCGACTCAAGGCATCGGCTACCTCATTGGCCTTCCCCGGGTAATAAAGAATAGTAATATCATAATCCTTCAGTAGCTCCAACCATCTCCTCTGGCGCAAGTTCAGATCCTTTTGCTTGAACAAATGTTGCAAACTCCGGTGATCCGTATAAACCTCACAAGGCACACCATATAAATAATGATGCCAGATCTTTAAGGAATGAACAATAGCAGCTAACTCAAGGTCATGGACAATATAGTTATTTTCATGCACCTTCAACTGTCTGGACGCGTAGGCAATCACCCTACCGTCCTGCATTAATACTGCTCCAAGTCCAACTCGTGAGACATCACAATATACCGTATAGGACCCCGAACTAGTAGGAAAAATCAGAATAAGGGCTGAAGTCGAAGCCATCTTGAGCTTTTGGACGCTCGCCTCACAGTCGTTTGACACTGAATAAGAGCACCCTTCTGGGTCAATCTAGTCATTGGGGCTGAAATCGACGAGAATCCCTCGACAAAGCGACGGTAATACCCCGCCAGGCCAAGGAAACTGCGGATCTCTGTAGCTGAGGAGGGCCTGGGCCAACTCTGTACGGCCTCCACCTTCTTCGAATCTACCCCAATGCCCTCACTCGATACCACGTGGCCTAGGAATGCCACAGAACTCAACCAAAACTCAAATTTTGAAAACTTTGCATATAGTTACTTTTCTCTCAAGGTCTGAAGCATTGTCCTCAGGTGCTGCTCATGATCCTCCCGACTCTGGGAGTATACAAGAATATCATCTATGACAACAATGACAAACGAGTCAAGATAGGGTCTGAATACACTGTGCATCAAATGCATAAAAGTTGTTGGGGGTGTTGGTCAGTCCAAATGACATGACAAGGAACTCGTAATGACCATACTGAGTCCTGAGAGTAGTCTTCAAGATATCTGATTCCCGAATCTTTAGCTGGTGATAACCCGAGCGTAAATCAATCTTAGAAAACACATGTGCGCCCTGAAGTTGGTCAAATAGATCATTAATATGAGGCAAAAGATATCAGTTCTTCACTGTAACTTTGTTCAACTAATGATAATCGATACACATGCGCATAAAACCATCCTTTTTCTTCAAAAACAAGGCAGGAGCACCCCATGGTGAAACATTGGGTCGAATAAACCCTTATCAAGCAATTCCTGTAGCTGACCCTTCAACTCCTTCAACTCAGGAGGAGCCATACAGTAAGGAGGAATAGATATAGGCTGAGTGCCCGACAATAAATCAATACCAAAATCAATGTCCCGATCGGGCGGCATGGCCGGAAGATCAGCTGGGAACACATCGGGGAAATCCCGTACTATTGGAACAAAGTCAACAGAAAGGGTATCAACACTGACATCTCTAACATAGGCTAAATATGAGGCACACCCCTTCTCAACCATACGTTGAGCTTTAAGAAAAGATATAACTTTGCTGGGAGTGTGATCAAAAGTATCACTCCACTCAATACGAGGAATACTTGGCATAGCCAGCGTCACGGTCTTAGCGTGACTATCAAGAATAGCATAATGGGGCGACAACCAGTCCATGCCCAAGATAATATCAAAATCAACCATATCAAGTACTAAAAAATCTACCCTGGTCTCAAAACCACGAATAGTAACCAAACACGACCGATATACGCAGACAACAACAAGGGAATCTCCCACGGGAGTAGAAACATAAACAGGAGAGCTCAAGGTCTCTTGAACTGCACCCATATGCGAAGCAAAATAAGATGACACATAAGAATAAGTAGAGCCTGGATCAAATAGAACGATGCCTCTCTGTGACTAACAAGAATAATACCTGTGATAACAGAATCAGAGGCGACAGCCTCGGCACAATCAGGAATAGCATATAATCTGGCTCGGAACCTACCTCGAGGGCGACGTCTATCTCCCTAATCTTCGCTCATGGCTGGCTGGGCGGGTGTGGTGGCAGCTAGAGCTGGAACAAGGGACTGAGAATCCCACTTGGTACACTGCTGCTGAGACTGCTGTGGAGGTGCACTCCTCCCAAGCCTAGGGCAATCCCTCACTACATGGAGGGTATCCCCACACTCATAACAAGCTCTGGGACGGCGCGGTGGCTGGGACTGACTGGACCCACCCCTGCTAGACTGACCTTTGGAGGTACCCTGCGCATGAGACGCACTAGAAACCGGGGGTGCATAATAAGGCTTCTGAGATCTGGGAGGAGCTGGTATACTGCTGGGTGAAGGAAGAGCTGAGTAAACTGGGTGACCTGTATAGCCTTTACCATGACATCCTCCTCCTGAAATATGGGTACCAGAAAAATGATCAGACTCTCGAGACCTCTTGGCCTCCATCTTCTCTCGCTCTCTGGCATGCATACCCTATATCCTTCTGGCTATACTCACCACCTGATGATGGGGTATATCCATCTACAAATCTCGTGCCATGCAAGACCTGATTGAAGGAATGAGACCCTCGATAAACCTGCGAACCCTCACACGAACTGTAGCCACCAAAGTAGGCGCATGTCTGGCCAGCCTAGTATAACGGATGGAATACTCAAAGACAGTCATAGGTCCCTGGCGCAAGTGAACGAACTCCGCGCGCATGCATCTCGGAGGCACTGGGGAACAAACTCCCTTTGAAACATATCTAAAAACTGAGTCCAACTAAGGGAGTCAGCCTCGTCTGTACTGTCAAAATCAGAAGTGCTCCACCAGTCATGCGCGGCTCCCCGAAGCTGGAAAGCTGCAAAGGAAACCCCACTCGAAGCAGTAATACCCATGGTGGGAAATATGCGGTGACAATCCTCCAAAAACCCAAAGGCATCGTCTGTAGCTAGCCTGTTAAAAATAGGAGGGTCATACTTCTTGAACCGCTCCAATCTACGCTTCTCATCCTCTGAAGCAAGTGCCCCATCCTCGGGCTAAACCGAAACTGTAGGCTGGACAGGAATAATATCTGGAATCGGCACCATGTGCACACTCTGCTCTAGAGTGCGGGCTGCGGGAGTCTGGGCTCCTCCCCCGGCCTGGGATGTAGCTGCAGGAGGTGGAAGCAACCCTGCCTGTGATAGCATGGTATACATGCTTATAAACTGCGCCAATGCTTCATGAACAGCTGAAGTAGTGGTGGTTGTGGGCGTCTCTGGTGCCTGATTCCTGACTGGGTCCGCTGGTGGCACCTCGGCGGCTGCCCGTGCAGGTGCTCTGGCTGCACCCCGGGCACGTCCACGACCCCTGCCCCGACCCCTACCCCTAGCTCCTGCATGAGGGGTGCGGGTACCTGATCGTCCCGGGTCGTGCGTGTCCTCACCATCTGTGAGAGAATATAAGACAAAAGTTTAGAACTGGTATAAAAAACATAGCACGACAAGCAATTCAATAAAATGAAGATTTTTCCTAAATAGTTACATAGCCTCTCGTAAATAAGTACAGACGTCTCCCTACCGATTAGCGAGACTCTAAATAACTGGCATGTGTCCCGTGACTCCTATGAACCTAGTGCTCTGATACCAACTTGTCACGACCCTAGTTCACCAATCGTGAACCTGTCATGATGGTACGCGGTCTTCGCGACTAGGTAAGCCTGACACGTTGCGGAAATTCAACAATCTTTACGAAAACGATAAATAAAACTGAATAACATAAAAATGTATAGGGTGCCGCTTGGCACATACACTTCGAACCAATAATGTGAAACCTCCAAGACCCAGAAACCCACGGGCAACACACGCTAAGAGTAAAATAAAAAATACGGCTCTAACATCCTGGAGTGTCTACAACAAATGAGTACATGAACAAAACTACTACTAAAGATAGAATAGAGGGAGACTCCTCGGCTCTGCGGACGTGGCAGATGCATACCTCGAATCTCCAAGTGTGACTCCTAAAATCACTGATAGCGTGCCTGACCGGAAGTACCTAGGTCTTCACAACAAAAGTGTGCAGAATATTATCATGAGTACACCACGGGGGTACTCAGTAAGTGCCAAGCCTAACCTCAGTGGAGTAGTGACGAGGAAGGTCGAGGCCCCACTAAGACCAACATAAGCATAAATAAATATAAAATGAAAGAACAATAGGAAATACATAAATCTCGAGTATCTAACAAACAATAAGAGGAATGGAATAGACTATATTAAAATTCTACAAAACGAGAACAATCATTATAGGCTATTTATCATTGGGGATCTCCTGGTATCCCGAGGATCTATCGGCATCCTCATCATACACAAAAGGGATCTCCAAGTATCCCGAGGATCTCCCAGTATCCTCATCATACACACAAGGGATCTCCAAGTATCCTGAGGATCTCCCAGTATCCTCATCATACACACAAGGGATCTCCAAGTATCCCAAGGATCTCCTGGTATCTTTATCATATAAGCAAGGGATCTCCAAGTATCCCGAGGATCCCTTAGTATCCTCCAATTAATCAGTCATGCCCTGGGGATCTCTTAGTATCTGCCAGAAAATCAACCCTGCACTGGGGATCTCTTAGTATCCTCCAGTTATATAATCCAGTGTCGGGGATCTCTTGGTATCCCGCACTTCCAAACCTCGGAAACAAGTACGAACTAGAGGAGCTCCCAGGATACCGTCTCGTAGTCCCAATAGTAAATACACCACAACAAACCAATATTTAACGGAAGAAAATGAAATGCGAACAACAAATAAAATCGAGCATCTAACATGCTTCACAAGAAGGACATATATTGCAATTTAGTCAAATAAGGAAAATAAGTTGCTAACATGCTTTTCAAGAGAAGAAAAATATTGCAATTTAGTCAAATAGGTCAAATAAGTTACTAATATGCTTTTCCTAAGTCAAAACAAGTGAAGTTTCCTTTTTTAACAATTAGATATGTGAAGAAACACTGTCTAAACAAGCCAAGTATGGTGAAATTTCAACAACTAGTACAAGTACACACCCGTCACCTCGCGCACAAGGCATTTAAACAATGACAACAATATACTAAGGGAAAAGGTCCCACACACAATGTTAGGCAAACCACTTTCCTCGAATTGGTACAAAACCGCTAAGAAACAATGCCCTTGCCACGAGTATCCGACTCGGAGTGGCCCAAATCTATTCGAATCAATTACATATTGTAAATAACATCGCAACTAATTACACTTTTAAAATTAAAGCTAATGAGCAAAAATAGCTGAAATAACCAAAATGCCCCTCAGGCCAACATCTCAGAATCGAATAATTTTTACATTTTCAGAAACCTCGTACTCTCATGAGTCTAACCATATAAAAATCTCCCAAATCGGAGGTCAAATTCCCCTTCAAATTATCAATGTTAGGTCTAAGAATTTTACCCCAATTTTTATTTAAAATTCGAAATTAAAGCTTTAATTTGAGATTAGATTAGTGGGTAATAATCATAAGAGAGTAAGGAATCGTTACCCAATGTTTGCCTCTGAAAATCCCTCGAAAAATCTCCCAAAATCGAGCTCTCTAGCTTGAGATTTTGTAAAAATGGAAAAAGGGTTCGTTTTGAAATGTTTATATCTGCCGAGGTCATTTGTTCAATGCGATCCCATAAGAAGGGATGCGTCGCATAGAGTAAAATTGAAGGACATTTTCTATGCGAAAGCAGAAGTGGTCCTGCGATCGCAGAGAAGGAACAAGTGATGCTACGCGATCGTGAACTGGGACGTGATCGCATAAAAGGAATTTGGTCCTGAATCACCGGCTCAGTTAACTCAATGCGAACGCGAAAAGGGAAATGCGATCGCGAATAGGGGAAAGGCAAAGCTATGCGATCGCAGACACAACATTGTGATCGCATTGAACGAAATTGGGCCCCCTCAAGAATGCACTATGCGATCGCGAGAGAGGGAATGCGATCGCAGAGAAGGATCTTCTGCAGCAGATCCGAAGGAAAATTCTGTAACTTTTACAACACGAAAATGCCCCGATGGCCATCCAAAACTCACCCAAGGCTCTCTCGACCTCAGCCTAACCTACGAATATATCCCACTACATCATTCAAACTTGTACCAATCCTTAACCACCTAAAACAATGTTGTAAACTCGAATTAATCAATGATTGAACTTAAAAACTTCGAAACTTAACCAAACTCGATTTCGCTTCAAAACCTATCCAAAACACGTCCGATTGACCTGAATTTTGCACGCACGTCCCAAATGACATGATGGTGATATAGCCACTTAGTAGAGCTAATAGTTCCAGAACTTCATCATTATTAATCCTAGCCGGGTTAGAGCCATACATAGGTAATAGCATGTCCTTTCGAAATCCCGTTCCAACCCTCGGATAAAAAATTCACTATTGGACCGGAAACTTCAAAATTCTAACTTTCTGCATTTATAGCCTAAATGAGCTACGGACATCCAAATACATTTCGAATATGCTCCCAACCCTGAAATCACCTAACAGAGCTAATGGAAGCATCATTTTTCCATTCCGAGGTTGTCTTGACTCTATTCTAATTACGGACCATTTTCCAACACTTAAGCTCTCATTTAGGGACTAAGTGTCCCCAAACACTTCGAATTCTATTACAGAACATCCCGGCAAACCAAAATAGCAGAAATAAACTTAGGGGAAGCAATTAATAGGGGAAGGGGGCATATATTCCAAAGACAACCGGTCGGGTTGTCGCAGGTTAGACCTGCCATGTTGTATAGGGCGGAGTGCTGGCCGGTGAAGAACTCTCATGTTCAGAGACTGAAGGTTGCGAAGATGAGGATGCTCAGGTAGATGTGTGGGCTCACTAGTTTAGATAATATTAAGAATGAAGTTATTTGAGAGAAGGTGGGGGTGGCCCCGGTAGATGAAAAGATGTGAGAAGCGAGGCTCAGGTGGTTCGGGCATGTGCGGAGGAGAAGTCCTAATGCCTCGGTGAGGAGTTGTGAGCGGCTGGCGGTGGTCGGCGTGAGGAGAAGCAGAGTGAGGCCTAAGAGTTATTGGGGAGAGGAGATTAGGCATGACATGGCTAGAATACAGATTTTCGAGGACGTGACCCTTAATAGAAAAATCTGGAGGTCTAGTATCAGGGTAGTAGGATAGGGGCTCCTAGAATTTTTCGTACTCCTTTCCCGAGGTTGGGTGAGGCTTGGCAGGGCCATCGATAGATGATTTGTGTATTGGATTGTGTCCCCCTTTATGGTATTTATTTATGGTAGTTACTGTTTGATATTATTGCATGCCATTTTATTTGGTTCTTATGTTTGGATAACTATTTACGCGATTTCTGCTGGAGTTACTAATGCTCTTTTGTTTTTGTTTTCCCTTTCCTTCCCAGAGCCGAAAGTCGATTAGAAACAGCCCCTCTACCATTTCGAGTAGGGTTAAGGCCTATCTACATATTACCCTCCACAAAACCCACCTTGTGGGACTATACTGGGTAGTTGTTGTTGTTGTTCTACTTGCAATGTCCTTCATTACCTGAAAAGGAAAATAAGAAAGGGAAAGCAGAGGGGGTTTAATTAATTAAAAAAAGCCTCAGATCGTTGAGAGATTACAAGTAGCTAGGAATAAGTTGAAGTTCATGTCAAAAAGGAGAATTTGAATAGAACAATTTAAATTTAATTTGGATTACTCTAACTGGATTCATAAGAAATGGAGGGGAACGGGAGCGTAGAGTGGTTCATCTAAATCCCTTTTTCCAAAAAATTACATATTATATAAAAGAATAAGCCTCTTTGGCCTTTAGACTCTCTTCGGCCACTTTGCCCTTTAAATGATTAGGGGGTGAGCTGCTCCAACCGAAACATTATATTGAATCCCGAACTTAGCGACGCTCATCCAAATCGGACTAAAAAAGCGAACCCTTCCTTCCGGTCCAAGCTGGCAAAGCCCCTATATCTAACCACCACTCACCCCTTTCCATTCTCGGTGAAGGAATCAGATCTGCCATAGAATCATCATCTTACTCTTTAACCAGTGGGAGATCCAAGATTATCGGTCATGGGTGCTTCACTAATTTTAGTGTAAATTTACAGTGATCAAACATGATCATAGTGGATATCCATGGTCAATTATTCAAAATTTTAAGTATTATCTATGAATAGATAACATAATTTGGCCAAACTCAATAGGTGCCTCAACACCCATAGTTGAAAAGGTAAGTCTGCCACTATCTTTAACGGCAAGCTCCGCAACGAGAGATTTTCCTCATCCTTGATCTGGCGGAGGAGTTTTGGTTTCGTGCAAGGCTCTCGCAGTAGGAAGAAGCAGTTATCATTTGAATGTAAGGCTCTACTTCCATTTTTATGAATCCTACAACTTTCTTTACTGAGCGAGACTCCATTCATATTCCTACTAGTATATTCTTTCATTAAATCATTAGTTTTTTGAAAACTTACATTAGGTTCCCCTTATGTCCCATATGTTTGATCCACTAGAATTTGATCATTAGCTGTCATTTGTTCATAATCAGCAGTGTAAGAGTGCGTAGCTTTGATTGTTCAAGTTGCCTTATTGTCACAATGCAATTTAGGATCATGATCGGCGCTTAGGAGCAAGGGCCCCTAAGTAAGCCTCATCGGTATTTTACATAAAATCAGACCGAATTTTTCCTATTTTAGGGCTATCCAAAAGTTTATCCTGTCTGAAAATCAGCAACAAAACCAACCTATATCAACTAAATATCTCATAATATTCATCAACTAATGAAACAATTATTCACAATTGTTAATTAATCACATGCAATACGGTGAACTTAACTTCATCTCCAAAATACTATGCAAGAATCTAATACTAGTCATGGGTCTAATAATGAACGAATACTCATGACACTAATAAAATGAATATGGAGCGACTCTAAGAGTCCAAAAGGAGAGAACATAAAAAATAAATAGGCTTTTTGCCCACACGAACAAACACGGGGCTCATCAGGAACTATCAACTCATGTATTCTAATTAACGAAATCCTTACTCGCGTCAATTGTTGTATCAGTAAAAATAGTGGGGAGTGAGTCGCTAGCTCAGTGAGTAATAATACTTAACTACAATCGTTTTTAACTGGGACAAGTCAGAAAATATGATCGCATAATAATCACAAAATAAAATGCCTTTTTTAAAAGGGTAATAATAATCAGTCTCATCCTGTGTTTCCTGTAACAAAATAAAAATAACAATTCAGTAATAAATTCGGTATATACTATCTCATAGAAAAATTATATATTTGGGAGGTTTCGAAAAATGATCATGTAATCTGTATCACTATGTGGACCCCTTCATAAAAGGAGTCAAGTATAACTGTAGGTCCCTACTCGAGGGAAAATTGTAATTGTATGCTAGTTTTACCTTTCCACTAGCGAGATCTATAACTGTAATCAGTAATCGATAATCTTTAAATACAAGGTGCAACAAGTCTAGAGAACTTGTCGTTAGCTCATTCAATCATGTTGGTGCCATATGATATAGTTTGTGTCTCAGGTATCAGCTCGATACCGAAGTCTATTTCTCATATTGGAGGTAGTCCTAGTAAATCTTTAGGGATACATTAGAGAATCTCTCATTATGATACCCTTTTTTTTCTCAAACTAAATTTTTCTTCTCTTGTTCCTCTTACCGTATCTATAGATCCAAACAACCTTTCTTCTATAACCATTAACTAGAAATATATAATTTGCTCGTCTCTAAAATTTATAGTTCCCTTTTTGGACAAAACTAGCTTTTACAGTTCACCAAACCGAATATTCTTTCCATCGTAATCGAGGGTAGCATGGTAAGAATATAATTAATTCATATGCATTTGTACTTTGGAGTCAATCATATCAAATACAACTTGGTTACCGAAGGTTTCCTTCTCTTAACTTGAATCTTAAAAGTATTAAACACATGTCTAACAGCTATAAATTTTTTACTGATGTGCAACCCAAAAATGATCACTTAATTTCTCAAAATATTATTGATTTTTAAATCTTGAACTCATACTAAAATCCATGCTAATAGATATTCTAATCTCGATCTTCTTATATGAGTTTTTATTCGCCTATCATGTCCATATTTTCAATCTTCCTGATAGGTATAGAATAGGTTTAAGACTTCATATATGCAATTACTATCATTATTTAAACAATTAACCAACCTTTCAACAAACATCTAAACTTAAGATGTTGTTTTCATATCCAGCGAAGAAAGTTTGGTGTTATATGTAAGTATGCCCAACGTCTAAATCAATTTCTCAAATGATCTAGCAGGCAAGTTCATGTCACAAACTGTCAAGAAGGAAGTGATTCATAAATACTTTAGTGAAATTTATTCCCAAATTAGTTGTGCTGCTTTTGGTTGAATTTCTAAGAGTACAATAGCATTTCATGTATTCGACATCTACTCTAGTCTAAATGTTGCATGTTCCATAAACCTCTTCATGAAATATCCTATAGCTTATAACGTGGTAAGTATTATACGAAAACCTTAAAGGAACCTTCGAACTATTAGAAATATTAAAATTAGTAGCTTTAACTTTAGGAACTTTATTAAGAATATTTTGTTGGTCCCATAATCTTTTAGGTGCGTGAGGACTTTAGAGACCCTATTATTGCTTATTCTTATCATGTTTATCTATTATATCCATAAAGATCTCTTTCTTTTTGTGATATCACTCCTCTATTGATGTAGTCGTGGACTATATAAATTTTTGAAATGAACCCTATTACTCATATTACCAGAAAGCACCTCATATGGCCCAATAAACCTTTCACCGGTCTTGTATTCTACTTATGTAGCATTTCTTTTCTTCGAGATGGTTGCATGTCCACTAGCAAAATGTGATGTCATTGAAGTTTGAACCTCTAGCCAAATTCTATTATAGGGTAATTGGTGCGAGCCATACACGAATATGATAAGTAATGATAGATTCAGTTATCTGACCCTAATCGCTACACACTTACGGAGGAATAAGAAAGAAAGACAAAGCACACGCTATCATGCCCTCGCAGTATCACTATTATGGGAATGGCCGGCTATATAACCATAATCGAGATTCTACTACCATGTGTGCTCCATTAGTTACAAGAATAACCTAGGTCTATGATACCAACTTTGTCACGATCCAATTTAGGATCATCACCGGCACTGAGGAACAAATGCCCCTAAGTAAGCCTCACCGGTATTTTACAGAAAATTAGACAAAAATTTCCCTATTTTAGGGCTATCCAAAAGTTTATCCTATCTCAAAATCAGCAACCAAAAAAACCTATATAAACCAAATATCTCATAATCTTCATCAACTAATCAAACAGTTATTCATCATTGTTAATTAATCACTTGCAATATGGTAATCTTAACTTCATCTCCAAAATACTATGAGAGAATCTAATACTAGTAATGAGTCTAATAATGAATGAATAATCATGACACTAATGAAATGAATATGGAGAGACTCTAAGAGTTCAAAAGGAGAGAACATAATAAATAAATAAACTCTTCCCCTACACGAACAAATATGGGGCTCACCAGGAACTATCAACTCATGTATTCTAATTAACGAAATCCTTGCTCGTGTCAACTATTGTCTCTGTAGAAAAAAATAGCGGGGAGTGAGTCGCTAGCTCAGTGATAATAACACTTAACCACAACCGTTTTTATTTGGGGACAAGTCAGAAAATATATTTGCATAATAATCCCAAAATAAAATGCCCTTTTTTTAAAATGGTAATAATAATCAATCTCATCATGCATTTCCTGTAACAAAATTAATTTAACAATTTAGTAGTAACCTCGATAAATACTATGTCATGGCAAATTTTTATACTTGGGAGGTTTCACAAAGGATCATGTAATCTGTATCACTGTGTGGACCCCTTCATAAAAGGAGTCAAGTATAACTTTAGGTCCTTACTAGAGGGAAAACTGTAACTGTATGCTAGTTCTACCTTCCCACTATTGAGGATTATAACTGTAATCGGTAGTCGATAATCTGTAAATACAAGGTACACCAGGTCTAACGAACCCGCCGTTAGCTATGAGATCCTTCAAAGTATCTTCCCATTAATACTTTTTCTTGTAAATAGTAAATACTCGTACAAAAGCATTTTTAAAATAATAAAGGGCATTTCATTCCTTATCACATTTTGTAATTTTAGTTCGGTAGCAGTAATCATGTCTCAAGTAACGGCAAAACATGTCTAGTTGCAATGAGAATACTTCAAATAACTGTAACATCTCAAGTAACAGTAAATCATATCTTGTAACAGTGAAAATATTTTACTTAATCGGTAAACATCTCAAGTGAACTGTTCGATATTATATCAAGTAAAAGACTTGTCCCACATGCAATTTCAAAGCATCGGTAATATATTTATTTTCAAAATCATATATAAACCACGCAGGTTATGAAAATACAAATTATGGTAAGATTACTACTCACAGTACTCGTGTCAAAATATCAAACTCGTCGCCTCGAGCGATCTGTATGACTTTCTTCAATCAATCTATAATCACATCAATATGATCTTGTATTAATTACCTCATTTAGGCTAAATCCATCACTAATTTAGAATGCCCAATCCTCCGAATTTTATATTTCATCATCAATTCGCTGGATTATATTTACCCATGCTATGAGTAATTTAAACTAGTCCAAAATCTTGTAAATAAAAAGGTATTTATATGGTTTATTTTCCATACTGTTCAATTTCCTTAAATGTGTGCATAAATTGAAACTGAAATAACCTTATTGTCCATAATATTCCTTCTTAATTGGTACTTATCTTTTGTACTCAATACTAGACTCACGACATTCAAACCCAAATTTGATATTGTCATTGCAATAAAGTTAAATACCAAAACTCAATTCTTGCACCCTAACTTGATTTACACCTAATAATGATCATATATAATGAGACTAGTTTAAGTACAAATATATTAATACCCTTCTTCTTTTTTTCCAAGTGAATTTATCCTACAATTATATTGACCAACTTCCAATTGCATAATTTGCCCAGAATAACTCTTATTGGTATTTAATATCTTATGCCTTGTAAACCCTTCAAATATATAAATTGAGATAAAAAAATAATTACCTGAGAAAAGGAAGGAATCCAAATGAAAAAATTGAGTATTACCCGTAAGAACCAGTGTGTTTTTTCCTCCTCCATCGGTTGTTTTTTATTTCTTTCTTTGTTTTTAGATTCTGTTGCTTAGCAGCAACTTTTTCCCTTTTCCCTTTTTGTTTTCCCGTTTTTGTTCTTATGGGCTTTAGCCCATTGTCCTATTTTTTTTTTGTTAAAGACATATGTGCATTTATTAATAGTAAAAGTTGCACGAGATATCCTATTTGATCGCTTCCATTTAAATTATATTCATTTTTCTAAAAAATTTTAACTTATACTTCATTTTTAAACAACTTCAGCTCCCTTTCTCCCCTCCTTCTCCTTCATTTTCTCCGCAGCCATTCCAACCATCAAATCAAATTCTTCTGCATCATGAGCATATACTTCACGGAGTGTATTAATGAATTCTTCATCATCCGTCAAATCTTTGTCAATGAGAAAGTACAGAATTGACTACTCGTATGAAATTAAGGAATAATTGTTTTTGTCATCGTCTAAACCAAAAAGAAACATAATGGTGGATAATTTCTTCTAGGAGCTAGAACAAAGTCAACAAACTCAAGAAGCAGGTGGAAGCTAGAAAATCTGCGGCAGAATGGTTAAATTCAATATATGAACTTATTAAAATCAAAGATTATTACTGCTGAGAGGGTGACTTTGTAATCTTATGAAAGTAAAAAAAAATTGTTAGTTATAAAGTAAAAAGTGTGCTGAAGTTTCCTAGTTAAAGCGCAAAAACTTCAACTCTAGAGTTGAAGTTTTCCATTTACAACACAGAAATTTCAATTCTATAGCATAAAGTTTTCAGTTACAACACAAAAACATTAGCTCTAGAGCTGAACTTCAGGCCCGGCTACTAGAATGCTGAAAGTTTTGCGTGATTGCCTTTGCTACTTCAGTCTCGTGTGCTAAAGTTATGCAAAAAAGTGGGTACGCTTATAATGTTTTTATAAAGCGGATAAAAATTAAAATGTGATACAAAAAGCGGGTATAGATACAAATGCCCCTTATTAATATATAGGGTATTACATTTCTCAAAGAATTGCTATATGGTAGGAAAGTTTTATTGATGCATTCCTCTTGAGTACGAAGAAGAAGAGAGATTTTCTTTTTAGCAGGATTACTTATTTTCTTATGTCTATTTCGTAGATGTTCAATTTCCTTGCTTCTTGTGTGTTTGCTTCTTTCAATTATATTTTGCATTTTTTAGTATGGAGAAAGGTTGGATATGCTCTTGAACTATACGTTTTGGATCAATAATGCCCTACATTCACTTATTGGGCCAAATATGTCCTTCCATTAATGTTTTTGGCTCACAAATGTCATTTGAGTTAACGGAGGGCCACGTGTCATCGTCCTGTTGGTCCATTCTAAATATTTCGTAATTAACTAAAAAGACCCATATTCATACCCAAAAAATAATTTTTGAAAGCAATTCTTTTAAAACTATTTTTACTAAAAACTGAAGAAAAAAAGGAATATTTTTCCAGTTTTTTTAAAAAAAGAATTTTTTTTTCCTAAAACAATATTTTTTGTAAAAACAAAAATAAAATCTAAAAAGCAATATTTTTGTAAAATCTAGAAAAATATGATGTGATCTAAAAAGCAATATTTTTGCTTTGATGTGACTTGTTTGTTTGCTAAATTGGAAAAAATTTGAAAAGAAAAAGTTATAATAAAAAATGGGTCTTTTGTAAAAACTGGAAAAAGCTAAAAAATTTAGCAAAAAACATCTACTTTTTTCTTACTTTTACAAAAAATTACTTTTTAGATTTTTTTTTTTTTACAAAAACATTGGTTTAGTAAAAAAATTTTATTTTTTTGTAAAAACTGGAAAAATAATATTTTTTTTCTTCAGTTTTTAGTAAAAAAAATGTTTTACAAGAATTTCTTTTGAAAGTTATTTTTTGGATATGAATAATGTGTCTTTTTAATTAATTACGAAATATTTAGAATGGACCAACAGGACGATGACACGTGTCCCTTCGTTAACTCAAATGGCATTTGTGAGCTAAAAACATTATTGGAAAGACACATTTAGCCCACTAAGTGAATGGAGACATCATTAATTCAAAATATATAGTTCAAAGGCATATCTAACCCTTTTCCGTTTTTAGTATAATCCGGCTTCCGCCACGGCAGGAGGGTTATTAAAGAAAAGAACTGCATAGACAAAACTTGGATACTTATGCTTATCCTATATTCTGATGCTATTCTTGGAACATAGCACCCGAAAATCAATCGATACTCGTTTTGTTCCTTCTTGCTTGTGAAATACATATATATACATATATATATATATATATATATATATATATATATATATATATATATATATATATATATATATATATATATGTATATATATATATATGTATATATATATATTCATGGACCCAAAAACTACGAATTTTCCTTTTTCATGGACCAAAAGCTATGAAAGGAAAGGAAAACTCTTTTTGAAAGTTAAGATTGTAATAAATGAAAGGCACGGGTAGGAAGTCATATACTTCAGTTAGTGGTGTACAAATGAAACCACAGATCACACCTGCCCGATAATTCAAGTCAAATCGAAAAAAAAATTTAATTATAATTTGGTTTAATTTGGTTTGGTATTGAAAAAACAAAACCATATTTGGTTTAGTTTGGTTTTAACTTAAAAAAGTCAAACCGAAACCAAATCAATCCGATATTTTATATATATATGTATATATATGTATGTATATATATACATATATATATATATATATATATATATATATATATATATATATATATATATATATATATATATATATATATATATATATATATATATATATATATAGGGCAAATTTGGTTCCTTATGTCCCTACACTATCTAAATACGTACTCGGTAAAGAAAGCGGTTTAATTATGGTCGACTAGAGAAAAGCCGACCTCAGACAGTAGATGGGCCGAGTGACATGACTCACTGCGACGTCGTTTCGAGCTCTGACACTCGTACACTGAGGCCACCAACCCTTGTACTTTTCTTTGATTATTTCGATGAAGGTCCCTTAGTATATAAAGGGGATCTTCCCTTTGTAAAGAATCGTGTGTATTTTACTATTGAAAATATACAATTCTCTCTATCTGACTTTCTTTCTCTCTCTCTCTCTCTCTTGTGCAAAGTTTGTTTCTTGTCTTATTGTTCTCGTATCACAAATTACTCACACTATAATCACATATCTTGATCACTCTAGGCTCTCTAGTTCATATTACTATTGATTCCGATTAACCCGTATTATTTTTTGATTGTTTTAGAGTTACTTAAGTACTTGCATAACTTTTTAGCCAAACAATTTGGCGCCGTTTGTGGGGATTTCGAGAATCAAAGCTGTAGTTTGTTTCTAGAGATCCTTCGAAAAATCACTCTCTACAACCTAAAATGGCTGAGAATAACGCAAGAATGAAAGCTATCTTAGATGTAAGAACAGATCTCACAGGAACTCTCAATGCAGCTGGTGAAGGAGATGCCCTACACGCAACCCCAGTACCTTGGTAAACGTGGAACACCTACCTTCCTCGTCAGAAGCTCTGGTAGTTCCAGGAGAAAGAGAGGCTTCAACATCTACAACCAAAGAAGCACCCCCAGAGGTAAAGAGGTTACTTGAAGAGTGGCTAACAAACACTCGGAGCAGTCTAGCTTAGAAGCCGCCTCTAAATGATAGATGCACCACAACAACAGATCACGTTGCAGCCGAAGATGAACTCGAAGTCACGAGAACGAACAACGTGACCGCTCAAGCTAACGGCGACACACTCACAGCCATCCTCAAAAAGATGGAAGAAATGGAAAACGAAAATAGGTCGCTTCGCGACCAGATGAAGGAGCACCAAAAAGGGTGGATAAGATCCCAGGCGCGCCTAAGTTGCTACCAAAGCGAGACGTGGGGAGGTTCGTTGAAAAATCCTAAACGGAAGGATCTTCGCCATACCCCATCCCAAAGACCTTCAAAATGCCCCCTCCTCGAAGGTAGATGACCGGACCACCGATCCCGGGGACCACCTGATCCACTATGTTACAGCCCCCAAAGGCAACAATTTATCAAAAGAACAGGTACCGTCCGTACTTCTGAAGAAGTTTGGCGAAGCACTGACAGGAGGGGCCCTAACGTGGTACTCACAACTACCGACCAAAAGCATCTCCACATTTGAGGAGATGGCGGATAGATTTTTCACCGCCCATGCAGGAGCAAGAAAGGGGGAAACACGGGTCAACAACATTTTTTCTATACGACAGACCCCAGGAGAAGGACTCAGGGAGTTCCTAGCTAGGTTCAACATGGTCAGAATGAGTAATGTGTCCGAAGGCATGGCAGTTGCGGCCTTTCAGAACGGGCTCAGCAGAGATGGCTCGAGGGCAACCAAGAAACTACTCAGTCGTCTTCTGAAATATCCCCCCACCACCTGGGAATAGATACACAAAGCCTATTGCGCCGAGGTACGTGGAGATGGCGACGACCTTAACGGCCCAACCCGACGGTAAACAATGATGCACCCAGAAATCCGAAGGGATCGGCGCAGCGAGGGACGGCGGGAGCAAGTCCGACGCCTCAACAGGGAAAGACACCAACCATACATCAGGTCCTCGCATCCTCCACCACCAAGGCATGCAGACGCCTTACAATGACATGTCGCCCCACTAAGGAACGACAGAGGTATGCCCCCTTCATTATCTGCACATAACATTTGTGTATCTCCTTAAGAAGTAGTGTACGCACTGGAAAAGTTGGGCAACAAAGTGCAATGGCCAGCAAAGATGAAATCCGACCACGCCACCAGAAAATCAAACGCCCTGCGAGTTACACCAGGAACGGGGACACAGAACGTAAGATTGCATGGGTCTCCGACAGGAGGTGGTCCGAATGATAAACCAAGGATTCTTGAAAGAACTGCTCAGCGACAAAGGGAAGCTCAACTTCGCACGCGGGCAAGAACAACCCCATGGCCCGCCAAGGCCACCCTCACCAACATGCACCATCAACATGATCATTGGGGATGGCAATGACTCATCAATCAATCACGTCAAATTCACCACCAAGCGAACCATCGCTCACGAACAGTATGACGACTTCGAAGATAGTATCACCTTCGACAAGTCTGATGCCGACGGTTTGTGTTTCCCTCATTATGATGCCTTAGTTATTACTTTACGCATAGTAGATACTGATGTTGATAGGATCATGGTCGACGATGGCAGCGGCGCATGTATCATTCATCCGAGAGTCCTTGCACTCATGGGACTCGAGGATGAGATAATTCCACGCTGCATTACACTAACGGGTTTTAATAATGCAGTGGAAAGAACCTCAGGCGAGGTGACGTTGCCCGTTCTAGTAGGAGAAGATACAATGGAGACCGCCTTCCACGTAATGAACCAAGAAACGGCGTACAACGCTAATATCGGACGCCCATGGATACATGCCATGAGGGTCGTCCCCTCCAGCTTCTATCAAGTGATCAAATTCCCAACCCCATGGGGAGTGCACAGCATACGGAGCAAGCCGCGCACCACCCAAGAATGCCATAAAATAGCTCAGGATTACACGCACACCAAACAACTCAAGGGAGCAAGTGCTGAAGCATAGCAATCAGCCTTGTCGGGGACTAAGGTCCACCCTACAGAGAACGCCATGAAATATCCCAATGACATTGAGGCTAGCAAGTCTACAGTCGAAGACCTCAACCCCGTCCAATTAAACGATAGCGACCCCGCAAATAAAGCTTACATAGGCCATGGCCTATGAAATCCAGGTCATTATCGAGAATTTTTATCTAACCATGAGGACCTATTCGCTTTTTCCCATGCAGATATACCAGGAATACCACGACAAATTGCCTCCCAAAAACTCAACGTCGACCCATTACACCCGACCATGCGGCAGGCAAGAAGAAAGTTCAACGCCGCCATCAACGAAGCGGTGAGCGAAGAAGTAGACAAATTGCTGACTAATGGCTCCATTAGAGAGTCCAAGTACCCAGAATGGGTCGCCAACATCGTAATGGTCAAAACAAAAAATGGAAAGTGGCGGATGTGTGTAGATTTCACCGATCTAAACAAAGCATGTCCAAAAGACTCGTTCCCGCTACCCCACATCGACCAGCTGACAGACGCAACGGCAGGACATGAGCTGCTAAGCTTCCTTGATGCGTATTCAGGATACAATCTGATCATGATGGCCGGGGAGGATCAGGAGAAGACAACTTTCATCACTAACCAGGGGATGTATTGCTATAAGGTAATGCCCTTCGGGCTCAAGAACGCAGGAGCCACTTACGAAAGGCTGGAGACGGCAATGTTCAAAGAACAACTCGGAAAAACTATGGAGGTCTACATCGACGACATGTTGGTCAAGTCATCAAAAAAAGGAAGACCACCTCACTCACGTGAAGGAAGCGTTCGAAATATTAAGGAGGTATGGCATGAAACTGAATCCCGAAAAATGCGCTTTTGGAGTAGCCTCGGGAAAATTCCTGGGATTTCTGGTATCACAAAGGGTCATTGAAGTCAACCCTGACCATATCAAGACCATATAAGCCATCACAGAAACGCTAAGTAGCAAAAAGCAGGTGCAGAAGTTGACAGGCCGGATAGCCGCCCTCTCCAGGTTTATCTCGCGCTCCTTCAACAGGTGCCACAAGTTCTTTGGTGTATTGAAGAAAGACCAGGGACTGCAATGGAACGAAGAATGTGTAGAAGACCTGAAGAACTTGAAAGCATACTTATCATCACCGCCCCTACTGGTGAAAGCCAACCCAGGCGAACCATTGCTAATATATTTGGCCGTATCAGAAGTCGCAGTCAGCGCCGTCCTGGTGTGCAAAAATAATGGTACGCAATCTCCTATTTATAATATTAGCAAAACTTTAGTGGACGCCAAAACCCGGTACCCCCACCTTGAGAGACTAGCATTAGTAATCGTAGTAGCTTCACAAAAGCTACGACCATAATTCCAGTGCCATCCCATAAGGGTAGTAACAACCTTCCCTGTAAGGAGCATCCTACACAAACCCGAACTCTCAAGGTGACTCGCTAGATGGGCCGTCGAGCTCAGCTAGCATGATATTACGTACCTCCCAAGCACTTCCATCAAGTCGCAAATCTTAGGTGACTTTATTGTCGACTTCAGCGCGGAAGTCTTGCCAAAGGCAGAACTCGAAGCACAACGTGCATCCTCCGAAAATGACCTATGGATCCTTTATACGGATGGCGCCGCCAATGCATCGGGATTGGGACTAGATCTCGTTCTTGAGGTCCCACGGGTGAAACAATTCGCCAGTCCATACGATGCCCAGAAATGACTAACAACGAGGCCGAGTACGAGGCCGTCATTGCAGGTTTGAAATTGGTCACGAAGTATGGGGCCCGCCTAATTCTCCTCCACTGCGACTCCCAACTTGTGGTAAACCAGATCACTAGGACTTATCAAATCAAAGAACGGAGGTTACAAAAGTACCAGTCAGAAATCCACAAACTGATGGCTACATTCGATGAATGCCGCTTCGAACAAATTCCCAGAGCACGGAATGTCGAAGTGGAAGGCCTGGCAAAGTTGGCTGCCACCAGTAAAAACATCAACAAAGAAAGTGTGGTCACACTCCTCCACTCAGCTATTGATCACACCGACATACTTTCCTTAAACATGACTTGGGACTGGCGCAACCAGTTCATATCTTATTTGCAGGATGGGATACTACCCCCGATAAAAAAGAGGCGAAAAGCTTCGCATACAGGCCGCCCGATACTGCATGATCAACAACGACCTTTATAAAAGGACATTCGGTGGCCCCTTATCCAAGTGCTTAGGGCCGCAACAAACAAGACCGGTACTGGAAGAAGTACACGAAGGCCATTGCGGCGTCCCACACTGGCAACCGCGCCCTCGTAAGGTGCATCATACGCGTCGGCTACTACTAGCCCACCATGAAGAAAGAGGCGGCTGAGTATGTCTGCCGATGCGAGCAATGCCAAAAGTTTGCCCCAATGATACACCTACAGGAGAACCTTTCCATTATGTCACCTCCCCCTGGTCATCCATCAAGTGGGGAATGGATATAGTTGGCCCGCTACCCTCAGGACGAGGAAAGGTACGATTTTTACTTATTTTAAGTGACTATTTCTCCAAGTGGGTGGAAGCAGGTGCGTACGCGCAAATACGCAAACAAGAAGTCATCACCTTCGTATGGAGGAACTTCATATGCCGTTTCGGCATCCCCAAAGAAATCAGTAGCGATAACGGGCGCCAGTTCATTGGTTATAAAACAATCGAGTTCTTCAAAAAATGGCGCATCAAAATGATACTGTCCACGCTATACCATCCCGCCGCCAGTGGTCAAGCGGAGTCCTCCAACAAAACTATTCTAAACATACTCAAAAAGAAGCTCGAAGATGCCAAGGGGCTATGGCCGGAACTACTACCCGAAGTCTTGTGGGCGCATAGAACCACACCCAAGTCCAGCAGCGGGGAAACCTCCTACTCACTTGTTTATGGAACAGACGCGGTCATACCCATTGAAGTGGGCGAACCCAGCCTAAGGTATTCACACACCAGCGGAATAGAAAATGACATCAACAGACTCCAAGCTCTTGATGAAGCCGAAGAAAGAAGAGAAACGGCCCAAATCAGGATGGTAGCCCAAAAACAACAGGTCGAATGATATTGCAACAAGAGGTCGAAAATAAGGCCACTCAAAGTAGGGGACTATGTCCTCAAAGCCAAGACTATGGCCTCAAAAGACCCAAGTGAAGGAAAATTGGGCACAAATTGGGACGGACCCTACAAAATCATGGCGGTGGCTGGGAAAGGAGCATTCCAGCTGGAGACAATGGAAGAAAGACACTCCAGAACAACTAGAAGGTCGCTCACCTCAAACATTTCCACTTCTAAAAAGGTGTCACTTGAGTCGTACTCTTTTTCCCTTACTCGGGTTTTGTCCCAATTGGGTTTTATCGGGAAGATTTTTAACGAGGCGGCAAAGGGGTCACCTGGAGATGTTTGCAGCACAAGTGCATCATGTCCGCCTCTCCATGTACTCTCAAAGCCCGACATGATACATGGACTGAATTAGTGTCATCCACAAATGAATGAAAAGGCTACGTCCATCTCCAAATGAATGAAAAGGCTACGGCCATCTCCAAATGGATGAAAAGGCTACGGCCATCTCCAAATGAATTAAAAGGCTACGACCATCTACAAATGAATGAAAAGGCTACGGCCATCTCCAAATGAATTAAAAGGCTACGACCATTATTTTACATGGCTATGGCCATTGTTTTTATAAGGCTACGACCATTATTTTACATGGCTAAGGCCATCAGGCTACAACCATCATTTTATATGGCTAAGGCCATCAGGCTGCGTCCATCATTTTACATGGCTATGGCCATCGTTTTTATCAGGTTACAGCCATCATTTTACATGGCTATGGCCATCGTTTTTATAAGGCTACGATCATTATTTTACATGGCTATGGCCAGCGTTTATATAAGGCTACAGACATTATTTTACATGGATAAGGCCATTAGGCTACGGCCATCATTTTATATGGCTAAGGCCATCAGACCACGTCCATCATTTTACATGGCTATAGCCATCATTTTTATCAGGCTACGACCATCATTTTACATGGCTATGGCCATCGTTTTTATAAGGCTACAACCATTATTTTACATGGCTATGGCCATCGTTTTAATAAGGCTACGGCCATTATTTTACATGGCTAAGGCCATCAGGCTACGGCCATCATTTTATATGGCTAAGGCCATCAGGCTACGACCATCATTTTACATGGCTATGGCCATCGTTTTTATCAGCCTACAGCTATCATTTTATATGGCTATGGCCATCCTTTTTATAAGGCTACAACCATTATTTTACATGGCTATGACCATCGTTTTTATAAGGCTACGGCCATTATTTTACATAGCTAAGGCCATCAGGCTACGGCCATCATTTTATATGGCTAAGGCTATCAGGCTATCAGGCTACGGCCATCATTTTATATGGCTAAGGCTATCAGGCTACGCCATCATTTTACATGGCTGTGGCCATCGTTTTTATCAGTCTACGGCCATCATTTTACATGGCTATGACCATCGTTTTTATAAGGCTACAACCATTATTTTATATGGATATGGCCATCGTTTTTATAAGGCTATAGCCATTATTTTACATGGCTAAGGCCATCAGGCTACAACCATCATTTTATATGGCTAAGGCCATCAGGCTATGGCTATCATTTAACATGGCTATGGCCATCGTTAATATCAGGCTACATCCATCATTTTACATAGATATGGCCATCGTTTTTATAAGGCTACGGCCATTATTTTACATGGCTATGACCATCGTTTTTATAAGGCTACGACCATTATTTTACATGGCTAAGGCCATCAGGCTACGGCCATCATTTTATATGGCTAAGGCCATCAGACCACGTCCATCATTTTACATGGCTATAGCCATCGTTTTTATCAGGCTAGCGACCATCATTTTACATGGCTATGGCCATCGTTTTAATAAGGCTACAACCATTATTTTACATGGCTATGGCCATTGTTTTTATAAGGCTACGGCCATTATTTTACATGGCTAAGGCCATCAGGCTACGGCCATCATTTTATATGGCTAAGGCCATCAGGCTACGACCATCATTTTACATGGCTATGGCCATCGTTTTTATCAGCCTACAGCTATCATTTTATATGGCTATGGCCATCGTTTTTATAAGGCTACAACCATTATTTTACATGGCTATGACCATCGTTTTTATATGGCTACGACCATTATTTTACATGGCTAAGGCCATCAGGCTACGGCCATCATTTTATATGGCTAAGGCTATCAGGCTACGGCCATCATTTTATATGGCTAAGGCTATCAGGCTACGCCATCATTTTACATGGCTGTGGCCATCGTTTTTATCAGTCTATGGCCATCATTTTACATGGCTATGACCATCGTTTTTATAAGACTACAACCATTATTTTATATGGATATGGCCATCGTTTTTATAAGGCTATAGCCAATATTTTACATGGCTAAGGCCATCAGGCTACGGCCATCATTTTATATGGCTAAGGCCATAAGGTTATGGCTATCATTTAACATGGCTATGGCCATCGTTAATATCAGGCTACATCCATCATTTTACATAGTTATGGCCATCGTTTTTATAAGGCTACGGCCATTATTTTACATGGCTATAGCCATCGTTTTTATAAGGCTACGCCCATTATTTTACATGGCTATGGCCATCATTTTTATAAGGCTACGGCCATTATTTTACATGGATAAGGCCATCAGGATACGACCATCATTTTATATGGCTAAGGCCATCAGGCTACGACCATCATTTTACATGGCTATGGCCATCGTTTTTATCAGGCTACGGCCATCGATTTACATGGCTATGTCTATCATTTTTATAAGGCTACGGCCATTATTTTACATGGCTAAGGCCATCATGCTATGGCCATCATTTTATATGGCTAAGGCTATCAAGCTAAGACCATCATTTTACATGGCTATGACCATCCTTTTTATTAGGCTGCGACCATCATTTTGCATGGCTAAGGCCATCAGGATACGGCCATCATTTTACATGGCTATGGCCATCAATTTTATCAGGCTACAGCCATCATTTTGTATGTCTAAGACCATCAGGATACGTCCATTATTTTACATGGCTATTGCCATTGTTTTTATCAGGCTACGGCCATCATTTTATATGGCTAAGGCCATCAGGCTACGGCCATCATTTTACATGGCTATGGCTATCGTTTTTATAAGGCTACGACCATTATTTTACATGGCTAAGGCCATCAAGCTACGGCCATCATTTTATATGGCTAAGGCCATCAGGCTACGACTATCATTTTACATGTCTTTGGCCATCATTTTTATCAGGCTACGGCCATCATTTTGTATGGCTAAGGCCATCGGGCTAAGACCATCATTTTACATGGATATGGCCATCATTTTTATTAGGCTACGACCATCATTTTACATGGCTATGGCCATCTTTTTTATCAGGCTACAACCATCATTTTATATGGCTAAGGCCATCCGGATACGGCCATCATTTTACATGGATACGGACATCATTTTCATCATGCTACGACCGTCATTTTACATGGCTGTGGACATTGTTTTTATAAGGCTACGGCCATCATTTTACATGGATAAGGCCATCAGGCTACAACCATCATTTTAACATGGCTAAGGCCACCATTTTTATACGGCTACGGCCATCACCCTTTACATGGCTAAGGCCATCATGTTTAAACGTTTAAGGTCATCGAATTTAATAAGGCTAAGGCCATCATTTTTACACGGCTAGGGTCGTCGAATTATGAAAAGCTACGGCCGTTGTTTTACACGGCTATGGTCGTCGTTTCTACACAGCTAAAGCCGTCAAGTTCTACACAGCTACGGTTAAAAATATAACAACGTGCCAAAAAGAATAGAAAAGATTACTTACAACAAAAATCATATGTCTTTATCAAAGGGGTCAAACACCAATGATACAAAAATCAGTAATTACAGGCATATTTACAAGGATCCTAAAGTCTACTACTTATCCTGCCTGGCCTGGCCTTCAGGTGGCCCGCCCTCATTTCCAGGAGGGTACGCCTTGGAAATCCAAGAGTTGGATTCCAAACGATTAACATCTACAGAGTTTCCCTCCTCCCGGGCCGGCGATTCAGGACTATACCAGTCCGCTTCACGAGCGGCTCTAACCAACTGGCACTGACTCTCAACTTCCACCTCAAATGCTCGACCAAGCGCCAAAAATTCCTCGAGCACGACCAGTCTGGCCTCCGCGTACACCCACATCTCGATGCTTCACGAGCGTGTCGGCCTATGCAAGAGCTCGCTTGAAATCCTCCACATCGGCCTTCGTAGCATCAAGTTCCGCCATTAAGGCCGCCATCCGAGCGCGTAATTTTGTTGCCTCCTCCACCACTATGCGGCCAAGCTGCAATTCTTTGTCCTTAGCCTGAATAAGGATCTCCATCTCCGCGGCCCGAACAACAGCGCCCATGAGCTGTTAATCAACTTTCTCCAGCTTAGCCACCTTTTTCTTCAACTGCTCCTCAGACTCCACGAGGCCCTCACGAACCACCCTGAAGTTAAGGTTTTGCTTATACATGTCGGCCAAGGTCCGGTGCGCCTCGCGCGTCCTGTTGTACTTCTGTACCAGCCTGTTGTAATTGGACACCTTCTCCTTCTGGCGTCAACCCCTCTCCGCCTCTAGGACAAGAGTCTGGAAAAGAAACCACGAGGAAAATCACCCTCCAGTAACACAAAACAAAGATCATCGATCAAG
The DNA here is from genome assembly GCA_034376525.1 of Nicotiana benthamiana. Lineage (NCBI taxonomy): Eukaryota > Viridiplantae > Streptophyta > Magnoliopsida > Solanales > Solanaceae > Nicotiana > Nicotiana benthamiana. The sequence continues at coordinate 32,242,847 of CM067337.1, forward strand.
GCAAATGCATACCTGCAAGGCCACACCCGCCACCCTTTGGGCCAAGACCTTGTCGCTAAGTTCCGCCAGGGTCGCACGCTCGGCACCGGCACACAAGAGTGTCATACTGGTGGCCGCTTACTCACAATTCTCCAACAAGTTATAGCGGCTTGGAATCACTATGCGATGAGAGGACTGGTCGGCCACCATCTCCACCTGATCCAAGGACCCACCTCCTCTACCCACGTCCTCCGTGGCAGCCCCCGGGCCCGCCACGTCCACGCTTTCGCTCCTCCTCTCCGTGGCCTCCCTCCTAAGAGCGGAACTCCCTGAGCGAATGGCCTCGGCCATAAAGACCGGCCTCGACTCAGGGCGGGATGGCTTAACCTTCTTCATCTGAGTAGCCACGGCCTTGCTGGTGAGAATCCGACGCTGCCTCATCTCCAATGTCTCCTCCTCTTCACGGTCCCCCTCCATGGGATGCAGAGTGGGCTCAGATGGAGTCGATTCAGCAGTGGATGTCCCTATGGGGGCAACCCCAGAGGCAGCCTCAGGAACAACCTCCGATATCTCCATGGCGTCGCCTCAGGTACGACCCCCAACGCGGCCTCGGGTACTATCTCTGGAGTTGCTGCGACCTGTTGTCCTGAGGGGGGGAGAAGTACTGCCCCTGGGCGTGCCAACGAGGGTCATATCCCCCTCAAGGTCAGATACCGCCCTAGTAGGGGCAGCCACGGTCTTCTTCTTCTTCTTTTGTGCCTTTTTAGAGGCGTCCAAACCTGCCAAAGAAAGTATGAGACGGGCAAGAAAAATTATGGGGAACCCCCAAACCATAATAGAAGGAAAAATTAGGTAAGGTCGTTACCTGTCGGGCCATAGAGCCTAAGGAATTCAGGCCAGGAACGGCATTCTACTGCAAACAGAATTAACGCTTGCACCCACGACCTAATGTCGTCAACCCTACGAGGAGGGTGAGCCGTCACTTCATGAAAACAAGGAAAAATTTACGACGGAGAAATCCAGCAAGGTAAGACTACCTTAATAAAAGCTGCGCACAGTAATACTTACATGCATCGTTCCACACCTCTGGAACCCTTCAGGTTAGACGCAAGGTGCTCGGTACGCACATAGAAAAATCTCGTCCAAAATTTGCGGTTGGCCTTGTCATCCACCTACGACACAAATCTCTTCTTGCCCCGACTCTTTAACTGGAGAATCGGGCCTCTCATAAAGATAGCACTGAACATCTGTAGGAGGTGATGAACGGTAACCTTTTTCCCAGCCTTCGCAACATAGATGGTAAGTACCTTACACAGCTTCAACGCGTACGGAGTAAGCTGGGTCGGGCATGCCCCGAACCAACGACAGAGCTCTTCCGCCAAAGGGTAAAACGGGAGGTTGTACCCGATTCGCAAGGCGTACTCGTAAAATGCACAGTACCCGGGCATGTGCACATTAGCATGGTTTATCCCAGCAGGGACCATCTCAACATGATCAGGAATCTAATATGATTTCCTAAGAGCGGAAAAGTGATTCGATAGTAGATGGGCCGAGTGACATGACTCACTGCGACGTCGTTTCGAGCTCTGACACTCGTACACTGAGGCCACCAACCCTTGTACTTTTCTTTGACTATTTCGAGGAAGGTCCCTTGGTATATAAAGGGGACCTTCCCTTTGTAAAGACTCATGTGTATTTAACTATTAAAAATATACAACTCTCTCTCTCTCTCTCTATCTGACTTTCTTTCTCTCTCTCTTGTGCAAAATTTATTTCTTGACTTATTGTTCTCGTATCACGAATTACTCACATTATAATCACAGATCTTGATCACTCTAGGCTCTCTAGTTCATATTACTATTTATTCTGATTAACCCGTATTATTTTTTGATTGTTTTAGAGTACTTAAGTACTTGCATAACTTTTCAGCGAAACAATATATAATATATGTATATATAACCCGTATTATTTTTTGATTGTTTTAGAGTACTTAAGTACTTGCATAACTTTTCAGCGAAACAATATATATATATATATATATATATATATATATATATATATATATATATATATATATATATAGAGAGAGAGAGAGAGAGAGAGAGAGAGAGAGAGAGAGAAGTTTTAAATATATTTAATACATAATAATATTCAATGTAGTGTAGTTTATAAATACTTCTTAAACTTTTTCATAGTTTTATCTTTTCATGTATTATTTCAAGTTTGAACTTATAATTTTTGGATGCTCAAATAAGTTTTATAATTCATAAATGTTAGTAACTCAATATATCATAAACCAATATCAAGTCAATACTAATGTTAATAAAAAAACATTCAATTCAATTGTACTATGAATAAAAATAGTGTTGGACATCTATTTTTTAGTTTTTTCGTAGTTTAGATAAAATGCATTACTTATTTTCTTTCATGTAAATAATAGTACTTATTGGTCATACTTATTTTAGCAACTTATTTGTCATTTCAAATTATGTTAGTTTTCATTATGGCTTATTAATAATACTTATTTTATGCGATTTTATTATTTTTATTTTTGAATATTTTAATACAATGTCATGACTCATCTCATATTTATGTTATTTTATTAAAAAACACCTTATGTAATTTTATCTTACTAGGATTAAGGAAATATTTTGGAGCACGAATTGTATATTTTGTTCTATGAAGACTTTACACAAAAACAAAACCTGAAAAAATCCGAAAACCTGAAAAACCCGGAAAACCTCGAGATTAAAAAATCCGATTTTTATTGATTTGGTTTGGTCTTTAAATTTAATAACCCGATACAATCGATTTGGTTTGATAATTAGAAAATCCGAACCAACCCGACCTATGTACACCCCTACTTCAGGCATATGGCCAAAGGCCATGAAATTGTACCAGATAAGTCTTGTTTAATCAATCGAGACGGTGAATCGCATATTACTTTGCTCGATTAGATAATTTCTCAAGTACTTAAATGCTAGCAGCAATAACGTCTTAATCATCTTCCTCTTAGTTGTTTTAGAGGATAAGGGATCTATCCTTCCCACCTTCTGACCAATTCTGCGTCTATTGATGGCTAAAAGGCGAGCCTGATCAGCTGATATAGCTGCAGCAGTCACAGAAGCTGATTCTGCCATAACTTTGCATCTTATAGACGAACGTTATGCTTAAAGAAGTTGCATGTAAGAGGAGAATGATCTATAGATTATAGAATTGATAACAAAATCAGAAACCGCCATCTTATTTACTGTAAGTTTTATTATACATAAAAATCTGGAATTTCTCAATTTTACAGAGCTCTCATCTCATTTATAATTCTTGTGTGATTATGCATGGATGCGTGACTATTTGTGTGATAACTGATCTGCTTGTGTATGCTTGAATAAAATTGCATTCCTTGTTTTTTCCCCAGTGAGGAAATCTCTATACCATTTAGCTGAAAGCTTGGGAACTCTATTTAAAGTTGAGCGATCAACATAGTATAGACCGAATTTCAAATCATATCCACTCGCCCACTCGAAATTATCCATCAAGCTCCAAATGAAATAACCACGTACATCAGCACCTTTCCTGTCAATTCAATAAAAGGTAACAAAGTTCCATTCATTTCATCGTTTTGCCCATGATATTCTCTTTCAGTAAATGATGATAGATAGGAGTACACTTACCTGATCGCCCAAGCCAAAGATGCAAGATATGACTTATGAAACTCAACTCGCTTAATATCATGCAGTAACTCATCTGCTTGTGCAGTAGTAGGATTCAGGGAAGAGTAACCTGGAATGCACCTTATAAGTCAGCTTTCAGCAAATTAAGCATACTGTCGTAATCCCTCATAACTAACATGACTAGATAATACCAGAGGATGGCAGAAAAAAAAAAGAAGTTAAATTCAAAATGACGCATTTTTCTGATTTAAGAATTTATCCTCCTTGTTAGCCAGGTAGATACTTTGACTGGCTCAGGGATTCCGTTTTTAGCTCACAAAAATGTAGATGTCAATGTCGATCCAATACAACTGCTATATCACTCCTATAGTTGAAGGAAATAACAAAAAGGACCAGACACCTGAGATATCAGTAATAACTCATCTGGTGATACTATGCACAGATGAAGTACAAATATGAATCAAAATGAATTGAACACAAAGTGAATGAGGGTCGATTATTCACCATTTTCAGTAACAAACATAGGTTTGTTAGGATATCTCTTCTTCATATAGTCCACAATCTCCTCCATTCCTCTAGGAACAACAAAAAATCGGGGCATTCCTGTCTACAGGAAACAGGCAAAAGCATCTCATGAGAAGACGAAGCAAGGTTTTGGGTTAGGGGAAAGCAAAATTTAGGATTAAGAAAATTTTTGTACCGGTTCTCCAATAGGAACACCATCTTTCTCTCCTAGAGTAATGAGATAGCCATGGATAGGGTGATCTCCACCTGCAATACAACTAGAATTGGAGCAAACGCAGCTAGAATGAATGCAATCCTTAGCATACAGAGTGCCGTAGTGGTTTATTCCGATGAAGTCAATACTGTCCTTGATAAGCTTTCGTTCATCTGAGGTGAATCTCGGCAGTGAACTTCCAAGATATTGACGCATTTCTCGAGGGTAATATCCATATACTAAAGGATCAAAAACCCTGAGATAAGAGGTCAACAACACATCAAGATTTATAGAGCAAGTTCTAGTAATAGAAAAACTTCACACTCGCAAGTTTCAAGTGCGCGCTAAATTGGGACCAGGAGACTGGCCAAGTAGAATTTCAATGAAAGAATGAATCTGTTGTATATATCCTTCTTGTTAATACTGCCTGGTTACAGCAAAAGATTTACTATCAAAAAGGGAGCCTCCAATAGTATTAGAATCAACCAAGTTCACAAAATCAAAGAAAATAGCCATATAGGGCAAGAAAAACATATAGGCACGTTAGGAGATTAAGAGAGGTACTGAGATGGTGGGCAATTGACACATTAACAGTCTAAACTTCAACATCTGAGGTAATATATGATGATCTCCTGTGTTTTCTCAAAGCTTGAGTTCACAGTAGAGTAACGAAAGGCCTATTGCCAATACGCCATTGTCAATGCATGAACGAGCTAGCTAAAGGCCAACTTTTAAGCTCAGCAAGACTTACCAAGCAGCGGTAAATACCAAAGCCCTATTAGCAGCGTCGCGGTCAAAGTCATCATTCCTTAACGGTTTATACATAAATGCATGCACAACAATCCCTATCAATCCACTATGTTTAGACTGCATATAGTAGCATCAAATTTGTGTAAGCACATGTTACAGTATTTGAAGAGTTAGGTGAATAGGTGAAAGCAGATACTTGCCTGAAAATGCTCGCGATACAGTTTTGTAGCCTTGGCGTGTGCCAATAACATGTTGTGCATTGCGATAAGAGGTTCAGTATCAGAATTTCCCACTGAACAGTTGCCAAAAGGCCGGGAACAATGAGCAGGTGGGTACACTCCCCTCACATAGGCCATTTCTGCAAACATATTTGGCTCATTGATTGTGGACCAATACTTCACTCTATCACCAAAACTCTCGAAACAAATTTGAGCAAAATAGGTAAATTCTTCCCTATAGGGCATAAAAGGGGAAACAATTAAAAATACACATCCTTAGGATTGCCATCTAATGTACCATAAAAATTTACAAAAAGAAACATACTGCATTAGAGGATTAAGCCACCCTCCATATTTTCCCTCGAGTTCTTGGGGGTGGTCATGGTGATTGAGAGTCACAAATGGTGTTATTCCTGCAATTTTAGGCCAAATTCTGTAATGTAAGTACAACATTCAATAATCTATAAAGTAAAAATCTCTACTAAATAGCTGCAAATATTATACCTTTGAGTGAGAGAGAATCGATGAGCTTGTTGTAGAACATAATACCAGCAAAATTTACTTTACCAAAACTTCCTCCTATGACAATGCAAGACAACAGAAATTTATAAGAAATACTAATACTGAAACGAAATAAGTTAATCCGATTAAAGGGAAGAAAAAACGCGCTAGGGATAAGGAAAATGGAGTGTACTAGGAAGGATTCTGCTCCATGAGATGGAGAAGCGATAGGAATTCAACTCCAGAGAGTGCATTAACTCAACATCCTCCTGCAATAATTGTTATCACGAAGTAAATTTTATTTCTTTTAAAAGAACTTTGAACTAATTTTGCTATTTCGGGAAGTATGAAAAAACAACAGAAAGTCAACCAGGAAACGATGGTAGTGATCATCCGCTATATCTCCTGTATCTTCATTCTTTATCCTACCTAAAACGATTTAAAAGCGGAATATCTTTCTCAGTACATAGAAAAGAAACAAAAAAAAACGAGGATTCAAGAAAATATATGAAAATGGATTTACCTTTAGTATGACTAAACACATCCCAATTGCTCAGTCCTTTGCCATCTTCAAGAAATGCCCCTTCAATCTAAACCATAGGATTCAGATGCATTTTTAGATGAATCAAGAAAGTAAAATATTTTGTTGACATATTACTAATAGAAGAGCATAATTAAGAGCAGAAAGTACTTGATAAGCAGAAGTTGTAGCTCCAAAAAGAAACCCATCTGGGAATTCTGATCTCTTAACATTCTGCTGTTCCTCAAAGGAATTTACAGACACAATTAGTAGTAGACAGACAAGATAGAAGCAGTTGAAACTGTTATTGGTGCTCTTCATTTCCGGTTTAATTACTCGAAATAATTATCAACCTAACTTTGTTTTCTGGCCAAACTTAACTAACACAACTGTTTATGTGAATTGCATCAAAAAACACCAGCAATCTAATGGTAGATGGAGTTCAGGATTTTCTCTACCAAAAATAGTCATAACTTACAAGAGGAGAATTGAAGTACGTGACATCTACCGGGGCCACAGGATTCAAATCTAATTATTGTAACTCCAACTAGGAGTGTTATTATTCATCAATTTAAAATTAGGAGTAGGTGAAGCCGTGAAGGAGCAATCAGTAAAATAATTTCATTAGTATATTGCAATTTTGCAAACCACATAAAACAGCAGGTCCAATCTTTGACATCAATAAAATACGTTGAGATAGTGTTTTATGTTTTTATTTCTCAGTTCTCACTAAGGGCGCGTTTATTACGAGAGATAAGGTATAATTAGTTTTAAGGATGAGTTTATTCACATTTGGTTGGAATAAAATCACCATATAAATAATTCCGAAATTGGTTATCCCGAGATAATAGTATTTTATTGTTCGTACGAAAAAATAGGATAATTAATTTTAAAATAATTGATTATGAGATAACTTGACTAACTACCCCAAAGAAAGATATTTTCATGGGTGCATAACGTTGATCACGTTTGGAATATTTTATTGGTGAAAGAGATGGAGGAAGCGTGTTAACTTTATACTGTAAATGATAAACACACCAGAAATGTCACGATCCTAGTTCACCGATCGTGAACCTATCATGACGGCACCTAGTTTTCACCGACTAGATAAGCCTAACACATTGAGGAAGTAACAACATTTATGAAATTTGTAATCAAAAGCTAAATAACATGAATAATCTATACAGTTGTCGCCTGTCACATACACTTTAACACTTTGAATTCTGAAACCATCCAAAAGACCCGGAATCTCACGGGCAACACAGGCTAAAAGAGTAGTGTAATACGCTCTACACTAGAGAATCTAAAGCAACATAATGGAAGGGAAAAAGGGACTATCTGCTACAGCTGGAATAAAATAGGGACTTCGAGTCTGCGGACGTAGCAGGTATACCTCGAGTCTCCACTAGTGCACCCCGCTGCGAGGGTGATACGCCTGAGAAGAAGTATCTGGGTGTGCACATGGAAAACATGCGCAGAAGAGGCATGAATACACCACCGCGGTACTCAATAAGTGTCAAGCCTAACCTAGGTCGAGTAGTGACAAGGAAGATCGAGGCCTTACTGAGGTAAAAATATAATAATCAATATGATAAGGAAAAGATAATATGGATATAATCTACAGTGAGAATCTAGCAAACTAATAAATAAGACAGTAACTGAGAACTAACACAGTGAATAAATAGAAGTGCACATTACCACCAGATATTTATCATCGGGGATCTCCTGGTATCCCGAGGATCTCCTGGTATACTCATCATATACTCGAGGGGTCTCCTAGTATCACGATGATCTCCTAATATCCTCCATTATACACAAGGGATCTCTTAGTATCCCGAGGATTTCCCGGTATCCTCCTTTTTATAATCATATATGTGCCAAGAATCTCTTGGTATCCCGTACTCTTAGTCATCAAACATGACAAATACAAAGGGAGTTATCGGGATGCCGTTCCGTAGTCCCAAATCATAACACCACACAATTCAAATACGGTAAATGCTAAGTAAAAATAATTAATAGAATTTTTAGTCTACCATTCTTCACGGAGGAGAGATAATACAGATTAAGCAATTAAGCAAGTAAGTCAGCTAAACATGCTTATCCTAAGCTAACATAGGTTAAATTGCATCTAGAACAGGCAAATTCGCAAGAAAACACAGTTAAATATTCTAAGTAAAATAGATTTTCAACAATTATCACAAGTACACGCTCGTCATCTCACTTACCGGGCATTTAAAATAACAAGTAATATATCCTAAGGGGAGAGCTCCCCACACAAAATTAGACAAGCCACTTATCTCGAACCGGTGCAAAATTAACTAAGGAATAATGTCTTTGCCACGAGTATCTGACTCTGAATGGTCCAAATCTATTCAATACAATTACGTAAAGTAAATAACATCGCAAGCAACTAATTTCATTATTGAAATTAAAACTAAGGCACGAAAATAGGTAAAATAACAAAAAATGCTCCTCAGGCCAACGTCTCGAAATCGAATAACTTTTTTCCTTTTTAGAATCTTCGTACTCTCACGAGTCTAACCACATAAAAATCTCCCAAATCGAAGGTCAAATGCACACTCAAAATCAAACAATTAAGTCTAAGAAGTTTCACCTATGTTTTCCAATTTTAGACCTTGAATTCGAGTTTTAATGGTGGATTTAACTAGATATTGATGAAATATAACTAGAAAGGGTCAAAGCAACGTTACCCAATGATCTTCTCTTCAAAACTCACTCAAAATCTCCTTCTCCCGAGCTCTCAATTGATTTTTCAACTTTTGAAATAAACCCTCGGTTTTTTCTATATCTGAATAGTCGATTCGGCTTTTGCGGAGCGGTCCCGCTTTTGCGGAAGAACCAATCGCTTCTGCAGTTTCCTAAGGAATGGCCAAAATTGCTTCTGCGATGAAGATGCTGCTTATGCGGCACTGCTTCTGCGGTTCCCAAGCCGCAGAAGTGGAAATACCAGAAGAGAAAAGGATCAGCTGCTACCCACTTAGAGATTTCTACCCGTCGACCATCCAAAATCATCCCGAGGCCCCCGAGACCCCAACTGAAAACACCAATACCACCAAATACCTTATTCAAAATTTTACCAATCCTTAAAACATCTAAAACATCACCAGAAACCCGACTAAATCAAAGATTCAAGCCTAAGAACTTGAAGTTCATCCAAATACACTTTCGATCCAAAACCTAACCAATACTCGTTCGATTGATCTGAAATTTTGCACGCACGTCCTAAGTGACATGACGGTGCTACAGCAACTTCTGAAATACCGTTTCGACCATCGAATCAAAAATTTACTATTGGACCGGATACCTCCAAATTCTAAATGTCGGCATTTCTAGCCTAAATGAGCTACAAACATCCAACATATATTTCGAACACGCTCCCGACCCCGAAATCACCTAACAGAGCTAACAGAATCACCAGATTTCCATTTCAAGGTCATCTTCATATTGTTCCAATTACGGACCACTTTCCGACACTTAAGCTCTCATTTAGGGACTAAGTGTCCCAAAACAATCCAAATTCTAACACCGAACGTTCCAACAAACCAAAATAACAAAAATGCACTTAGGGGAAGCAGTTAATGAGAAAACGGGCATAAATTCTAAAGACGATTGGCCGGATCGTCACAAGAAAAGTATATAATATAAGTTTACTCAAGAAGAAAAGGTAACGAATGTTTGACCATTCATTTTTTTCCCGCATATAGCATAGATGAACAATATAAAAAGAAATTTTTTCTTATATATTCAAGATTTTAAACTTATTTACTCATTTTTAGCTAGGTTTTCTTATTTAAAGAAAACAACTAATTTTTTTTACAAAAAGTATACAAATCTGGTCAAATGCTATTATTTATATATAACTTGACTATAATTTTTTATTATATACAATTTGTACAAATTTTATACAAATCTGGTCAAATTTTTTTTATACAAATTGTATATAAAGTTAACACGCTTCCTCCATCTCTTTCACAAATAAAATATTCCAAACGTGATCAGCGTTGTGTACCCATGAAAATATCTTTCTCGGGGATAGTTTTATTGGAAATAAATTATCTCATAATCAATTATTCTAGATTAGTTATCCTACTTTTTCATAGGAATAATAAAATACTATTATCACGGGATAATTAATTTCACTGCAAGAAAAAACTTTATTAGGGACCAGCATTTAGCGACAAGTTTTATTTATGGTCCCTAAAAGTGTACATATAGGGATGAGAATTTTTATTGGTCTTTAATATGCAATTTTATACGACCAGTCCTATTTTGATTTGTACAAAAATTAATATCTGGTCTCTAATATTGGATTTTAGTGGGATAGGGGGAGCGGGAACTGACGAAAACTAAAAGTAAAAAAAAAGAAAGAAAGAAAAGGAAATTAATCACAGTATCGCTCCAAATTTTCTTTTCACCCTAAAATTGTGACGACCCGGCCGGTCGTCTTTGAAATTTATGCCCCGTTTCCCCATTAACAGTTTCTCCTAAGTTAAATTTTGCTATTTTGATTTGCTGGGACATTCAGTATTAGGATTCACAGTATTTTGGGATACTTAGTCCCTAAATGATAGTTTAAGTGTTGGAAAATGGTCCGTAATCGGAACAGTGTGAAGACGACCTCGGAATGAAAATGCTATGGTTCCGTTAACTCTGTTAGGTGATTTCGCGGTTAGGAGCATGTTCGGAATGTATTGTGGATGTCCGCAGCTCATTTAGGCTAGAAATGCCGAAAGTTAGAATTTTGAAGTTTCTGGTCCGATAGTGAATTTTTGATCCGAGGGTCGGAACGAAATTCCGAAAGCTGCTGTAGCACCTTCATGTCATTTGGGATGTGCGTGCAAAATTCCAGGTCAAGCGGACGTGTTTTGGTTATGTTTTTTTCGAAAGCGAGTTTGGTTGGAATTTGAAGTTCTTAGGTTCAAATGATTGATTAATTCGAGTTTTCGGCGTTGTTTTAGCTGGTTTAAGGATTGGTACATGTTTAACTAATATTATGGGATATGTATGTAGGTTTGATTGAGGTTCCGGGTCCTCGGGTGTGTATCGGATGCTCAACAGAACATTTTTGGAGTTTGAAATATTGAAGAAATCTCTTTAGCTGTTGCAGGCCATTTTCTTCTTTGCGATCGCGTTTCTTCTCACGCGATTGCATAGATCAATCTTGGAGGGACCCAAATTCCTTCATCGCGATCGCATGGATTGGTTCGCGATCGCGTGACTCTATGCTTCCCTCTTCGCATTTGCGTACCTTCATACGCGATCGCGTAAGACGAGCTTCTCCTTGTACGCGATTGCATGCCTCTTCTCGCGACTCGGAGCCTCAATTTTTACTCTTCGCGATTGCGGCCCTATCCTTACGATTGCGATTCATTAATCACCTAGGCAGTACTTAACATTTCAAAACGGGGGTGGTTTGCCATTTTCAACAAAACAAAAGCTTGAGAGCTCGGATTTGAGAGACATTTTGAAGGTTTTTCAAAGGAAATTAATGGGTAACGATTTTCTACTCATCTATGACAAAAACCCATCGCGAATTCAACCTTTAATTTCGGATTTTTAAATGAAAATTGGGGCAAAGTTCTTAGACCTAATTGTGATGATTTTTAGGGGGCATTTGACCTTCGATTTGAGAGGATTTTATATGGTTAGACTCGTGAAAGTACGAGGTCTCTGAAAATGTAAAAAATATTTGATTCCGAGACGTTGGCCTGAGGAGCGTTTTGGTCATTTTACCTATTTTCGCGCCTTAGCTGTAATTTTAGTAGAGAAATTAGTTACTTGTGATGTTATTTATAATATGTAATTTTGTTTGAATAGATTTGGGCCACTCGTAGTCGGATACTCACGGCAAGGGCATCGTTTCATAGTGATTTTTGTACCGGTTCGAGGTAAGTGACTTGTCTAACCTTGTGTGTGGGACCCCTCCCATTAGGACTTCTTATCTGCTGATTTAAATGCCTTGTGCGCGAGGTGACGAGCATGTACTTGTGATAATTGTTGAAAAATTCACTTTGCTTGAATTGTTTAAACTGTGCTACTCCATTTATTTGACTGGTTTAAGTGCAATATTTATCAATATTAGTTAGAGAAGCATGATTAGATAGAATTAATTACTTAATTGTTTATTTGCCTTAATTGAAATGTCATGAAGCATGTTAGGCTAGAGTTTATTTGCTACTTATATTGTTGTACTTCATTTTCTTATATTTCTCCGGTTTGGTTGCGCATTTGCATTGGGACTACGGATGTGGGATTCCGGTAGCTTCCTCCCCTTTGTTTGTTTACTTTGGGGCTGCGGGTTCGATTCCCGATAGATCCCCTTGCATGTTTATATGGAACTACGACAATACAGCAGGTAGATTCCCCCTGTACTGGGTATTGATATGACGGACTACGGGTTCGATTCCCAGGAGATTCTCATGAAATCTATATGATGGACTACGGGTTCGATTCCCTGGAGATCCTCCAGAAATTGATATGATGGATAAGGGTTCAATTCCCGAGAGATCCTCCAGATATTTAAATGTGGTGGACTATGGATTTGATTCACGGGAGATCTACTGGACAGTTGAGGAAAATGACCACAGGACGGTATCCTGGGAGGTTCACATGGCACTCTGATATTAAGTGATACTTGGTTGTGTTATTTTCCTTACTTAGCTGATTTGTCATTGACGTGCAGCTTTTATCCTGCTTTTATCATTGTTTTCCTGATTATTCTCTGCCTTATACTGTTCATTATTGTTATTATGTTCCTCTCAGTAGGGCCCTAACCTCCTTCCTCTTCACTCTTCAGCGGAGGTTAGGCTTGGCACTTACTGAGTAGCATTGTGGTATACCCATGCCTCTTCTGCTCATATTTTTCATGTGCAGATCCAGGTACTTCTGGTCGAGCGCACTATCAGTGATCCAGGAGATATACTCAAAGACTTGAGGTATGCATCTACTGCGTCCGCAGATTCGAAGAGTCTCCCTCTCATTCTACCTATAGTTAGCTAGTCGTTGTTCCATTCTTCTTGTATTAGACTATTCCGGTGTTTAGAGCATCGTACGCTTTCTATAGCCTATGTAGCCCGTGGGTTTCTGGATCTTGGAGGGTGTTTCAGTATTTTATATTGAAGTATATGTGCCAAGCGGCAAATTTATACATTTTCTTATGTTATTCGGTATTCTGTTATTATTTTCGTAAAGATTGTTAAATTCCATAATGCGTTAGTCTTACCTATTCGTCAAGATTGGGTGGCGTCATGACGTGTTCACAAATGGGGAACAAGGGTCGTGACAACTTGGTATCATAGCTCTAGGTTCATAGGAGTCATGGAATACAGGCCGGTTTACTAGAGTCTCGCTGATCGGTACGGAGGCGTCTGGACTTATCTACGAGAGGCTATGTAACTGTTTAGGAAAAATCTTCACTTTATTGAATTCTTGTTGTGCTATATTTTTAACATTGACTCTAAACTTCTGTTTTCTATTCTCCCATAGATGGTGAGGACACGCACGACCCAGGATGATACGACACCCGCACTCCCTCCTACAGCCGCTAGAGGCAGGGGTCGTGGACGTGCGCGCGGTGCAGCCAGAGCACTTGCGCGAGGGGCTGCCGAGGTACCACCAACAGATCACGCCACGACTCAAGCACCTGACACGCCCACAGCCATCACTACTCCAGTTGTTCAGGAGGCAGTGACACACTTTATGAGCATGTATACTATGCTGTCACAGGCAGGGTTGCTTCATCTTCCTGAAGCCACGTCCCAGGCCGGGGGAGGAGCCCAGACTCCCGCAGCTCGCACTCCGGAGCAGAGGGTGCATATGGGATAGATTCCAGATACTGTCCCCGTCCAGCCTGCAGTACCGGTTAAGCCCGGAGATGGGGCACCTGCTTCGGAGGATGAGCAGCGTAGACTGGAGAGGTTCAAGAAGTATGACCCTCATGTTTTTAGCAGACTAGCTACGAATGATGCTTTGGTGTTTTTAGGAGATTGTCATCGCATTTTTTGCACCATGGGTATTACTGCCTCGATCGGGGTTTCTTTTGCAGCTTTCTAGCTTTGGGGAGCGTCTATGATTGGTGGCACACCTTTGAGTTAGACAGTCCGGACAAGGCTACCACCCTGACTTGGCCTCAATTTTCAGATATTTTTTAGAGAAAATTTGTTCCCAGAGCCTCCGAGATCATGGCGCATGGAGTTTGAGCATTTGCGCCAGGGCCTTATGACTGTCTCTGAGCATGCCATCCGTTATACTAGGTTAGCCAGACATGCACTGGCTTTGGTGGCTACTGTTCGTGAGAGGGTTTTCCGGTTTATTGAGGGTCTTATTCCTCCAATCAAGTCTGGCATGGCTTGAGAGTTGGATATGGATATACCCTATCAGTAGGTAGTGAGCATAGCTAGGAGGATAGAGGGTATGCATGCTAGAGAGCGAGAGGAGAGAGAGGCCAAGAGGTATGGAGTTGGTCCATTACTCTGGTACCCATATATCAGCAGCAGGACGTCATGGTAGGGGCTATACAGGTCACACAGTTCACTTAGCTCTTCCTTCATCCAGCAGTACTCCAGCTCCTCCCAGATCTCAGGAGCCTTATTATTCACCTCAGGCTTTCAGTGTTCCTCCTGCGCGAGGTACCTCAAGGGGTTAGTCTAGTCGGGGTGGGCCCAGTCAGTCACAGCCACCGCACCCTCCCAGAGCTTGCTATGAGTGTGGGGATACTCTCCACATGGTTAGGGAATGCCCCAGACGTGAGAGGGGTGCACCTTCTCAGACTCCAAAGCCTCAGCATGCTCCATAGGGTCAGCGGGCCATCGTTCCAGCTCAAGCTGCCACCCTACCTGCCCAGTCAACCAAAGGAGGGGATCGGGGAGATAGAGGTCGCCCTCGAGGGAGGGGCAGGCTAAAATTTATGCTATTTCAGATCGTGCCGTGGCTGTAGCCTCCGATTCTATTATCATAGTTATTATATTGGTTAGTCACAGAGAGGCATCGGTTCTATTCGATCCAGGCTCTACTTATTCTTACGTGTCCTCTTATTTTTCTCTGTATTTGGGTATAGCCCGAGAGGCCTTGAGCCTTTCGGTTTATGTTTCTACTCCCGTGAGAGATTCCCTTTTTGTGGACCACATATATCAGTCATGTTTGGTTACTATTCATGGTTTTGAGATCAACACAGATCTTTTATTACTTGATATGGTTGATTTTGATATTATCTTGGGCACGGGCTGGTTGTCACCTTAGTATGCTATTATTGATTGTCACGCTAAGACCGTGACGCTGGCTATGCCAGGTATTCCACGTATTGAGTGGAATGGTACTTTTGATCATACTCCCACTAGAGTTATATCTTTTCTTAAAGCTCAGCGTATGGTTAAGAAGGGGTGCACCGCGTATTTAGCTTATATGAGAGATATCAGTGCTGATACCCCTTGTGTTGACTCTGTCCCAGGGGTACGGGATTCCCCGATGTGTTTCTAGCTGATCCTCCAGGCATGCCAACCAATTGAGATATTGATTTCGGTATTGATTTGTTGCCGGACACTCATCCCATATCCATTCCTCCTTACCGTATGGCTCCTCCTGAGTTGAAGGAGTTGAAGGATCAGTTATAGGAATTGCTTGATAAGGGTTTTATTCAACCCAAGGTTTCACTGTGGGGTGCTTCTGTCTTGTTCGTAAAGAAAAAGGATGGTTCTATGCGTATGTGTATCGATTATCTTCATTTGAACAAAGTTACAGTGAAGAATCGATATCCTTTACCTCGTATCAATGATCTATTTGACCAGCTTCAGGGCGCAGCTGTGTTTTCTAAGATTGATTTGTGCTCAGTTTATCACCAGCTAAAGATTCGGGAGCTGGATATCCTAAAGACTGCTTTCAGGACTCGATATGTTCATTACGAGTTCCTTTTCATGTCATTTGGGCTGACCAACGCCCCAACAGCTTTTATGCATTTGATGCACAGTGTATTCAGGCCCTATCTCGACTCATTTGTCATTGTTTTCATAGATGATATTCTTGTATACTCTCGAAGTTGGGAAGATCATGACCAACACCTAAGGACAGTGCTTCAGACCTTGAGAGAAAAGAAATTATATACAAAGTTCTCAAAATGTGAATTTTGGTTGAGTTTTATGGCATTCCTAGGCCACGTGGTATCGAGTGAGGGCATTCAGGTAGATCCGAAGAAGGTGGAGGCCGTGCAGAGTTGGCCCAGGCCCTCCTCAGCTACAAAGATCTGCAGTTTCCTTGGCCTGGTGGGGTATTACCGTCGTTTTGTGGAGGGGTTCTCATCGATTTCAGCCCCTATGACTAGATTGACCCAGAAGGGTGCTCCCTTTCAGTGGACAAACGAGTGTGAGGCGAGCTTTCAGAAGCTCAAATCGGCTTTGACTTCAGCCCCTATTCTGATTTGCCTACTGGTTCGGGGTCCTATATAGTTTATTGTGATGCCTAACGAGTCGAACTTAGAGCGGTGTTGATGCAGGACAGTAGGGTGATTGCCTACGCGTCCAAGCAGTTGAATGTACATGAAAAGAACTATCCTGTCCATGACCTTGAGTTAGTTGCTATTTTTCATGCCTTGAAGATCTGGAATCATTATTTGTACGGTGTGCCTTGTGAGATTTACATGGATCATCGGAGATTACAACACTTGTCAAGCAGAAGGATCTAAACTTGTGCTAGAGGAGATGGTTGGAGCTACTAAAGGATTATGATATTACTATTCTTTATCACCCGGGCAAGGCCAATGTGGTAGCCGATGCCTTGAGTCATCGGTCGGAGAGTTTGGGGAGTTTGGCATATTTACCAGCTTCATAGAGACCTATGGCGATGGATGTTTAGGCCTTAGCTAGTCAGTTCGTGAGATTGGACCTTTCGAAGCCTAGTCGGGTTCTAGCCTGTGGTGTTTCTCGGTCTTCATTGTTTGATCGCATCAGGGAGCGGTAGTATGATGACCTTCATTTGCTTGTCCTCAGGGACACAGTTCACTATGGCAATGCTAGGGATGTCACTATTGGAGATGACTGGGTATTGAGGATGCAGGGTCGGATATGTGCACCCGATGTTGATGATATTTAGGAGTTGACATTGACAGAGGCCTATAGCTCGTAGCACTCCATCCATCCTGCTGCCGTGAAGGTGTATCAGGATCTGAGTCAGCATTACTGGTTGAGGCAGATGAAGAAGGACATAGCAGAGCTTGTAGCTAGATGCCTCAACTGTCAGCAGGTAAAAACTGAGCACTAGAGACCGGGAGGATTACTCCAGCAGATGGAGATTCCGGAGTGGAAATGGAGAAGATCACTATGAATTTTGTAACTGGTCTCCCTCTGACTGCGAAGAAATTTGATTCTATTTGGGTTATTGCGGATCGGCTTACCAAGCCCGCTCATTTCATTCTAGTGTGTACTTCTTACTCAGCGGAGCAGTTAGCGGGGATTTATATCAGGAAGATTTTCCATCTGCACGGCATTCCAGTTCCTATCATCTCAGATAGGGGATCAGTGTTTAACTCACGGTTCTGGAGAGCCGTCCAACAGGATTTGGGTACCCAGGTTACTATGAGTATAGATTCTCACCGTCAGACGGACAGACAGTCCGCGCGTACTATTCAGATTCTTGAGGATATGCTTCATGCGTGCGTGATTGAGTTTAGAGGGTCTTGGGATCAGTTCTTGCCATTGGATGAGTTTGCGTACAATAAGAGTTATCAGTCCAACATTCAGATGGCGCCGTATGAGGCCTTGTATGGTAGGAGATGTAGATCCCTGGTGGGTTAGTTCGAGCCGAGTGAGGCCAGGCTATTGGGCTCTGATTTGGTCCAGGATGCGGTCAAGAAGATTAAGGTGATTCAGGATAGACTCCGTACGGCCCAGTCCAGATAGAAGATTTACGCGGACCAGAAGGTTCGTGATGTTTCCTTTATGGTTGGTGAGCGGGTTTTGCTTTGGGTCTCGCCTATGAAAGGCGTCATGAGCTTTGGGAAGAAAGGAAAGTTGAGTCCGAGGTTCATTGGCCCTTTTGAGGTTTTGAAGCGAGTTGGGGAGGTTGCTTATGAGCTTGCTTCATCCAGTAATTCATGTCTCGATGCTTTGGAGGTATCACAGTGACTTGTCTCACGTGTTGGAGTTCACTTCAGTCCAGTTGGACAATGACTTCTCCTATGTTGAGGAGCTAGTGGCAATATTAGACAGGCAGGTCCAAAAGCTAAGGTCAATAGATATAGCTTCAGTAAAGGTTTAGTGGCGGGGTCAGCCGGCTAAGGAGGCGACATGGGAGACTGAGCGGGATATGCGCAGCCGATACCATCATCTATTTGCTACTCCAGGCATGTTCTCTATGCTCGTTCGATGACGAACGAATGTTTAAGTGTAGGAGGATGTGACGACCTGGCCGATCGTCTTTGAAATTTATGTCCCGTTTCCTCATTAATTGTTTCCCCTAAGTTCAATTTTGCTACTTTGGTTTGTCGGGACGTTCGGTATTAGGATTCGGAGTGTTTTGGGACACTTAGTCCCTAAATGAGAGCTTAAGTGTTGGAAAATGGTCCGTAATCGGAACAGTGTGAAGACGACCTCGGAATGAAAATCTGATGGTTTCGTTAGCTCCGTTAGGTGATTTCAGGATTGGAAGCGTTTTCGGAATGTATTTTGAATGTCCGTAGCTCATTTAGGCTAGAAATGACGAAAGTTAAAATTTTGAAGTTTCCAGTCCGATAGTGAATTTTTGATCCGAGGGTCGGAACAGGATTCCGAAAGCTTTTGTAGCACTGTCATGTCATTTGGGACGTGTGTGCAAAATTTCAGGTCAATCGGACGTGTTTTGGTTAGGTTTTTGATCGAAAGCGAGTTTGGTTGGAATTTGTAGTTCTTAGGTTCAAACAATTGATTAATTCGAGTTTCCGGCATCTTTTAGGTGGTTTAAGGATTGTTACAAGTTTGAATGATATTATGTGATATGTATGTACGTTTGGTTGAGGTTCCCGGGGCCTCAGGTGTGTTTCGGATGCTCAACGTAGCATTTTTGGAGTTTAAAATATTGCAGAAATCTCTTCAGGTGTTGCAGGCCATTTTCTTCTTCGCGATCACGTTCCCTCTCATGCGATCACATAGATAAATTTGGAGGGGCCCAAATTCCTTAATAGCGATCGCATGGATTAGTTCGTGATCGCGTAACTCTACCTCTTCCCTCTTCGCGTTCGCGTGCCTTCATATGTGATCGCGTAAGGCCAGCTTATCCTTGTACGCGATCGCATGTTTCTTCTCGCAATCGCATAGGCCTTTTTCTGGAGCCTCTATTTTTACTCTTCGCGATCGCGATTCATTAGTCACCTGGGCAGTACTTAACATTTAAAAACGGGGGTTTTGCCATTTTCAACAAAACAAAAGCTTGGGAGCTCAGATTTGGGAGATATTTTGAAGGTTTTTAAAAATTACTGGGTAATGATTCTCTACTCCTCTATGACAAAACCCACTAATCTAATCGTGAATTCAACCTTTAACTTTGGATTTTTGAATGAAAATTGGGGTAAAGTTCTTAGACATAATTGTGAGGATTTGAGGGGATATTTGACCTCCGATTTGGGAGATGTTTATATGATTAGACTCCTGAGAGTACGACGTTTCTGAAAATGTAAAAATTATTTGATTCCGAGACGTTGGCCTGAGGGACGTTTTGGTCATTTTACCTATTTTTCGCGCCTTTGCTGTAATTTTAAATGTGAAATTAGTTACTTGCGATATTATTTATAATATGTAATTAGTTCGAATAGATTTGGGCCACTCGAAGTCGGATACTCGTGGAAAGGGTATCGTTTCATAGTGATTTTTGTATCGGTTCGAGGTAAGTGGCTTGTCTAACCTTGTGTGGGGGACCCTTCTCCTTAGGACTTCTTATCTGCTGATTTAAATGCCTTGTGCGCAGGGTGACGAGCGCATACTTGTGCTAGTTGTTGAAAAATCCACTTTACTTGAATTGTTTAAACTGTGCTACTCCATTTATATTTGACTGATTTAAATGCAAGATTTATCTGTGTTAGTTAGAGAAGCATGATTAGATAGAATTAATTTCTTAATTATTTATTTGCCTTAATTGAAATGTCGTGAAGCATGTTAGGCCAGAGTTTATTTGCTTCTTGTATGTTGTACTTCATTTTGTGAATATTTCTCGATTTGGTGGCACATTTGCATTGGGACTACGGAATTTGGATTCTGGTAGCTTCCTCCCTTTGTTTGTTTACTTTGGGGCTGTGGGTTCGATTCCCTACAGATCCCCCTGCACGGTTATATGGAACTATGACAATGCAGCTGGTAGATTTCCCCAGTACTGGTATTAATATGATGGACTACGGGTTCTATTCGCGGGAGATCCTCCAGAAATTAACATGATGGACTACGAGTTTGATTCCCGGGAGATTCTCCAGAAATTGATATGATGGAGTATGGGTTCAATTCCCGAGAGATTCTCCAAATATTTAAATGCATGGACTACAGGTTCGATTCCCGGGGCATCCACTGTACAGTTGAGGAAAAGGACCACATGAGGATATCCTGGGAGGTTCACATGGTATTCTGATATTGAGTGATACTTGATTGTGTTATTTTCCTTACTTAGTTGATTCGTCATTGACGTGCAGCTTTTATCCTACTTTTATCGTTGTTTTTCCTAATTATTCTTTGCCTTATATTGTTCATTATTGTTATTATGTTACTCTTAGTAGGGCCTTGACCTTCCTCGTCACTACTCAACCGAGGTTAGGCTTGACACTTACAGAGTACCGCTGTGGTGTACTCATGCCTCTTCTGCACATGTTTTTCATGTGCAGATCCAGATACTTCTGGTCAAGTGCACTATCCGTGATCCAAGATCTATACTCAAAGACTTGAGGTATGCATCTGCCGCATCCGCAGATCCGAAGAGTCTCCCTCTTATTCTACCTATAGTTAGCTAGTCGTTATTCTATTCTTCTTGTATTAGACTATTCCGGTGTTTAGAGCATCGTACGTTTTTTATAGCTTGTATAGCCCGTGCGTTTCCGGATCTTGGAGAGTATTTCAGTATTTTGTATTGAGTGTATGTGCCAGACAGCAAATCTATATATTTTCTTATGTTATTCGGTATTGTGTTATTATTTTCGTAAAGATTGTTAAATTACGCAATATATACTTACATCGTTATGAATAGTGGGTGCTGTGATATGGTGAACTTATGGTCGTGACAAACATCTCTCAGATACACGTCCTTTCAGCCTGAAATCCCAAGGAAGCGGCCGCTAATCGATCGATCCTTCAAAATTCAGAAGGTAAAATTCGACCAGTATATAAAATACCTAGAGACGCGAAGCTAAATTTTAGAAGGTTATAAAGAATTAAACTCATAAAGTTGCAAAGAGGAGACGACGAAGATAAAATCCCTAAGAACGGCTGCTAACTCCTTCAAAATTCAGAAGGTGAAAAAACTCAGAAAGGTTGCAAAGAGCGAGGCGCCACTTCGTCGTCATGGTTGAGAGCTCTGTTCAGAACGTACTGTGTAATTTCTTCTTTGGAGGCCTTATTCCAAAGTACGTTACACAAATTATACTATTGGATTATTCGCCCAAACAAGAGCAGGTTTAATTTCTTTCTCTTTGATCTGTTCTGTTTCTTTAAATTTCTTCTTTGTGCTTTTTTCCCCATTGAATCAGAAATCTATTTTGTTTATTTGATTTTATTTAATTTACTTTACTAATTGTTTTAGTTCTATGGGTGGAAAGAAACGGAAAAATACTATCAATTTAAGTGTTTATGGAAACAATTTTATAGTTTAAGTAGCACTACAATATCAAAAGCATAAGATAAAATTGTAACTTGTAGTTGTACATTTAATAATTTATAAATATCTCGGTTATATCTAAAAGGTTAGTCAATATTGATAGCTTGATAAGTAAAAAGGACTGGCAGATTAGCATGGAGGAGAACTGTTTTAGAAGATAGCAAATAATCGACATTTGGGAGCAGAGAAGGGGAATGATGAAGTATTAAGATTTAGGGAAGGAGTATAATAATATCTGTTTGCAACCAAAAAAACAAAGGAGCAAATGAGTTTGCATATACAAATCCATTTGAATTTGAGAGATTTCGTTCTATATATTTGAAATTCACATGGCTTAAATGCTATACAGCGGATCTGAATCAAATTGAAAATACCAACTCAGATCACGGACCTCATTTCAAAGGACACTTATAGACATGCAATTGGAATTTCATAGATATCAAATCGCTTCTTATTAGCAGATTTCTCTATCTGAATAGTTCTATTGTTTTCCTTGACTCCTAATGCATATAACATGAATGTTTTAGGATGTTAGAGAGAACTCTCTAATTTACTTAGTTATGAATTATGTTAAGAATAAAATGCAAGCATTTTTAAATACAATAAAAGAGCCCCCACTTTCTGAATAAATTGAAGCAAGTGATGAAGAATTCACATGGGAGATGAGTCAGATCTCCTATGTAATTCAAATCCAGGAGCTGCTATACATACAACAACAACAACAACAACTACCCAGTATAGTCCCACAAAGTGTGGTTTGGGGAGGGTAATATGTAGACGGGCCTTACCCCTACCCGAAAGGGCAGAGAGGCTGTTTCCAATCGACCCTCAGCTCAGTGAAGGAAAGAAAAACAAAAACAAAAACAAAAACAAAAACAAAAGAGCATTAGTAACTCCAGCAGAAATAGCGTAAATAATTATCTAAACATAAGAACCATAAATAAAATAGCATGCAATAATATCTGACAGTAACTACCATAAATAACTATCATAAGGGAGACACAATCCAATACACAAATCATCTATGGATAGCCTTGCTAAGCCTTACCCAACCCCGGGTGAGGAGTACGAAAAACTCTAGGAGCCCCAATCCTACAACCCTGATATTAGACCTCCAGACTTTCCTATGAAGGGATATGTTCTCGGAAACCCGCATTCTAGTCATGTCATGCCTAATCACCTCTCTTCAATACCTCTTAGGCCTCCCTCTGCCTCGCCGTACGCCGACCATCGCCAGCCGCTCACAACTCCTCACCGGGCATCAGGACTTCTCCTCCGCACATGCCCGAACCACCTCAGCCTCGCTTCTCGCATCTTTTCATCCACCGGGGCCACCCCCACCTTCTCTCGAATAACTTCATTCTTAATCTTATCTAACCTGGAGAGCCCGCACATCCCCCTAAGCATCCTCATCTCCGCAACCTTCATCCTCTGGAGAGAAGGAAGCACAGTTGATTAGTCGGTATTAACTTCGTATAGCTACTATATGGTTCTTCAATTTGTTGTTTCTTTATTTGTTTTCTGCAACTTAGAATTCTATATATGGAGAGTCAAAATCCCAGGTTCTATATGTCAAAATCTCTCTTACTAATTGAACTTTAAGGTTTACTTTTAGGTTCTATTGTTTACTATACAATCTCAAAATCATAGAATGATAGTTATTTTGTCATTTTTTATTTATTTAAGGAAGACAAGATAAAAAAATTAGTGATTTACTTTTAGAGTGTATTATGTGTTTTAATTTCTCATTTTGTTGAGAAATTGTGAGTTATATGTTATGCATATCAACTTGTAGTTTATTTCATTCTTGTAAAATCGTAAGAATTTAGTCATAAAGATGATTCTAACAAGTGTAATAACAAGTGCATCTTAATGCTTTTGTGATCTTAATTTTTTTAATATTATTTCTATTTACTATCCAAGGTTATGGAACCAAGTAAGCGATGAATGCAACTTCTTGATAACCGACTTGACGAATCCTACTTAATTAGGGTGCAAAATTTTTTGGATTATGCCTTTAGAAGGACAGGAGAATTGTATGAGATACGATGTCCGTGTGTCAAATGTTGTAACACAACATTAGGAACACGTGAGACAGTCGAGATACATTTGAAAGTATATGGAATTATTCAAAATTATACTTTTTGGTATCATCATGGAGAAGTTCTGGGGGAGC
The DNA here is from genome assembly GCA_034376525.1 of Nicotiana benthamiana. Lineage (NCBI taxonomy): Eukaryota > Viridiplantae > Streptophyta > Magnoliopsida > Solanales > Solanaceae > Nicotiana > Nicotiana benthamiana. The sequence goes on from CM067337.1 coordinate 32,267,211, forward strand.
CACAGTCGGAATGCGAAGTTGAAGATAATAATGAAGTAGATGATTATGAGGATGAGGATGAAATACATGAAATGCTAAAGGATTTATATCCTAATCATGATGGAGGAGGCTGCTGTTGTTGAATTCAATGATTTACTTGAAGAAGAACCAAATATTGAAGCCAAAAAGTTTTACAGCCTATTGAAAGATTTCGAGAAGCCACTATAACAAAGTTCAAAAATTTCAAAGCTTTCCACTTTGATTAAAATGGTTCACATAAAGAGTACGGGTCGTTGGAGCAACAAGTCATTTACAATATTATTAAAAATATTGAAGGATGAGATGTTGCCCGATGGAGAGAATTTGCCAAATTCATATTACGAGGCAAAGAAGGTGATTAGTGACCTTGGGTTTTCCTACCAAAAAATTAATACTTGTATAAATAATTGCATGTTATATTGGAAGGAAGATAACTCACTTGATTTCTGTAAAGTCTGTGGTGCATCCAGATGGAAAACAAATAAACATAGCGGCAAATCAAAGAATAAGAATGGAAAAAAATAGCATCAAAGATTTTACGCTATTTTCCATTGATGCCTAGGCTTCCAAGGTTGTATATGTATGCAAAGACATCTTCTCTAATGACATGACATCATGATAAAAGGGTTGACGATGAAATAATGAGGTACCCAGCTGATTCAATGGCATGGAAATCATTTGATGAACCTCATCCCTCATTTGCGGCTGAGCCTCGTAATGTTCGACTTGGACTTGCTAGTGATGGGTTCCAGCCATTTCGGAATTCAAAAACCTCATATAGTATTTGGCATGTAGTACTTATTCCTTATAATTTACCACCTTGGTTGTGTATGAAACAGGAAAATTTCATTATGTCCATGCTTATTCCTAGTCCAGATAGTCCAGGAGATGTAATTGACATATATCTTCAACCCTTGATAGAGGAGTTGAATGAGTTATGAGAAATTGGTATTAAGACTTTTGATGCATGAACCAAACAGAATTTTAAGTTACATGCATCTTTGTTATGGACGATCAATGACTTTCCAGCATATGAAAATTTATCAGGATGGAGTACAAAAGGTAAATTGGCATGCCCATATTGCAATAAAGACACTTCCTCAATCAAATTGAAGAATAGTAAGAAACAATATTTTATGGGTCATCGGCATTACCTTCCTCTTAATCACAAATGGAGGAATGATAAGGAGTCATTTGATGGCACAAAAGAGAAAGGTCTCCCAAAAATGCGTTTTGGTATTGAGATACTTAATCAAGTGTAAGATCTTAAAGGCTTACAGTTGACAAAGGATCCAAAGAAAAAAGATCAAGATATCACATGATGATCGAAAAGATAACTGGAATAAGAGGAGTATCCTTTTTGAACTTCCATATTGGAAATCTCTCTTGTTGCGATATAATTTGGATGTTATGCATATTGAAAAAAATGTATATGATAATATTTTGGGGACGATCATGAATGCCAAAGGAAAGACCAAGGACACCATTAAAACTCGACTAGATTTGCAAGAAATGAACATTAGGCCAAAATTGCACCCAATCAGAAAAGGCAAAAAATATGAAGTTCCAACTGCATGTTACACATTATCTCCCCAAGAAAAGCACAACATATGCCTTTTCTTAAAGAATTTAAAGGTGCCAGATGGATTTTCATCTAATATTTCTCGAAATGTTAACTTTAAAGAGCACAAGATTTCTGGCTTAAAGAGTCATGATTGCATGTTCTTTTACAACATTTACTCCCTCTTGCTCTTCCTGGTATGCTATCCAAAACAGTGTGTGAACCCCTTATCGAGTTGTCTTTATTTTTTAATGTGCCTGGAGCAAAGGCATTAAGGGCTAGTGACTTGGATCAAATTGAAGCTCAAATTCCTGTAACACTTTGTATGTTAGAAAAGATATTCTCACCCTCATTTTTTGATATCATGGTGCATTTGCCTACTCACTTAGCTAATGAAGCTAAGCTTTATTGGACCGGTTCAGTATCGGTGGATGTATCCTATAGAACGATGGTTATATTTTTTGAAATCTCTCATTGGTAATAGGGCTTGTCCAGAAGGTTCAATTGCATAGGGTTACCTTGCAAATGAATGTATGACCTTATGTCGTAGGTATTTGCATAGAATCGACACAAAATTTAATCGGCTAGAACGAAATTACGATAGTGGTTTAAAACATTCAGATGAGGGTTTATCTTTATTTTGTAAATCTGGAAAAACTTTAGGAGCTCCAAAATATCATGATCTTGAAGCAGATGAATTGGAGCAAGCACATATACACATACTCAAGAATTGTGATGAAGTTCTACCCTTTCTAGAGTATGAAATTTTGTCCTTCATATCGTATTTTGTTTTCCTTGTTTCTTATAATATTGTTTATCTTTTATGTATGACATTTGAGGTTCAACTAAAATTTGTAGAGAGTTGTACGAATTCATGTGGATTCTACTCAACACTTGTCTGATACAGAATGGAACAAATAATTTATCGAATGGTTTAAAGATAGTGTGAGTAATATATATACATATTAAATTTAAAAATCCAATATTATATTACTCATTCTAAAGTAATCAACTTTATTTTGTTAATAGGTTTCACAATTGTATAAAGAAGATGATAGTCAAATCATGGAAGATCTTCTTGCACTTTCACGTGGTCTTACCGAATGTGTTACTTTATAATGGTTACGTTGTTAATGGATATAGATTTCATGTAGAAAATTATGATAAAAATTTAAGTATTCAAAATTGTGGTGTGGTTGTTGTTGGTGAGACTGATGAACATAGTGAGAATATTGATTACTATGGAGTTTTAACTAATATTTTTGTATTGCAATTCACTGGAGGAAGAGTGACGTTGTTTCGATGTAATTGGTTTGATGCGTATAATAAAAAGAAAGGAATTAGAACGGATGAATATGGTATTGTGAGTGTTAATTGGGGGCGATTTTTGAAAATAAATGAGCCTTTTGTATTAGCGGACCAAGCATCTCAAGTATTTTATGCTAATGATAATTCCAACAAGGGTTGGTGTATAGCAAGAAAGACGCAACCTCGTGATTCCTATGAGATTTTGCAACAAATGGATGGTGATGTTGTAGATTTAGAAAATCCTATACAAAATAAACGGAAAAGAACCGACTGAGGTGAAGTATCTCTTTATGCCATTAGCATATTCATATTTTTATGCATTGTGATTATATGTTTTTTGGTTGATACATTGCATTTATAATGTCTTATTTCTTTTTGTAGGTTTGATATGAGGCCATTAAAGAATGCAAATGAGGTGGCATCCATTGGGAAAGCTACTACTAAATTTGCGTTTGTTGCACCAGGTGCTATAGGGAAGGGACGAGGGAGAGGGCTTAAATCCCTGAACTCTTTAGGGGTATCTAGAACAGATATTTTATTTTTTCCATCTACTGATCAAGCTATGAAGTACAACCAAATTGTTGAAACGAATATGTTTTTTCAAATATATTGTATTATCAATTTGTACACCTAAATTCTCTTTTAAAAAAAATTGTACACCTAAATTTTAGTGTAATTTTTTTACTAATATGATTTCCTTATACTAGATGTTGTAGCAAAGGGACGAGGGCGAGGGCTTCGATCTATGTGCTTTTTGGGGGTGTCTGAAATGGGACCAACGAATAAAAATCCATTGATTTTTGAGAAAGGGCATATGCAAACTAATATTCTATCATTTTCATCTACTGATGACGTCATACACTACATCCAAAAAACTTCAGCAAGTACGGTTTCTAAAATCTATTCTCTTTTAGAATCACTTTTGTAATTATTTATATTTGATTTCCTGTACTAATATGATTTCTTGCACCATGTGCTCTAGGAAAGGGACGAGGGCAAGAGCTTAGATCGATGGGCTCCCTTGAAGAATCTGAAAATGAAGTTGAAACAAGTATGTTTATCAAATTTTTTCTCCTTTTAGAATTTAATTTAATTTAATTGATGATCTCCCTTGTAACATGAAACTGCAATCCAGAGGCTTTAGTGTTTCGTCAATGAATCTTTAAATGAAGTGTCATTTTCCACCTTGATGCAACACAGTATCTACCTGTGCATTGTCTTAGTGCTATGCAAGTAAGCCAACCCTGATACAATATGCCTAGTAAAGTTTCGAACTATTGATTCTATCATAGCTCCGCAATGTTCCCGAACATACTTATTAATTGATCCGGGGTGCACATATTCCAAATATATGCAAAAGCGGTCCTCCATCTGAAATGCCAAAAGCATTTTATCTTTCAATATTCTGAAGAAATGCCTGAACATGGCAAACGAACAAGAAAGATAGGTGTTCTTACTATTTCACTACCATAATATTGAACAATATTTGGGTGCTTTAACTGCCGGAGAACTCTTATTTCCTACAACAGAAGTAAGCAAGCAACTGAATTGATTTAGAATAGCATTAACTGGTGAAAAATACGCCATAGTAATTGCAATCCAGTGCAAAGCTTCATTCTTTCAGAAATCTAGAATGTGATAAACTGTGTATAGTAGAATGGGAAATACTGCAATATGAAACCTCAATTTTCCCCAAGCCAATTACTAACATTCTGAGAAAAAAACTCTAGCTGATGAAAATGTGAAGGAGTTTTATGAAGTCAAAGAATGTGATCAACAAAAGTAGCTCTATGGATATATACATTACTGATTTTGCATCTTCAGGCACATGATAGTTATCTTGAAGGACCTTGATTTGACTAATTTGCTAATGCAAGTTCTGGAGGTAGTATATAACATGTTTATTACTTAATTAAAGTTCTCTTCACTTCATCTACAAAAGACTTGGCCTTTAAAATATGTTTTCTCTCGCTGTGTAACTCAAAATATTGTAATTTACACACAATTCTTATTATGTAGACTAAGAAGACATGAGGAAGTCACCTGTTCTAACTGCTTTATACATTCAGCAGATTTAGGATAATCAGGAGTAAGATCAACCTGTTTTAATGCACAAGGTGCTCTATGGAAAGGAGGGCGAGATCTTAGATCTATGTGCTCAGTTGAAAAGTTTGAAAATGGAGACCGATCCTTCCTTTCGAATTCTCATTATGCTAGTCAAAGTATGTCAAGACCTTCTAAGAGTGCAAGATTAGACTCCACCATGTCTGCCGCTCAAGGAATGCGAACGATGAATAAAGCCCCTTTGGTTCATGACAAGGAGAATATGCAAGCCGGTATTTCATTTTCCCCTTCTCTTGATCAAGTTATGCAGTCCACCCAAAAAGTTGAAACAATTATGTTTATCGAATCTATTCTCTTTTAGAATTTAATTTAATTTAATGGATGATCTCCCTTGTTACTTCTGTTTATAAAATGACAACATTAATCTGTTTTAAATTTAATGCCAAATATTTATTATTATTATTATTATTTCTTGCACAAGGTGCTCTAGGGAAAGGAGGGCGAGAGCTTAGATCTATGTCCTCATTTGAAGAGTTCTAAAATGGAAACCGATCCTTCCATTCAATTTCTCATTATGCTAGTAAAAGTATGTCAAGACCTTCTAAGAGTGCTAGATTAGACTCCACCATGTGTACCGATCAAGGAATGCGAACAATGAATTAACCCCTTTGGTTCATGACAAGGAGGATATGCAAGCCGATATTTCATTTTCTCCTTCTTTTTATGAAGTTATGCAGTCCACGACCACCCAAAAAGTTGAAACAAGTATGTTTATCAAATCTATTCTTTTTTTAGAATTTAATTTAATTTAATTGATGAACTTCCTTGTTACTTCAGTTTATAAAATGACAAGAGGAATCTGTTTTTAATTTAATACCAAATACTTATTATTATGATTTCCTGCACAAGGTGCTCTAGGGAAAGGAGGGCGAGAGCTTAGATCTATGTGCTTCTTTGAAGAGTCCGAAAATGGAGACCGATTCTTCCATTTAAATTCTCATTATGCTAGTCAAAGTATGTCAAGATCTTCTAAGAGTGCAAGGTTAGACTCCACCATATCTGCCGCTCAAAGAATGCGAACAATGAATAAAGCCCCTTTGGTTCATGACAAGGAGAATATGCAAACCGATATTTCCTTTTCTCCTTCTGTTGATCAAGGTGAAACAAGTATGTTTATCAAAGCTATTTGATCACAAGTTTATCATTTTTACAATATTTTCTAACATTTATAAACTGTGCAAATGTAGGTTCAGGTACTGCTGGAAAGGTAAGAAAGGTTCGAGGAAGTAACAACTCAAAGAAGTTGCAGCACTTGAAGTTGGAGAGAAGCTAAAGTAACATTTTACAATAATCGAACAGTTGGAAAGAATAGCAATCTATTTTTAAGGCACTTGGGAAAAATAGTTCGTGACCGTAATATATGTCCGGTGGGAGTATCATCGTGGGATCGCATTAAGGAAAAAAAGTTAAATCACATGTGGGCAGCTGTTAAGGTAAATGGATGGAATATTCCAATATCTCCTTTGATTCCTCTTTTTGTTCCATTCTTGGTGCTTTGGTATTGATTTTTCTTATTTTTGGCAATTACATTAAGCATTGAGCTTTGTTCCATTCTTATACAATATGAACTGGAAATGTTAAAAGCTTTAGATCTTCATAACTCAAATGAAGATTCACCCTGTTGGAAATTAAAGGTGCTCCTGCTTTTCGTATTTCTCTTTGGGACTCTGAGTATGATCCCTGTTCCTGCAAAAAGAAAAAAATCAGGTTACTTTAAATCCTCACTGGTGTGGCTGTAGTAACTGTGAAGATGATGTCCAGTATCCCAAAGAGAAGCAGGGTAACTGGCACGGTTTGGATCTACATATTGTCTGTTCTGCTGTTGTAGCTACAACTGGTGCACCAGTTGTTGATGTTGTTGTTGCTGCTAGTGCACCAGGAGTGACTTTTCTGACTGACCGAGTAATATAGCTTTTAACCAGCTAGGCTTAATGAACTAATGAAGAGCCTATTCATATGTGGTTAGATTCTATCCCTTGACTCAAAGCAATTACAGTAGATAGATACACATGTAGTAAAGTTGTCTCTATGAATTTTTTTCTGATACATTAGTGTCAACATAGACTTTCACAGACAAGATACTAGTACTTGTTGACCAATTGCTGCTTTTATTTCTCTGTTCTCAATCTAAAGACAGAGTTAAGTCTATGCTGATTTCAATTGGATTTAATGCTCACTATACATTTTTGTGGGGTTTCTCTATTTTTTTCTATATATATTTGTCTGTGCACTGTGCATTTTACCAAATGTTTATGAACACTATTGTGACTAGCTAGCTTATATCATTGATGTACGGTGCAACTAACTTATGTTGAGTATTTTGGTATTATTTTGTGAAAACAACATCATCTATATATTAATATTCCCTATTTCTGGTTGCAAATTGAATATGATTTAGGGACTTGTAACTTGTTTCTTTAGGGACTAGATTGTTAGTCCTTAAATCCTTTTTAGGAGTAGAAAATTTGATTGCTAAATATATATGTAACTTTGAAGCGCTGACCTGTTAGACATTAGGGACCGGGTTTAAATTTATGCGAAAAGATATAACGACCAACTTCTAACTGGTCGTGAAATGTTTTAATGACGACATTTAAACTAGTCGCGAAAATAATTTAAGGATCAGGAATTTAGTCGCTAAAACATGCAAATAGGCACCAGAAATATGGTCCTTAAAACCCTTTTAGGGACAAGTTTTAATCTGGTCGTGAAACAGATTTAGCGACCAGTACTGTATCTGGTCCTTAATCACCTTTAGCGGCAGAAGCTTTAAGGACCATGTTATCTAGTCGTTATTAACCATTTGGGACCAATTTCTTACTTTTAGGAACCATTTTTCGCTTTGCTATTGAGCATTTTTGACTATTATAATAGTCAATTGTCGTTTGAAAAAAGAAAATTGATAATAGTCACAAGAAAAATCCTAACATATCTCTCCCCTTTCATGTATAAATCCAACCCCTCACCTTCTTGAGCATATTAATTAGTGAATAAATATTTTTTTCAACCAATAAATAGTCAAATTGATTGATTTTTGTTTAGTATCTTTTTATAAGGAACCTTGTTAAAAAAATGCTGAAATTCGGAAAAAACAAACTGTTTTACATATCAGTGGCTCCAAACCTAAGTCCGGAAGAAGGGTAAAATAGTAATAATTCATTTTGGATACTTTAATTAAACTTGCATTTATTCTTAGTTACTTAAGTTAATGCGAATTTAACATTTTCATTTATAGATGGCTGAGACTGGACAAAAGCCTGGACGAGGATAGCTTTATCTCGCTACACATAGGAATGAAGATGGATCATATGTTAATGAGGCGGCAAAAGAGATATGTGTAAGACTCTCTGTATTTGGAAAATTTGGCTCCTCACGCCTATACACTATCCGCACACGGCCCCGCTAAGGAAAGCGACCTTGGTGAGGTCGGCCCAAGCAAGGCCGGCCTTAGTCAACACACGGGCTGAGTGACATGACTTGCCGTAACGTCATATCAAGCTCTGACACTCGTATATCGAGGTCACCAACTCTTGTACTTTCTTTGTATTATTTCGAGGAAGGTCCCTTAGTATATAAAGGGGACCTTCCCTTTGTAAAGACTCATGTGTATTTCATTGCTGATAATAGACAACTCTCTCTCTCTCTCTCTCTCTCTGATTCTCTATATCTCTCTTGTGCTAAGTCTACTATTTATCTTATAGTTCTTATACCTTAGTCATTCCATAATCTCTAGACCATACTACGTTTGATTCCAATTAACTCAAATTATTTTGATTGTTTTTAGAGCTATATAAGTGTTCGAATAACATTTTAGCCAAACAATTTGGCGCCGTCTGTGGGGATTTCGAGAATCAAAGCCGTAGTTTGTTTCTAGAGATCCTTCGAAAAACCACTCTCTACAACCTAAAATGGCTGAAAACGATGCAAGAATGAAAGCTATCTTGGAAGTTACAACAGATCTCACAGGCAATCTCAACGCGGTTGCTGAAGGAGATACCCTACACGCAACCCCCAGTACCTTGATAGGCATGGAAACCTTACCTTCCTCATCGGAAGATTTGGCGGTTCCACGAGAAAGAGAGGCTTCAACATCTACGACTAAAGGAGCACCTCCGGAGGTAAAACGGTTACTGGAAGAGTGGCTAACATACACTCTTAGCAGTCTAGTCAAGAGGCCACCTCAAAATGATAAACGCACCCCAGCAGGAGATCATGTCGCAACCGAGGATGATCTTGAAGTTACAAGAACAAACAACGTGACCGCTGGTGTTCAAGCTAACGACGGCACGCTCACAGCCATCCTCCAAAAGATGGAAGAAATGGAGAATGAGAACAGGTTGCTTTGCGGCCAGATGAAGGAGCACCAAGAAAGAGTGGATAAAATCCCGGGTGCGCCTAAGCTACTGCCAAAGCGAGACGTGGGAAGATTCGTCGAAAAACCCTACACGGAAGGAGCGGCACCATACCCCATCCCGAAAACCTTCAAAATGCCTCCCTACTTGAAGGTATATGACGGGAGAACATATCCCGAGGATCACCTGATTCACTATGTCACAGCTGTCAAAGGCAACAACTTGTCAAGAGAGCAGTTACCATCCGTACTTCTGAAGAAGTTCGGCGAAATGCTAACAGGAGGAGCCCTAACCTGGTACTCACAGCTACCGGCCAAGAGCATCTCCACATTCTAAGAGATGGCGAATAAATTTGCCACCGCCCACTCAGGAGGAAGGAAAGTGGAAGCACGGGTCAACGACATCTTCGCTGTGCGACATACCCCAAGAGAAGGACTCAGGGAGTTCCTAGCTAGATTCAACAGGGTCAGGATGAGCCCACCCAACGTGTCCGAAGGCATGGCAGTTGGGGCTTTTCAGAACGGGCTCAGCAGAGACGGTTCAAGGGAAACCAAGAAACTACTCAGCCGTCTCCTGAAATATCCCCCACCACCTGGGAAGAGATACATAACGCCTGTTGCGCTGAGGTGCGTGGGGACGACGATGACCTCAACGGCCCAACCCGACGGTTGACGACGGTGCACCCAGAAATCCGGAGGGACCGACGCAACGAGGGTAGGCGGGAGCAAGCCCCATGCCTCAACATGGAAAGACACCAACCATACAATCCATACATCAGATCCTCGCATCCACCACAGCCAAGGCATGCTGACGCCTTACAGCGACATATCGCCCCACTAAGGAACGATCGAGGTATGCCCCCTTCATTATCTGCACATAATTTTTGTGTATCTCCTTCAGAAATAGTGTACACACTGGAAAAGCTGGGAAACAAAGTGCAATGGCCAGCCAAGATGAAATCCGACCCCGCCACCAGAAAATCAAACGCCCTGTGCGAGTTCCACCAGGAATGGGGGCACAAGACGGAGGACTTTATCGGTCTCCGACAGGAGGTGGCCCGAATGCTAAACCAAGGGTTACTAAAAGAGCTACTCAGCGACAAAGGAAAGCTCAACTTCGCGTGTGGGCGGGAAAAATCCCACGACCGCCAAGGCCGCCCTCTCCAGCACGCACAATCAACATGATCATTGGAGGCGGCAACGACTCAGCAATCAACCACGTCAAATTCACCACCACCCACAAGTTAAAGCGAACCATCGCTCACGAACGGTATGACGACTTCGAAGATGGTATTACCTTCGATAAGTCTGATGCCGACGGTTTGTGTTTTCCTCATTATGATGCCTTAGTTATTACTCTACGAATAGTAGATACGGATGTCAAAAGGATCATGGTCGATGATGGAAGCGACGCATGTATCATTTATCCGAGAGTCCTTGCACTCATGGGACTCGAAAATAAATAATTCCACGTTGCATAACACTAACATGTTTTAATAATGCAGTGGAGAGAACCTCAGGCGAAGTGACGCTGCCCGTTCTCGAAGGAGGAGTTACGATGGAAACAACTTTCCATGTGATGAACCAAGAGACGACGTACAATGCCATTATCGGACGCCCGTGGATACATGTCATGAGAGCCGTCTCATCCAGCTTTTATCAAGTAATCAAGTTCCCAACCCCATGGGGAGTGCATTGCATACGGGGAGAGCCCCGCACCGCCCGGGAATGCTATAAGATAGCCCAAGATTACACACATACCAAACAGCTCCAAGGAGCAAGTGCAGAAGCATAGCAATCAGCCATGTTCGGGACTAAGGTCCGTCCTACAGAGAACGCCATCGAAGATCCTGAGGAGGTCGAGGCTAGCAAGGCCACGGTCGAAGACCTCGACCCCATTCGGATAGACAACAGCGACCCCGCAAAGAAAGCATACATAGGCCACAGCCTATCGAATCTAGGTCAGTACCGTGAATTTTTATCTAACCATGCAGATCTGTTCGCTTTCTCTCATGCAGATATGCCAGGAATTCCACGAGAAATCGCCTCCCACAAACTCAACGTCGACCCATTACACCCACCCGTGCAGCAAAGCAGATACAATACTAGATAACCTGCCATTAACGAAGCAATGAGCGAAGAAGTGGACAAGCTGCTAGCCAATGGCTCCATCAGGGAATCCAAGTACCTGGAATGGGTCGCCAACGTCGTAATGGTCAAGAAGAAAAACGGGAAGTGGCGGATGTGATTGAACAAGCTGCCAATCAAATTTTACCCCTTATTATAGTGTGTGCTTCTGGGGGGGGGGGGGGGCGCATACAGGAAGGAAGTTTGAGCTTGATGCAAATAGCTAAAATAGTAGATTTCACCGATCTAAATAAGGCCTGTCCAAAGGACTCTTTCCCGCTCCCCTACATCGACCAGCTAATAGATGCGACGACAGGGCATGAGCTGCTAAGCTTCCTTGATGCATATTCCGGCTACAATTAGATCATGATGGCCGAAGAGGATCATGAAAAAACAACCTTTATCACTCATCAAGGGACATATTGCTATAAGGTAATGCCCTTCGGGCTCAAGAACGCAGGGGCCACTTACCAAAGGCTGGTAACGACAATGTTCAAAGAACAGGTCGACAAAACCATGGAAGTCTACATCGACGACATGCTGGTCAAATCATCAAAAAAAGGAAGACCACCTCACCCACCTGAAGGAAGCCTTCGAAATATTAAGGAAATATGGCATGAAGCTAAATCCTGAAAAATGCGCTATCGGGGTAGGCTCGGGAAAATTTCTGGGATTTCTGGTATCACAAAAGGGGATCGAAGTCATCCCCGACCAAATCAAGGCCATTGAAACCATCCCGGAAACGCTAAACAGCAAAAAGCAAGTGCAGAAACTGACATGTCAGATAGCCGCCCTCTCCAGATTCATCTCGCGCTCCTCATATAGATGCCACAAATTCTTCGGTGTATTGAAGAAAGACTAGGGGCTGCAGTGGAACACAAAATGTGTAGAAGCTCTAAATAGCTTGAAAGCATACTTGTTATCACCGCCCTTGCTGGTGAAAGCCAACCCAGGTGAACCGCTACTGGTATATCTGGCCGTATCAGAAGTTGCAATCAGAGCCGTCCTAGTGCGCGAATATAAAGGTACACAATCTCCTATCTATTATATTTGCAAAACCTTAGTGGATGCCGAAACCCGGTATCCCCACCTTGAGTGGTCGGCGTTAGCACTCATAGTAGCTTCACGAAAGCTACGACCATATTTCCAATGCCACCCCATAAGGGTAGTAACGACCTTCCCCCCTAAGAAGCGTCCTACACAAACCTGAACTCTCAGGGCGACTCGCCATATGGGCCGTTGAGCTTAGCGAGCATGAGATTACGTACCTCCTTAGGACCGCCATCAAGTTGCAAGTCCTAGCTGACTTTATCGCCGACTCCAGTGCGGAAGTCCTGCCAAAGGCAGAACTCGAAACACAACGAGCATCCTCCGAAAATGACCTATGGGTCCATTACCCGGCCGCCGCCGCCAATGCATCGGGATCGGGACTGGGACTCTACTTGAGGTCCCCATGGATGAAACAATTCGCCAGTCCATACGATGCCCGAAAATAACTAACAACGAGGCCGAGTATGAGGCCGTTATTGCAGGCATGAAACTGGCCAGCAAGTACGGAGCCCGCCGAATTCTCCTCCATTGCGATTCCCAGCTTGTAGTGAACCAAGTCACTCGGACTTATCAAATCAAAGAACAAAGGCTACAAAAGTACCTGTCGGAAATCCACCGACTGATGGCTACAATCGACGAATGTCGCTTCGAACAAATTCCCAGAGTACGGAATATCGAAGCGGACGGCCTAGCAAAGCAGTAGGCTGCCGCCACCAAAAACTTCAACAAAGAAAGTGTGGTCACATTCCTCCACTCGGCAATCGATTACACCGAGGTACTTTCTCTAAACATGTCTTGGGACTGGCGCAACCGGTTCATATCTTATTTGAAGAACGGGGTATTACCCCCGATAAAAAAGAAGCGAAGAAGCTTCGCATACAGGCCGCCCGGTACTGCATAGTTAATGACGAACTTTATAAAAGGACGTTTGGTGGCCTCTTAGCCAAGTGCTTAGGGCCGCAGCAAACAAGACCGGTACTCGAAGAAGTACACGAAGGCCATTGCGGCGCCCACACTGGCAACCACGCCCTCGTAAGATGCATTATACGCGTCGGCTACTATTGGCCCACCATGAAGAGAGAGGCAGCTGAGTACGTCCGACGGTGCAAGCAGTGCTAGAAGTTCGCCCAATGATACACCAACCAGGAGAACCCCTCCATTCCGTCACCTCCCCATGGACATTCATCAAATGGGGAATGGACATAGTCGGCCCACTGCCCTCAGAACGAGGAAAGGTACGATTTCTACTTGTTTTAACTGATTATTTTTCTAAGTGGGTGGAAGCAGGAGCGTACGCACAAATATGCGAACAAGAAGTTATCGCCTTTATTTGGAAGAACATCATATGCCGTTTTGGCATCCCTAAAGAAATCGGCTATGATAATGGGCGCCATTTCATTGGTCATAAAACGACCGAGTTCTTTGAAAAATGGCGCATCAAAAGGATACTGTCCATGCCATACCACCCCGCTGCCAATGGTCAAGCGGAGTCTTCCAACAAAATAATTCTAAATATACATAAAATGAAGCTCGAAGATGCCAAGGGGCTATGGCCCGAATTGCTACCCAAAGTCTTGTGGGCACACAGAACCACGCCCAGATCCAGCACCGGGGAAACCCCATACTCACTAGTTTATGGAACCGGCACGGTCATACCCGTCGAAGTGGACGAACCCAGCTTAAGGTACTCACACACTAGCGGAACAGAAAATGACATCAGCATGCTCCAAGACCTTGATGAAGCCGAAGAAAGAAGAGAAATGTCCCATATTAGAATGGTAGCTCAAAAACAACAGGTCGAAAGGTATTACAACATGAGGGCAAAAATGAGGCCACTCAAAGTAGGGGACTACGTCCTCAAAGCCAAGACTATAGCCTCAAAAGACCCAAGTGAAGGAAGGTTGGGCACGAATTGGGATGGACCCTACAAGATAACGGCGACAGCCGGTAAAGGAGCATTCCATCTAGAGACAATGCAAGGAAAGACGCTCCAGAACAACTGGAACATCGTTCACCTCAAACGTTTCCACTTCTAAAAAGGTGTCACCTGAGTCGTACTCTTTTTCCCTTACCTGAGTTTTGTCCCAATTGGGTTTTCTCTAGAAGGTTTTTAACGAGCCGGCAAAGGGATCACCTGGAGATGTTTGTAGCGCAAGTGCATCATGTCCGCCTCTCCGTGAACTCTCCAAGCCAGACATGATACAGGAACTGGACTATATCATCTCCAGATGAATGTATAGTCTACGACCATCTCCGGATGAATGTAAAGGCTACAGCCATCTCTAAATGAATGTAAAGGCTACGACCGTCTCCAGATGAATGTAAAGGCTACGACCGTCTCTAGATGAATGTAAAGGCTACGACCATCTCCAAATGAATGTAAATGCTATGGCCATCTCCAGATTAATGAAAAGGCTACGACCATCTCCAGATGAATGAAAAGGCTACGGCCATCTACAAATGAATGATCAGGCTACGACCTTTATTTTACATGGCTATGGCCATCATTTATATGGCTAAGGCCATGAAGCTACGACCTTTATTTTACATGGCTATGGCCATCGTTTTTATGGCTAAGGCCATCAGGCTACGATCTTTATTTTACATGGCTATGGCCATCGTTTATATGGCTAAGGCCATCAGGCTACGACCTTTATTTTACATGGCTATGGCCATCGTTTATATGGCTAAGGCCATCGGGCTACGGCCTTTTTTTTACATGGCTATGGCCATCGTTTATATGGCTAAGGCCATCGGGCTCCGACCTTTATTTTACATGGCTATGGCCATCGTTTATATGGCTAAGGCCATCGGGCTCCGACCTTTATTTAATATGGCTATGGCCATCGTTTATATGGCTAAGGCCATCAGGCTACGACCTTTATTTTACATGGTTATGTCCATCGTTTATATGGCTAAGGCCATCAGGCTACGACCTTTATTTTACATGGCTATGGCCAAGGCCATCAGGCTGCGGCCTTTGTTTTACATGGTTATGGCCATCGTTTACATGGCGAATGCCATCAAGCTACGACCTTTATTTTACATGGCTATGACCATCGTTCGTATGGCTAAGGCCATTAGGCTACGGCCTTAATTTTACGTGGTTACGACCATTATTTTATACGGCTAAGGCCATTAGGCCACGGCTTTTATGTAACATAGCTATGGCCGTCATTCCCATCAGGCTACGGCCTCTATCTGTACATGGCCAGAGCCATCGCATTCATAAGGCTACGGCCGCCTTTATACAGCTAAAGCCATCAGGCTAACTTTAACCACTATGGCCGACAAATTCCAAGCGGCTACGACAAATGAAAAGTACGACGACATGCCAAAAGGTAGAAAAATTACTTACCACAAAAATTACATGTTTTCATCAAAGGGAACAAACACCCCTGATACAAAAATCAGTATAAACAAGTATATTTACATGGATCCTAAGAAATCGCTACTTATCTAGCCCGGCCTGGCCCTCAGGTGGCCCGTCCTCATTTCCGGGATGGTACGCCTTAGAAATCCAAGAGCTGGATTCCAAGCGATTGATATCTGCTGAGTTGCCCCCCTCCCGTGCCAGTGACTCGGGACCATAGCCCGCCGCCTCACTAGCGACTCTGACCAACCGGCGTTGGCTCTCAACTTCCTCTCAAACGCTCGGCTAGCCGCAAGGAACTCCTCAAGCACGACTGACCTAGCCTCGGCATAAACCCACATCTCGCATGCTTCACGAGAGATATCAGCTTGTGCAAGAGCTCGTTTACACTCCTCGACCTCGGCCTTTGTGGCGTCCAGCTCCACAGTTAAATCCGCGACCCTGGTTCGTAGTTTTGCCGCTTCCTCCGCCACCACGCGGCCAAGCTGCAGCTACTCATCCTTGACCTGGAGAAGGACCTCCATCTCCACGGCCCGAGCACCGGCGGCCATGAGCTGTTCATCAACTTTCTTTAGCTCGGCCACTCTTTTCTTCAACTGTTCCTCGAACTCAGCAAGACCCTTAGGAACCACCATAAAGTTAGGGTCCTGCTTATACATCTCGGCCAAGGTCTAGTGTGCCTCGCGCGTTCTATCATACTTCTGCACCAACCTATTGTATCTGGCCATCTTCTACTTCCGAAGCTGTTCCCTCTCTACTTCCAAAACAAGAGTCTGAAAAAGAAACCAAGTAAGTACGAGAAAAATCACCCTCCACCAAACGCAAAGAGAAAATTCATCGAGCAAGACAAAGGCATACATGTAAGGCCGCACCTTCCACACGTTGGGCCAAAACTTTGTCGCTGAGTTCCGCCGGGGCTCACGCTCGGCGCCAGCACACAAAAGCGTCATACTAGAGGCCGTTTCCTCAGAGTTATCCAACAAATTATAGTGACTTGGAATCACTATACGACGAGAAGATCGACCAGCCTCCATTTCAACCCGGTCCAAGGACCCACCTCCTCTGTTTGCGCCCTCTAAGGTCGCTCCCGGGCCTGCCGCGTCCGCACCCTCATCTCTTTTCTCAGCGGCCTCTCTCCCAAGCACGGACCTCCCTGCTCGAATGGCCTCCGCCATAAAATCCGGCCTTGATTCAGGGCGGGGTGGCTTAACCTTCTTCGATTGAGTGGCCACGGCCTTGCCGGTGACAATCCGATGCCTCCTCGCCTCCAAAGTCTCCTCCTCTTCACGGTCCCCCTCCGCAGAATGTAGAGCGGGCTTAGAAGGGGTCGATACATTGGTAGACATCCCTACGGGGGAAATTTCAGGAACAGCTGCTGGCGCCTCCACGGGTGTTGCCTCAGGTACGACCTCCTTCACGGCCCTAGGCATTATCTCTGGAGCCGCTCCCAACGAAATCTCCTGCCTTGAAAGGGGCGAAGTACTGCCCCTAGACGTGTCGACAAGGACCAGATCCTCCTCAGGATCAGATGCCGTCCTAGAAGGACCGGCCACGGTCTTCATCTTCCTCTGTTTCTTTTTCTTGTGTGTCTTCTTGGAGGAATCCCGTCCTACCCAAAACACGCATGAGACGGGCACGAAAGTTATGGGAACCCCCTAATCACAATGCAAATTTTGTAAGGCTGTTATATGTCGGGCCGTAGAGCCTAAGGAATGTAGTCCAATAACGGCTCTCTTCTGCAAACAGTATCAACCCTTGCACCCACGATCTAACATCGTCAACCCTATGAGGAGGGCGAGCTGCCACTGCATGGAAACGAAAAGAAATTTTCGACGGTGAAAACAAGCAAAGTGAGATCGAAATAGTAAAAGTTGCGCATATAAATACTCACATGCATCGTTCCACGCCTCCGGGAACCTTTCAGGGTTGGACACGAGGTGCTCGGTACGCACGTAGAAGAACCGCGTCTAGAATTTACGATTGGCCTTATCTTCCACCTGTGACACGAAGCTCTTTGTGCCCTGTTTCCTCAGTTGAAGCATCGAACCCCTCATAAAAACCGCGTTGAACGTCTGCAGAAGGTGATGGACAATCACCTCTCTCCCCACCTTCGCCGCATAGACGGACAAAACCTGGCACACCTTCAAGGTGTACGGAGTAAGCTGGGCCGGGCACGCCCGGAACCAGCAATACAACTCTTCCACCAGAGGGTAAAGCGGGAGGGTGTATCCAATTCGTAGAGGATATTCATAAACGACACAGTACTCAGGCCTGGGCACATTGGCATGGTTTAGCCCCGCAAGAATCATGTCGACGTGATCAGGAATGTTATATGATTTCCTGAGGGAGGCTAAGTTGGATGGCTTCAACTCACTATGCTCCCAAGGAGGGAGTTTGCACTTGTTTTCGAAGTCCGTTCTTTTGTTCATTTTACGTGGGAGTAAGTTGGTCGTTGACAGTGGGACAAAAACTTCCTTGCCTTCCTTGTCGTCTGAAGATGATGAAGCCCTAACAGAAGCAACGTTTTTGGTTCTAGTATCGTCAAGACGACGTTTGGTCATAATGGAATTTATAGGGAAAAATATTCCGGGTCACGAGTTCAATTCCTAAGAACGAGAATCTCAGAGAAGAAAGGGCACCAGAAAAAGATGGAAGAAAGATTGGGAAAATACTCTCAGAAAAGGTTCGAAAGTTGAATCTAGTCCAACTCTCCCTCTATTTATAAGAAAAGGTACACGGAAATCCAAAGGGCATGGTTCAAAAAACCGGCTCAGGAAACCCAAACATCAGTCACAACTTGAACCGCCTCGGGGGCAGAAGTAATGATCACGCACGTGATCGATGACGTCACCTAGAAAAGAAACTCCGAAAAAGGAAGTAATACGTCAACGGTTCGACCTCTCCATGCACGAGCACGTCCCTTAACAGGGATACCAACGGGAACGACCAAATTTCCATAGGCGTCGAGTATGTAAGTTCGTTCATTGGGAAATCCCTTCAACTGCGTCCCCATTAAACGGAGGGACTATCTGTATTGGGCAAATTTGGCTACTCACGCCAATACATTATCCGCACACGGCCCCGCTATGGAAAGCGGCCTTGGTGAGGTCGGCCCAAGCAAGGCCGGCCTCAGTCAACAAACGGGCTTAGTGACATGACTTGCCGTAACGTCACATCAAGCTCTGCCACTCGTATATCGAGGCCACGAACTCTTGTACTTTCTTTGTATTATTTCGGGAAAGGTCCCTTAGTATATAAAGGGGACCTTCCCTTTGTAAAGACTCATGTGTATTTCATTACTGATAATATACAACTCTCTCTCTCTGATTCTCTTTATCTCTCTTGTGCTAAGTCTACTATTTATCTTATAGTTCTTATACCTTAGTCATTCCATAATCTCTAGACCATATTACGTTTGATTCCGATTAACTCAAATTATTTTTGATTGTTTTTAGAGCTATATAAGTGTTCGAATAACATTTTAGCCAAACACTCTCATTTCTCCAATATTTTCTTGTATGAGTACTTGCTTTTGGTGCGTAATGTATGCCGGTCTTCGCATAAAAAATAGGATTTTTCCATCTTTTCTATGGGCTCTATTTGCACTCCTGGGGATCATGTCTCTGATTGACATCAACTTTTCTATGGCAAGAAGTGTTAAACTCGTAATCCTCGTTGGTGGTGTTTTCTCCTGTAGTATTAGCTAAGACACTAAGAGATACAGATATTTATTATAGTTGACACGAGCTTAAAAGTGATTATCTATTACAGATAAACTGTTTCGAAGTGGCTGAGCAAAGCTAAAGACACTATAATTACTAATATAGGGGGATTTTAGGCCTGTGCTCCATGGTGCAAACTGAAATAAAATCTAATTAATATAGTAATTTACTAATTTGTCAATCCCTGGGTAAAGAATGAAAATTAAAAGACATCTGAAACTTTAGTTTTTTCTTATTTCTCTTTGTAATTCTCACACAAGCAGGAAAACTGCCATCCTTTTTATACATCTCGTAGTAGGCAAATATAATCTGTATCACGTTCGTGTTGTTTAATTCATTTGCTTGTACAATAACAGTTGTGAGTACACGACTATTTGTTAGCTAGCCCGTAGATATAGGGTAAAAAAGTTCAGCTGAGATATGTTACTTTTTTTTTCTCTGTTTCAATTCAGACAAGTTGGACAAACTTTGTATGAATTCATGTGAGTTTAGAGTTAAACTTGTTTTTTGTCTGGTATTTTGAGTATTGGGGGGGGGGGGGGGGGCAGGTTCAAAATGCATATTTGCTCTGAAATGTGGCCTGTTTAAGCAATTTGTGTTAAGCAATGTTTATTCTTCATCCAATCTCGGATCCTTGCTTCTAAAATATCTATGCCTAGGAACTTTTGAGGATGGTAAGAATCTAGTTCGTTTGTTGTGGTATGTCAGTAGTTTCCTTACGTTTTGTAACTAACGATTTTGCTTTCTTTTGAAGTACTTTGATATTATACTAATATTGCTTCTTGGTATAATAAGGTTTTGCGTCGGCAAAAGAAAGTCTTATTCTAAAATAATTAGCTATTGATAAAAATTGGTTCTTATGTGTCACGAAAATGCTACTACTATAATTTTTCTGTGTTGGGCACAAAGTACTAGCATTTCTTGCTTGAACCTCTTTGCTATGCATTCCATGGGAAATTGTGATGAGAGTAATATTATATCGATGGTTCTATAGTAAAATGGGGTATAAATAGGAAAATTTTGCTAGATGAGAAAGAACTAAAGTACGTCGGCTGACTTAGGCTAACCATTGTGGACTATTTCTTTGAGATTTGAAGATTCAGAAGTGCCTCGACCCCAGTTCGCCTTCGGTGAACATGGCGTGACAGCATCTAGTTCCTATGACTAAGTAAGTCTAACAATGCGGAAACAATATAACTTGCGGAAATAAATAATTAAAAATTGAACAACTAGAAGAAAACTATATATAAATGCCGCTCGTCATATACAACTCAAGATCATGGAAACCTACAATATCATCCCAAAATCCGAAAACTCACGGGAATACAAGCTGACAGAAATGTAGTACAATGCTCTAACTCCAGAATGTCTAAAACAACAATAAGAAGGAAGGCTAACTGCTAAAAAGATAGAATAAGATAGAGGCTCCTTGGTATGCGGACGCGGCCGATGTACCTCGAAAACTCGAGGGTGATACTTGGGTAGAGGTACCTGGATCTGCACATGAAAAACATGCGCAGAAGGGGCATGAGTATACCACATCGGTACTCACCAAGTGCCAAGCCTAACCTCGGTCAGGTAGTGACGAGAAAGGTCAGAGCCCTACTGAGGTTAAACATAATAATAAATTGCAACAATATGAAATAAACAATATAAATGAGTACAACAAGGAAATAAGACAGGTTATACAAGGCAACAATACAAACACAAGGAACATGGTAACACGGAGTAAAAACAGCTCAATACCAGTAGCAACAACAATGATCTCCCAGGATACCGTCTTGTAGTCCCTTTCATCAACTGTCCAAAGGATCTCCCGACATACCATCCCGTAGTCCATCATATATATGTATATCCGAAGGATCTTCCTGGATACCGTCGCGTAGTCCGACTATCAATGCGGAGGGATTTACCATAATCCGATCCGTAGTCCCAAAGTAAATGTGCAGGGGGATCTACTGAAAATCTAACCCGTAGTCCCAAAGTAAACAAACGAGAGGGGGAGCTACTGGAATCCCACATCCATAGTCCCTATGTAAATACACAGACACAATAAGAAGATATTCAGAAATGGAGTGCAATAACAAGGCAACAGATAGTTCTAGCCTAATATGCTTCACGTAATACTATCAAAATAACTTAAGCAAATAGGCAATTTAGGTCAACTAAGCATGCTTTTCTACACTAACACATGCTATATTTTCAAGTAGAATAAAGTAGATAAGAAAGAAACCGTCTATTTAAAGTAAAAACAGATTTTTAATAATTAGCTCAAGTACGGGCTCGTCGCCTCACGTACAAGACAATCAATTACCAAATATCATATCGTAAGGGAAAGCCCCCCACACAAGGTTAGATAAGCCACTTACCACGAACCGACTCCAAAATCAACTCGAAGCCACACATTTTCCATGAGTATCCAACTCCAAATGGCCCAAACCTATTCAATTCAATTACACATCATAAATAACATCTCAAGAAACTGATTCTATGATTTAATTCAAAGCTAAGACGTGAAATAAGGTAAAATAACCAAAACGTCCTTCTGTCCAACGTCTCGGAATGGGGTGAAATTAACATTTTCAGAATCCTAGAGCACTCAAGAGTCTAACCATATAAAAATTTCCCAAGTCGGAAGTCAATAACCTACTCAAAACTGAATAATTCGGTCTATGAAGTTTTACCAAATTTTGATTCAAAATCTGAAATTAAAGGAGGAATTCACGCCTAAAATCGTTACCCAATCAATGTCTTTTGAAAAACACTCGAAATCTCTCTCAAATCTGAGCTCTATAGCTTATGTTTTGGTAAAAATGACTAAACCCTCATTTTTGAAATGTTATATCTACCCAGAGGAAGCCACGCCTTCGCGAAGAAGAAAAAATGAAGGCTGCTCAAATTTCTCTTCGTGAACACGTGGACCAGTATGCGAACGCGAAGGGTGGACTTGCAAAGCTTTGCGAATGAGAGGGAAGGCATGTGAATGTAATGAGGAAAAATAGGCACAGCCCTTAGCGCGAAATAATACTACGTCAATGCGAGGGCTTGGATGCGAATGCGAAGAAAGAGAAAGGAAAAGCTTCGCGAATGTGGGAGGTTTAATGCGAAAACGAAAGGGCAACTGGTCCTCCTTCAAGATTACTCTACGTGAACGCGTGGAGGAGGATGCGATCACGACGAAGAAAAACGTCTGCAACAGCTGAAGCAAAATATGCAATTTTTAAACAACTCAAAATGCCCCGTTGAGCATCCGAAACACACCCGAGGCCCTCGGGACCTCAACCAAGCTTACAAACATATCCCATAACATCATTCAAACTTGTTGGTACATTCGGAACGCTCAAAATAACATCAAAACACCTATTTTTCATTACATTCAACCTTAAGAACTTCAAAACCTCTAAAAACACATTTTCGATCAAAAAGGCTATCAAACATCGTCCGAATGACCTGAAATTTTACACACACATCTCAAATGACATGAAAGAACTATTGCAACTTCCGGAATTCCGTTCTAACCCTCAGATCAAAATCTCACTATCGGACGGGAAACCTCAAAAATTCAAACTTCGGCATTGCAACCCTAATTTAGCTACGGACCTCCAAAACATATTCCGAATACGCTCCCAATCCCGAAATCACCTAACAGAGATAACAGAACCATCAAATTTCTATTCGGAGGCCGTCTTTGCACTGTTCTGACTACAGATGAATTTTCAATACTTAAGATCTCATTTAGGGACTAAGTGTTCCAAAACTCACCGATACTCAAAACCAAACACGCCAGCAAATCAAATTATTGGAAATAGACCTGGGGAAAGTAGTTAAAAGAGGATCGAGTCTTAAATTCTTAGGACGACCGGCCGGGTCATCACATCCTCCAACACTTAAACATTCGTTCGTCCTCGAACGAGCATAGAGACATACCTGAAGTAGTGAAAAGATGAGGGTAACTGGTGTGCGTATCGTGCTCGGTCTCCCAGGTCACCTCCTCGGCTGACTGACCCCGCCACTGAACCTTTACTGAAGTAATGTTCTTTGACCTTAACTTTCTGACCTGGTTGTCCAATATAGCCACTGGATCCTCAACATAGGATGGATCCTTGTCTAAATGGACTGAACTGAAATCCAACACATGCGACGGATCACCGTGATACCTCCAAAGCATCGAAACATGAAACACCGGATGAACTCCTGCCAAGATGGGAGGTAAGTCAAGCTCATAAGCAACCCCCAACACACCTCTATATCTTAAAAGGGCCAATAAATCTTGGACACAACTTCCCCATCTTCCCAAAGCTCACAACGCTCTTCATAGGCGAAACCTGAAGTAGAACCCGCTCTCCGACCATATATGAAACATCACAAACCTTCCGGTCTGCGTAGCTCTTCTGTCTGGACTGTACGGAGTCTATCGTGAATTACCTTAACCTTTTACAAAGTATCTTGAACCAAATCTGTGCCTAATAGCCTGGCCTCACCCGTCTCAAACCAACCCACCGGAGATTTACACCTCCTACCATATGAAGCCTCTTACTGCACCATCTGAATGCTGGACTGATAGGTGTTGTTGTAAGCTAACTCCGCAAATGGCAAGAACTTATCCCAAAACCCTCCAAACTCAATCACACAAGCACGGAGCATATCCTCAAGAATCTAAATAGTGTTCTCGGAGTGTTCGTCTGTCTGTGGGTGAAATGCGGTGCTCAACTCCTCCCGAGTACCCAATTCCTGCTGAACGTCCCCCCAAAATCGTAATTTGAATTGAGTACCTCTATCTGAAATAATAGAAACTGAAATACCATGTAGACGAACGATCTCCCAAATATAAATCTCGGCCAACCACTCCGAAGAATAAGTAGCACACATAGAAATAAAATGAGCGGACTTGGTCAGCCGATCCACAATCACCCAAATGGCATCAAACTTCTTCAACGTCCGTGGGAGTCCAACTACAAAGTCCATGGTGATCCGCTCCCACTTCCCCTCCGGAATCTCTATCCGCTGAAGCAACCACCCGGTCTCTAGTGCTTATACTTCACCTGCTGAAAGTTGAGCCATCTAGCTATAAATCCAACTATATCTTTCTTCATCCGCCTCCACCAATATATCTGCCTCAAATCCTGATACATCTTTGCGGCACCCATATGGATGGAATATCGCAAACTATGGGCCTCCGCTAAAATCAACTCTCAAAGTCCATCAATATTAGGCAGACAAATCCGACCCTGCATCCTCAATACCTCATCATCTCCAATGGTCACATCCCTGACATCACCGTGCTGAACCTTGTCCTTAGGAAAAGTAAATGAGGGTCATTATAATGCCGCTCCCTGATAAAATCGAAAAGGAAGACCTAGAAACCACGCAAGCTAGGACCCGACTGGGATTTGAAAGATACAATCTCACAAACTGACTAGCTAAGGCCTGAACATCCATCGCCATAGGCCTCTCTGAAGCTGGTAAATATGCCAATCACACCAAACTATCTGCCTGGTGACTCAGGGCAACAACCACCACATTGGCCTTGCCTGGGTGGTACAAAATAGTGATGCCATAATCCTTCAGCAACTCTAACTACCTCCTCTGGCACAAATTTAGATCCTTTTTTAAAAAAAATGCTGCAAGCTCCGATGGTCAGTATAAATCTCACAAGGTACACCGTACAAATAATGAAGCTAGATATTCAAGGGGCGAACAATGGAAGCTAGCTCAAGGCCGTGGACATGGTATTTCTTCTCATGTATTTTTAAATGTCTTGACGCGTAGAGAATCACCGTACCGTCATGCATCAACACTGCTTTGAGGCCAACCCGCAAGGCATCATGATACAGTGTATAAGACCCTAAACCAGTAGGAAATATCAAAATTGGGGCTGTAGTCAAAGTTGCCTTGAGCTTCTGAAAGCTCGCCTCATACTCCTCTGTCCACTGAAATAGAGCACCATTATTGGTCAATCTAGTAATAGGAGCTGCAATCGATGAAAGTCCCTCCACAAAATGATGGTTGTAGCTCGCCAAGCCAAGGAAACTACGAATCTTACTAAGGACGGCTTGGGCCAACTTTGAATGACCTCTACCTTCTTTGGATCCACCTGAATGCCCTCACTCGATACCACGTGGCCTAAGAATGCCACAGAATTCATCCAAAACTCACATTTTGAGAACTTCGCATATAACTTCTCTTCTCTCAGGGTCTGAAGCACGGTCCTTAGATGCTGTTCATGATCTTCCAGACACCGGGAATACACCAGAATATCATCAATAAAAATAATAACAAATAAGTCAAAATATGACCGGAACATACTGTGCATCAAATGCATAAAAGCTATTAGGTCATTGGTCAGCCTAAATGACATAACAAGGAACTTGTAATGACCATGCAAAGTCCTGAAGGCAGTATTCAATTAATGGTAATCGGAGCGCAAATCAGTCCTAGAAAACACTTGTGCGCCCTGAAACTGGTCAAACAGATCGTCAATACGAGGCAAAGGATAATGGTTCTTCATTGTAACCTGTTCAACTGCCGATAATCGATACATATATGCATAGAACCATCTTTTTTCTTCACAAACCAGACAGGAACACCCCAAGGTGAAATAGTGGGTCGAATAAAACCCTTATCAAGTAATTCCTGTAACTGATCCTTCAATTCAACTTAGGAGGAACAATACGATATGGAGGAATAGAAATAGGCTGAGTGACCGACAACAAATCAATGCCAAAATCAATGTCTCTGAAATTAACATTTCAGAATCCTCGTACTCTCAGGAGTCTAACCATATAAAAATTTCCCAAATCGGATGTGAAAAACCCACTCAAAACTCAATAATTTGGTCTATAAAGTTTTACCAAATTTTCATTCAAAATTTTAAATTAAAGGAGGAATTCATGCCTAGATTGGTGGGTTACAAGTAAAAAGGAGTTTTGAATCGTTACCTAACCAATGTCTCTGAAAAACCCTCGAAATCTTGCTCAAGTCCGAGCTCTCAAGCTTAAGTATTGGTAAAAATGGATTTACCCTAGTTTTTGAAATGTTATATCTACCCAGGTGTTTAATGCATCACGAACGCGGTGGACGTCATGCATTCGCGAAGAAGAAAAAATAAAGGCTGCTCAAATTACTCTTTGCGAACGTGTGGACCAGTAGACGAACCCGAAGGGTGAACTTGTAAGATCCGGGAATGCGAGGGAAGGCATGCGAACATGATGAGGAAAAATAGGCACGTCCCTCAATGCGAAATAATACTACGCGACTGCGAGGGCTTGGATGCGAACACGAAGAAAGAGAAAGGTAAAGCTTTGCGAACGTGGGATATTTAATGCAAATGAGAAAGGGAAACAGTTTCTCCTCCAAGATTACTCTATGCAAACGCGTGGAGGAGGACGCGATCGCGAAGGAAAAAAATGGTCTGTAACAGCTGAAACAAAATCTGAAATTTTTAAACAACTCAAAATGCCCCGTTGAGCATGCAAAACACACTCGAGGCCCCCGAGGCCTCAACCAAACCTACAAACATATCCCATAACATCATTCAAACTTGTTCCCACCTTCGGAATGCTCAAAATAACATCGAACCACATACTTGTCATTGCTCAAAAAACACATTTTCAATCAAAAGTCTATCAAACCTCGTCCGAATGACCTGAAATTTTACAAACACATCCGAAATGACATTACGATACTACTCCAACTTTCGAAATTTTATTCCGACCCTCATATCAAAATCTCACTATTGGACCGGAAACTTAAAAAATTTAAACTTTAGCATTTCAAGCCTAAATTAGCTACGGACCTCCAAAACACATTCCGAACACGCTTCCAATCCCAAAATTACCTAACGGAGCTAACAGAACCATCACATTTCCATCCGAGGCCATCTTTACACTATTCCGAGTATGGACGACTTTCCAACACTTAAGCTCTCACTTAGGGACTAAGTGTCCCAAAAAACTCTGAAACTCAAAATCAAACACTCTGGAAAATCAAATTAGCATAAATAGACTTGGCAAAACCAGTTAGTAGGGGACCGAGACGTAAATTCTTAAGTCGACCGGCCGAGTTATCATAATAAGATTCCTTACTGTTGTTACTATTATTAGAGCTCCGTTTTTGATGTATTTCTCTGTTGTTACCTTGGAATCTCCCTCCCCTCTGTATTCTTTCATTTTCTTGTCTCTGGTTTCTTCGTCTACAACCTCCTGAAAGATGTCCACCATGATGTCTCTTTTCATCTAAAAGATCAAGTTTTTGTTTCATAGCTTACTTTATTATGTGTAGCTAACTTGTCAATCACTGATTGGAGTAAGGACACTTGCTTTTGGTGTGTAATGTATTAAGAAAAAAATTGAACTAGTATTGACCCAAAGCACCGTGGATGAGTCTGAAATTTTTCCAAATGATGTTGTTGATAAGGTGTTGGGAAAATAGCACTCTGGAAGGGTAAGGTGCTTAGGATTAGGAGTTGTTCCTAGCATAGCTTTTAGACAAACAAGACCTCACTATAGTGATTTAAATGCTCCAAGTTACAATAATAGTTCATGTTCTTCCCAATACCAAGAGAAGTAAAATCAAATATTGAATGCTCACAATCAATGCCAGGAGAATACATAGAAATCATGAATGTTAACGCTCAAATGATGAATGCTAAAACTGAAATGATGAATTCTTTTAAGGCGTATATGATAACGAAAGAAGGGAAGATACCTGAAGAATTTGTAGGGATATTTGTTTCTCCTCCTCGTTCAACGGTAAGAATAGTTGATAACTTCCTTATTTATTTTTGTAAAGTGTGATTGTCCAGTCAAAGTATAATTAGTTATATGATATTGTCGAGGTACTTTTTGTTAATTATATTTTCTTTTGATTGTTTTGTACCCAAGTGATACGTCTAGCGAATCCATTTTACGCACAGATATAAGAAGATTATCCGGTGGAAGTATGCCTAACGATAACCATAATGTATTTGTGGTCTATTAATATATTGATGTTACTTGATTCCACTAAGAAATTTAAATAATTTGTTGATACTTAATTATATTAATATAATTAAAATTGGAACAGTTATGGAGTAACATTATATTATAGGAAAAAAATAATTCAATGAACAACGCAATTTATAACTGCATCTATTTAACATATGATAATATTGTGTTATAAAATTTGTGGGGGTCAAATAAAGAAATTGCAGGGATTCCAGACCTCCACTATTTGTTTTAATAAGCGACAGCCAACCACAAATTGTGGAGGTTATACCGCCATCAAATATCAGCCGCTATATGATAACAACGGTCTGTTAGAAAACCCCTGCAAAATTATTATGAAGAACATTATTGCTGTGGTTTTGGAAACCGCCATAAAGTGTATTTCGAAGGTTTATGACCTCCATATTATGTAGATAAAACCTTCGCAAATGCAATATTCTTTTTGTAGTGTTGAGTTCAGTTGCATTTTTGGGTCATGTTGTATCAGCAGAGGGTATTCAGGTAGATCTGAAGAAGATAGAGGCAGTCAAGGACTAGCGTTGACCAACATCAGCTATAGAGATCGTGAGTTTCTTGGGATTGGCATGCTCTTATCATCGGTTTGTGCATGGGTTTTTATCTATTGCTGCCCCGATGACTAGATTTACCTAGAAGGGTGCCAACTTCAGGTGGTCGAACGAGTGTTAGGCGAGCTTTCAGAAGCTCAAGACAGCTTTGACTACGGTGCCAATGTTGGTTTT
Source organism: Nicotiana benthamiana (assembly GCA_034376525.1). Taxonomy (NCBI): domain Eukaryota; kingdom Viridiplantae; phylum Streptophyta; class Magnoliopsida; order Solanales; family Solanaceae; genus Nicotiana; species Nicotiana benthamiana. Next base: position 32,296,569 of record CM067337.1, read on the forward strand.
GCCCACAGGTTCAGGGCCATATATAGTTTATTGTGATGCATCTTGTATTGGACTTGATGCGGTGTTGATGCAGGATAGCAAGGTCATTGCATATGCTTTACATCAGTTGAAAGAAAATGTGTTCGGTCCATGATTTGGAGTTAGCAGCCATTGTCCATGCGTTTAAGATTTAGAGGCATTATCTATATAGCATGGCATGTGAGGAGTTCAAGGATCACAAGAGTCTTTAGTATTTGTTCAAGTAGAAGGAGCTAAATTTGAGGTAGAGAAGGTGGTTGGAGCTATTGAAGGACTATGATATCACCATCTTATATCATCCAGGAAAGGCCAATGTGGTGGCCGATGCTTTGAGGAGGAAGTCAGCCAGTATGGGCAGTCTTGCTTAGGCCGGTGAAAGACCGCTTGATTTGGATGTTCAGGATTTGGCCAATTAATTCGTGAGGTTGGATGTTTCTGAGCCAAGCCGCATGTTAGCTTGCATAATCGCTCGTTCTTCATTATTGAAGCATATCCAAGTTCGGCAGTATAATGATCCTCATTTTTGTGTCCCTAGAGACACGGTGCAACACAGAGGTGTCAAGTTAGTTACCTTAGGAGATGATGGAGTTTTGAGGCTGTAGGGTCGAGTTTTTGTGCCGAATAGGGATGGGGTCAGGACTTTGTTGTTGGACTCCCACAGACTCAGAGGAAGCTCGATGTAGTGTGGGTCATTGCTGAAAGACTAACCAAGTAAGCACATATTACTCTGGTGGCAGTCTCCTATTCTTCCGAGAGGTTAGCTGAGATCTATATCCGAGGGATTTTTCGTCTTCATGGTGTGCCCGTGTCTATCATTTTGGACTGAGGTACGCAATTTACCTCACATTTGTGGAGAGCAGTTCTATCACGACCCTAGTTCACCGATCGTGAACCTGTCATGACGGCACCTAGTCTCCACGACTAGGTAAGCCTAACACGTTGCGGAATTAACAATTTTTACGAAAAGTAATAACTAAAATTAAATAACATTAGGAAATGTATAAAGTTACTGCCTGGCACATACCGGTAATGCTAAAATTCTGAGACAAATTCCCAAAACCCAAAATCTCAGGGGCAACACAGGATAAAAGAGTTTCGTAATATGCTCTACACCAGAGTATCTAGAACAACATGAAAAGAAGGGAAAAGGGAGCTATCGGCTACATCTGGAATTGAATAGAGACTACGGGTATGCGAACATAGCAGATATACCTCGAGTTTCCACTAATGCTCTCCGCTGCGAGGATGATACGTCTGGGAAGAAGTACCTGGGTCTGCACATGAAAAACAAGCGCAGAAGAGGCGTGAGTACACCACATCGGTACTCAGTAAGTTCCAAGCCTAACCTCGATCGGGTAGTGACGAGGAAGGTCGAAGCCCTACCGAGAATACACATAATAATCAATATGATAAGGGAAAGACAACATGAATATAATCTACAGCGAGAATCCGGGAAGATTATAAATAAAAGACGTAACCGAGAACCAATGCAGTAAATAAATAGAAGTACAAACCACAACCGAATATTTATCATCGGGGATATCCTGGTATCCCGATGATATCCTAGTATCCTCATCATATACACATGGGATTTCCTTGTATCACGAGGATCTCCTGGTATCCTCCATTTATACACGAGGGATCTCTTAGTATCCCGAGGATCTCCTGGTATCCTCCATTTTTTATACATTTATCTGTGCCAGGGATCTCTTACTATCCCGCACTCTCACTAACACGCGTAGGGGCAGCTCTCTGGATGTCGTCCCGTAGTCCCAAATTGTAAACACACCACAAAAATTCAAATATTTTATAATGCTAAGTAAGAACAATCACGGAGGACAAATAATACATTTTAGACAAATAAGCAAGAAGTCAGCTAAACATGCTTTTTTTAAGCTAACAAAGGTCAAATTGCATTTAGAATACGCAAATACGTAAGAAAACACAGTTTAATATTCTAAGTAAAACGAATTTTCAACAATTATGTTGGCCCAAGTAAAGTTTAAGTTTTGAAGATTGACAAAGGAACTCAAGATGAACCAGGTCCAACCCAGTGGTCCATCCCTCAGGTTCATAAAACGGGCAGATTCTAGCATGTGGTTTTCACGTGAAGGAGATAACCTTAACTTGGTGTATTTAATATCTCCTGATCGAAAAGGTTGCATAATTGATAAGGAGAAGGAGTCCTTAATTAAGGAGAATACTATCCAAGATAAGGAAGGAGTTAGAAGTTAAAATCAACTAGAACTCTTCGACCAAGGAAGAGTTGCATCAGAACTCTAATTATTTCTTCACCTAATAACTCTATAAATTGCAAGATGTTCTCACATTAAAAGTGTTGTACAAAAACGCAGAACTTAAACGTGAATTGGGAGCATAATTGCAAGGCTTTTTGCAAGCAATTCGTGTGTGATTTAAGAGTGCAAATCTGAAGCTACATGAACCATATTGAAGAACCAGTTCCATAAAGAGTTTTATGTGTCTTTCTTTATTTCTAGTTCAATTGCAGTAGGTGTTTTCATATTGTACCTTTCAGCGTTCGTAGAAGAAATTGTAATATGTATTTGTGTATTCAAGTTAGAGTTAACTTGAAGTTGACGCAACAGTTTGAGGCTGGTTGCCACAACGCGATTAGAGGTATTCCTTAGGTTTACAAAGAATTTTGTAAATGCTTTTTTGGCTTAGTGATTTAGTTAAGTGTTGGGGAAAATCCTACTGAGTAGTAGGTCGTGTGTTTTTTACCTTTTGAGCCACGTGTTTTTTACGTAAAATCTCCATGTTTTTTATTTTCTATATTTATTATTCCGCAACAGCAGTAGTTAGAACACATAGAAGAATCAGCTCCTTCATAAGGAGTTTAAGCGAAAAATTGGGTACCACACAAATAACCCCCTCTTGTGTGGTATTGACGTATAAAACATCAATTGGTATCAGAGCAGGCTTACACCTTAGGAAAAGATCAAGATGAGTGCACCACCTGGAAACTGGGAAGGAAATTCCACTGATAGGCCTCCACTCTTTAATAGCCACTACTACTCTTGGTTGAAAAATAGAATGAGAGATCACATCATTAGAGATGACTATGAGCTATGTGACATTGTCAGTGATGGTCCCCTATATACCATGAAGAAGAATGTTGAAGGAGTAGATGTGCCAAAAACGAAAGCTGATTGCAATGCTGAGGACTTGAGAAAATGGGAAAAGAATGCTAAGGCCAAAAAATGACTTGTGTGTGGACTTGGTCCAGACGAGTATAGTAGAATTCAAGGTTGTACCATTGCCAAGGAAATATGAGACACTTTACAGGTGGCTCATGAAGGAACTCCTCAAGTAAAGAGATTAACAAGAACATTGCTATATTCTCAATATGAGAATTTCACCATGGAGGAAGGGGAAACCATCCAAGAGATGTATACAAGGTTCACTACACTGACAAATGAACTTAAGTCTCTTGGAAGGGTTATTCTTGAAGAGGACAAAGTTGAAAATTTTTGACAAGGGTTTTGCCAGTCACTTAGGAAGAAAAATCACTGCCATTCAGGAATCAAAGAACATTGGCACTCTTAAGTTGGACGAGCTAATTGGAAATCTCACAGCCTATGAACTTAGAAGGAAAACCATGAAGATGGATGCACCCAAGAAGGAAAGGAGCATGGCATTCAGAATCATTGAAAGTGCTGGTCTAGAGGAGGAAGAAATGATCATTATCACAAAGAAATTCAAGAAGTACTTAATTAGACGAAATGCTCCTTAAAGAAGTGGAAGCTACAAAAAACCAAGGGTTCCCAAAAAACAAACCAATGAGGGGTGTTACAAGTGTGGTAAGACTTATCACCATATCAAAAACTGCCCTCAATGGGAAGTTGAATGGAAAAAGAAAAGAGCTAAACGAAGGAATAGGAAGAAGAAACAAGTTCATCCCAAGACGAACAAAGGATCAACAAAATCTATGGTTGCTTCTTGGGGGTGAAATCTCTGATGATGACTCAGAAGACGACGATGGAGATGAACAGGCACTTATGGAAATTGGGAAATCCGATGAGGAATCTGAGGTAAGTATAATTCATCTCAAAGACAAGATTAAATTTTTGTCTAAAGAAAGTCTCTTTAAGTTATTTCTAGATTTCATTGATGAATTTGAGGTTATAAACAATGAAAAGGAACAACTTTTTAAGGAGTGTGTGATTCTAAAAGATAAGTGCAAAAATTTGGAACTCAGGGCTAGTAAAAGTGATAGTAAAAATGCTGAGTTGAAGAACCAGGTTTATAAACTTGACACCACAGTCCTAGAGCTCAAATATGAAAATCTAAAGGAATTGGTAAAAAGGAATCTGATCACACATATCTCACTTTAGAAGAAAATATAGGAAAAATAAAAGATGAGTTGTACAAAAGAGATGAGTAGATAAGAGTCCAAAAGGAGGATCTAAACAAGGTTAAGCATGAGCTAGACAGAACATGTAAAAGGAATAGGTCCTCTGGTGCACTTTCATGGATACATGAACACCATAGTAGCAATAAGAGAGGACTTGGCTACGAGACCCCTGCACCTAAGTGAGATCCCAAAAAACAAGTATCTCACGATTCCTGAGAACATAATTTGCACACACTATGGTAAAAGTGGTCATTAAAAATATGAATTTATTGAAAAAGAAAAGGGTAGTCAAAAGAATAAAGAATTTGTTCAAGGGAAAAATAGGATGCCACGTTGGGATAAAAAGAATCTGATTCACCCTTTTGCCTATAGAAAGGGACCCAAACTAGTTTGGGTTCCTAAGACTAACCCCTAATTTCCTTTTGTGGGTCCAAGTGAAGGGAAGCAACCAAATATGGTACATGGATAGTGGCTGCTCAAAGCATATGACAGGAAGTAAAAACCAGTTCCTTTCACTTGAGGACCTCAAACAAGGTGATGCCTCCTTTGGAAAAGGGAAGAAAGGTGATATCATTGGGGTTGGAAAGGTAGGTAAGGATGATTCTCACTCTATTGAGAATGTCTACCCAATAGATTGCCTAAAATACTGCCTAATAAGATAATCACAATTGTATGATAGAGATAACTTGGTAGCATTCACCCGACCAAAGTATTTTGTGATTAATCTTACCACTAACAAGATTGTTTTGCAGGGAAAAAGAGTAAACAATATATACATTGTAAATTTGTCCACACTTTTAGAAAATGCACTCACTTTCATAAGTATGTTGGACAATAATCCCCTCCTTTTCTACAAGAGACTTGGACATGCAGCCTAAGTCGACTCAACAAACTAGTCTCCAAGGATTTGGTGATAGGACTGCTTAAGTTCAAGGAAGACAAAATTGTGAGGCTTGTGCAAAGGGGAAACAGGTAAGATCCTCTGTCAAAAGCAAGAAAATGGTAAGCACCACCAAAACTATGGAACTGGTCCATGTGGATCTTTGTGGTCCAATGACACTATTAAGCAGAGGTGGTAAAAGATATGTGATGGTGCTTGTTGATGATTACTCTAGGTTTACTTGGACATTATTTTTAACATCTAAAGTTGAAGCATTTAACATGTTTGCTTCTTGTGTTAAATAATAATAAAAAATTCAGAAACAACTAGGTGATCAACTTGCATCAATTAGGTCTTATCTTGGAACTGAATTTGAATATTCTATGTTTGCCGAAATCTTGCATGCTGCATCATAAATATTTGCATGACTAGACCTCTTGCTAAGAAGATTCCCTATGAGTCACTTAAAGGGAGAAACTAAATATACCCCATCTTAGGTTCATTTAGATGCAAGTACTTTGTGCACAATAATAGCAAAGACTCCCTATGTAAAGTTTGATTCCAGAAATGATGAGGGAGTATTCTTGGGATATTCTGCATATAGAAAAGCATATGAAGTGCACAACAAAAGATCATGTGTGTAGAAGAAAGTATACATGTAGGTTTGATGAAATTAACATTCTTTCTAGAGACAGGAACATGAAGATGATGCTATTGGGCTGGTATGAAATTTAAATGAAAGGCCCAGACTGAAGCTACACCAGAAGAAGGAACAGGTGATGGAACAGGTTCTTCCACCTAGGGCAACATGACGGGGGAACTGACTAAAGAAGAATGGATCCTCAAACCTCGAGGGAACATGTACATGAACCCATTCCTCAGTAACAAAATCAGGAAGGATCATCCATAGAAATTGACTCTCCTATTTCAATATTCATGAAATTGGATATAGATGAACCTAGTTCATCTGTCGATCAGAAGTTGTAAAGGGGAATGATTCGTTCTCTTTTATATCTCACTACTAGCAGACCTGACATTATGTGCAATTAGGTCTTTGTGCTTGACTTCAGGGAAATCCAAAGGAGTCCCACTTGACTAATGTAAAGAGAATATTGAGATACTTGAAAGGCACCACTGACCTTTGCCTTAGGTATCTAAAAGATAGTAATTTTAACCTAGTGGGATATGCTAACGCTGATTATGTAGGTTTCCTAGTGGATAGAAAGAGCACCTTAGGTATAGAACATTTTCCTGGCTTATGTCTTGTGTCATGGGCTATTAAAAGGCAAATTCAGTTGTCTTATCTACTGCTGAAGCTGAGCATGTTGACGCTTCTTCATGATTGTGCTCAATTATTGTGGATCAAGCAACAGTTGATGGATTTTGGTATTGAAGTTGGTTGCATCCCTATTTTTTTAACACTAGTGCTATTAGTCTAAGAATCTGGTTCATCATAAGAGAACTAATCACATAGATGTTAGACACCATTTTTTTGAGGGACAACTATCAGAAATGCTTGATCACTGTGGAGTTTTGTGCTACTAACAAGCAAATTACTGACATCTTCACAAAAGGCTTAATTAGAGATCACTTTGAGAGGAACATGTTGGAATTAGGATGATTAAGATCACCTAAAAGGACCAGTTCAAGGTTAAATGAAAAATTGAAAAACAAATTAGGAAAAAATATATTTGGTTAGAATGTCTGTAAATTGTGTATAGTTAGATTAAATCTTGCTCAGTCTCATACTGTCCATAGTATACTCTTGTACCATCACTACAACATTTTAGGTTTACGACCACACTTATTTTAGGTTTCACTTAAAAAGAGTTGCCGATAATGTCTATGAGACCGCTTTCTAAGTGTGGCCTTTGGTTAGAGTCTTTGGCCAAGAATTTTAAAGCAACGCTAACAAAACGTTTTTAAATTTTTTAAAGACAACGCTTTTTAATTGTTGGCAAATCATAATAATTTTGGCAACACTTATTAATGATATGGCAACGTTTTTTCAGCGGTACTAAATTATTATTCTTAATGTTACACTTTATAAGTGTATCCTAAAGTTTTATATATATACACGCGCGGATCTTTTCTCCAATTCTAAAAAAAAGCCCGCCCTTTTTTGGAATAACTCAAAAAAGAAAATAAAACCTAGAATTCGCTCTTTTTTCAATCTCCGGTCTAACTTCCAAGATGCAAATACCCTCTTTCTGCAAACTCTTCCAACCTTCCATTGAGTGAATACATGGAGATTTGAAGAAGAAAACCAGAGAAGATGAAGATGAACAGTGAGAAGCAGAGAGAGATGAGAAGCTTCTGGAGGAAACCCGAGAAGCAAAATGAAATCCTCAACCCAAAATATCTATTGCACATGATCTATATACAATTAATATTGGGTCGGGTCAGACGGCCCAATAACAAAATAAAACGGGCTCAGATATATACAACCCAAACAACAATCATCACAGCCCAATACATTGTATACCAAAAAATACAATAAATATACAATGTATATACAAAGTGTACAATCATTTGTAGTCTTTCATCTCAACACCCCCCCTCAAGTTGGAGGGGGAAACCACCTGCAACTTGGACAACAGTGGATGAAGCATAGTGCCAGGCAATGTCTTAGTGAGCAGGTCAGCCAGCTGACGAGAAGTAGGAACATGAAGCAGCTTGAGAAAACCATTCTGTAGCAGGTCCCGAACAAAATGGCAGTCCACCTCGATGTGTTTGGTACGCTCATGAAATACAGGATTGTTAGCTATATGGACAGCAGCCCGACTGTCACAATATACAAAAAAAGGAAGAGAAACAGATACCCCAAGATCAACCAACAAACGAGAAAGCCAAGATAATCCAGCAACAACTTTGCTGAGGGCTCTATATTCTGCCTCAGCAGATGACAAAGAAACAACATGTTGCTTCTTAGATTTCCAACTAATCAGGCAACCACCTAATAGCACACAAAATCCAGTGACAGATCTCCTAGTATCAGGGCAGGCAGCCCAGTCACTATCAGAATAACCAACCACAGAGAAATCATCACAGGCAGAATAAAATAGACCCATAGAAGGAGTGCCTTTAAGGTATCTCGAAACATGCAGGGCAGCAGTCATATGTGGAAGTCTGGGGCATTTAAGGAATTGACTCAGATGTTGAACAGCAAAGCATATGTCAGGCCTAGTATGAGTCAGAAACAACATCTTACCAACAAGACTCCTGTACTGGTCAGGAGAGGATAAAAGGTCACCAGAATCAGCATGAAGTTTGACATTAATGTCCAAAGGAGAAACAACAGAGGAGACATTTGCACAATCAAACTGGTGCAGTAAGTCAGAAATATACTTATGCTGATTAAGGATCATTCCACCAGGAACAACTGACATTTCAAGGCCCAGAAAATAATGCAAAGATCCTAGGTCTTTGATTTTAAACTGATCATCCAGAAACAGTTTCAGGGCAGTAATCTCATCACTGTCATCCCCAGTAAGGATAATATCATCCACATAGACTGCCACAACCACAAGGGACCCAGGTTTACCTTTGATGAACAAAGAATAGTCATTCAAAGAATGTTTGTACCCTCTGGAATAAAGAGCAAAGACAATTTGACATACCATTGTCTGGATGCTTGTCTCAGCCCATATAGAGATTTCTTGAGCTTACAAACCGGAGGAGAAGAAGTAGGAGATGAAGGAGAAACAGAACCAGAAAGAGGAGCAGCAACTGTCAAACCTGGGGGAAGTTTCATATAAACGTCCTCATCCAAATCCCCATGAAGAAAATCATTATTGATATCTAGTTGAAATAGAGGCCAGTTATTCTTGACAGCCACAACAAGGAGGCATTTCACAGTGGTCATCTTAATCACAGGAGAGAAGGTGTTAGTAAAGTCAACCCCTTCAACTTGAGTGTCACCCCTAATAACAAGCCTGGCCTTATACCTTTCAACAAGACGATCAGCCTTGTATTTAATTTGATAGACCCATTTACAGCCAATGGGTTTCTTACCAGGAGGAAGGGGAACAACATCCCAAGTATGGTTAGCTTCCAAAGCATCAAACTCCTGTCTCATGGCTGCCTGCCATGCTGGGACAGATGCAGCTTGAGAGTAATACAAAGGTTCAGATTCCAAAGTAGAAGAAGAAGAACCAGAAAAGGCAGGGAGTTGGCATACATAATCCTTAAGATAGGAAGGTGGATTATGCTGTCTAGTGGACTTTCTAGGAGCAGGAATGGAGTGTGAAGGAGGTAAAACAGGGGGAGAAATATCAGGATTGAAAGAAGGAAGGGAAGATGGAGCAACATCAGTAAAGGCAGGAACAGGAGAATCAGATGGAGGGGATGAAGCATGGATAGGAAAATCTGTGTCAGGGAAATGTTCAGCATGAGGAATGGAAGGAAAAGATGAAGGAGAAGGGTGAGCAGAAGAAGGTTTATTCTTAAAAGGAAAACAAGTTTCATGAAAGACAACATCCCTGGAGACAAAAAACTTCTTGGAAACCAGATCATACAGTTTATAACCCTTTTTGGCAAAGGGGTAACCCAGAAAAACACAAGAGAGGGCTCTAGGCTTCAGCTAGTCCCTTTGAGGAATAGGGACAACAGCATAAGCAAGGCACCCAAATGCCCTCAAATGAGAATAGGATGGAGCTTTCCCATACAAAATTTCATGAGGAGACTTATTGTGAAGAATTCTGGAAGGTATTTTGTTAAGAAGATAAGTGGCAGTCAGCAGACAATCCCCCCAGAAAGACACAGGTAGGCCAAATTGAAAAAGCAAGGCTCTACATGTTTCAAGAAGGGTTCTGTGCTTTCTTTCAACAACACCATTCTGTTGAGGTGAATGAGGGCAGGAGGTTTGATGAATAATCTCCTGTCTACTAAAGAAAGATATGCCCTCAATGCTGGATCCTAATTCAAAGGCATTGTCACTTCTAACAGTTTGAACCACAGTGTTAAACTGAGTTTTAACAAAACAGATGAAAAGACTTAAGCAGGGAAAAAGCATTGCTTTTAGATCCCATTAAGTGTGTCCAGGTTGCCCTAGAAAAATAATCAACTATAGTAAGGAAGTATTTATAACCAGAAGAAGTAGAAGTGTGGTAAGGCCCCCAAGTATCCACATGTATTAATTGGAATGGTCTAGTAGTATTGATACTGCTGTCAGGAAAAGGGAGTCTAGTTTGTTTGGCCATAGGGTAGACAGAACAAGGAAAAGGTTGTTTAGAAGCAAGTGGAAAAGACAACCAGAAATATGTCTCATATTTGCAAAAGGAGTATGTGCTAGTCTTAAATGCCAAATGTAATTCATATAAGTGGTAACAATATTATTACAAATGGAATTATTTACAATTGGAGGCAAGGCAACAACTTTGCTGTCAGACACATTGTCATCATTACAAAAATCAGACAAAGCACACACAGAAGTAAAAGAAGAACCAGGAGAGGAAGAGAGGGAAGATGGCACCCAAGACAGTTTGTATAGGCGAGCTTCCTCTTTACCAAGATCCAGAGGCCTCTTCAGAGAAGGGTCCTGTATCATGTGAAGTAAACAGGAAGTTGGAGTACACAAAACTATACAGTGCGATTGTTTTATCAACTTGTGAACAGAAATCAAGATGTGTTTAAAGGAAGGAACCAGAAGCACATTGTGAAGAGTAAGGGAAGAAGTTAATGCAAAAGAACCTATACAAGTTACTTTCACTTTGTAACCATTAGGCAGAGTTACAAGATAAGGAACAGTCAAAGGTATGATGTTAAAGAGTAGGTTTTTATCATATGTCATATGATTAGATGCCCCTGAATCTATGATCCAGGTGACAGAATTAATGTGTGTAAGCATGCATAATTTGGAATCAGAAACAAGACTCTCAGTCAACATAGTACCAGCAAAATTAGCAGCACACATGGGAGGAGGAGCTTGATCACTGGAATCCCCTAACTTGGTTTGTTGCAACAAGCTCATCAGTTGATCATAGTGGTGTCTGCTCAACCCTGGTATCACAGAGCTGTGGCCATCTATGTGTGTAACATGGTGATGGCTGGCAGGAGGATCCCCAAGAGGAACAGACAAATTAGGATTCCCATGATTAACAGATACACATTCCTCACCAGTGGAGACATGAGCAGCTGCAGATTTCCTTCCCTTGTTGTAATTTATGTTTTGAGGAAACCCATGGATCTTGTAGCACTTATCAATTAAGTTACCAAATTTCTTGCAGTATCTGCAAAATAAGGGCCCTCTGCTTTGCTCAAAATTAACTCTGGGTCTGAAAATAGGGGGTCTAGGCACTGTGGCCTGATTAAACCCAACTGAGTGCTTGTTTGCATGAGCATTAAAATACATAGAGTCTGGAATGATTTGAGAAATAGATTGAACTTGTCTCTATTTCTCATCATTAAGCACTATACTGTAAACAGTGTCAAGGGAAGGAAATGGCTGCATCATCAACAGATTACTCCTAACCCCCATGTATGCTTCATTTAACCCCATAAGAAACTGGAATACCTTGTTTTCATCATCTTCCTCAATTATTCCATTTTTAGTAGCACACACACATCTCTGCCCATGATTTGTGCACATTGTGCCCAACTCATCCCACAAGCCTCTGAGCTTGTCAAATTATGAGGCTACGTCTAAGTAGCCTTGAGATGTGTGGGGGAAAGTTCCCTTTTTAATTCAAAGATTTTGGTCTTGTTAGGGGTACCATATCTTTTCTCAATTTGGGACCATATACTCTGCGCAGTATCAGAATACTGCACACTATCAGCAATCTGAGGAGACAGGGAAGAGGTCACCCAGGAAATAACCATGTTATTACATCTATCACACAGTCTCTGTTGAGCCACATTAGTAGTAGGTCGAGGACATGAGCCGTCAACAAATCCGATTTTGTTATTAGCAGATAATGCAACAATCATCTTTCGCCTCCAACCCCCATAACCACTACCCGAGAAGGGAGTGGGGACAAGAGAGACCCCAGGGACATAAGAGGAATATACAAAAGGGGGCTGGTAGAGTCTACCGAGGAGGAGGTACCAACAGTGGTATTAGAAGCCATGATTAATGAATCATCTTGAAAAAAAACAGTGTCGGCAAGCAAAATATAACGGAACCAGATACTCACATACAGAACAGATAGTCACACACAAAGCATACAATACTCAAAATGAGGACAGAGTTACCCTCCTTCTTCGTGACCGGAGAAGATCGGCCTTCAATCAATAAAGAAAACTCTAGGTCCAACACCGGAAACCCTAGGTTCTGAAACTCACCGGAGTAAGGTCATAGACGCCATAAAATCACCCATAACGTCCATCAAGCGAAGAAAAAGTCATCGGATAACGCCAAAACTCTAGGTCCGAAAGTCGGAAAACCCTAGAATTTGAAGAAATCGTCGGAACAAAGTCAGAGATGTTGGAAAATCACCCAAAACATCTACTGATACAGGATCAGAGTCTCAAACAGACATAAAAGTCCCGATTAACATTCATCGAAAAAAATATTTTTCTCAGATAACCGAAGAAAAATTTCAGCGAAAGCTTCATCAAGCATCGATATCGCGTAACAGAGAAGGATCGGAAGATTTCCTCGCTCTGATACCATGAAAACATGGAGATTTGAAGAAGAAAACCAGAGAAGATGAGGATGAACAGTGAGAAGCAGAGAGAGAGATGAGAATCTTCTGGAGGAAACCCGAGAAGCAAAATGAAATCCTCAACCCAAAATATCTGTTACACATGACCTACATACAATTAATATTGGGTCGGGTCAGACGGCCCAATAACAAAATAAAACGGGTTCAGATATATATAACCCAAACAACAATCATCACAGCCCAATACATTGTATACCAGAAAATACCATAAATATACAATGTATATACAATGTGTACAATCATTTGTAGTCTTTCATCTCAACATTGAGTATTGTCAATCCTATTCCCCATTTTATTTAGACTTAATACCCAAAATTATGCTATATAATCCATCTGATTGAGAATATTTTATTTTATTTCTCTTTTGACATATGATGCGTTTGATTTTAGTTTATTATGACAGAGGGGACAAGAAGATTGTCAAAGGCAAACACTTCGATCGCTCCTTTAGAAATATAAGTTTTCCTAAATTGAACTTTTGACTTTGCAGGTTTTCAAATTTTTGCTTTAGTTTAGGTTTTTCAGTTTTCTCTATTTCTTTATTTATTAATTGGGCTGAAAAGAGAGTGCTTTTTGATGTAGTATCAAATTTGGGTATCTTTTTATATATGTATACACACACAAAAATAAAATACAAAAAGTTTTCAATTTCTTTTTCTAATTTCAGATTTTTGGGCTGAAAAGACGTACTAATATTTAAATTAAATTTTTGGGTATCAAAGTTTTTAATTTTTTCCTAATTTCGAATTATTGAAATGAATGAAACTATTTTTTTTTTTGGTGTAATTTGGGTATCAAATTTCTTAAAACTTTTTTCTCATATTTATGGACTGAAAAAAGTAATATTGTATTTATCGAATTGGCAATGTATAGAAATCTTAATACTGAGAAATGAAGGTTATTCAATCAAATTTGTTCTCTTATATTTAATATGGATAAATATTATCTTAATAATTTGATATTTTATCGAATATGGGTAAATAGAAATTTGACATTGCTATTTGCACATTTTTTTCCTTTTCTATTTAATTTTTTCTTTTGGTTTCATGTTTATTATTTTTTCAATTCCTTTGAATACTGATTGGAATTTGATCTCATGTTCAGAGAATGAAGGTTGCGGAGATGATGATGCTCAGGTGGATGTGTGGGCTCACCAGGTTAGATAAGATTAAGAATGAAGTTATTCGAGAGAAGGTGGGGGTCGCCCCGGTGGATGAGAAGATGCGAGAAGCGAGTCTGAGGTGGTTCGGACATGTGCGGAGGAGAAGTCCTGATGTCCCGGTGAGGAGTTGTGAGCGGCTGGCGATTGTCGGCGTTCCGCGAGGCAGAGGGAGGCCTAAGAAGTATTGGGGAGAGGTGATTAGGCATGACATGGCTAGAATGCGGGTTTCCGAGGACATGACCGTTGATAGGAAAGTCTAGACGTCTAGTATCATGGTTGTAGGATAAGGGCTCCTAGAGTCTTTCGTACTCCTCACCCGGGGTTGGGTGAGGCTTGGCAGGGCTATCCATAGATGATTTATATTATTGCATGCTATTTTATTTATGTTTCTTATGTTTAGATAATTATTTATGCTATTTCTGCTGGAGTTACTAATGATCTTTTGTTTTTGTTTTTGTCTTCCCTTTCCTTCACTGAGCCGGGGGTCGATTGGAAACAGCCTCTCTGCCCTTTCGGATAGGGGTAAGGCTCGTCTACATATTACCCTCCCCAGACCCCACTTTGTGGGACTATACTGGGTAGTTGTTGTTGTTGTTGTTATGATGGTATGATAAATGCTATTATTTTATCTTTCAGAGAGAGGAAGAGATACTGAGGGGTATCGATTTTGAATTTTTATTTTATAAATCCGTCATTAAAGGTGATTAATTGGTGAATTTTGGACTAATAAGTATTTATTCGGTTGAGTAATATCCTAGCTTCTTACCTAAAAAAAATTATTTGAATTCATGTCTTTGTTCTATGGATTCTATTAATTTTACTTCTTTTATCGAAGAAGATTAGTCAACACTCTAGAAGATTTGTGGTGGACATAAAGTTCTTGGTGGGAAGGAAGCCAAGAATCTATTCTGAAATAGTATGGGTAGATGTAAGATTCTTCATTTTAAAGCTTTTAGAATCGTTTGCATTTGTATTTTTAAGCCCCTACTGCAATTGCATTACAACACTCCCACCCCAGATGACGCAGTTGTTCTTGTCATTATTGAATGATTGTTACAAGTAAACATAATAGTTGACTGCTTTTACAGTTTCTTGTGACCTGCTTGTGACTGCTTTTTTATCCTAAATTATTTGCTAATACGTGTACATTTTACTTTTACACATTTGCTAATTTACAACATAAAGCTATCAAATTATTAAGCTAATAGAAGTTGCATTTTCTACTTCTAAAGAAGCTGATATCCTACTAAGAAGCATCTTAGTGAGTAGTGACTTCTTCTTCCCTTGAGGTTCTTTTGTTACTTTCTTTTGTAATCAGACACACTGAGTAGTGACTTCTTCTTCTCTTAAGGTTTTTTTTGTTACATTCTTTTGTAATCAGCTTAGACATCCTTGTGTAACTAATGTCACCTTTATACTTTGTTGCATCTTCTTAAGATACAGGGGCTGAAGTTAATATAGCTCTGGTGTCGGTGTTCTTACCAAACCTAGATTTGTCTTTCCTTCCCCCGACTTCCCTACATTATGGGTGGTGGTTTCATTGACATAAAATCTTTTATTATCTTATCTATTTTGATATGTAAATATAAAGGTGAACGAAGGAAAGACATCAGTATTTGGGACGCCATGTCCATTCTCTATGCCAGCTTTAATGAACCAAATGTCTTGGCTCCTTCTATTTGCTCAAGGATCAGTCAGTATTATGTTCTTTTCTTACTCATGGGTGCAAGGCAATTTTCTATGTGGTTGTTTTGAAGCTGAGCCTAGACTTTGGAATTATAGTGATTTCCCTTAGACTGCTATGTAGCAATTATGTCAAGCTAGGATTCTTATTTTTTAAAGGTGCCTTACTTTTATGTTATGGGCTGAGATATAACCATAAATGAGCATAGGAAATATTGAGGGTATACATTCAGACTACTGGATTGATTGTAACAATGATACAAACGTGCAGTTTCTACTATAACTTGCTTTGCTCTCTATTTCAAGAAATAACGTATTCTGAATCAATTCAGGTTGTTGGTTGGAAAGGTACTGGAGAGTCTGAAATTGGGAGTTTAAAGCTTGGTAATGCTTTTGAAGGCTTCCAAGAAGAATATGACTGGAATGATGTAGAAGCTGATCTTTATCATTGGACAAAGACTTTAAGACCAGTTTCAGGTTTGCACAAGGTGTGAGCTTAACATTGGACTTCTGAATCGTTCCAAATTTTTCATTTGGTTCCAAATATTTTACCTTCTAATACTAATATTACTATAATTTAAATAGTGATATCCTGGTCATATCGCAAAAACTAAGAAAGAGTTGAAGGAACAGTTGAAATTGATGGAGCTAGTAACCTAGCCTGGCCTCCCAACAACTAGGTAAATGTGGGCGAATGCTGGTTGTGTCATCCTAAACAACCTTTATCACTGAAAATTTGATGTTATGTAAAATTGCAGAAAGTGCTTTGAAGTGCAATTTTATATTTAAGATTTGATATGTATTATACTTCGACAATTTATTATTAGAATTGTGACTGCTAGGTGTTCTGCATATTGATTGCCCATATAGCAATGGCCGACTAATTTCAGCCCTGGCCCATTCTTTCTACATAGCTGTTGTTCTTAGTTTTAACTGATACTCCATCTCAAAGTTTTCTTAGTCTGGCTTAGAAATGCCATATTAAATTGCAGTTTAATTTGTTTCAATATTGGTGTTTTTAACTTGAGAAAATTAATAATATACTTAACATATCTATGTATCAGTTTGATGGTTTGCAGTTTCAAAGACTAAAAAGTTGGTAGGTGTCACTTTGACCCTATTCCCTTTCAGCAAAGTCAAGCAAGAGCAAAATGAGATGTAGGAAATCTTTTACAATGATGCAAAGAGTGTGCTGCGAAGTAAATGCACAAGAACCTTTTTTGAACCAGGATAGAGTATATATACAAACAACAGTTCATAATTACTTTTCTTGACTTCTATTTAGGATATCAAGCCATTAATAAACTTGTGTCATAGATATTGTTGTATGCATTGTACGTTATGTAAATTCATGATCACCGGCAGTTTATAATAGCAAAATATTCCTCTTCCACATGGGATTCTAATCTTGTATTCTTTCAACTGTCATCTACTTGTTCTGTTAGTAATTCAATTTCGATTAGCATATGGACTCATGGCTTGGCAACAGAAAGAGGATTTTGGTTTTGAATCAAGAGGATATGATATCAACTGCTGATCGGAATGCTTGGACAACTTATTATGCTAAGCAAGGGATTAAAGTTGTTTTCTCCAATGGCCAACTTGGAATGGTAATTGGAATAGCATGTACTTGTTTCTGCCAGAATAAACAGTGTTATTATTCTTCTGTTGATTCATGTATTGGGCAAATTTCAGGGAACAATGAAGCTTGGCAGGTTCGTGAAAGCACTAGCGGGTACTGTGAAAATAAAACGTAGAGAAAAAGGACTACTTCCTCGTCTAGTGAGTTTACTAAGTCTGATAACAACAACAACAATAACAATAACCCAGTATAATCCCACTTAGTGAGGTCTGGGGAGGGTAGTGTGTACGCAGACCTTACCCCTACCCTTGGGTAGAGAGGCATCCTTCCCTCCAAGAACTTCCCACCTTGCTCTTGGGGAGACTCGAACTCACAACCTCTCAGTTGGAAGTGGGGATTGCTTACCATCAGAGCAACCCCTCTTGTCAGAGTTTACTAAGTCTGATAATTTCTCATATTATCCATGCCATTAGACTGTAGATCTGGTGTGAGCTCATTTTAGTTGTCAAGACAAATGAGATTTAAAAATCTCTTGCTTTCGATAGTCCAAATTCAGTTGGTTCGTGACTAATGTTAGCAATCTTCATCATTTGCGTATAGACCATCAGAAGTATTTGAGCTGGTAGAGCGTGAGCCAATTTCAGTTGTCAAGTACCAATGATTTCTTTCATTCAACAGTTGGTTCATGACTATGTCCTTTCTTTGGTCTATATGTAAATGTTTTGTATGTAGGATGAATCAAGCGACAACTATTAAGAGAAAAGTTCCGAATCCAAACAAAGCTCAAAGTCCAATGAAGAATATAGGTTTTGATTTCTAATACCGATCAAGTGCCGAACTAGCTTAAATATTTCAAGGAGAGAAACAACTTGATATTCAAGAGCTACAAGATTGCAAATAGGTAAAGACAAACTCATTCCTACTGTCAACGAGTGTTAATCAGTTTCTAAAAAAATATGGAATACAAGTCGGTGGTGAAAAACATTCTGATAATCACCCAAAAGATGAAGTCAGATTTATGTCCTCTCATATTATTGATGAGCATGAAATAGAATTGGATAATTTTGCTGCACAAATAAAGTTGGCGACAATGAATTTATTGGAGATGAGGATATGAACATCGATGGTGCTGTAGGTGGTATGTCTTAAACCTTATAATTATTTTACATATTTTGATTTTTTCTTCTTATGACTTGCTTGTTATATCAATCTAGGTACATCAGAGAAGAAAAGAGTTCGAGGGAAAACAACATGTAAGAATATTCATGCTAGAAGTTTTGAAGAAAGATAGGAGGTGACGTTTTTGGACCAACTGACAAGAGTGTCTGATTTGGACATGGGGTTTTTATTTTTATTGATTCTATAAATATGAATACATTTGGTTTTGTAAAGGTCTTTGCTAGTGAACTCTTGAACCAACAGTGCTTTATTACTATAGACATTACACAAAGTATGTTTCTTTGTTGAAATTTATTTTAAGTACGTGCATGCATTTGAATTATTTTTATTCTATTACTTATTATCTAATTTATATATATATATATATATATATATATATATATAAGCGTGACTATATGAGAAAATATAAGTGTGGCCTTTGTACCAATTCGGACACACTTTTAAAGCGTGTCTTCAAATACAACACCTACAAAGCGTGGCCAATAGTCAAAGGTTACAGTACTTTAGGCCAGCCCCCAAAAAGCGTAGCCTAAAATCCTAAAGTGTTGCCTTTGCCCAAATGCTACACTTCTTGGCATATTAGGCCACACTTATCAAGGGTGGTTGTAGGCCTAAAATGCTGTAGTGCATGTGTTAAAATGACTTATTAATCACTAATGATATTTTCTCTATTTTGGAAAATTTAGACTTACACAAGAGAATTATCAGTGAAGAACTTGGTTTATCAACATAACACAGTATGTTTTCTACACTCTGCATAATTTGAAATTACTATTAGGATCATGAACAGAGTCCTACAAAGTACCAAACTCCTTTTTGAGTTATCCATTACAAGTGAACAAGTCCCGTTTAAAAGAGTCCCGGTCGAATGGAAGTACCTAGATTTTAGGAATACACTCCAACTTCTCTTCAAAACTGATTTCAGTTTGACTAAACTTCTAAGAGTATGAAAAGCTGACCCCATCAATTATTCCTCTGTATTTTGATCAGCTTTAGTGTATTTCTAACTTCATCTTTCTCAAACCGTCAGAAACTCTTATTCTTCTTTCATCTTCCAAACACAATCTAATACCCTAGCCTAGATTGTCGAACACCTCTGAAGGAGAGGAGATCAAGAAAATAAACAAGCAATTGAAATCGGTTAGGGAAGAAGAATCATAAGATTCATTTAAGTCTGCTACTAAGGGGGAAGAAAGTAGGTCTTCCGAAACTGAATATCTTCTGATTCTAAAGTTTCTCCTGAGACAATTTATAAAGTGGATCTAAATTTAGAGAATAGATTTGTAGGATGTATAACAAATGTTGAGACTATATAATCTGGAGAAGTTGGTGTTAAAAAAAAAGGAGAGCAAGGGTTCTAGGAGTACTGTGAGGGGAAAGGGTACAAGAGTGGTTGAGTCTTCACCTACTCCTGTTGGTCTAACAAAAGAAACTGGTGCAATAGTTGTTTGGGGAGAGGAAGTGAAATAAAAGAGAGTGTGAGCAAAATAGGGGGAAGTGGGTCTGGCAAAGCTGCTGAGGGGTTGGTTCAACTTGGCAAAAATATAGATGAAACAGTTCTATTTGAAGAGGAAACATTCGCGGACCTACTGATAGAGTTATCAATGGCACCAAAACTCATGCCATTCCCAATGGTTTCATTCTCAAAATTGTGCTACACATTTAAAGTTACCTATGATGAAGTGGGGTTAATACTCTGCATTCTTGCGATTATGAAGTCAAAGTCATTCTTAATGAACCTGGTTCATCTAAAAATACACCTAACAATAACAAAGTCAGAGTCTTGGTACAGGAAAATAAGGTAAAGGATATTGAGATAGCAAGGCAGAAGACATGATTGGTTAAGTTACAATCTGAGAGAGATGTTCTCAAAACTGAACTTGCAAGAGAAAAGGAGAAGAATGATGTAAGTCTTCAAGATATGCTGAAACTTCTCCAAGCAAATAACTCAGCCCTACCTCTTCCAAGCCTTAAGCCTCTAGCCTAGTAAAGATCAACTAGTGACCTAGTTCAGGACATTTTGTTTCTTTTGCTCATATTTTCAGTATATTATTTCTTCTTATGCTTTGTGGTAGTATCTTATCAATCATAAATGAAATTCACATTTTTTCCTCTAACTGTTTGTTCATATTTCTTTGATGGTTAAAATTCTTAGCTTGATCTATGATGATTAATCTATGATTGCATTTGAAGTAGCCCCAATGGCCACGAGTAAGTTTTAAAATATGGTTATCTCACATTTTTTATGCAACTTTTTGATGATACCAAAAGGGGGAAAAAGTTGTGCTTTAACCAAGTGATGTTTACACTTTGAATAGTGATGTTTATAACCTAATGTACATGGTCCTTGATGATAATTGATCAAAAGCAAAAATAAACATTGTGTTGATGTTGACCTGAGTTGAAACAGGTCCTAAGCTTATGAAAAGCACAGAGTTTGTCATCATCAAAAAGGGGGAATTTGTTTGCCCAAGTAAAGGTTAAGTTTTGCAGATTGACAAAGGAACTCAAGATAAACCAGGTCCATCCCAGTAAAATCCATCCCTCAGGTTCATAAAACGGGCATATTCAAGCATTTGGTTTTCACGTGAAGGAGATAAGCTTAACTTGGTGTATTTAATATCTCCTGATCGAAAGGGTTGCATAATTAATAAGGAGAAGGAGTCCTTAATCAAAGAGAATACTATCCAAGATAGGGAAGGAGTTAGAAGTTGAAATCAACTAGAACTCTTCAACCAAGGAAGAGTTGCATCAGAGCTCTAGTTATTTCTTAACCTACCAACTCTATAAATTGCAAGATGTTCTCACATTAAAAGGGTTGCACAAAAATGTAGAAGTTAAACGTAAATTGGGAGAAAAATAGCAAGGCTTTTTGCAAGCAATTCGTGTGTGATTCAAGAGTGCAAACCTAAAGCTACATTAACCAGATTGAAGAACCAATTCCATAAAGAGTGTCTTTCTTTATTTCTTGTTCAATTGTAGTAGATGTTTTTATATTGTCCCTTTCAGCTTTTGTAAAATCATTGTAATAGGTATTTGGGTATTCAAGTTAAAGTTAACTTGAAGTTGTCGCAACAGTTTGAGGCTGGTTTCCGCAACGAGATTAGAGGTAATCTTTAGGTTTACAATGAATTTTGTAAATTCTGTTTTGACTCAGTGATTTAGTGAAGTGTTGGGGAAAATCCTACTAAGTAGTACGCAGTGTTTTTTCCACCTTTGGAGCCAGGTGTTTTTCACGTATAATATCTGTGTTCTTTATTTTTTGTATTTATTATTCCCTAACAGCAGTAGTTAGAGCACATAGAAGAACCAAGTCCTTCATATGCAGTTTAAGCGAAAAATTGGGTACCACACAAATCACCCCCCTCTTGTGTGGTATTGACGTATAAAATATCAGAGTAGCTCAAGTACACGCTCTTCACCTCGCGTACAAGGAATTTAGAATAATAAATAATATATCATAAGGGGAAAGGTCCCCCACACAAAGTTAGAGATGCTACTTACCTCAAACCGGTACCAAAATCAACTACGAACAACTCCTTTACCACGAGTATCCGAATGACCCAAATCTATTCAATCCAATTATATATCATAAATAACATCGCAAATAACTAATTCCACTATTAAAATTACAGCTAAGGCGCAAAAATAGGTAAAATGACCAAAATTACCCTCAGACTAATGTATCAGAATCGAATAATTTTTACATTTTCAGAAACCTCGTCCTCTCACGAGTCTAACCATACAAAAATATCTCCAATTGGAGGTCAAATGCCCCCTCAAAACCCCATGGTTAGGTCTAAGAACTTTTCCTCAATTTCATTCCAAAATCCAAAATTAAAGGTTGAATTTAAGATTAGATTAGTGGGTTTTAGTCATAGAAGAGTAGAAAATTGATACCCAATCGTTCCCTTTGAAAATTCCTCGAAAAGTTCCTCAAATCCAAGGTCTCTAACTTGAGTTTGTTAAAAATAGAAGAACCGTCATTTTGAAATGTTAAATACTGTTCAGGGGTTTTGTTCATCACGAACACGGAGATGGGCTCGCGTTCGCGGAGAGGAAAATTCAAGTGACTGAAGTTTGCCCTTCGCGTTCGCGAAGGAACGGATGCGAACGCAAAGTTATGGGTCTAATAGGTATGTGAACATGACTAGGTACACGCGAACGCGTAGAAGGAACAGAAGGGATCAAGAAATTGACCTTCGCGAATGCGTATACTGGGACACGAATGCGGAAGAGGGGAAAGCTGGGCTTTGTGAACACGGGGTAGGGGATGCGATCACGATGGAGGAAAAGGCCAAAGTTACGCAAACGCGACGGCTTCTTCGCAAACGCGTAAAAGGAAACCTGACCTGCAAATTTTCTGCAGCAAAATCCAAATTCCAATTGCTCCGTTGAGCATCCGAAGCACACCTTAGGCCCTCAGGACCTCAACCAAACCTACAGACATATCCCATAACATCATTTGAACTTGTACCAATCCCTAAACAACCTAAAACAACGCCGAAAACTCGAATTAACCAATGATTTGAACTTAAGAACTTCAAAACTCAACCGAACTCGCTTTCGATAAAAAACCTAACCGAACCACATTTGATTGACCTTAAATTTTGTACGCACGTCCTAAATGACATGAAAGAGCTACAATAACTTCTGGAATCCCGTTCTGACCATCGGATAAAATTTCATTATCGGACCGAAAACTTCAAAATTCTAACATTCAGCATTTCTAGCCAGAATGAGCTACGAACTTACAAAACACATTTTGGACACGCTCCCAACCCCAAAATAACCTAACGGATCTAACAAAACCATCGGATTTCATTCTGAGGCCGCCTCCACACTGTTTCGATTACGGACCAATTCCCAACACTTAAGCTCTCATTTAGGGACTAAGTGTCCCAAAAAACTCCGAGTCCTAACGCCAAACATACCGACAAACTATAATAGCAGAGATGAACTTAGGGGAAGCAGTTAACATGGGAACGGGGCATAAATCCTAAAAACGACCGGCCGGGTCGTTACATCCTCCCACACTTAAACATTCGTTCGTTCTCGAACGAGCATAGAGAACATACCTAAAGTAGTGAAAAGATGAGGGTATCGGCAGTGACTGAAGTGAACTCTAACACATGGGACGGATCACCGTGATACCTCTGATGTATCGAGACATGAAATACCAGATGAACCTCGACCAAACTGGAAGGTAAAGCAAGCTCATAAGCAACCTCCCCAACTCGCTTCAAAATCTCAAAAGGGCCAATGAACCTCTAACTCAAATTCCCTTTATTCCCAAACCTCATGACGCCTTTCATAGAAGAGACCTAAAGCAGAACCCGCTCACCAACCATAAAGGAAACATCACAAACCTTCCGATTTGCATAACTCTTATGTCTGGACTGAGCTGTACGAAGTTGGTCCTGAATCACCTTAACCTTTTCCAACACATCCTTTACTAAATTTGTACCCAAATGCGTCGCCTCACCCGGCTCAAACCAACCCACCGGAGATCTGCATCTCCTACCATAGAAAGCCTCATACGGCTCCATATGAATACTGGACTGATAACTATTGTTGTAAGCAAACTCTGCCAATGGCAAGAACTAATCCCAAGACCCTCTAAACTCAATCACATATGCACAGAGCATATCCTCAAGAATCTGAATGGTGTGCTCGGATTGTCCGTCCATTTGAGGGTGAAATGTTATACTCATAGTCACCTGAGTACCCAAGTCCTGCTGAAAGGCTCTCTAGAATCGTGATGTAAACTGAGTACCCCTGTCTAAAACGATAGAAACTAGAATACCCTGTAGACTGACCATCTTTTTAATATAAACTGCCGCTAACCGCTTCATTGAGTAAGTAGTACACACTGGTATGAAATGAGCGGAATTGGTCAGCTGATCCCCAATAACCCAAATAGAATCAAATTTCTTTATAGTCAAAGGGAGACCAACTACAAAATCCATGGCGATCTTCTCCCATTTCCACTCCGGAATCTCAATCTGCTGAAGTAACCCACTCGGTCTTTGGTGCTCGGCCTTTATCTGCTGACAGTTGAGGCATCTAGCTACAAATTCTGCTATGTCCTTCTTCATTCGCCTCCACCATGAGTGTTGTCTCAAATCCTGATACATCTTTGCGGAACCTGGGTGAATGGAATATTGCAAACTATGAGCCTCCGCCAATATCAACTCCCGAATATCATCCACTTTGGGTACGGAGATCCGACCCTACATCTTCAATACCCCGTCCCCACTGATAGTCACATCCCTGGCATCGCCATGCTCAACCGTGTCATTAAGGACAAGTAAATGGGGGCCATCATACTACCGCTCCTGGATACAATCAAACATTGAAAATTGAGAAACCACACAAGCTAGAACCCGACTGGGTGCCGAAAGATCCAATCTCACAAACTAGCTGGCTAAGGCGTGAATATTTATCACCATAGGCCTCTCAAATACTGGTAGGTATGCCAAACTCCCCAAACTCTCTGCCCAGCAACTCAAGGCGTCGGGCGCCACATTGGCCTTCCCCGGATGGTACATAAGAGTTATGTCATAATCTTTCAATAACTCCAACCACCTCCTTTGGCACAAATTTTGATCGTTTTGCTTGAACAAGTGCTACAAAGTCCGATGGTCCGTGTAAATTTCATAGGACACGCCGTACAAATAATGACGCCAGATCTTCAAGGCATGAAAAATAGTAGCTAACTCCAGGTCATGGACATGGTAGTTCTTCTCATGTATCTTCAGTTATCTGGACACGTAGGCAGTCACCCTACCGTCTTGCATCAACACCGCTCCAAGTCCGACTCGTGAGGCATCACAATAAACTATATAGGACCTCGAACCAGTAGGAAATATCAGAATAGGGGCTGAAGGCAAAGCTATCTTGAGATTCTGAAAGCTCGTCTCACACTTATCTGTCCACTGAAAAGAAGCACCTTTCTGGGTCAATCTAGTCATAGGGGCTGCAATCGATGAGAACCCCTCCACAAAATGATGTTAATAACTCGCCAGGCCAAGGAAACTGCGTATCTCTGTAGCTGAGGAGGGCCTGAGCCAACTCTGTATGGCCTCCACCTTCTTCGGATCCACCCGAATTCATTCACTCGATACCACATGGCCTAGGAATGCCACAGAACTCAACCAAAACTCACATTTTAAGAACTTTGCATATAATTTTTTTTCTCACAGGGTCTAAAGCACGGTCCTCAGGTGCTGCTCATGATCTTCCCGGCTCCGGGAGTATACAAGAATATCATCTATGAAACAATGACGAACGAGTCGAGATAGGGCCTGAGTACACCGTGCATCAAATGCATAGAAGCTGTTGGGGCATTGGTAAACCCAAATGACATAACAAGTAACTCGTAATGACTATACCGAGTCCTCAAGGTAGTCTTCGGGATATCCAGCTTCGGAATCTTCAACTGGTGATAACCTGAGAGCAAATCAATCCTAGAAAACACCTGTGCACCCTGAAGCTGGGCAAATAGATCATCTGTACGAGGCAAAGGATATCGGTCCTTCACTGTAACCTTGATCAGTTGAAGATAATCGATACACATGCGCATAGAACCATCCTTTTTCTTCACAAACAAGACAAAAGCACCCCACTATGAAACACAGGGTCGAATAAAACTCTTATCAAGAAATTCTTGTAACTGATCCTTCAACTCCTTCAACTCAGCAGGAGCCATACAATACAGAGGAATGGAAATGGACTGCGTGCCCGACAACGAATCAATACCAAAATCAATGTCTCAATCCAGTGGCATACCTGGAAGATTAGCTGGAAACACATCGGGATAATCCTATACCCTTGGGGCAGAATCAACAAAAGGGGTATCAGCAGTGACATCTCTGATATAAGCCAAATACGTGGTGCACCCCTTCTCAATAAGAAAAGAGATAACTGTACTGTGAGAATGATCAAAAGTACCATTCCACTCAATACGCGGAACACCTGGCATAGCCAGCGTCACCGTCTTAGCGTGGCAATCAAGAACAGCATAATGGGGCGACAAACAGTCCGTGTCCAAGATAATATGGAAATGAACCATATTGAGTTATAAAGATCTGCCCTAATCTCAAAACCATGAATAGTATCCAAACACGACCGATAAATGCGGCCCACAACAAGAGAATCTCCCACGAGAGTAGAAACATAAACAGGAGAGCTCAACGACTCTCGGGCTATACCCAAATGCGGATCAAAATAAGAAGACACGTAAGAATAGGTAGAGCCTTTGGATCAAATAGAATCAATGCCTCTTTGTGACTACCCAATATAATACATGTGATGACAGAATCTGAGGTAATAGCCTCTGTGCGAGCAGGAATAGCATAATATATGGCCTGGCCCCTCCCTCGAGGCGAACTCTATCTCCCTAATCTTTGCCCATGGCTGACTGGGTAGGTGCGGTGGCAGCTGGAGCTGGAGCAATAGCCTGAGAATCATGCTGGGCACGCTGCGACTGAGGATGCTGTGGAGATGCACTCCTTCCAAGCCTAGGGTAATCCCTCACTATATGGCGGGTGTCTCCGTACTCAAAACAAGCTATGGAGAGCGCGGTGGCTGTGAGTGAGTGGGTCCACCCCTGCTGGAATGATCTCTGAAAGCATCCCGCGCAGGAGGCATGCTAGAAAAAGGAGGGGCATAGTAAGGCTCCTGAGATCTAGGAGGAGCTGGAGTACTGCTGGATAAAGGAAGAGCTAAATGAACTGGGCAACCCATATAGCCCCTACCATGATGCCCTGCTGCTGACGTACAGGTACCAGAGTAGTGATCCAACTCTTGAGACCTCTTGGCCTCTCTCTCCTCTCGCGCTCTGGCGTGCAAACCCTCGATCCTCCTAGATATGCTCACTACCTGCTGACAAGGTGTATCCACCTCCAACTCTCAATCCATGCTAGATCAGATGGATGGAATAGAACCCTCAATAAACCGACGAACCCTTTCGGAGACTGTAGCAACCAAGGTCGTTGCATGTTTGGCCAACCGAGTATTACGGATGGCATACTCTGAAATGGTCATTGCACCATGGCGTAAATTCTTAAACTCCACGCTCCATGCTTCCTGAGGCTTTGGAGAACAAAACTCCCTCTGAAACATATCTGAAAACCGTGCTCAGGTTAGAGAGGCAGCCTCGCCTGGACTGTCTAACTCAAAAGTGCACCACCAATCATAGGCAGCTCCCTCCCCGAAGCTGGAAAACTATGAAAGAAACCCCACTCAAGGCTGTAATACCTATGGTGTGAAAGATACAGCGACAATCCTCCAGAAATCCTAAGGCATCATCTGTCTAATCCGCTGAAAACTAGAGAGTCATACTTCTTGAACCTCTCCAGTATCCTCTACTCATCCTCGAAAAAAGGTGCCCCATCCTCGGGTTGAACTGGTGTTGTAGGCTGGAAAGTGATGATATCAGGGACCTGCACAACCTACACTCACTACTTATGAGTACGGGCAGCAGGAGTCTGTGCTCTCTGACGGCCTGGGATGTGGATACATACTCATAAACTATGCCAATGCCTCCTGAACAGCTGGAGTAGTAGTGGTTGTGGGCGATTTAGGTGCCTGAGCCATGACTAGATCTGCTGGTGGTACCTCAGCAGCAGCTAGCGCAGGTTCTTTGGCTGCACCACGTGCGCATCCACGACCTCTGCCCCAGCCCATGACTCTAGCGGCTGCAGAAGAGGGTGCAGGTGCCTGATCATCTTAAGTAGAACATGTCCTCACCATCTGTGAGAAAATAGAAGACAGACGTTTTAGAGTCGATGTCAAAATATAGCACGACAAGGAATTCAATGAAGTGAAGATTTTTCCTAAGCAGTTACATAGACTCTCGTAATTAAGTACATCTCTGTACTGATTAGCGAGACTCTAATAAATCGGCTTGTATTCCGTGACTCATATGAACCTAGAGCACTGATACAAACTTGTCAGGACCCTAGTCGATCGTGAAGCTGTCTTGACGGAACCTATTCTACATGACAAGGTAAGTCTAAAACATTGTAGAATTAACAACTTTTATGAAAAATAATAACTAAAGTTAAATAACATCAGGAAATGTATGAAGTTGCCGCCGGACATATATACTATAACACTAAAATTTTGAGACAAATTCCCAAAACCCGTAATCTCACGGCCAACACAGACTAAAAGAGTTTCATAATATGCTCTACACCAGAGTATCTAGATCAACAGGTAAAGAAGGGAAAATGGGTCTATCAGCCACAGCTAGAATGGAATAGAGACTTTGGGTCTGCGGACGTAGCATATATACCTCGAGTCTCCAATAATGCTCTCCGTTGTGAGGATGATACACCTGTGAAGAAGTACCTTGGTCTGCACATGAAAAACATGCACAGAAGAGGTGTGACTACTCCAGAGAGTTACTTAGTAAGTGCCAAGTCTAACCTCGGTCGGGTAGTGATGAGAAAGATCAAGGCCATATCGATAATGAACATATTAATCAATATGATAAGGGAAAGACAACATGAATATAATCTACAGCGAGAATCTAGCAAGATAATAAATAAAAGCAGTAATCGAGAACCAACACAGTAAATAAATAGAAGTACAAACCACAATCAGATATTTATCATCGAGGATCTCCTGTTATCTCGAGGATATCCTAGTATCCTCATCATATACACGAGGATCTCCTAGTATTCCGAGGATCTCCTGGTATCCTCCATTTATACAAAAGGGATCACTTAATATCCCAAGGATCTTCTAGTATCCTCCATTTTTTATAGTCCTATATGTGCTAGGGATCTCTTGGTATCCCGCACTCTCAGTCTTAGAATGTAACACGTGCAGGGGAAGCTCCCGGGATGCCATCCCGTAGTCCCAAATTGTAAACACACCACAACAATTCAAATATTGTATAATGCTAAGTAAGAACAATTAATAGAATTTCTAGCCTAGCATGCTTAAAGGAGGACAGATATACAGTTTAGACAAATAAGCAAGTAAGTCAGCTAAACATGCTTTTTTAAGCTAACACGAGTTATATTGCATTTAGAATAAATAAATACGCAAGAAAACACTGTTTACATATTATAAGTAAAATGGATTTTCAACAATAAGCTCAAGTACACATTCGTCACCTCGCGTACAAGGTAGTTAAAATAACAAATAATATATCCTAAGGGGAGAGGTCCCCCACACAAAGTTAGCCAAGCCACTTACCTTGAACTGCTACCAAAATCAACTACGAACAACGCCTTTGCCACGAGTATCTGACTCTGAATGGCCCAAATATATTCAATCAAATTACGTAACATAAATAACATTGCAAGTAACTAATTCCACCGTTAAAATTATAGCTAAGGCACACAAATAGATAAAATGACCAAAATGCCCCTCAAACCAACGTCTGGGAATCAAACCATTTTTATACTTTTTCAGAAACCTCGTACTCTCACGAGTCTAACTATACAAAAATCTTCCAAATCAGAGATCAAATTCCTCCTCAAAACCCCATGGTTAGGTTTAAGATCTTTTCCCCAATTTCATTAAAACCCAAAATTAAATGTTGAATTTAAGATTATATTAGCGGATTTTAGTCATAGAAGAGTAGATAATCGTTACCCAATCGTTGCCTCTGAAGAACCCACAAAAAATCCCTCAAATCCGAGCTCTCTATCTTAAGTTTTGTTAAAAAAGGAAGAACCCTCGTCTTGAAATGTCAAAAACTATTCAGGGGTTTTGTTCATCACGAACGCGGAGAGGAAAATTCAAGTGGCTGAAGTTTGAACTTCGTGATCGCAAAGGAACGGATGCGAACAAGAAGGCTTGGGACTGAAAGGTACGTGAATGCGACTAGGTACACGCGGACGCGTAGAAGGAATAGAAGGGGTCCAGAAATTGACCTTTGGGAACGCATAGACTGGGACGTAAATGTGGAAGAGGGGAAAGTTGGGCTTTACGAACCCGGGGTAGGGGACATGATCAGGATGGAGGAAAAGGTTAAAGCTACACGAACACAATGGCTTCTTCGCGAACACATAGAAGGAAACCTGAACTGCAAATTTTCTGCAGAAATTTCCAAACTCCAATTGCTCCGTTGAGCATCCGAAACACACCTGAGGCCCTCGGGACCTCATTCAAACCTACAGACATATCCCATAACATCATTCAAACTTGTACCAATCCCTAAACAACCTAAAACAACATCGAAAATCTGAATTAACCAATGATTTGAACTTAAGAACTTCAAAACTCAACAAACTCGCTTTCGATCAAAACCCTAACCAAACCACATCCGAATGACCTGAAAGTTTACACACATATCCAAAATGACATGAAAGTGCTACAAAAACTTTTGGAATCATGTTCTTACCCTCAGATAAAAAATTCACTATCAGACCGGAAACTATGAAATTCTAACTTTCGGCATTTCTAGCCCAAACCAGCTACAGACTTCCAAAACACATTCTGGATACGCTCCCAACCACAAAATCACCTAACAGAGCTAACAGAATTATCAGATTTCCATTCTAAGGCTGTCTTCACACTGTTCTGATTATAGACCACTTTCCAATACTTAACCTCTCATTTAGGGACTAAGTGTCCCAAAACACCTTGAGTCCTAATGCCAAATGTCCCGGCAAACCAAAATAGCAAAAATGGTTTAATGAGAATTAGTTAATAGAGAAATGCGGTGTAAATTCTAAAAACGAACGACCAGGTCATTACAAGTTCAGTGGGAGTTGGGCACACGGGTTCAGTTGAGCACATCGTTTCATCCTCATACTTTGGAGGATAAGCTTTGAACTTGTGTTATTAACTTTGGAGGCTTATGGGATCAGTTTTTGCCTTTAGCAGAGATTGCCTACAACAACAACTACCAGTCGAGCATCTCGATGGCTCTTATGAAGCTTTATATGGTAGGTTGTATCTGTCGTCAGTTGGATGGTTTGATCCAGGAGAAGCTCGGATTTTGGTAAGGATCTAGTATGGGTTTCCTTGGACAAGGTCTGGATCATTCAGGATAGGCTTCATACAACTCAGTCCAGAAAAGAGAGTTATGCCGACCACAAGGTTCGTGATTTGGCATTCATGGTC
This sequence comes from Nicotiana benthamiana, assembly GCA_034376525.1. NCBI lineage: Eukaryota > Viridiplantae > Streptophyta > Magnoliopsida > Solanales > Solanaceae > Nicotiana > Nicotiana benthamiana. Next base: position 32,328,201 of record CM067337.1, read on the forward strand.
GGTGAGCGGGTGTTACTTCTGGTGTTTGCTATGAAGGGAGTTATAAGATTTGGGAAGAAGGGCAAGTTTAGCCCTATGTTTATTGGCCTGTTTTAGATTCTTGATGGAGTGGGAGAGGTGGCGTACAGACTGGAGTTGCCTCCGAGCTTATCAGCCGTGCTTCCAGTATTACATGTGCACATGCTTCGAAAGTATCAGGGTGATCCACCCCACATGTTAGATTTAGCACTGTCTAGTTGGACAAGGACTTGTCCTATGAGGAGGAGCTAGCAGCTATTCTATACCGGCATGTTCATCAGTTGAGATCGAAAAGTTTTCCTTCTATTCATGTTTAGCGCAGAGGTCAGCCTGTTGAGGCATCCACCTAGGAGTCCAAGTTTGATATGTAAAGCCGTTATCCCCATCTTTTTCCCGACACATTTACTTCCTTTTTATGTCCATTCGAGGACAAACAGATGTTTGAAAGGTGGAAAATGTAATCAAACGAAAGGTCATCACTTGTTTTTGAAATAAATCTTGTGTTCTGAGGCCTTATAACCTCCTTTTTACCTTACCTCGATTTACGTGCATTGTCTGGACCTATATCGGGAAAGCCTTTTATGTGAAAATATGAATTAAAGTTTTTAATGGTTGACTTTGGTTAATATCTTGAGCAAACAGATCCAGATCTGTGTTTCGACGATCCCGAGAGGTCCGTAGTAAAATATGAGACTTGGTCGTAAGCCGGAAAATGAATTCTGAGGTCCCAAGCTTTAGAAATCGATTTTTGAAAGAAATTATTTTGCTAAATTATCTATGAAGTAAAGAGAAGAATTAATATTTGAAACTATTGGTATCGAGCCCGTATTTTGGTTCCGGAGTCTAGTACGAAATCTTTATAGTATTTCAATGATAACTACAAAATTTGGTGGAAACTGGAGTTCATTTGATATGATTTGGACCTCCGGTCAAAGAGTTATGAACTTTGAAGTCTTCATGATGAATATTATGAGGTTTTGGGTTTAATTCATAGTTTTACATGTTATTTTCATGATTTGGTTTTACGAGCGAGTCCGTATAACATTGTTAGGTTGATGTGCATGTTTGTTTAGGAACCCCGAGGCTCGGGTGAGTTTTGGATAGGCCACAGAGTGAAATTTGGACTTAGGAAGTTGCAGGTTTTTAACTGGTATGTTGCCGGAGTGCTGGCATCGCATTTGTGAAGCCAGGCTCGCAAATACGAGAATTATGTCGCAAATTCAAAAATCCCAGGGCCAGCATTACCTCGCAAGTACAAGGTACACTTTGCAAATGTGAAGTCTTTAGTAGGTTCCAGTTGTCGAAAATGCGACACCCCCTTTGCAAATGCGAGTTCGCAATTGCGAACAGATGATCACAAATGCGAAGATAGCAGGTTCCTTAAGGGTTTGCAATTGCAACATCTGCGACCTGCAATTTTAGGACTTAGCCATTTTTAAAACACTTCCAAAACCAAAACACTCTTGGAGGATTTTTTCGAAGACAAGTAATCTTCAAAATCGATTGTAAGTCATTTATAACTTGTTTTCATCAATCTTTAACATTGTTTCTCATGATTTCAAGTCAAAATCAAAGGTTTTCATGGGGGAAATTGGGTGTTTTCGGTAGAATCTATATTTTTTTTAAATTTTATTAATTTGGACCTCGTTTTGAGGTTTGATTTCAAAACAAATTATACATTTGGGCTCGTGGGGGAATGGATAATTGGGTTTGAGTTCGAACCTCGGGTTTGACTATGTGGGCCCGAAGCATTTTTTTACTTTTCAGGAAAAACTTTAGAAAATCTATTTTCATGCATTGGAATTGATTTATTCAACATTTATTGATATAGTTAAGTAACTTGTGTCTAGATACGACCGAATTGGTGGTGGAATCAAGAGGTGAAGCAATAGTTGAGACTTTAATTGTGTTCGTGGCATCAAGGTAAGTGTTTGGTCTAACGTTAGCTTGAAGGATTATGAGTAATGGTGATATTGGAACAATGAGGAGCGTTGGCTCAAGTTGCATAATGAATTGTGGAAGTATAATTGGCAATTGAGCCTTATAGAGCATTGGCTAAAGTTGTGATGTAAGTTGTGAAGTAAAAGTTAAAAAGAGAAGAGAATTAATATATTTTCTCACTTGTCGGGATGTTGATTGTTTTGATATTGTTCCATTTCCGGGATTTGATTGTTGAACTATTGTTCCCTTCTCGGGATTTTGCTGAAATTTTATTCACTTTCTTGCCTTATTGTTTGATATTGTTTCTTGGGTAAAGAAGAGTGTAAAATCACAAAGGGTGATGCCGCATATTGTTTTGGTGAGAGACTGTTAAAGCACGAAGGGTGATGCCGTGTATGATTTTGTGAGGAAGAGTGTAAAGAACGAAAGGTGATGCCGTGCCGCACAATATACAATTCTCTGCTAATTATATTGATTTTATGGTGAGGATGAGAGTAAAAGCACGAAGGGTAATGCCGTGCAGTATAAATTGATTCTTATGGTGATGACGAGAGTAAATGTACGAATGGTGTTGCCATGCATTTGTTTGTTTTCTGATTCTTGTTGATAATTAAGATATAGTGTCCCTCATATTTACTTGATGTATTTCTATTTTTAACTGATGTTTTCCCACATCATGTTCTCCCTCCCACCCCTCACTGTACATTCCTGCTTCTATTTTTATTGTGTATGATTAAACTACATAGGTTTATATGGTAATCTAGTCCTAGCCTCGTCACTACTTCACCAAGGTTAGGCAAGACACTTACTTGCACATGGGGTCAATGGTGCTGATACTACACACTGCACTGTATGTAGATCCCGACGCATCAGCTTTTGGACCTTAGCTTTGGGTGGTTTCTTTCACTCCAAACGGAGATCCATGATAGTCCTGCAGGCGTCTGCAGGCGCTGTTGTCTCCCTCTATCCTTTGTTCCTATTTCATTTATGTATTTTAGAAACAACAATGTAGTTACTTTTCTGATCTAGTTTCTAGAATTCCTAGATCGTCGGTGAAGTTGTGGCACTAGTTCTGGGTAGTCTTTGTCTAAGAAATCATATTCGACATATATAAATGGTTTTATTATTTCTTCCGCTTGTTTAAATTCTATTGTTTATAAACAGCTGTTTCATAAATGTTAAATAATTAAAAAATGGGAAATAGGTAAATTTTTCTAACGATTGGCTTGCGTAGCTTTCATTAGTAGGAGCTATTGATAAGTTGGTATTTTATCTACTTTTCTCCTCTTAATATGCGTAATTTTGGTAGGAAACTAGACATTTTCAGAGATTTATTGGCAATTTTCAGCTGTCTTGTGATTTCGAAAAGAAACGGAAGAAATCAAATCAATGTCACGCCCCAAATCCGAGGGCATGACCGACACTCAACTAGGTAACCCCAGTCGAGTGGACCTGGGTGCCTTTCCTATTCCCCATGCGTTACCCCACATTATTCAATGATAATTAGCCAAAAGATACTGAATTTGCAATCTAAAAGGACATATGATTTCTCTTTTATAAACACACATTATGATTAACAAGGAACATCTTTTACAAAGCATACATTAGGATTAACAGGGAACGTGGTATACAAGTTTATTGCGCCCAAAACATACACCTTTATATATAAGTTCTAACCCACATACCACTATCTACGGAGACTCTAGGAGAGAGATAGTACAACACTTGCCGGCAAAAAGGCCCCAGCCATACCTTTACAAAAAAAAGACACAAGACTCCAAAATACAACAACATAGGTTGCATGAGCCATACAATTCTCCGGAAGGAAAATGGCTCACCAGCACGAATACCGCCACTAGAGAGGAGGAGGAGCTACGAACGATGGGCTGGAGTGCCTGCCACTGGTCCACTTACAATCATAACACGAATGTGGCGCCACCGGTAAAAGGGACGTCAGTACATCTGAATTGTAATGTATAAACAAACTCTGTCCCAAGTAAACTCAAGCCAAAATGGATACAAGCATAGAACTGAACAATAATAGTACAATTACAACCATGGAGATACAACTAAACATCTCACAACAATTGATTCAAGTAGTCATACGAAGGGGCAATCAGTGCCCCATTGGTTACAAACTCTCCTGCTGTCTCCTTTCACATTTCCACATTTATCATTTCATGATTCATATTCATATCAATAGTGATATTGGATCACATTTTTCCACCCTTATTGCCTCGTCCACCCGTATTACCTCGGCCACCTATATGACCCCAACCCATACCTTATTTTGCCGTGTTGCAGCGCACAACCCGACCCTGCCTGACAGTTTTCAATTCACAACAATAAACAACACATCAACAAATACAAGGAATCAACTATGGCATATTGTTAACATAGATCCACAACAAGGGTAATGTAATTCCACAATTAGCAACAACAATTTCCTCATGTTCATCAAATTGGTACAAAATTTAGATCATCACAACAGTTATTCACAAATAATCACACATGTTGTTCCACAATATTTCCATTTCCACTATTCCACATTATTCCCATTTCCATTGTTCCATTTCCATTGTTCCACATTTCTTTTATTTCCATTGTTCCAGTTATAAGTTCCACAACATTCACCACATAGTGTTACCACACAATTATATCACACAAAACCTTCACAATGATTCTCACATGAATATTAGCTGTCAACAATTTCACAACTAGATAGGGCGATTTTACAAGGATCATAGTTACCCATACATACGTGGAGTTGATTATTCCCTTTTAAGCCTCTAGTCCGATTTGCCAAGCAATAAAGAAGTCAATCTAGTTCATGAACAACACTTAGGTTTTTGAAATTTAAACTCGTAGTTACTACCCAATTCTCTTTTTACAAGATTTTTGAGTTTTGAAGCCATGCATGAAGATTTTATGAAGAAAAATCAAAGCAAGTGTATGGGGTTCCCTTCCTAAGTTTAATTTCGAAATTTGGGGGAAATGGGTTAGGGATTTTACCTGAGAAATCAATAGAAATGACAATGCACCAAGAATTTCCCAAGCTCCAATGGTTTTGAAAGATCAACTGATGAAGAATTGCTTTCTCTCTCTAGGACCCTCTCTTCCTCTCTCTTATATTTTTCAGAAAATGGGTTAAAAAGGAGGGATGAGGTGTTATATTATTAAAGAGGGTTCAAGCTTTGATTTTTAGAAAAATAACTGGGCGAGCTCAATCTGCGAAGCAACTCTGCAATCGCATAATAGACATGCGGTATGCAGAATGGACCGCAGAAATGGCTCAAACTTCAAACCTCTCGGGTTGGGAATGCGGTGAATATGCGGTCCGCATTTGAGTTTTGCGGTCGCAGAATGACCGCAGAACTGACCTTCGAATTTCCTCAGGGACAACATGCGATCACTTTGCGGTCCGCGTATTGATTATGCGATCGCAGATTTGACCGCATTTTCAACATCAAAATTATTTGCTCTCTGATTTACTCTGCGGTAGGAATTCGGTCCGCATAGCTGATCTGGGACCGCATTTTGGACCGTATTTTGACAATTTTCTGGAAAAATTTTGATTTCACATTTTAAAGTTAAAAACAGTAAATAGGATCTGATCCACATAGGTAGACCCGACTCTATGAGCTGCTAACATCTGAACACTCATTTTAACGGGGCCTTACATCCTCCCCCGCTTAAGATCATTCGTTTTCGAATGAGGACTTGGGAACCAAACAAGTTTTAAAACATGATATGCAAGTTTCTACACTTTTATTAAATTTCAAGTTTGTTTTAGAAAATTTTGCCAGAGATTCCTTTGTAATATAGATATAACCACCTGTCAAAGAACCTCCAAACATATTCCCAAGCATTACTACACAAACTTGCTATCTTTACAACGGTTGTAATATGCATAGTCCTCACACTTGCACCTATTCAACCTCTTGATACACTTTTAACCATTTGGCACACAACATATAATCAAATTAAGCATTAATCATCTGCACTATTAAAGCAATTTACCTATCACAAGGGTACGACACAGTTATTCAATTCTATACAATTCCTCCATGCAAAAACTAATCATTACACAATTAGAACACTTTAATACACAGTCTCCATGCAAAATTAATTATTTCTTCCGTACATCACCTTACCATGGGATCACAAAACTTTCATTACCAAAAAGGACTGCACATTGCGCAATTAGTTACAACACATAAACTTGGTTGGCACAACTTGGAGAAACTACAACAGTAAGGCACTTGGAAAGAGAAAGGATGATTCCTACACCTAATGGAACACAACACTAACCCTCCTAAGGGGCAAGATTCGCACGATCATTTCTGAACTTATTCAAATAGATGGGGGTATTTTATCTTCATCTCATCTTCTGCTTCCCACGTGGGTTCCTCGACTTTTTTGTTTCACCACAACACTTTAACTGAAGCAATCTACTTGTTTCGAAACTTTCGGACTTGCCTATCCAGAATAGAAACCGGAATCTCCTCATATGATAACTCTTCCGTAACCTTGATGTCTTCAACTGGCACAATTTTAGACGGATCACCCACAACTTTCCTCAACATGGATACATGAAACACTGGGTGCACTAAGGACATTTCAGGGGGTAATTCCAACCTATACACAACTTGACCGATCCTTTGAGTTACTTGATAAGGCCCGACATACCTAGGACTTAGTTTTCCCTTCTTCGTAAAGCGCATGACTCCTTTCATTGGGGACACCCTAAAGAATACCCAATCTCCTTCTCGAAACTTCAATTCTCGTCGATGCACGTCCGCATAGGATTTTTGTCGACTTTGAGAAGTCTTCATCCTCTCCTGAATGACTCTTACCTTCTCCATAGCCTGATGCACGAGATATGGCACTATTAATTCTGCTTCACCAACCTCGAACCACCCGATTGGGGACCTACACCTTCTTCCGTATAATGCTTTGAATGGGGCCATTTGGATGCTAGCATGGAAGCTGTTATTATAAGCAAACTCTATAAGGGGCAGGTGATCATCCCAATTACCCTTTGAAATCCAAGACACATGCTCGCAACATATCCTCGAGTGTCTGAATAGTCCGCTCTGCTGGGTTATCGGTCTGCGAATGAAAAGCCATGTTGAGATTGACTTGAGTAGCCAAACCCTGCTGAAATTTCCTCCAAAATGTAGCTGTAAACTGAGCTCCTCGATCCAAAATAATAGTAAGAGGCGTGCCATGAAGCCTCACTATCTCCTTGATATGCAACTGAGCATATTGTTCCGCAGTATCGATGGACTTGACTGGTAAAAAGTGAGCTGATTTGGTGAGCCTATCCATAATTACCCAAATTGAGTCGAACTTGTGCTGAGTACGAGGTATTCCTGTCACGAAGTCCATGTTGATACTTTCCCACTTCCACATCGGTATTTCTATATGCTGAGTCAACCCTTCGGGCCGCTGATGCTCGGCCTTCACTTGCTGGAAATTCGGGCACTTAGAGACAAAGTCCGCTACACTCTTCTTCATACCACTCCACCAAATGATATCCTTGAGATCGTGATTCATCTTTGTACAGTCTGGGTGCACTGAATACCTGGAATGATGAGTCTCCGCCATTACCCTCTCCCGAATATTATCTCCATCTGGGACACAAAACTTGTCGTGGCAGCGTAGCACACCATCATTGCTGCCTAGTGAAAATGCTGAAATTTTGTTACTTAGAGCTACCTCTATCAAATGTACCAATGCTGGATCAATAAACTGCTTTTCTTTAACCTCTGCCACGAGCGACGATTCTGCTGTATTATGCACCATAAGTTCCTCCTCATTCAGGCCGAGATACAAACCCCAAGGCTGGCCAACTGATGTACCTCCCGAGCTAGGAACCTCTGATCCGCTCTCAAGTGAGCAAACTACCCATGCATTTCCGACTGAGGGCGTCCGCCACTACGTTAGCCTTCCCTGGATGGTACAAGATGTCCATATCATAATCATTAAGAAATTCTAACCACCGCCGCTGCCTCAAATTTAGCTCCTTCTGCTTAAATAGATATTGAAGACTATTGTGATCCGAAAACACATCTACATGACCCCCATAAAGGTAATGTCGTTGTATTTTCAAGGCGAATACAACTGCTGCATGCTCCAAATCATGCGTCGGATAATTCTTCTCGTGATTGTTGAGTTGCATGGAAGCATATGTTATAAACTTCCCGTGTTGCATCAGAACACACTCTAAACTAACCCTGGAGGCATCACAATAAACTACAAACCCCTCTGTGCCTTCTGGCAAGGCCAGTACTGGTGCCGAAGTCAACCTTGTCTTCAATTCTTGAACACTTTTCTCACAAGCATCTGACCACTGGAATTTAGCTGATTTCTGCGTCATATTAGTCAAAGGAGACGCGAGGGTGGAGAATCTCTCTACAAACCTCCGATAATACCCTGCTAACCCCAAGAAGCTACGGATCTCCGTTGGGGTCGTGGGCCTAGGCCAATCCTTCACCGCTGCAATCTTTTGGGGGTCCACCTAAATCCCCTCACTGGATACAACATACCAGAAAAGCGACGGACTCCAACCAAAATTCACATTTGGAAAACTTGTCATACAATTGGTGCTGATGTAGAGTCTGCAAAACCGCTCTGAGGTGCCTAGCATGATCCTCCCTGCTCCGCGAATATATGAGGATGTCGTCAATGAAAATAATCATGAAGGAGTCTAAGAATGACTTGAAGACCAAATTCATAAGATCCATAAAAGCTGCCGGGGTGTTGGTTAGCCCAAAAGACATGACCAAGAATTCAAAGTGGCCATAACGCGTTCTGAAAGCGGTCTTAGGAATATTCTGCTCCATGGTCTTCAATTGGTGGTACCCGGACCGCAAATCAATTTTGGAGAAGAACCTTGCACCTTGCAATTGATCGACAAATCATCTATCCGAGGCAAATGGTACTTATTTTTTATGGTGACTTTATTAAGCTGCCGATAATCGATACACATTTGAAGCGACCCATCCTTCTTTCTGACAAAAAGAACCGGAGCACCCCATGGCGACGCACTTGGCCGGATAAACCCCTTCTCCACTAGATCCCTCAACTACTCCTTCAACCCTCGAAACTCTGTTGGCGCCATTCTATATGGCGGAATAGATATTGGCATGGTATCCAGCAATACATCAATCCCGAAATCAATCTCCCTATCTAGCGGAATTCTTGGAAGCTCATCTGGAAATACCTCAAGAAACTCATTCACAACTGGCACAGACTCTGGGGCAGGAACCTTTGGAGTTGTGTCCGCCACCCCGAATAAATGATTAATGCACCCCTTTGTGATCATCTTCGAAGCCTGGAGGTAGGAAATAAATCTACCTTTCGGCACAACACCATTTCCTTTCCAGTCAACAACCGGCTCATTAGGGAGCTCGAGCCTCATGACTCTCGTCCGGCAATCAAGTTTAGCAAAGCATGAATAGAGCCAATCCATCCCCATCATTACATCAAAATCCACTATCCCAAGCTCGATAAGGTCAGCCATGGTAAGACGACCACCTACCATAACAACACAATTCCTATTGACCCGTGAGACTGTAATAGAAGCACCAACCGGAGTCGATACAGAGAACGACTCAAGAGGCTGTTCGGGTTCAATCCCAAAACTCGAAGCAACAAATGGAGTGACATAGGACAAAGAAGACCTCAGATCAATAAGAGCATAGCAATCAATGGTCTGAACAGATAGGATACCTGTGACAACATCTAGGGAAGCTTCAGTACTCTGACGACCACTCAATGCATAAAACCTGCTGGGTATGCCCCTAACGAGCTCCACCTTTGGCTTCACCACGCCCTGCTGGGGCTACAGGACGCACTGATGACGTAGCAACTGATGAGCTGGATGGCTGAGCAAGTCCCCTACTCGTGACCTGTCTAGGCGCACGGCAGTCCCTCTGCATGTGACCTCTCACCACTCAATTGTAAAACACTGGAGCATCCAAGTAATAGGCCTCTGTATGAAATCTCCCACACTTGGGACATATACCTCCCATGCTGTCGAGGTCTCATCCCCAAATGACTGAACTGGTGAGGCCTCCTGTTGTCTGAACCTGGCCGCGAAGGGCTACTCTGCTGGAAATGGTGCACAGATGATGGTGCACTAGCTGAGGACTGAGCATAAGACTAAGATGGTCCTGATGACCCTCTCCCTGAAGCTGACCTCCCTGAGTGACCCATTGACCGGACCCTGCTGCTACTCTCCCTGTCTGCCCGAATATTCAAATTCCTGGCCTCTGTGGCATGAGAAAAACCCACGATCTTTCCATAGTTCATGTCTGAATGCAAAGCCGTTGTAGAACCCTCATTTACCACTAAAGGGCTGAGTCCTTGAACGAACCACCGAACTCTAGCCTCCATAGTCGACACCGAATGAGGAGCATACTTGGACAACCTGACAAACTCCATATGATACTCCCAAACACTCATGCTACCCTACTTATGAACCTCAAACTCGGTGGCACGGGCTTCCATGGTCTCGACAGGCAAAAAGTGGTCCATGAAGGCATCTACGAACTCATCCCATCTAGCTGGAGGGATCCCCTCCTCACGGGAATCCTCCCACATCTCGAACCACGAACGCGTAGCTCCCTTCAACCTGTATGAAGCATATTCTACCCTTTCTATCTCTGTAGCCTTCATCACTCGAAGGGTCTTGTACATCTCATCAAGGAATTCTTACGGATCGGCCTCTAGGTCTGTGCCTGAGAACTCTGGAGGATTCAATCAAAAAAACTAATGAACTCTAGAGCTGGAAGAATCTCCCTGTCCGCTAGAGGACACAGGGGCATCATGATATCTTTGGGCCTGGGCGGCCACTAACTGGGTCAACATACGGATAACTCCCCTAAGGTCTCCATCAGAAATCCCGGGATTGGAAAAACTGGAGCAACATCAGGATTAGGAGCATTGGCAGGAGGGATAGTAGCACCCTCGGTCGCTGTTGGAACATGATTGCTTGGATAAGGAACGGATAGAGCAAGCAAATTGAGAACTGGGGAATCATTCTCACCAACGGCAGTCGGCACATGACCCACAACAGCACTGGAAGTGGCATTGGCCCCTAGGCTAAGTCTAGCTTTCTTCTTGGGTACCATCACTGAAATATTGAAATAAAGCATGGATTAGACACAACATCACTTCACCGCACGATCTTGGAATAACAAAGAAGAGGGTAGTATTTCCTAAATGCCCGTGTAGCCCCAACCTTATAGATGTGGTTGACAACACATTGATAATAAGGGAACTCCAAGACACGGCTCCGAGACGTCCTAGGACTCTTTTAAAACCTTAGGCTCTGATACCAAGTTTCTCACGCCCCAAATCCGAGGGCATAACCAGCACTCAACCGGGTATCCCTAGTCGAGTGGACCTGGGTGAATTTCCTATTCCCCACGCGTTACCCCACATTATTCAATAATAATAAGTGAAAAGATACCGAATTTGCTATCGAAAGAACATATGATTTCTCTTTTATAAACACACATTACGATTAACACGGAATATCTTTTACAAATTAACAGGGAACGTGGTATATAAGTTTACTGCTCCCAAGACATACACCTTTATACATAAGTTCTAACCCACACACCAATATCGACGAAGACTCTAAGAGAGAGATAGTATAACACTTGCCGGCGACAAGGCCCCGGCCATACCTTTACGAAAAAAAGACACAAGACTCCAAAATACAACAACATAGGTGGCATGAGCCACACAAGGCCCCGGAAAGAAAAGGGCTCACCAACACGAATACCGCAGCTAGAGAGGAGGAGGAGCTACGAACGGTGGAATGGAGTGCCTGCCATGGATCCACCTAAAATCATTGTTGGAACATATATGTATGTTCATATTTATATGTTTTGATAATTGACAAACCGAATTAGATGGAAAATAAATATATGCCAAATAAATGTGAGTTATTATTGAAATACACTTTGATTTATATTTTAACTAAAGTGTGTTTATTTTGTAGATATGCAAAATTATATAAGGGGAAGAAAAGGATATGCGAAATTATTGAGCGGACGAGAATTGGAGTCCAAGAAGTTCAAGACAAGATCAAGAGAAGAAATGAAGCAGTGAAAATAAATGAAGACATTTGTTGAGTCTTATTTATATTGTCTTTATTGCGATCTTGATCCGACTTTAAATTTGAGTCTTGGCTTCTCTCAAAAATGATTTTACAATATATGCATATCATAAATATTTTTATTGCATATCATAAATGTTTTATTGCATTTAAAACAAATTGATTTTAAATGTTATATCATAAATATTTTTATTGCATTTAAAACAAAATGTTTTTAAATGTTTTTATTGATCCAAAATGGTCCTTAAGATTGTTTTTCATGTTTAAGATATTTATAATATTTATTATCGTCAAACAAAGAAATGAAAAACGTTTTATAACTTATTTTCAATAAGTTAATCGAAATTAAACTGGACCATTTCCGCAGGGTCAGTTATTCGAATAACTTATTTGGTTATTCGAATAACCTGAAGACTGTTGCCCAGGTTAGTCGAATAACCTATAAGTTATTCGAATAACCTTCTGTCCGTTGCCAGCCCAACGACTAATTTTTTAAATATTTGAACTAGTTAGTCGAATAACCTATAAGTTATTCGAATAACCTAGCTGTTTTTCAGAAACATTATTTAATCAATTAGCAACGGATAGGAGAGCTTTTGTGGCTATAAATACACCCCAAAAACTCTCATTTGACACACAACATCTGATCTAAACATTCATAAGCTTTCAAATACTTTCTACATTCATTTTATCATATTTAATCATATTTTGAGAGCCAATTCTTTGAATTTATTGTTGTGTTCTTGAGCGTACTTGTTTACTCATATCTACTCTATAAAGTGAGTGTTAAGTGTTTTCATACACTTGAAGGGAGATTTTATAATCCCTTGTTGTAAGAAAGAATATTTTATTCCTTCGTTTGAAGTCTTGGGGTGAGGTATCCTCGAGCAAGGTTGTTTGAGACTTGTGTGATTCAAGTTCTCAAGTTGTAACGGTTTGTTAGGCACCCGGAAGCTTAACAGTGAAGTCTTGGGGTGAGGTATCCTCGAGCAAGTGAAGTATTAAGGTGCGGTATCCTTGAGCAAGTGTAACGGTTTGTTAGGCACCCACAAGCTTAACGGAATTAGTCGAACCTTGAGATTGTATCTCAAGAGACTGGACTTAGCCACAGTTCGTGGTGAACCAGTATAACTTTGGTGCACTTCTTCCTTACTCTTTAAATTCCGCATTTGAGTTATATTTTCCTGTGATTTTTTATAAAACGCTATTCACCCCCCCCCCCCTAGCGTTAAGCACTTATTCTAACAATTGGTATCAGAGCCTAACTCTCTGTAAGACTTAACAGTTTGAGAGAATCTTTCTATGGCTTCTACTCGTAGTGCTTATGCAGGAATATGTGAAGGATCTTGCACCACAAGGCCACCACTTTTTGATGGAACCAACTACACCTTTTGGAAGGAAAGAATGAGGATATTCATCCAGGCAAATAATTTTCTAATTTGGAAAATTATTAAAAATGGTGAACAGATTCCCACCAAAGCAGATGGTGACATAGTCGTCCCAAAGCTGGAAGAAGAATATACTGCGGACGACATTAGAAAAGTGGAGAATAATGCCAAGGCTATCAACATGTTGTACTGCGCAGTAAATCCCGATGACTATCGGAAAATATGGTGTTGCACAACCGCAAAACAAATGTGGGATAAGCTCGAAATCACATACGAAGGCACATACTAGGTACGTGAAGCAAAAATTGATTTCTTAACTCACGAGTATGAATTATTTCACATGAAGGAAGGAGAGATAATAGACGACATGTTTGAACAATTTTCAAAAATCGTCAATGATCTTCACGCCCTCAAGAAGACATTTACGGATTGGGAACTTGTCCGTAAAATTCTCCGAAGCCTTAATCCAGAATGGCGTTCAAAGGTCGATGCTATCCAGGAATCAATCGGCTTAACAAACGTCACAATCGACGGGCTAAGAGGTAACCTTAAAACATATGAGTCTACTATTCTTAACCCTCCTGTAGATGATCAAAGGCAAAGAAAAATTGCCTTAAAAGCAGGAACGGCTCAACCTCAAATTGATGAGGACTCAAGCAACGATGACAACGAGCTCGGACTTGTCATCAAGAGATTCCACAAGTTCATGCGAAAGGAGTATGAACGAAAAAGTAAGAAACAAGGAGGTGAATTAAAATGCTATGGATGCGGAGAAATCGGGCATATCAAACCGAATTGCCCAAATACCAAAACAGAGAAGAAGGTCGCCAAAAAGCAAAGGGCCTACATCTCTTGGGAAGGTGACTCCGGCGACGAATCTAGCGACGGAGAAGAAGAGGAGACCACAAACTTGTGTCTCATGGCAAATGAAGAAACACAAAATGAGGTATGTACCACTTCCAAAAATAAATGTACTTTTGGAGAATTGCAAGATGCCTTTGATGAGCTTTATGATGAGTTTATTAATGCTTCAAAAACAACAAATGTTTTAAGAAAACAAATTTCTTTAAAAGAAAAGGAAGTTGAAAAATTAAATTTTGATAATGAAAAGTTAAAAGAGGAAAACCGATTTTATGGCAAAAGAAGCATGGATAAACCCGAAGGCTCAAACAAAGGTTGTTCTTCTTGCAAATCTTTAAAAGAAGAAGTAGATAGTCTTAAGAGCACTTTACACAAATTCAATTCTTCGCACAAAAATTTGAATGATGTACTTGTCAATTTGAAATCGACTAAGCACGGTATAGGTTTTAAAAACGAGCCAAAAGAAAAAGTTGAGTCCATTCCTAAACCGCCTAAGACTCAACCTAGGCCGAATAAAATAAATGCCAACACTCAACCTAGAAATATTAATCCTAGAGTAGCTAATTATCCTAGAACTAATGATAGAAGAAATGTTGGTATGTATAGACCACCTAGACAAGATTTTCAAAAATTGCATCAAAACAATTTTTCTAAAAATAGAGTGAATAAATATAGACCTCCAAATTACTACCATCCTAGAAGAATGCATAATCCAAATGTTATATGTCATTACTGCAACAAAATAGGGCATATAGCTCCCGTATGTTTACTCGACATCGGCACATCAACACGAGTCAATCAGACTACCACACTGCACCTAACGTACAAGGACCCAAAATGGTTTGGGTACCAAAAACCTATCCTTAGGTACTTTTGCAGGTGTGCTTGAAGACTACAATACTGTAGTAGATGCACCAAGCACGAAACCTCATTGCATCGAAAAAGGAATATCGGTTAGTTATCATATGCTTAATAGAATGTAATAGTTGATATGTGTTAACAATTGATATGTCCTTGTTAACAATTGATATCAATTATTTTTGATTCATGATTTGATAATTTTTTTGTATCAATCATTTTTGTTAAAAATAGTGATTGATCCATGTTAGTTATTTTTTATAAATACCTAATTGTTGATATGTGCTAACAATTAGTATCAATTATTTTTGTTAATTCATGTTTTGATAAATTATTTTGAATAACAATGGGTATCAATTATGTTTGTTAAAAATAATGATTGATCCATGTTTTGATAAATATCAGTTATTTGTTTGATAAAAACCTAATTGTTGATATGTATTAACAATTAGTATCTTTTCGATAAAAAATAACTTCTTAAAATGGTTGTTTTGTTTAACAGTTGGTATGTATTAACTATTAGCATGCTCTTTGTTAAAAACATTTCACTCATTTTTTTAACGATATTTTTTGTTTTGAATAACTGTTGATATATTCTAGAATAATAAATGATTCATGTTTTTAACAGTTGATAACAGTTGGTATGCTTACAACTCTTGATTTGTTAAAAGTTATTAGTTGATATATGCTAACTATTGGTATATTGCTGTTAGAAATTGATTCTTGTTTTGATAAATATATCTTTTGGTTTATAATAATCGGTATATTTTTCAAAATTTGATTCATGTTTTTAATAAAACTGTTGATTTGTTAGATATTAACAGTTGATATATTTTAGTAATATGTTTTGCTAAAAATAACAATTAGTATCACTGTTAATAAAATAACAATTGATGCATTTGTTATGTTTTCCAACAAATGGTTTTATCATTGTTTATATAACAATTGATATTTTTTTTGAAAAATAACAATTGATATGTTTTGTTTTGGTATGTCTTGATAATTTTCTAGCAATCTTCATCATGCATATTCCTCAATGCCTTTACTATTTTATTCAGGGAAATGTCGAAAAAGGGAAGTAGCCTTAATATACTTTTTTTATGCTAATGCAAAATAGAAGATGAGTATAGGCGATATGCATCAAATAAGGAGGAATGTCTTTACATTCTAGTATGCCTTGTTTGAGGGGGAATTTTCATTAAGGGGAAATAGATTGCATGATTTTTATGTTGATGATATCATTTTTTTTTGTATTTCAAAAATAATTTATGTTGATGATATTATTTTTGTGTTTCAAAATAAATTTATATTGATGATATTATTTTTGGAGCAACTAATAAGTTTTTATGCAAGGAGTTTTTAAAACTCATGACTAGCGAAATTGAGATGTCAATGATGGACGAGCTTAATCTCTTCTTGGGGCTGCAAGTTAAGCAAATGAAAGAGGGAACTTTCATTTGTCAAACTAAATATTGCAAGGAGTTGCTGAATTGATTTGAAATGAGCAACGCCAAAGCAATGGCCACTCCAATGAGCACGTCTGACCATCTTGGCAAAGATGAGAAAGGTAAGGAGGTAGACACCAAGAAGTACCGAGGTATGATTGGATCCTTACTTTATCTTACTGCTAGTAGACCTGATATAATGTTTAGCGTTTGTCTATGCGCTAGATATCAATCATGTCCGAAGGAGTCTCACCTAACTGCGGTAAAACGGATAATGAAGTACCTTGTTGGAACGATAAATGTGGGACTTTGGTATCCCAAAGGTTCTTCATGCCAACTTGTTGGCTATTCCGATTCCGATTTTGCTGGATGTAGATTGGACCGCATGAGCACTAGTGGCACTTGCCATTTGCTCGGTAACTCCTTAGTTTCTTGGTTTAGCAAGAAACAAGTTAGTGTTGCTTTATCCACAACCGAGGCCGAATATATTGCCGCGGGGAGTTGTTGTGCACAAATTATTTGGATGAAACAACAACTTTTGGATTATGGTCTTAGCATTGATCACGTCCCTCTTCGATGTGACAATACTAGTGCCATAAAGCTTGACGAAGAATTCAATTCTTCATTCAAGAACGAAAAACATCGAGATTAGGCACCATTTTATAAGAGATCACGTTCTTAAAGGTGATGTCGAAATTGAGTTCGTTGAAACTAAACATCAATTGGCTGATATTTTCACCAAACCTTTGGATAAAGAGTCGTTCTTCCGTATTCGAATTAACTCGGAATTCTTGACTCTACGTTGATCTAATTCATACATTTAGGTTGCATTTATTTTTGAATATTTACTAACTTGAGCGTCGGAGACGTTTATTTTCTTTTTTGCAGGTATCGCCCTAAAGACAGGGGGAACCAAGATGAAGTTTAATTAAGTCTATTTTTGCTTGGCTTGTGAATTTTGATTTTGGAAATAGCATCTTTGATTTGATAAAATTATTTTTCATTTTTACAAAATTTTGATAAATTATCATATAGATTTATCAAAACTATAGTTTATTTTTAAACAAATTTCATAAAATGAAAATTATTTTTCAAGTTTTCTGTTTGCCGATTTTTCAAAAGTCGTCGAAGTTAATCGACTAACTTTCAGTTATTCGAATAACTTGCTTATCCAGAAATTCAAGCTGTTTCCAGATAGTCGACTAACCAAAAGTTATTCGACTACCTACGGCCAGTTCAAAAATCTGACCGTTTTCTATACGTTGGTAGAGTCCAAAAATCTGAAAATTTGCATTTAATGCTATTCTTTTCTTGACTCTATAAATAGGAATAGTATGTATTCAAAGGACTCACTTCAAAATCATTCATATTCACAAGAATTCTATTTCAAAGTCTTCAAATTCTTCAAAAGTTCTTCTTGCCTACAATTTCAAATGGCAAATAGAAGTTCTAAACGATCTCGTGCCGGAAAGAATGTTGCTTCTTCTTCAAACATTCCTCCATCTACATATTGTTATGATGATGGAACTTTTCTATGGTTCGAAAAAGAAGTCGAACTTCAAAGTTTCATTCAAAAATTTGATAATCGAGAAATTCTTCCTCCTCGATTTACCACCGGAAGATATCTTGACGATTCTATTCATTCAAATATTCTTTTACAAAGTCAAATAATCGACTTTGTTTATCTAAAATACGATCTCATTCATCCTCACTTATTCAAGCTTTCTATTCATATCTAAAGAAAGATGAGGAAGGGGTACTTTCTACCAAAATTAATGGTATTCCTATTCTTCTAAATGAAGAAGATATTCAAGCCCTCACAAACCTTCCCCGTGATGGCCAAGACATCAATCAATATACCGGTGTCGAAGGAATACTCTTTGATGAACAAGTCCTTTTTAACCAAATTGGAATTAGACCCTTTGAATTCACTCAAGAACACTAGTGTGCCCCTATCAAAAATTTCTTCCGGAATTTCGTTTGATTTTCTACATTATCACTCGTGTTCTCAAACCGAGAAAAAGCAATCACATCACAATTGGCCGTGAAGACGCAAAAATTATGCATGCTATTATTTCCAATGCACGCATAAATTGGTGTAAACTTATTCTTACACATATGCTTGATTCAATAGGAGGTGACAAACCTCTTTCATATGCATTTCTTATAATGCATCTTCTTGAAGCGTCTCAAATCAACACCACTGTTGGTCCTCTCAAAAAGGGCACCAAACATTGGGAAACCAAGAAACTTCTTTCCATGGCCATGATCAACAACATCCTCCTCCTCCTCCAACTCAAGCTCGTCGTCCTCGTGCTCAACTGGATGCGTCTCTTCAAACCATCTCGGAGCAACTTGCTTCTCTATCAACTTCAATGAATCGAATTGATAGAAATGTGTCTCGCACGGAAAGAAATGTGCGAAGACTTAGTGAAGAACTCCACGGACATTTTAACCATGTCAATTATTCGTATTCTCACGTATTTTCCGCAAGTGATTCTAGCGATGATTTCGACGACAATAGTTCTTAAATTTTATTTTTGAACTTTTATTTTGTATTACTCTTTATGTAATTTTCCTTTTTCATTAATAAAATTGTCTTTTTGATAATGTTAAAAGGGGGAAGATTTATGATATAACATTTAAAATCAATTTTTTTTAAATGCAATAAAATATTTATGATATGCAATAAAAATATTTATGATATGCATATATTATAAAATCATTTTTGAGAGAAGCCAAGACTCAAATTTAAAGTCGGATCAAGATCACAATAAAGACAATATAAATAAGACTCAACAAATGTCTTCATTTATTTTCATTGCTTCATTTCTTCTCTTGATCTTGTCTTGAACTTCTTGGACTCCAATTCTCGTCCGCTCAATAATTTCGCATATCCTTTTCTTCCCCTTATATAATTTTGCATATCTACCAAATAAACACACTTTAGTTAAAATATAAATCAAAGTGTATTTCAATAATAACTCACATTTATTTGGCATATATTTATTTTCCATCTAATTCGGTTTGTCAATTATCAAAACATATAAATATGAACATACATATATGTTCCAACAATTTCCCCCTTTTTGATAATGGCAAACCAATATGGTGATATGCGTAAAAATATAATTTGACTATGCCAAATATTATACAAGTTATTATTGAGTTCCCCCTCAATTTATGCATAAAATACTTTAAAATAAAATGCATAAAAACGAAATGCATATCCCCTTGATTTTTATTGCATTTAAAACAAAATGTTTTTAAATGTTTTTATTGATCCAAAATGGTCCTTAAAATTGTTTTTCATGTTTAATATATTTATAATATTTATTATCTTCAAACAAAGAAATGAAAAACGTTTTATAACTTATTTTCAATAAGTTAATCGAAATTAAACTGGACCATTTCCGTAGGGTCAGTTATTCGAATAACTGATTTGGTTATTCGAATAACCTGAAGACCGTCGCCCAGGTTAGTCGAATAACCTATAAGTTATTCGAATAACCTTCTGTCCGTTGCCAACCCAAACGACTAATTTTTTAAATATTTGAACTAGTTACAAGCATAGAACTGAACAACAATAGTACAGTTACAACCATGGAGCAACAACCAAACATCTCACAACAATTGATTCAAGTAGTCATACAAAGGGGCAAACAGTGCCCCACAGGTTACAAACTCTCCTGCTTTCTCCTTTCACATTTACACATTTATAATTTTGATGATTCATATTCATATCAATAGTGATATTGGATCACATTTCTTTCCATCCTTATTGCCTCGTCCACCCTTATTACCTCGGCCACCCTTATCACCCCAACCCACACCTTATTTCACCATGATGCGTGCAACCCTGCATGACAGTTTTCAATTTACAACAACAAACAACACATCAACAAATACAAGATATCAACTATGGCACATTGTTAACATAGATTCACAACAAGGGTAATGCAATTCCACAACTAGCAACAACAGTTTCCTCATGTTTATCAAATTGGTATACAATTTAGATCATCACAACAGTTATTCACAACTAATCACACACGTTGTTCCACAATATTTCCATATCTACTATTCCACATTATTCCCATTTCAATTGTTCCACATTGTTCCATTTCCATTATTCCACATTACTCTCATTTCCATTGTTCAACATTATTTCCATTTTCGTTGTTCCAATTACATGTTCCACAACATTCACCACAAAGTGTTACCACACAATTATACAATGATTCTCACATGAATATCAGCTATCAACAATTTCACAACTTGCATAGGGCGATTTCATAAGGATCACAACTAGCCATACATACCTGGAGTTGATTATTCCCTTTTAAACCTCTAGCCCGATTTGCCAAGCAATCAATAAGTCAATATAGTTCATGAACAACACTTCGGTTTTAGAATTTTAAACTCATATTTACTACCCAACTCCCTTTTTACAAGATTTTTGAGTTTTGAAGCCATGCATGAAGATTTTATGAAGAAAATTCAAAGCAAGTGTATGGGGTTCCCTCCGCAAGCTTAATTTCAAAATTTGGGGGAAATGGGTTAGGGATTTTACCTGATAAATCAATAGAGAAGACCATGAACCAAGAACTTTCCAAGCTCCAATGGTATTGAAAGACCAATTGATGAAGAGTTTTCTTTCTCTCTCTAGGACCCTCTCTTCCTCTCTCTTATATAGTTCAGAAAATGGGTTAAAAATGAAGGATGTGGTGTTTTTGTTGAAGAGGGGCCGGGCTTAGATTTTTAGAAAATAACTGGGTAAGCTCAATCTGCAACGCAACTTTGCGATCGCAGAACAGACATGCGGTCTGCATAATGGACCGCAGAAATGGCTCAAACTTCAAACCTCTCGGGTTGAAAATGCGGTGAATATGCACTCCGCATTTGAGTTCTGTGGTCGCAGTGCACCACAAAACTGAACTTCGAATTTCCTCAGGGACAATATGCGATCACTCTGCGGTCCGCATATTGATTATGCAATCGAAGATTTGACCGCATTTTAAACATAAAAAATTGGTTGCTCTCTGATTCACTCTGCGGAAGGAATGCGGTCCGCATAGCTGATCTGTGACCGCATTGTGCACCGCATTTTGACCATTTTGTGAAAAAAATTTTGACTTCACATTTTCAAGTTCAAAACAGTTAAAAGAATCTGACCCACGCAAGTATATTCGACTCTATGAGCTGCTAACATTTGAGCACTCGTTTTACGGGGCCTTACATCCTCCCCTGCTTCAGATCATTCGTCCTCAAATGAGGACTATGGAACCAAATGAGTTTGAAAACATGATATGCAAGTACCTACACTTTTATTAACTTCCAAGTTTGTTTTAGAAAAATTTCACCAGAATTTCCTTTGTAATATGGAAATAAC
Organism: Nicotiana benthamiana; assembly: GCA_034376525.1. Lineage (NCBI taxonomy): Eukaryota > Viridiplantae > Streptophyta > Magnoliopsida > Solanales > Solanaceae > Nicotiana > Nicotiana benthamiana. The sequence continues at coordinate 32,350,239 of CM067337.1, forward strand.
CACCTGCCAAAGAACCTCCAAACATATTCCCAAGCATTACTACACAAACATGCTACCTTTACAACAGTTGTAAAATGCATAATCCTCACACTTGCACATATTCAACCTCTCGGTACACTTTTCAACCATTTTGGCACACTACTTGAACTCAAATTAAGCTATAATCATCTGTACTTATTAAATTCATTTACCTATCACAAGGGTACGAAACAATTATTCATTTCAATACAATTCCTCCATGCAAATCTAATCAGTACACAATTAGAAAACTTTGATACACAGTCTCCAGAAATAATTAATTATTACTTCCAATGGACCAAAGGGTGGAAAAATTACTGCTGACAATTACTCTTCGCGAACGCAGACAAGGGAACGCGATCGCACTGGTCTGGCAAAATACGAATTGTGATCGCGATTGAGAAGATGCAAATGCAATGAAGAATTTCTGCACCTGCCAGTCAATGCTCTATGCTACATGTGGTTGATGCAAAGACTTCATATAACTTCTTTCTTGGAAGGCCTTATGATATTCCAAACGTCAATACCATACAAGAGGCGGGGGGAGGGTGATTTGTGAGGAACCCGATTTTCGATCTAGATGAACCTGGTTCTTCTAGGTGTTCTAACTACTACTGTTTGCTGAATTAAAAGTGCAGAAATTAAAGAACATAGAGATTGTACGTGGAAAACACATGGCTCAAAAGGTGAAACGAACCACGACCTACTACTCAGTAGGATTTTCCCAAACTTCCACTAAAATTATTGAGCCAAAATAGTATTTATAAATAACATTGTAAACCTAAGGATTAACTCTAATCCTAGTGAGGCACACAGCCTCAACTGTTGCGACACTTTCAAGTTAACTATAACTTGAATACTCAAAGTACCTAATACAATTGCTTCTATGAAAGCTTGAAAGTTTTTACACCACCTACTAGAGTTGAACTAGAATAAGAATAAGCACAATGGAACTAGTTCTTGTATCTCGTTCAAGTAGCTGCAGGAGTGAACACTTCAATCTCACATAAATTACTTGCAAAATTGCCTTGCTCTTTTGCTCTCAATGTGGTTTAACTTCTGCTTATATGCATCTTTGTAAAAGAGAACAAACTCAGTTATTTATTAAGTTAGTAATCAGAGTTTTATTGAGACTCAATTGTTGATCCTCCATCGAATTTTAGTCCTAGAACAATACAAACTCCAACCCTTATCCTTGATCCGAATTTTTCTATTCTCATAAGGAGACTTCCTCCCCTTATCCCATATGCAATCTTTTTGATCAGTTAAGAATATATTAAGAAGATATTGTTGCTTGATCCCTAATACTTATCTTCTTCACGTGCATCTCATATGAATAGGTTGATAACCACTGTGTCTCACAAGATGGACCTAGTCCATCACTGAATTCATTTGTCATTCTTCAAAACTTCAACTGAACTTGGGCCAACAAATTCCCTCTTTTTGATAATGACTAACTCTGTGCTTTTACTGATTAGAGAACATGTGGAACTCAGCTAAATCATTAATACTTATACTTATGAATTTTAACTCATCATCAAGGACCAGATTTAATCAGGTTATAAATACTTGATGCCATCTTCTTCAACGCTACCGCAAATAGCAAGAAGGTCTCATTTCTTTTTCTTTCCCCTTCTACTAGACCCACCCCCTTCTATTTTTCGTACAGGTCCCACCAACACAAACATGTTTTATTCCCTTTCTACCATATCAGAAAATGCAAAACAAGTATTTACCTCATATATGGTTTCCTGATTTTTGTCAGTTTCAGAAGACCCATGTTCTTCTCCTTCGCTGGTAGAGATAAATGCCTCAGACTCAGAGCTTGAGTCAGATTAGAGATATATGCCTCAGAATCAGATCTTGAGTCAGATTTTTTATATGGGCTTTCTTTTTTTGGCTAGCTTTCAGTTTTTTGTTAAGGTTTTTCTCAAAGAACCAGAAGCTACAGTTTTCTTGGCTAACATTTTCTAGCGATGAAACCTAGGTTTTGGAGTTTAAATAGGAGGTGTTGATGATGAAGTATTAGGAGATACTGGTGGGGGAGTTCCTGGATTGTCTTGAGGGTTTGTCATGGTAGAGTATATTTGGAAATTTTTGGAATCTAGGAGAAAAGGAGGATGAACAGAAGTTTGGAAAGGGTGAATGACGATTAGAAGAAAAAGAAAGGAGGTGGTGTGTATTTAAAGAGGGGTTTTGATTAAATTCAGTAACGACAGGCTTTTTCCAGTAGTCAATTAGAGGTATAATCACATTAGAATTCCGGTCTCTTGGTGATTAATGGGCGACGCTGGTTTTTTAGGAAAAAGTCTCATTTTATTTAGACTCCTAGGATAATGAAACTGGTTCAATGCTCAACGGATAGAATTTCTGAAAGCTTGGTGCAATTAGGACTTTTGCTCACGATTGGAAAATTTATCTTTCTAATTGTACAAAGTATAGAAACATACCTAAACTTTCTCATGAGCATATATTGATAAACCAGTTCTTCAAGTGAAACTTCTCTTGATCATGCCTCAAATTCCATAATAGAAAACTATGTAAGAAGATAAGTGAGTCATATAAATGTCGATGACCCCTTTTTATTTTAAAAATCGGGTATACGACATTAGGGATGAAAACTCTATTCCCCTTTGCGAATTGGGTTTTTGACTTGAAGAGTTACCATCTAATGATTATAGTGTATTAGGGCACTTTTTTAAAGAAGAGTTTGAGATGAAGAGACTAGAGATTAGGGAAAAGGCTAGAAATTATCCTGAGAGGAAGGTGTTAGGCACCCCTCAGGATCCACAAGTGTGGTTCCTAGCGATGCTAAAATTGTGAATTTACAAGTAAACAATCAAGGCTCAAATAAGGACTTGCATAGAACGTTGCAATTAAATTGAAACTTGTGAATGTAAGTAGAAAGAGAGATGAAATTTGAAAGGTTTAAACAATTCTATAGAATACAAACAAAGGAAAAGGGGTACTAGGTTTATAAACACTATGGATCACTTCAATGCAATATCCACCAATCACTCCTCAAAAGAGGGGTCGCATGTGATTCTAGCGCGTCGGTCATCATCTCCATACCTACCCTTCCCACCCCGTTAAGGTATTAAAGCGCGGAATAGTATCATTGCTTGTTGCATGCTATTACCCGTCTCAATCTTATCAGTCTCAGGGGAATATAGGACTACTAATCCGAAAGAGGGGGGGAGTTTGGGGCCTTTTCAAAGTTTTCAAAGGACAAAATCCTAAGACAACATTCACAAAAGGTAATGCAAGTATTACAAGTATGGCTCAAATAAGCCTCCTTAAATCATTAAAAGCATACAGTTCAGCATGTCTTACACATACTGGTCAATTCTTAGTTAAAGGTGTATAAGAGGACTGGTTCAACACACATCTTTAGACAAGAACTCCGCATTAGGCCTGTTTAGATGTAGTTGTCAAAGACTGGCCCAATTTATTAATTACCTAATCCTTTGCCTATGTGTGAAATAGACCTATAGGCATGATATCTACTGATTTCAGAGATTAATTGCATAAAAGAGAACTTTTAGTATTGACAGAATAAATACAAGTTTTGAAGTTGGCATTGCAAAAATGAGTGAGACAGTTCAGAAACGACATCTTCTATAGGCATGCTTTCTAGACGTTCTTTTGATTTTAAACACCTATTACAGACATTGACAAGAGTGCAGAAATCCTACAAGCATGGTATCTATAATGCAGCTTGTTGTTATTGTTAATTCAATAAATTGTTTACCTAATACATATGTAGACGCAGAAATGCAAAAGCTTATAGGAAATGTCTCAATATGCAGATGCATAAACTTATTGGCAGAATCTCTATATGCAGAAGTGCAGAAAAAGCTTAGAGGCATGATTTCTACATGCGGATGCATAAGCTTATTAACACAATTTCTATATGTTATGCAGAATTCCTATATACACGGTTTCTATATGTAAAAATGCAAAAATTAAGAAGCAAATCCTATGGCAGGATATCTACCATTGTGCATACATAAAGTTAACCCCCTCCCTTTCTTTACTAAAGCCCTATAAGTTTAACAAATTATTACAGGCCAACTAGATCAAATTGGAAATAAATTACATCAGAAATTATAGCTGCATCCAAACAGCCTAATTCAGACTTAATATTTAACAACATGAGATGAACTAAACTTCTGGGATCAAGATTTACAAGGCTTCCCGCTTGTCTGGAGTGCATCAAAGTTCCAAGGAATCTCAAGGACCCCAGACGATGCTTACGCCCAGATATCATCAAAGAATTGAATTAAAGTACAGTGTGGAAGGGCTAGCTCTTAAGCATCCAACTCAAGAGGAAGCTCATGGTCCCAGGGCAAGGCTCACAAGAAGAGGGCAGGACTTAGATTCTAGAAACAAGTGTAAGTGCAGTAGAGGGGATCAGGGGATGCCAAGGTAGGTTGGTGGTCATTCCTAGTAACATAGATTATTGGCACTCCCCTAACAAAACCTGTTTGCTAAACATTAGAGAATAAGGACCTAATGAAGGTCAAACCATGGCCTGGTTAGTAATTAGAATTCTGTCAGGCCAAAGCTTCAACTCAGCACATATAGAAAGGGAATGGGGATGGGATTTGAAAAGAGCTTAGGACCCAGAGGGTCCAGTTCATATACATGGACAATAATTCAGATATATTGCCATGTTTTTTAACCATAGCTCCAAACACATATGAGGGGATATAGGAATGGGATCCATTACAGATTATAAGCACATTGCACAAAGATTGAATACTTTAGACATTTTAAAATTATAGTAAACATCGAGATATGAACTGGTATGTAAACATATCGGAGTTAGGGCTGGAATTACAACTAGAACATACCAGTTTCAGAAAGAGACAAGAAGAAAGCAGAAATCTTGTAAACAGTACAAATAGCAAGAGAAATATATTGTATGTGAGTGTGACCTCAGAAAGATTCGAGTGTTGGTTGTTCCTTATGTTATGATAGGAGTAGGTATTTATTACCTTCGAAAACGAGTGAAGAAGAGGAAATAAATTGCAAACATGGAAACAATCCCATTCAGAATAAATTATGTGACTGACTGCCCTTAATTAAGGGGTTGAATTGCTTAACGGGCAATGATAGGCTCAAAAAAAGGAAAGCAATCAATTAAAAAGCAGGCTGACAATTGCCATGAAAGAAGTAATAAATTAACTAGTAAGCAGTCGAGTCTAGGTGCAGAAGAATTCAAATTTGGAAAGGATTTAGTAACATAAAATAGGAAAAGAAATCAATTAACCCTAATTGGTGAGTGAAATAGGGATTTCACAAAGGAAAGGTTTGAAATCATTCACAAATTTGAAAATCCATCAAAGAATGAGTTTCAGCATATAAATAAGGTGCATAAACATCAAACATGTGAGGTTAAATTTAAGATAAAGGAGAAAACTGTCCAAATCAAGGAGTAGTGGTCTATGGGAACATCGTAGTCATCTTAGAGAGGAAGGAATAACATACAAAAGTCAAGTAAAAGGTCTTATATAGTTTAGTAAGAAATTTGAAGCAAAGATAGCAGTAGGTAAGACAGCTTCAAAACTCAAATAAGTCTAAGAGATTGGAGTTTTCAAATCAAAACAAGTTCCGATATAAGAGGCAAATAATGTAGCAAGTGACCTCAAGAACTCAAATAACCCCAAATTATAGGGTTTCTTACCTTTAATCGAGCCTAGAGACGAAAACAAGTGAATCAAGCAGAAATAACACAAAATAAGTTCAGAAATCACAGAAGGAATGTGACCTTTAACATGTATTTGCAAAACAAAACATAATAAAAGAAAATTCGTGCAATATATAGTAAGGGGAAATCATAAGAAGAAAGCACATAAGAATTACAGTAGACCATGTAAAATCATAGAAACCCTAAGTCGGAGAAGATGAATGGTTTGAAAGTAATCTTTGAAATAAACTTTGGGAAATTGTTTGAAACCTTAAGATAAATAGATCTAGAATAGATCTAGAGAAATCAGAAGAACCTCGAAAGGCTAGGGTTTCAGAGGAACCCTAGAGGCGAGAAAACCTGGAAAAATCACAATCTAAGCCAGAGGATATCGCAATCAGGCTCAAACGAACAAGAGCCACCGGAGCAAAGTCCTTAAATGGCCGGAAGCTTCAAATAGATAAAGGTATAAGTGAAGACCCTCGAGGTCAGGCCTCGATCATTCAAACAACAGGCATGCAGGAGCCATAGGAGGTAGGTGCATGCCTTCAATAGCTTTAGAAGCTATGGATTCAGGCGATTCTGGGTGGTGACCGGAGGGAGACGGCTAGGGTTAGGTTTAGTATTAGAGAGAATCAGAGAAGATATGGGATGCAAGGGCGTCAGATAGAAGGGAAATAAGGGGGATTAGGGTGGCCATCTGGGTTAAAAAAGGAAGGTGCAAATAAGGGTCGTTGATCTCTGAGATCAACGACTAGAATAAAAGGGGTTTGGTTGGGTTATTTTCAATTGGGTCACGGGTTAAGTCAGTTGGGTTTAAAAATTGGGCTAATTTTGGGGAGGATTTTGGGCTAAAATTCAAATAAAATCTGGCTAGCATTTAAATAGCCACATTTTCCTATTTAATTCATAAAAAATAGCAAAAATGGTTTTACAAGAAAATTAAAAGTACTGAACCAACTGATGTTATATAAACACTAATTAGAAAATAGTGGAAATAGTTTTATAACTATGAAATACTATTAATCGAAAAATATGCCATAATTGCAATTAATGCAATTTAGCTTTTAAAAATACAAAATAAATTTGTAAAAATATGAAAAAATTACCTTAATTATATTGTGGTGTAAATATGAGAATAAAATATTACTCATAAAATGATAATTTTTGAAAATAATTATTTAAGCTTGTAGCATTAAAATAGACAATAGATTGCTTAAAATCTTCAAGAAATTTGGAAAAATACCAAAACTGGGGTGTACTTATAGGTGCACATATATGTTACTTTGAAAGTATTTCAAGTATAAAAATATCTAAAAAATTGGGTATCAACAGCTGCCCCTTTTTACCCGGGAAGGATGAAAGAGTTATCGGGTAAAGATAAGATGGTCAATTTTGACCGGAAGAAGTGATTCGAAAGGAATTTTGGCACAGATCTGGTTTTTCAGTTGTCTACATATCCCTGGTCTTATAGGATTCGAGTCATATGTAGTTCAGGAGCCATTGGCGGAATGTGCCGATAGAGGTTTTCAAAGGACGAACACGATGTTTAGGTTGCATGAGGTATTTGAAATTTGATATGCGGAGGGGGGGACCGGAGTGGAATCGCTCCTGCTGAGACGGTCGTTTTGCCAGTCGGTGCACCAACAAGTGAGCAATACAAAGTATATCGTGCATAAATTTAAACATGATGCAAGTTCTCGTTGTACCATGAATGTCGTCTTTGGACGGTTAGGGTGACATCCTCGAACCATGACGTCTTGGGCCATTAAGGGTATTATAAAGGATTTGCAGGATATGAAATAATGTTCTCGTTATATGAGAATGATTCCGTCAAACTATGATGCCTTTTTTAATGATATGCAAAATATAAATGGGGTCCTCAGGCCATGGCATGGTGTTCTTGAGCTATAATAATGGTTCCTCCGAACAATGACGCCTTTGGATATTTTGGTGACCTTTTAGCCCATGAAATGCAAAAGGTAACGCTCTTTCAGCCAATGTAGGAAGTAAATAAAGGTGGCGATATTTCAGCTAGTGCAAGATTTAAATAAAGGTGGCGACATCTCAGCCGATGCAAGATTTAAATAAAGGTGGCGATATTTTAGCCGATGCAAGATTGAGACAGAGCTTAGTCTCGAAAGGAAAAAAGGTAGCCTCATGCAGTGCAGAGATATTAGAAAGATATTAGTCTCAGAAGTCACGAAGGTAGCCTTATGCAATGCAGAGAAATGTAGGATGGAGGTAGAGCATAACCTCGGAAGGTAGAAATGTAGCCTTATGCAAAATGCAGATAATGCAGATGGAGATAATGCTTAGTCTCGGAAGGCAGAATAGTAGCCTTATGAAAGTAAAGCAGATGAAGATAGTACTTAATCTCGGATGGAAGAATAATAGCCTTTTACAAAATGCAAATAATTCAGATGGAGGTAGAGCTTAACCTCGGAATACAGAATAGTAGCCTTATGCAAGAAATGCAGATGGAGACAGTGCTTAGTCTCGAAAGGCAGAAAGACAGCCATATGCAGAATGCAGATAATGCAGATGGAGACAATGCTTAGTCTCGAAAGGCAGAAGGGTAGCCTTGTGCAAAATGCAGATAATGCAGATGGAGGTAGAGCTTAATCTCAGAAGGCAGAATAGTAGCCTAATGCAAGAAATGCACATAAAGACAGTGCTTAGTCTCGAAAGGCAGAAAGGCGGCCTTATGCAGAATGCAGATAATACAAATGGAGATAATGCTTAGTTTTGAAAGACAGAAGGGTAGCCTTATGCAATGCAAGAAACAAAAGGTGAATAGTAATGGAATCTCTTAGCTGGTAGATGATAGCTGATAGCTGATTGCATCATTGCGACTTCTGGGGATGTTATGCACCGATAGCAATTTTGAATAGGTGATGATTCTGAGAAGATGAATTCTTGAGAAAGTATGAGTGCATAAATATCTAATGATATTGCGAATTGAGTTCTTGCATCCAAAGAAAAATTGTGAGTTTTGTAAAGGGGGGAAGGTTAGTTCATCTTCTTGTGGCCTTTGCTGGTCCTGGTGGACGTTGTGTATCATTGGGGTAACGTTCCTAAACACAACAATAAGAATAATAGTCATACATGATTTAGTAAGTAATGTAACGTAAATACATAATTGAAAATAATAGCTTTCCTTTTTAGATGAACCGACGACTACGACACGGTTCAATACATTGCAACCTCTCTTGCTCTGGAATTTTGAGGGTCCTCTTCAAAATTCTGCCCTAGTTTACTGGGTTGGGGCTTCCGAAGGCTGTGTGCAGTGAATGGATGAAATCAACTTCAGAATGTTGAGGGTCCTCCTCAAAATTCTGCCCTAGTTTCCAATGGCGGGGAAAATAAACAGTAAATTGAATTGTGACTGAATCCATAGGGCTACCTACGTATACCCTCTTAAAACGTTAATCAGGTCAGGCGTGGTTTTAAATACATCATAAAGAATTCATAAATTATTTTATATATTATCATTTGACTGCATCTGAATTGTTTGGCTTTGGCAAGTCTTCTCCCCCCATTTTTGTGAGTATGAGGGCTCCTCCTGTTAGAACCAAATGAACCATGTATGGACCTTTCTAGTTGGGAAAATTTTCCCCTTGGTTTCATCCTAATGCAAAAATATTTTCTTCAACACTAGCTGCCTCGGTGTAAATTTCCTTGGCTTGACTCTTTTATTGACAGCTCTGGACATTCTGTTCTGATACAATTGACCATTGAAAACTGCATTCATTTTTTCCCCATCTATAAGAGCCAACTGTTCGTAATGATTTTTTACCCATTCTGCGTCGTCAAGTTCTGCTTCTTGTATGATCCACAAGGAGGGAACTTCTACCTCAACAGGAATGACCACCTCTATACCATAAACCAGCATGTAGGGAGTTTTCCCGTTTGATGTGCGGACTGTGGTGCGGTATCCCAATACTGCAAACGATAACTTCTCGTGCCATTGTTTGTGCTTTTCTATCATCTTTCTTAGTATCTTCTGGATACATTTGTTGGCTGCTTCTTTAACTCTATTTATTTGAGGCCTGTAGGTTGTAGAATTCTTGTATTTGATCTAGAACGTTTCACACATTGCACTAATCAAATCACTGTTGAGATTGGACCCATTGTCGGTGATGATCAACTCTGGAATGCCAAAGTGAAAAACAATGCGGTCTTGGAAAAAGTCTGCCACAACCTTCTTATTCTTTTGCGGAGGCAATTCTTGAATTCTTAACCTTTGATGGATCCAATTCTATTCCTTAGCGACTCACGATGAACCCCAATAATTTTTCGGCAAGAACCCCGAATGCACACTTTGCGGGATTCAGCTTCAGATTGTACTTTCTCAGTCTGTTGAAGAACTTTCTTAGATATTCCATATGATCAGTGTCTTTCTTATATTTTATGATGACATCGTCTACATATATCTCAATCTATTTATGTATCATGTCCTGGAAAATAGTAGTCATGTCCCTCATGTAGGTGGCCCCTGCATTCTTTAAACCGAATGACATCATTTTGTAACAATACATCCCCCACGACATGATGAAATTTTTTTGCTCTGCATCTTCCTCATCCATCCATATCTGATGATACAAAACAAAACATTCAATAGAAGACTACAACTCATGCTTGGCACAGTTTTCAATAAGAATGCGTATGTTCGGCAAGGGGAAGTCGTCTTTAGGACTGGCCCGATTGAGATCCCGGTAGTCGACATAGACCCTATCTTTCCCATATTTCTTCGGAACTGGTACAATGTTGGCTAACCATGTTGAATACTCTACCACCATGAGAACCATGGCATTGACTTTCTTGGTGACTTCTTCCTTGATTTTAAAACTCATGTTTGGCTTGAGCTTTCTGAGCTTCTGCTTTACCGGCGGACATGTTGGATCTGTTGGCAGTTTGTGAGCTAAAATGGATGTACTGACACCAGTCATATCGTCGTACGACCAGGCAAATATGTCCTCATATTCCTTTAGGAACTTCGTATACTCTTTATTTTCTGATGGTGACCGGTGAACGCTGATGCGTGTTTCCTTGACATTCTTTGTATCTCCCAAGTTAACGACCTTAGTTTCGCCAAAGTTAGACTTAGGTCTAGATTCAAAATCCTCGATTGCTCTGACGACCTCTTCTGGTATATCATCCTCTTATGAATCTATATCCGTCTGTTGCGTTGTCTCGTTGCAAGTCACAATTGTTGGTTCATCATCAAGATAAGTAATAGTAATATTGTGTAAATGAAGTAAATGGTAGAGAAAAGAAAATATAATAAGAGCGAGGTATATGAGAAAATTGAAATGCTTTGATTAAAACTTCATAACTCTTTGGGAACATCGGAGTTCTTTTCGAAATTAAAGAAACTACGGAAAGTAAATCAGCTAGTAAAAGTAAAATGTGATGCATCATGCTTTTGTTTAGCATTGCTACCCCGAAGCTTTCCAAGCCCTGGCAGTTCTGATGCACCAATAATTGAGGCGTTCTCCTCCGCTCACAGCTTATATAGAAGGGCCGTCCTCCCCTTTCTCATCGAAAATAACACAATAGTCCATATCATCGTCCTCCAGAAACAGATTCTTCATTGCTGCCAATGCTTCCTCTTCTTTTGACCCATATATGGTATTTGTTGGTTGGAAACTCTGCTCTAAACGAGGTATAGGATGCTCCAGCGGGTAGTAGGGATCACCGCCATGGTGGTGACCTGTGTTCAACTCCTCCCAAGTGTATTCATACCCCAAACCAAAATTGGTACCATATTTCTTCAGCTTGATTGGTTTGGCAATTCCTTGGAGTTTTTTGCCAAGTCCTTTTCCGGGGTCATATCCACACCAATTCAGGATGCTCTTAATCTTGTTATCCCACCATTTATTTTTGTCCACATCATTGGCCCACTCGATGTGATGGTAGGTTTCTCCGCCTAGTTTCCTATTTTCTTGATGATGAACCAACAATTTCTTCATCAAGTCATTCTTGTGTACGTCGGAGCTCTGCAGAAGAGCTAGGATGGAGATCTGTGCCGGTGTTTTGTTCAGTTGTTCAACGACTGAGTATTCTTTTGCCTGTATCTTCCTCTAAATATCATCGGGGCCTGTTTCAATAGGTCGTCCAGAGGCTTGCTTGCTGGACTCAACTATGTGTTCTGGAGTGTAAACTCTGCCTGTTCTGGTCATACCCTGCGCAACAATTGCTTCTTCAGTTTTGGCCTTCCCTTTCCTACTGGTTTCAGCTGTGTAATCCAATGGTATAACATTTGAGTGGAATGACACTACATCTATTTCTACAGGAATAGGCACCCTTGGTGGAAACATGTTGACTTAAAATGGTACATGTGCTTTTGGAGCCCCAAACCCAACCTCAATTGGCCCGGGCACCTTCGCAAAAGAAGGTGCTTCAAATTCGAGTGGCATAGACATGTATACTTCATCTCCCCCGGAGGTCTAGTTCTGGACAACAATCGGGTTATGTGTGGCTGTTGGTTTTTTCAGGTCATCACCCTCAACAATCAATCCTATCGACCCCTTGGGGTCCCAATCATCTTCGATCTCGATCATGTGAATGTCTTCACCCTTGTGGTCAGGTAGAGGGTTGTTGCGAATGTTAGGAGCAGGAGCTTTTGCCACGATGACCTAATTGTCAATCAGGGTTTGAATCTTGTCCTTCAATGAGCGGCACTCGACAATGGTATGTCCCTTCATGCCAGAATAGTACGCACATGTCTTGTTAGGGTTGACCCACTGGAAAGGATTTTATGGATTCATGGCATGGATAGGGGTGACGTAACCATCAGCTTTAAGTCTCTCATATAGCTGGTCTATTGGTTCGCTGATGGCTGTGCATTGTCTGGAGGTCTGCAGTCAAAATTTGGTCTAGGTCTAGGGAAATTTTGGCGAGTAGGAGTTGATTGGTAGTGAGAGGGTTGGGCATTATAAGCATGGTAGACAGGTGCAGGTTGAGAGTATCTGGGCGAAGTGGGCTGATATGTGGGAGGTGGAGATGGTTGGTAAATGAGTGGTGGATTTTGGTAAGAGGGTGTGAGTGCTCGGTAATTTGGGATTGGCTGATATGTAAGTGGAGGTGATAGGTAAGTGTGGTATTTTATCGAGGATTTTTTCCTCTGTGCGACCATCACGACACTCAGATCCTTCTTCTTTGACGTGCCACCAGACTGTAAAGCCTTGTTGGTAGCATATAATGCTTCAAGATAAGTAACCATACTATTCTTAATGCCTTCCTCAATCCTTTCCCCTAGCTTGATGATATCAGAGAATTTCTAGCCCTCAATCAACATCAACCTCTCATAATACTATGGATCCTGAGCCCGGACGAAGAATCTGTTTATATGCTCATCTTCTTGGGCTGTCCTGACCTTAGCGGCCACTGATCTCCAACGAGTAGCATACTCCCGAAATGTCTCAATAGGTTTTTTCTTCAAATTCTAGATATAAATTACATTTGGTAAATTCTTTTATTGAATCGGAACATGTCTATGAATTCGACGCCATACCTACCCAGCTTTTCCACTTCTAGGGGTCGTGGCGGATGTATCAAGATAAAGCATCCCTTTCAAACTCCTTGTAAAGAGCTTTATATGGATCTTCTTATCTTTTTCGACTCCAGCCAGTTTGTCGCAATATGTCCTCAAATAGACTCTGGGATCTCCCGTGCCATCAAACATTTCGAACTTGGGAGGTTTGTACCCCTCACGAAGTTCAACATCTGGCTGAATGCAAAGATCCTCATAATTCAGCCAAAGAATACCTTTGTTTCCTTCAATACCCTGGACTCGGCTTGTCAACTTCTTGAGTTCCGCAGCCAAGTTTTTGATAAGAGAGTCTTTGTCATCAGACTCGGGTGCATTTGAGATTGGTTGAATGTAGTGGGGTAAGATTTTAACATAGATGGGAGTGTTTTGGGTAGGATCATTTGTGGTGTTTAGTGGTTCAGGGATGAGCAATGGAGGGTTGTTGGGAATGTTGCATGTATTACAATATTGTGTATGGGTGGGTTGTTTCTATGGTTGTGGGGTGTTCTGTGGAGATGCGGGATTTTGAGTGTTGGGAAAGTTGATATCGGGAGTGGTAAGGGAAAATGACAAGATGGCCAAGTTCTGAACTTGGTCTAGTTTTTCTCGGAACTTTAATAACTTTTGCTCCAGTTGGGCGGTACTTTCCTTAGATATCTGGTCACCTTGCATAACTTCCGTCTGTCTACCCAAGTTCTCTTTCCTGATATTGTCCACGACTTCCATTTTAGTCTTGTTCTTATTTCTTATAGGACTTGCATGAAGGAGGATGTGAGGGCCCTTGGATGTTGTATTGTATGATGATGATGCCAGAATGCACGAACTAACCTTTGGGGAGGAGGATAAAATAAAAGAAAAACAAAAATATAATAAGTTAGTGTGGGTTATGAAAACAATGTCACAATATTTAAACACGTTGTGCGAGTATATAAATTGGAAACAGCCTCTCTTCCCTTTCGGGTAGGGGTAATGCTCGTCTACATATTACCTTCCCCAAACCCCACTTAGTGGGACTATACTGGGCAGTTGTTGTATTGTGCGAGTATATAAATTGTGTCCTAATTTGGGTGCCTCGTTGTGCCTAAGGTAGGCCTAGTGACAAATAGTTTTGGAGAACTTATAATGCTAAATGTCTCATTTTATTGATAAAAATAAGACGAATCCAAAACGACACTAAATAATGAAAAGTAAAATGTCACTAGTGGCCATTGGCCTTATTACATAATTAAAGAAAAATAAAAGACTCCTAACAACTTGGTCCCAGAAGAACCTTCCCCAGATTCGGCATTTTTATCTCCTTCAAACAATTTCACCATCTCGCGTAGTCCTAGATGCAAATAAGCTCGATCTAGATGCCCGCCTGCATTCCTCTCACCGTTTTAACAGTCTTCAATCCTCTGAATGAACTATCCTTTTTAGCTCCACCAGAACCCGTTCCAAATATCTTATTCGCTTGTTGGCACTGACAACCATATCTTTCCATTCTTCGATCAACTTCTTATGGGCTTCTTGTATTTCTCGGTGCTCGCTTTCAAATTCTCAAATTCTCTTGTGCAGTTGGTTGTACTTAAACTGTGCTTCAACTTTCTTGTCGATGACCCTATGACCTAGAATGAACCAGGGCTGACCCAAACCATTATGATATTCTTCCAACCAACCTGAGTACTGTAGTGCACAGCCGGCGTGATACCTGTTTGCCTTAATAGAATCCTTCCCCAAAATCATTTTGCAATGCCACATGTGCTAAGCTTGGCACTTGTGAGGGCTATCACATCCTGGAAGTCAGCCCTGAAGTGACTCATTTTGTCGGCCCTTGGTATGATTTGCTTTCTTCTAGCCTGCCTCATGACTTTGAGGGAGATGTAGGAATAATCTCCTCTAAGACTGATGAGTATGAGGAAAGTTGCGTCTAAGGACCTAACAATAAATTCTTCTATAGGGAACCACTCAAAAATCCACTGCACTTGGTCTTCTTCTATATTATCAAACAACTCTACCCATCCATCAGCGTCCTCTGGATGAGCGAACATGTTAGGCATATAATTCATATGCTTTGCCTGATGGAAGGTGATGTGATCATCCCAGTCTCTGTCTTGCTGATATTAACCTTTTTGGAGGTGCTCTATGAGAAAAAGCTTAAGTAATAGTTTTCAACCCTCAAAATGATTGTCCCCTTGCTGATAGTTCTCCAGGGCTTGGTATATTTCAGCAATGATCATAGGTACCATGTTGAAAGGCTGCCTGCCAATTCCTTCCATCAAAGTCGTGGTTACCATGGCCAGTTAGTTTTGGATTCTAGCCTTCTTCATAGGGAATACTATCTTCCCCAAAAAGCAGAACATAAAAACGAAGACCCTCCTGTGAATATGCCCCAATAAAGTAAGGAAAAATTCATCTGAGTAGTTGTGAACCCTCATACAGATAGTCGAATGGGATTTAATAGTCTTTCAAACAGGTTATGTCTGGATTCTCCTTCAGTCCCATCATCTTAAGGAAACCCCTATCCTTAAACACAGATTTCTTTTATTAAACAATTTATATGCTCTACTATGTGAAGAATATCCCAAGAATACTCCCTCATCACTTCTGGATCAAACTTACCTAGGGAGTCTTTTCCATTATTGTGCACATAGCACTTACAACCAAATGCCCTAAGATGGGATATGTTTGGTTTTCTCCCTTTATGTAACTCATAGGGAGTTTTCTAAACATGAGGTCTAGTCATGCATATATTGATTACGTAGTATGCAGTGTTTACAGCCGCTGCCCAGAAGCTGTGAGGTAATTTACTAGAGAGAAGCATGGTCCTTGCCATATGCTCAAGGATCATGTTCTTTATTTCAACTACTACATTTTGCTGAGGAGTCCTAGGGGCAGGGAAGTTGTGATCAATACGGTTTGCATCACAATATTCACCAAATTTTGCATTTTCAATTTAGTTCCACAATCAAACCTAATGGATGCAAGTTAATTTCCTAATTGTTTTTTAGTTTTTGTAACTAAATCAGTAAACATTTAAACTGACTCATCTTTAGATGTCAGAAATAGTATCCAGGTAAATCTGGAATAATCATCACATACTTCTTTCAACCTCTACTCATGGTTCTCATTGGACCACAGAGATTCATATGAACCAGTTCCAACGTCTTTGACGTACTTACCATTTTCTTGGATTTGAAGGATGACCTTACCTACTTCCCCCTTGCACATGCCTCACAAACTTTGTCTTCCTTGAAATTTATATTAGGTAACCCTATCACCAAGTCCTTGGAGACTAATTTGTTTAGCTGATTTAGACTGGCATGGCCAAGTCTTTTGTGCCACAGGAGGGGATCATCAACTAACACACTTAAACAAGTGGATTAATTTTCTAAAAGAGTTGATAAATCTACGGTGTAAATATTGTTTACTTTGTTTCCCTGCAAAACAATCTTGTCAATGGTAAAGTTAATCACAAAGAATTTTGTAGAGGTGAAAGCTACTAGGATACCTCGGTCACACAGTTTTGACAGACTGATTAGGCTATATTTCAAGCCATCTATTAAGTAGACATTCTCAATTGAATGAGAGTCTATCTTACCAACCTTTCCATTCAATTTTCCATTGAGGGAAATTCTTGATCATGTGGTCAATCTTACCACACTTATAGCAGCCGTCATTGGTATGTTTCTCAGGAGCTCTTGTCTTGTTGAAGTTTGTACCTCTTGATGAACCCTTTCCTCTCATCATGTACTTTTTGAAATCTCTAGTGATCATGGCTATCTCATCATCTTCTATATCTAAACCTTCTGTAATTTTGAGAGCTAGACTTCTCTTCTTCTTAGGTGTTTCCAGCTTCCTAGTTTGCCTTCTTAATTCATAAGCAGTAAGATTTCCGATCAGTTCATCCAGTCTCAGAGTAGCCATATTCTTGGGTTCCTGAATAGCAGTAATTTTGCTTTCCCAGGCAACTGGAAGAACTCTTGTCAATATTTTCTCAACCTTCTCTTATTCAAGAATAACCCTTCCAAGAGACTTAAGTTCATTTTCCAGTGTAGTGAACCTAGGATACATCTCTTGAATAGTTTCTCCATCTTTCATAGTAAAATTCTCATATTGAGAATACAAAAGTGTTCCTCTGGATCTCTTCACCTAAGGTATTTCTTCATGAGCCACTTTCAAAGTGTCCCATATCTCTTTGACAGTAGTACAGCTTTGGATCCTGATGTATTCATCTGGTTACAAGCCATTTCTTGGCCTTAGCATTTTCTCCCACTTTTCAAGTCTTGAGCAGTGCAGATAGCCCTTGTCTTTGGCACATCCACCCCTTCCTCATTTTTCATTGTAGTAGCCAAACGAACATAGTGACTATGTACCAAAGTTCATAGTCTTCCCCTATTATGTGATCCTTCATCCTTTTCTTCCACCAACAGTAATACTGTCCATTGAACAGTGGAGGCCTGGAAGTGGATTGCCCTTCCCAGTTCCCAGGTGGTGCACTCATGTTGATATTTTCCTAAGGTCAAGGATAACCCACTTTGATACCAATTTATGTTCCAAACGTCAATACCACAGAGGAGGGGGTGATTTGAGTGATACCCAATTTTCGATCTACAAGAACCTGGTTCTTCTAGGTGTTCTAACTACTAATGTTTGCGAAATTAAAAATACAGAAAGTAAAGAATACATAATTTTTTACGTGGAAAACACCTGGCTCAAAGGGTGAAAAAACCACGACCTACTACTCAGTAGGATTTTTTCAATCTTCCACTAAAATCACTGAGCCAAAACAACATTTACAAAACTCTTTGTAAAACTAAGTATAAACTCTAATCCCATTGTGGCACACATCCTCAACTATTGCGACATCTTCAAGTTAACTCTAACTTGAATACTCAAAGTACCTAAGACAATTGCTTCTATGAAAGCTGGAAAGGCACAAGTTTAAACCGCCTACTATAATCGAACTAGAATAAGAATAAACATAATGGAACTAGTTCTTCTATCTCCTTCAAGTAGCTGCAGGAGTGCACACTTTAATCTCACATAAATTGCTTGCGAAATTGCCTTGCTCTTTTGCTCTCAATTAAGTTTAACTTGTGCGTATGTGCAACCCTGTAAAAGAGAAAAAACTCAGTTATTGTTAAATTAGTAATCATAATTTGATTGAGACTCAATTGCTGATCCTCAATTGAATTTGAGTCCTAGAACAATACAAACCCCAACCCTTATCCTTGGTCTGAATTGTTCTCTTATCATCAGGAGACTTCTTCTCCTTATCCCATATGCAATCTTTTTGATCAGTTCAGAATATTTTGTTTCTTGATCCCTAAGACTTATCTTCTTCACGTGCATCTCATATGCATAGGTTGATAACCACTGTGTCTCACAAGATGGACCTGGTCCATCATTGAGTTTATTCGTTATTCTTCAGAACTTCAACTTAACTTGGGCCAACACCTTGGATACATGACAATAAAGTAGTTCCATCTACTTACCATCAATATTTAAATAACTGCGAGGGTGAAGTCAAGAAGAAGATAGTTGTTGATGATGAGCAGTTCACTGAGGCTGAGTCACACTTCGCCGATACAAAGTTCTACTTGAAGAACCGCATTGTAAAGGAGATAAAATCTGATGATGACATGAAAAACAAGAATAACGAGCCCACAACTAAAACAGAAGAGGTTATCACTGTTGAAGCAAAAGTTATGACAGAGGAGGTACAACCCAACGTGAATAAATCTTATAGAGAGAATATTGCGTCTTATGGCAAGAAAGTAAGTCCTACGCGATAATATGTCCCTAAAAGGAAGAAAGATGACGGTGAATCATCTAATATGTAAACCAACATTCAAAAGGAGTTAACTCTTCCGGTAAAACAAACTGAGATAGTAAAGTTTTCTTCAAATCCACTTGCAGGGTTTGTGGCCCAAAATTGTTCATAGAATTTGGCAGTCCCTACAAAGATAACATATGCAAATTTTGATCCTAATGCTTACAGGCTATTTCCAAAACCTGGATACAATCCTAATGAGCCATGAAAGTTAGGGAATCTACCATCAGAAGATTCAACGAGACAACCACGTGAAGGTTTGGTATACAAGCAACTGTCACCAGTGCGCATCTCTATAAGAAGGGTAAGCAGTAATTATATCAGTATAGAAGATGAATCAACCGCTTTAAACAAGCCTTATATCTTTGATCGACTTGGAAAATCAATTGTTAGGAATTTCGTGATTGAGAGTCCTTCAAGGAAGGCGAACAAAGTCCAGAGAAATTTTCAAAGCATAAGAACACCTTCTTCGCTCAAAATCCAAAATATATCTATGGATTTCCAAAGTTTGGTTCCTTCTATAATGATGCAACAAACAAAACTTCTGGTTTCATGTAAAGAAGTAATGAAGGTAAAGCCATATATTGTCATCTACACTAAGGAACGTGATGAAGATGAACACACTGTAGGTTCTTTGTATTTTGTTAATGTACAAGGCAAGAATGGTGTTCCATCTTCAATGGAGGATTATACAAAATTTAAGATGTTCCACTGTGCTATCATATATGCTTCAACGATGGGGACTCTTAAGAATGTGAAGATGCGGAAGATGGTCCACCTGAACTGAAGAAAGAATGAAAATGATAGTTAATGCCATAAATGAAGTTAACCTTGGCACCGATGAAGAATCGAGACCTACCTCCCTAAGTTCCTTACCAGAATTTGATGAAGTAAGCATTTATATTGAGTTACTCAAGGAGTTCAGGGATGTCTTTACTTTGAGATACAAAGAGATTCCTGTCTTGGACCCGAAAGTAATAGTCTATCGCTTTGCTATCAAGAATAGTGCTCATCTTGTTAAACAAGCACAAAGGCGCTTTAGGTTGAACTTGGTTTCCTTGATTGAAATCGATGTTAACAAACTTATTAAAGCTGGATTTATTCGTAAGGTTGAATACCCAACATGGGTTTCAAGTATTGTCCTGGTAAGGAATAAATATGGCCAAATATGAGTGTGAGTTGACTTCAGGGATCTCATCAGTGCGTGCTCGAAAGATAAATACCCCTTCCTATTCTAGAGCTGATAATCGATGCTACTAATGTCATTTATGTACGGTTCATCAGGCTATAACCAAATTCACATGGCACCAAAAGATGAATAGCTTACTGCATTTCGTACCCCCAAAGGAATTTATTGCTACAAGGTAATGCCTTTTGTCATGAAGAATGTTGGAGCCTATACTTGGAAAGCTACTAATACTATATATTTCAACAGAAGAAAGGTTTGTTGAAGCACTATTGGCCCAAGAAAATAGTTAAGGAAAAAACACCCTTTACTTGAGCAGGATGATGATACAAATGAGCTTTATTATTCGACGATTGAAAAGTTATGTTTGACGGTAGTCTTCTCAATCCAAAAGGTGAAGCATTATTATTGGTCCAAGAATAGGTGATGTTTTGAAGAATGATAAATTAACTCAATCATGGACCAGGTCCATCAGGTGAAGCACAGTGGTTGTCAACCTATACATTTGAGATGCACGTGAAGGATATAAGTTCCATTTATCAAGCAGCAATATCTCCTGACCTAGGAAAAGATCAACATGAGTGCATCACCTGGGAACTGGGAAAGGCAATCCACTGCCAGGCCTCCATTTTTCAATGGACAGTACTATTCTTAGTGAAAGAACATGATGAGGGATCACATCATAGGAGAAGACTATAAACTCTAGGACATAGTCACTGATGGTCCTTTAGAAACTACAAAAAAGAATGAGGAAGGAGTGGATGTGCCAAAGACAAGGGTTGACTGCACTGCTGAAGACCTAAAGATGTGGGAGAAAAATGCTAAGGCCAAGAAATGGCTTGTGTGTGGACTCGGTCCAGATGAGTACAGTAGGATACAAAATTATACTACTGCTAAAGAAATTTGGGACACTTTGCATGTGGCTCGTGAAGGAACACCTCAAGTGAAAATATCTAGAGGAACACAATTGTATTCTCAATATGATAATTTTACTATGAAAGAAGGAAAAACTATCCAAGAGATGTATACTATGTTCACTACACTGACAAATGAACGTAAGTCTCTTTGAAGGATTATTCTTGAAGAAGACAAGGTTGAGAAAGTTTTGACAAGGATTCTGCCAGACTCATGGGAAATCAAAATCACTGCTACTCAGGAACATAAGAATATTGCTACCCTCAAACTGGAAGAATTAAGTGGAAATCTTACTGCTTATGAACTAACAAGGTAAACTATGAATATGGATACACCCAAGAAGGAGAAAAACCTATCTCTCAAAATTTCTAAAGGATTATATCTGGAGGATGATGAGATGGCTATGATCACTAGTGATTTCAAAAAAGTACCTGATAAGAGGAAAGGGTTCTTCAAGAGGTACAACCTTAACAAACAAAGGGCTCCTGAGAAATATACCAAGAAGGGTGCTACAAGTGTGGTAAGACTTATCACACGATTAAGAACTGCCCTCAATGGAAAATTTAGTGGAAGAAATAAAGGGTTGAACGAAGGAACAGGAAAAAGGAACAGGTTCAACAAAAAAGGAATAAAGGATCCACAAAAGCTATGGTTGCTGCATGGGGAGAAATATCAGATGAGGACTTAGAAGGTGAAGCCGAAGAAGAACAGGCTCTTCTGGCCATTGGAGAATCAGATGATGAATAAGAGGTAAGTATTCTTCATCTCAAAGACAAGATTAAATTTTTGTCTAAAGAAAGGTTATCCGAGGCTTTACTAGACTTCATTGATGAGTCTGAAATAATCAACAATGAAAAAGAGGATTTTTCTAGGGAATGTGTCATCCTACAAACAAAATGCAAAACTATAGAGCCTAGGGCTAATAAGAGTGATTGTAAAAATGTTGAGTTGAAGAACTATGTTCTTGAACTTGACATTAGTGTCCTAGAACTTAGGTATGAAAATCTAATACTGAAACTAGGAACATGAAAGAAGAAAGTTGATCTCACCTATCTCACTCAATAGGAAAACTTAAGAAAAATGAAGGATGAATTGATTAAAGTCCTAAAAGAAGATCTAGTAAATGTGAAGCATGGACTAGACAGAACTTGCAAATGGAACAAGGATTCTATTGCACTTTCTTGGTTGCAAGAGCATCACAGCAGCAATAAAAGAGGACTTGGCTATGGGACTCAAGCACAAAAATGGGACCCTAAAAGCAAGTACCTTACACTTCTTGAGAATAAAATCTGCACCTACTATGGCAAGACTGGTCATTAGTAATATGAATGTAATGAAAAAGAAAAGGCCAGTCAAAAGAAATAATTTTTTTCAAGAAATGAACAAGCTACCTCGGTGGGCTAGAAGAAATTTGATTTATCCCTTTGCCCATTGAAAGGGACCCAAACTAGTTTTGGTTCCTAAGACTAACCCGTGATTTCATTTTCCAGGTCCAAGTGGAAAGAAGTAGCCATATATGGTACATGGATAGTGGCTGCTCAAAACAAGCGACTGGGAGCAAGGAACAGTTCCTTTCACTTGATGAATTAAAAGGAGGTAATGTCTCCTTTGGTAATAGAAAGAAAGGTGAGATCATTGGGATTGTAAAGATACGTAACACACACTCACATTCCATTTGACAATGTTTACTTGATGGAATATAGCCTGATCAGTGCGTCACAACTGTGTGACCGAGGTAACCTTGTAGCATTCACCTCTACTAAATGCTTTGTGATTAATCTTACCACTAATAAGATTGTATTGCAGGAAAAGAGAGTTAACAATATTTACATTGTAGATTTGTCTATTAGAAAATGAACTTACTTGTCTAAGTGTGTTGGTTAATGATCTTCTCATGTGGCACAAAAGACTTAGTCATGCAAGTCTAAATTAGCTAAACAATTTAGTCTCTAAGGACTTGGTGATTGGGTTACCTATTATCAAGTTCAAGGAAGACAAAGCTTGTGAGGCATGTGCAAGGGGGAATCAGGTAACATCATCCTACAAAAGCAAGAAAATGGTAAGTACAACCAAGCCGTTGGAAGTAGTCCTTATGGATCTATGTGGTCCAATGAGAAACATGAGCAGAGGTGGAAAGAAATATGTGATGGTGCTTGTTGATGATTATTCTAGATTTACCTGGGTTCTATTTCTGACTTCCAAAGATGAAGCATTGGACATGTTTACTGCATCTTCTAGAAAAACTCAAAAACTATTAGGAAATCAACTTGCATCCATTAGGTCTGATCATGGAACTGAATTTGAAAATTACAAGTCTGTTGAATTCTCTGATTAAAATGATGTAGATCATAATTTCTCTGCCCCTAGAATTCCTCAACAAAATGGAGTAGTTGAAAGGAATAATAGGACTCTTGAAGACATGGCTAGAACCATGTTGCTTTCTAGTAAATTGCCCCACAGCTACTGGGTAGAGAGTGTAAACACTTCATGTTATAATCAATTGATGCATGACTAGACCTCTGGAAGAGAAGACTCCCTATGAGTTACTTAAAGGGAGAAACCAAACATATCCCATCTTAGGGCATTTGGTTGCAAGTGCTATGTGCACAATAATGGAAAACACTCCCTAGGTAAGTTTGATCCCAGAAGTGATGAGGGAGTATTCTTGGGATATTCTTTACACAGTGAAGCATATAAAGTTTTATTAAAATAACTCTGTGTGTAGAAGAAAGAGTACATTTAGTATTTGATGAAACTAACATTCTTTCAAAGAGACAGGAACATGAAGATAAAGCCATTGGATTGGTAAAAGACTTGACTGAAGCCTCAGCACAAGTCAAAGTGGGACCAACAGAAGGAACAGGTGATGGAACAGGTTCTTCCACCTAGGGCAATATGACAGGGGAACTAATAAAAGAGGAATCTAAATAAATTCCTCAAATGAACCTACTCATGAGCCTGTTCCTCAGCAACAAAGTATGGGAGAAACATCTACTAGAAACTAGTTGGTTGTGAAACCTCTCAAGTATCAAAGTTCTCATACCATTGAGAACATTATTACTGATCCAACATTTGGAGTTAAAGCTAGATCACAATTAAAGAATATATGTGCTTTTGATGCCTTTTTGTCTCTTATTGAACCCAAAAATATTGTTGCGGCTTTGCAGGATACAGATTGGGTGATTGCTATGCAATATGAACTCAATCAATTTGAAAGAAGTCAACTTTGGCATCTAGTTTCAAGACCCAAAGACCGATTAGTAACTGGTACAAAATGGGTCTTTAGAAACAAACTTGATGAAGATGGAACAGTTACAAGAAACAAGTCAAGACTGGTTGTCCAAGGCTACAGCCAAGAGGAAGGCATAGACTATGATGATACTTTTGCTCCAGTTGCAAGACTAGAGGCAATTAGACTCCTTATAGAATCTCAGGTATGGCACACTTCCTTGGTTCATGTCTTGTATCATGGGCTACCAAAAATCAAAACTAGATGGCCTTATCTACTACTGAAATTGACTATATTGTTGTTGCATCTTGTTGTGCTCAATTACTATGGATCAAACAACAGCTGGTAGATTTTGGTATTAAATATTGTTGTATTCCAATATTCTGTGATAACACTAGTATTATAAGTATGACAAAGAACTCTATTCATCATAAGAGAACTAAGCAAATAGATGTTAGACACCACTTCATACGAGATAACTATGAGAGAGGATTGATCTCTATAGAATTATGTGCTACTAACAAGAAAATTTCTGACATTTTCACTTTCGAGTAGAACAAAATTTGAGAGGAACATGTTGAAATTAGGGATGATTAAGATCACTTAATAGGTCCAGTTCAGAATGCACAAGGAAAAAAAATAAAAAAACAAAATTTTGGTTAGGAGTTACAACTTTTGCAAATATCTAGATTAATTCTTACTCAGTTTCATACTTTTATTAGTATACTCCTATGACATGTGTATATATGACTCTCTTATAAAAAAAATTCTATTATGGCATTTGAGGCATGTTCAAGAGAGTTGCATATGAAGAATCTGGTTCATCAGTATGTGTTATGTGAAAATACATGTATGTTTTCAATACCTTCCATAATTAGAAAGATTAACAATTCAAACATGAGCAGAAATCCGGTCATTTCCAAATTCCTAGAAAATTCTATTCGTTGAGGCATTGAACGAGTTTCGTCCATTTCGAACACTAAAACCGTGATTTTTACCTAAAATCTGGGGAAGCCAAATAAATCATTAAAGGACTAGAATTACATGTTGATTAGACTTCTCTTTGACCTATGAAAAGCTGTTGTTACTAAGTAAGTGTCTAATTGTCGTTAAATACACACCACATCTCTAATCTTCTTTATTATTCAATAACCGTCAAAACTCATCTCAAAATTCTTATTACCTTATCCTCCAAAAATTCCCATATCTTCTCAAGCAATGAAGAACCATGTCTAAACCCCAAGATAATCCCGGTACTGCTCCACGAACATCTCCCACCAATTCATCCTCATCTAC
Organism: Nicotiana benthamiana; assembly: GCA_034376525.1. Classification (NCBI taxonomy): domain Eukaryota; kingdom Viridiplantae; phylum Streptophyta; class Magnoliopsida; order Solanales; family Solanaceae; genus Nicotiana; species Nicotiana benthamiana. The sequence continues at coordinate 32,375,927 of CM067337.1, forward strand.
TCCTCCTAGTGAAACCCCAAAAACACTGTTTCGAAGGCAGAAATAGTTGTCTAGAAAATCTGTAGCCTATGGAGAATTGAGGAAGGTTACGAACAAGAAATTAAAATGTAGCCTATCTAAAGAAAACTCAACTCAAGAATCTGACTCCAGTTCTGAGTCAGACTAGTTTAAGTCTGCTAGTTAAGGTGAAACCATAGGTCTTCTGACTCTAAGAAAATTCAAGAAATCCATACTAAGGTAAGTTCTTTTGTGGTTGAAAATTTAGAAAATAGGTTTTTTCTATTTGGTCCTATTAGAGATGTGAAATTAGCTTAAACGAGTAGGAGTGGAGTTAAAAAGAAAGGAAAAGAGAGAAAGAGGGTGAAAGTGGTAAACAGAGGGGTAATGGGAAGAAATGAGTTCATGCGATATGTGGAGTTGTTGAAGAAAGAGGTATAAAGTCGAGGGAAGTGGCTCTAGGGAAGCAGCACAGGGTTTGGTTGAGCTAAGAAAACAAAGAGATGAACTTGTTTCATCTACCGAGGAAACATTGGTTGACCTGCTGAAAAAGGTTGGGGTGAGTTATGATCCAAAGACGTGAAAAGACACTTCACACGAGGCTTCAATTGCTTCGAACCCCACCAAGAAAAGCAAGACATCATCACCAAAACCTACTGACACTTCAGTACCTAAGGGAGGATCCACTAGAAGTAAGGTAAAATAATCTGAACCTGAACTGCAAAAAGGTTTAGAAGAAAGTAAGAAAAAGAAAAAGGAGAAAGGAAAGGCAATGGTTGCAAAAACCTCTGAGGTTGCAGAAACCTTTGATGTTGCAGAAGAAGAGGAGACGGAACTGGTCCATCAAGAAAAAAAACGACAGTGGAAGTTCCTACACCCAAACCCAAAAAGTCCAAGACTTCTTCAAAAAGTCCAAGACTTCTTCAAAAAGTCTTCATCTGTACCTGTGTCTGCTGAACCCTCACTTGCCAAGAGGAAAAGATCTACAGTGGAAGGCAAGTAGGTAAAAATTACTGAAGGAGATGATGAGTGGAGTGGAGAAGAAGAGTCTGAGAAGGAACATGGCAAGTTTTCTATTTTTGGCAAAAGAAAAATATTGAAAGGAAGACTGTTGAAGGACCTAGGTGATCCAGGAATGATGAGACTGTTGGATGATCTAGCTATACAAGGTTGAAGGACAGTTAAATGGCTGGGAGGCTGGCCAGGAATGAACTGATTGAGCTGATGGCCAATGTTGCTATGAAGGATAGGGTAGTCACCATCCTGGTAAAAGGAGTGAAAGTGAATTTTGATGCACTCAAACTGGGTGACATTCTAGACATACCTACTATTGGGTATAATGATTATACAAGGCAAAGGTGCCATGTCTGGATTCTCTTCCCACTGCTGTTGAAATCACTAGAAGGTTTTGTGATACTGAAGATGTGTATGAAGCCAGGTTTGTTCAGAAAAGTGAAATGAGACCTGAGCATAAGGTCTTGTTTAATTTTTCATAAAATGCCTCTTGCCAAGATAGGAGAGAAGGAACAGAACAAATTACATGGACCTTGTTTTTATGGAGTGCCTAGTGAGAGGAATGCAAATCAACTGGCCTGCTTTTATTGTCAAACTGCTAGTCATCAATGGCTCCAAGGCTCATGCAACTTTACATGGATTCATAGTGACTACAGTTCTGCACAAGCTGAATGTGCCTTTGAAGAAATGGGAAATGGCATCAAGGAAGGAACACTTTGGTGTTAAGACTCTGTTGGCTTGTGACAATCCAGTAGATTCCATCCCAGTTGAACATGTTCATATCTTAGGACACCCATCAACAGCAAGGTAAGGGCTTTGGTTCAGGAATATGGTACGAAAGATGATGAAGTTTCTAGGATCAAGGCTCGTGTGGCTGAATTGGAGACTAAGAGAGATGGCCTTAGAAGTGAGCTAGCAAAAGAAAAGGAGAAGAGTGATGGAATCTTCACAATATGCTAAACCTTCTCCAACCTCAACCATCTAGTTCTTCCAAGCCCGAGGTTTCCCCGCACTTGTCTTCTGAACAAGTATAGTACCCCCACTGACCCAGATTGAGGATTTTTTTTGTTTTTTTTGCTCATGTTTTAATTTTTTCTTTCTTTTTATGGTCTGTTTGTGGAATGATATCTATATCAATGACAACTGCAGTTTTGCTCATATTCTATTATGATTCTTATCCTAATAGTTTAAAATTATTTGTTTATTATTGATAATTGCACAATGGTTTCACTTGCAGTTGCCCAAGTGGCCATGACTACTTTTTAACATCAGGGTTTCATATTATGTATGCAACTTTTCAATGATGTCAAAAGGGGGAAGAGATTTTGTGCTTTGCTTTTGATTCTGAATTAACTAAGTGATATTTATAACCTAATTAACATGGTCCTTGATGATAAGTAAAATTTTCTAAGCTAAGTGTTGATGGTTAAGCTGAGTTTTTACAGGATCTCTGATCAGTAAAAGCATAGTGTTTATCATCAACAAAAAGGGAGAATTCGTTGGTCCAAGAACATGTGAAGTTTTGAAGAATGAGAAATGAACATAGTCATGGACCAGGTCAATCAGGTGAAGCACAGTGATTGTTGACATATACATGTGAGATGCACGTGAAGATAAGTCCCATTGATCAAGCAGCAATATCTCCTGAGCCGATCGAAAAGGTTTGATATTGGATAACGAGAGAAAGTCTCCTTATGAGAAGAGAACACAAATCTGGATAAAGGATGCGGTTGGATTTTGTCTTGATCAATGACTCAACTTTCATGGAAGATCATCAATTAAGTCTCAATCAAACTCTAGTTACTAACTTATTAAATAACAGTGATTATTCCCTTTTATAGGTATTGCACATACGCAGAAGTTGAACTAAATTAAGAGCAAAAGAGCAAGAAAATTTTGCAAGCAATTTATATGAGATTCAAGTGTGCACTCCTGAAGCTACTTTAACAAGATGTAAGAATAGTTTCATTGTTTAAGAATTGTTTCATTGTTTCTTTTCTTATTCTAGTTCAATTATAGTAGATGGTTTAAAGTTATACCTTTCAGCTATCATAGAAGCTTTTGTACTAGGTACTTTTAGTGTTCAAGTTATAGGCTAACTTGAAAGTATCGCAATAGTAGAGGCTATGTGTTACACATGGATTGGAGTTAATCCTTAGGTTTACAAAGAGTTTTTGTAAATGTTGTTTTGGCTCAGTGATTTTAGTGAAAGTTTGGGAAAATCCTAATGGGTAGTAGGTCGTGATTTTTTCACCTGTTGATCCCGGTGTTTTCCACGTAAAAATCTATGTGTTATTTATTTTATGTACTTTTAATTCCGCAAACAGTAGTAGTTAGAACACCTGAAGAACCAGGTTCTTCTAGAGTAAAAATTAGGTACCAAACAAATCACCCGATATCCCCATCTTGCGGGGTATTGACGTTTAGAACTTCTACTTTCAAGCTCATTTCATTCATTTGGTTTCTAGAGCAAAATCCATCAAGTTTATGATGCCAAAACCCGTCCTTAATGATCAACTAGCAAGGTGGTACCTCCACTTTCAATAATTTTAAATCTTGTACATCTCTCAAAAGGCTATAAAAGGATAAGCGTTAGCGGACTTCTTGGCGGATCATCCTATACATAATGATTGAGAGCTAACTAACAAACTACCTGATGAGGTAACAATGGTTATTGAAGTTCAAACTCCATGGAAGATGAATTTTGATGGTGCTACAGATGATGGAGGGGCTTGCGCGGGTGTATTATTTGTCAATTCTTAACATTAAGTTCTGCACTACTCTTTTGCGTTGACGCAACTCTTCTCTAACAACGTTATTGAGTATCAAGTACTAATGTTTAGTCTTGAAATGGCTTTCAAAATGAAGAGTTTATAATATCAAGTCTTTGGTTTCTCTTAGTTAGTGGTCAATCATGATTACACTTAAAAATTAATGGGGTGGCTCGGTGATGTGACAATTCATCATGTGGTAAGGAAAGAAAATAAAAAAGCTGACGCTTTTGCTGCCCTAGCTTTATTTTTAACCCTGTCCGATCAAGCACAAGTTACTATCTACCAAAAATAGGTAGTATCACCTCTAGATAAGGCTGAAGGTGAGGAAAATGAACTCAAGCATCATGTCGCTATTTCTGAAGTTGAGAAAGAAGAATGGCAACAACCCACTATCGACCACTTATGCTATGGTATACTTCCAGAAAATCCGAGGAGAAGGACTGAAATCTGTCATTGTGCACCTTGCTTCTTTTACTACAAAGATACTATATGCAGAAGGTCATTCAACAGAGTACTCTTGCGGTGATTAGGGGAAGAACAAGCACTTCAAACTTTGCAAGAGGCCCATTCTGGAGTACGTGGGTCACCCTCGTCTGGACCAAAGCTACATTCCATATAAAAAGGATGGGATATTATTGGCAAACAATGTTAAAAGATCTTGGACTCGAATATGCAAGGCTTGTCAATTCTATATGAATTTTATTTATCAATCTCCTGAAGTGTTGCACCCGACTGTTGCATCCTGGCCATTTTATACTTGGGGATTGGATGATGTTGGACCACTGCCAAAGTCCTCTGGTGGGCGCCTATACATATTGGCCGCAACTGAATCTTTGGTATTTCTTATTACATAATAACGGATAATGGCAAATCATTCGAAAATTGGTGATGAACAAGATTTGTGAACTCTTTGGCTTCAAGAAACGTACCTTTTCTATGTACAATAGTGTCGCTAATGGTCTAGCTGAGGCATTAAACAAGACTCTACACAACTTGTTAAAGGAAGTCGTCTCCAAATGCAAACGGGATTGGCATGATCGTATGGAGGAAGCTCTGTGGGCATAATAGACATCATGGATGAAGTAAATGCTCAACTTCGATTAGTGGAGTTGGAGGCTCTTGATGAGAAGAGATTGGAAGCTCAACAGATTCTTGAATATTATAAAGCTAGATGGTCTCGCGCCTTCAATAAAAGAGTTCGACCAAGATCCTTTCAAGTCGGAGATCAAGTCCTTGACATAAGGAGACCCATTATTACTTCCTATAAACCTGTAGGGAATTTCACTTCAAAATGGGATGGGTCGTATGTTGTACAAGAAGCTTACTCAAGTGGGTCTTACAAGCTCGTTGATGCAGATAGCATGAGAATCGGCACAATCAAAGGCAAGTTTTTTTATAAATATTATCCTTGAATTTGCAACGCTCCTTGACGTATGAGACTAAACTGCAAGTCATGACACTTCTTGATGCATAAGCCTAAACTACACATTCCTACACTCCTGGACTGCATGAGTCTAAACTGTTTACGGCTCACTGTTGATACCCAATTTTTTCCATGTATTTTGGTACCAAAAATATTTTCAAAATAGCTTGTAAATGCATATATAAGCACCCAAAAAAGGTTGGTATTTTTCTATATTTTTTTCAAGTATTTTAAAACCAATTTATAACTTATTTTGTACCAAAAAATCGAATATTTAGTATCAAATCTTGCTAGTCTAATAAATAATTTATTTTATTCTCTCATCTACATAAAAATATAATTTATGTAATTTTACAAAGTCATTAGGTATTTTTGAACTAAAATTGCATTAAATTGCAATTTTAGCCTATTTCTAAATTTAATAAGTATTTCAAGTACAAAATTGTTCCTATTATTTTTAATTAATTCCTAAACTTATTTTATTATATCAGTATTTTTATTGGATTTTTATAAACTTGTTTACTATTTTTTATAAAATTAAATGTGGAAAATGACAATTTAAAATGAAGCCCTTTAATTTTGCAATTCTAGCCCAAATTGAAACTCAAAATAGACCCCAATTTAACCCCAATAAACCCGACCCAAACCCACTTAAAACTAACCCACCCCAGCTCTTTTAATCCTGGTCGTTGATCACACAGATCAACGACCCACACTACACTTACCATAAGTAAATCCTTAACACCCCTAACCCTAAACTCATTCTTCCAAACCCGCCGCCTTTGAATCCCTAATGCTCGCAAAGCCCTCTCAAACCCTAAACCGTATCAGGCAGTCTCACCGGCGTTCATGGCCGCCCAAGACCTAAAACTCCTTCACTCGTTCCCTCTTCACCTCCCCTTATCCTTGGGTTTGAAGATCGAAGCTGTATTTCAAGGGTGGTTGGACCAGAGGTCCTCCGATGGGTTTCTGTAGCTCTGTATGGTCTTTCTCCGGCAAGTCTTAAGGCTCTGAGTCCTTTGCCGACTCCGACGAATCCGTTCCAAGCTTTTCTCACCATTTCAAGACTTTTTTGTGAAAACCCTAACTTCTCGAGGTTTTTCTCTGTGTTTATTTTTATGATTCTCTTTGAGTCCTAGTCATTTTCCATAAAATTCAAAGTTTTCTCATATTTTCTTCTCCTATTTGTGTTTTCAAGCTTTTCGTCCTATTAAACCAATGGTTTTCTATGACTTTCCATGATTTCTCTGGTTTCGTTGCTCTATTTGCAACTGTGTGTTCTTTTCTATGTCTTTACTATGATTTTTAGGCATTTTCTACCATGACTCTAGGGTGTTTTGCTTTACTGTTTACTTTCTAGGGTTTTCAGTTCATGTATTCTATGCTTTCTTCGTGTTGTTTGTCTGTTTGTTCATCTTCATATGTTATATTCTTACTCCTTGATATGCAGTGGAAACCCTAGGTCAAAGGGTCCTTTCCATTGTCTCGTTGTGAAACCCTAGCCGCCTCTGGTTGCTTCCTTGTGTTTTGCCACAGGTTATTCTAATTGCTTCCAGTTTTGTATGTTCAAATCTATGTCTCTTTTATATTGTCACACTTCCCCTTTTCTGAAACCCTAATTTATTTCGTATAGCTGTTTGATTCTTTAACTGATCCCTATTTTCTGACTAAGTTCAAATGGCTGGTATCTTTTGATTTCCTAGGTGATTACTTGCCTTGTGTGTTTTACCCGTGTGATTTTCAAATTCTTTATCTGAATCTACCTTATATTCTGTGATTAGTACCTAATTTTTCTTTTCCAAAATAGACCAAAGCTTATTTATTTCCAGCTGGTTCCTTAATTAAAGGGAACCTTCTCCTTAATTGTGTATGATTGGTACTGCTGAATATTTTCTTGCCTTAGGTGTTACATCTCGTTCAAATTATAAATAGGCCTTCACTTCTTCTCACTAACATATGTAGAAAATCACTCTATCTATGATATGTGCGCTTTGGTGGTATGAGCATGATTTTCAGGTATAGGTTTTGATGAATGACAAACAATGAAGTCAAGTTTCAAACAACAATATTATATGACAAACAATCAAGATTGAATGGCCAGAAGCATATTGATGACGGAATTGCATAGACAAGCCAAAGACGAGCTCAAATGTTCAAGACCGAAGACCCAAGGCGTAGGTCGTTAGGTAGAAGCAATGTAAGAGCAACGTTTAAGTTATCTCGTCTTTTGGCTCAACATAGGTCATCATAAATATGCATAAAATTATTTTATTCAATCATATTTATCATAAACATATTTTAAATACTTCAAACAAAATGATGTTCAAGTTTTCATTTTAACCAAAATGGTTTTTGAAGTAAGTTTTCAAAACTGGACTAAAATAATCGATTATACAAATCAGCATAATCGATTATGTTATAACAGTGGCCAAAGTGTTTGAACACTGCCACAGAATAATCGATTATACAAAGTGCATAATCGATTATGTGATTACCGTTGCCAAAGTGTTTGAAACACTGTCTCAATATAATCGATTATATCAATTAGATAATCGATTATCCAGCGGAGAATCAGCTTTTGATTTTCGGAATGTTAGATACATAATCGATTATCGCTTTCAAATAATCGATTATTTTGCAGAAAATCAGGGATTCTGATTTTCGGAACGTTAGAGCCATAATTGATTATATGGATGAAATAATCGATTATATGTGAGTAGAATCTGATTCCGATTTTGTAACGTTAACAAATAATCGATTATGTGATATAAATAATCGATTATCTCAGCACAAAATCAGCATAATTAATTGTCAATTAAGCAACGGTCATGCACCCTTTTTCACCTACAAAAAGAGGTCTTTTGAGCGGATTTTAAAAACACAACACCTCCCAATATTGATATACATATTGACATTATTTGAGCATCATTTTAGAGCTTTTTTTGAGCCATTTGAGAGACAACTTTGAGTTGTTCATAGAGCTAAATTTGTATCTCTTTATCTACTCTTTAAAGAGAGTTCTTGTTGTAAGAAGAGAAAGGTGTTTGAGAAGAACATATCTTCTCATTGATTGTCGGGTTCGCTAAGTACCCTAAGTCTTAGTGGTTGAAGTCTTGTGGTGCGGTATCCACGAGAAAAGTGAAGTCTTGAGGTGCGGTATCCTCGAGCAAGTTGAAGTCTTGTAGAGTGTACATCTACGAGCAATTGTAACGGATTGTTAGGCACCCGTAAGCTTAACGGAGTTAGTGGAATCTCGAGAGAGTCTCTCGGGGACTGGACTAGCCACAAGTTGTGGTGAACTAGGATAAATTCGTTGCGTTCTTTCCTTGTTATTTTAATTACCGAATGTATTTTATTCCTGCAATTTTAATTCCGCAATATTTATCAATATTCTCGTGCCGCACTATTCACCCCCTCTAGTGACGGGCATAAATCCAAACAATTGGTATCAGAGCCTAACTCTCTGAAAGCCTTAACCGGTTGAGAGCGATATATATTTTTTTGTTGAGAATATTGAACGCAGGAATGATGAGCGAAGGACACACCACCCATAGTCCTCCACTCTTTGATGGAAGGAATTACACATATTGGAAAGAGCGGATGAGAATCTTCATCCAATCACATAATTTTCGCTTGTGGCGAATCATCAAGAATGGACAACAAATGCCAACAAAGTAGAAAGATGAATATGACGCCAACGACATCAAAATGGTTGAACTTAACGCAAAGGCCGTCAACTTATTATATTGTGCGGTGAATCCGGATGACTACCGGAAAATCTCTTGTTGCACAACCGCAAAGGAAATGTGGGATAAACTCGAGATCACTTATGAAGGTACGTCTCAAGTCCGAGAAGCTAGAATTGATTTTCTAACACATGAATATGAAATCTTTAAAATGGAGAAGGAATCCATCAGCATATGTTCGAACGATTCTCAAAAATCGTCAACGACCTTCATGCTCTCAGGAAAGTGTACACGAACAAAGATCTTGTTCGAAAAATCCTACGGAGCCTCACTCCCGAATGGCGTTCCAAAGCCGATGCCATCCAAGATGCGATAGGAATCACGGATATCACAATTGATGGACTAAGAGGTAACCTCGAAACTTATGAAAGTACAATTCTTAATCCTTATCTTAGAAGTAGAAGTTCAAATTTCGCCATCAAAGCATCATCTTCTAAAGGAGTAGAGGTAAGTGATTCGGAAAGCGATGATGATATTATTTACAATGATATAATTGAAAAGTTTTATAAGTTTATGAAGAAGGAAATAAAGAAGGAAGAACCAAGTCCTTCATGCCAAAATTGTGGAAAACTTGGCCACACCAAATCACATTGTCCAAAACCCAAGGACAAGAAAAAGAAGAAACATCATCGGCGCGTGACATGGGATTCAGACAGCTCGGGCGATGAAACTGCCGCATTATGCCTCATGGCCAAAGAAGAAGAAGAGGTAAGTAATTCTAACTCTCACTCATTTGAAGAATTGCAAAATGCATATGATTGAATTATATGGTGAATTTGTTAATGCGTCCAAAACGATAAAAGAATTGAAGAAAACACTTCCTTTGCAAGAAAAAGATTTTGAAAACCCATCTTCATTGAAAGAAATAGATTTTGAAAAATTGACTAATGACACTAGTGCTCTTAAAAATAAAATTGAAGTTTTAGAAAAAGAAAACAAATTTTTGGAAAATGACAATGTTGATTTTAAAAATAAGATCAAGGAATTGAATGAAGCTTCTTCAATTGATCAATGTTCAAATTGCTCTTCTTGTAGTTCTTTGAAAACAGAGAACATAGAACTTAGGAACGCACTAGAAAAACGTAGTGTTGATAATCCTAAAACAAGTGAAGAAATCAAAAAGGATGTTAGAAATGAGGTTAAACCACCTAGAAATAATTCTAGGAACTTTACTAATGAGTCTAAGATTAATTATTTTGGACCACCTAGAAACAACTCTAGGAATTTCACAAATGAGTCTAGAATGAATAACTTTAGACCACCTAGAAACAACTCTAGGAATTTCAGAAATGAGTCTAGAATGAATAATTTTAGACCACCTAGAAACAACTCTAGGAATTTCACAAATGAGTCTAGAATGAATAATGTTAGACCACCTAGAAATGACTCTAGGAATTTCAACGCTTCTAGGAATAACAAATTTAGATCACCTAGAACGCATTTGGCTCAACCTAGACACATGCACAATCCTAATGTTATATGTCATTATTGTAACCGGGTAGGACACATTGCACCCGTATGTTTTGCTAAACATAGAGATTCATATTTTGATTAAGATTATTATTTGTCTAACCCCCAAGGACCCAAAAGAAGTTGGGTACCAAAAACCTATTTTTAGGTACTTTTGCAGGTGTGCTTGAAGACTACAATATTGTAGTAGATGCACCAAGCACGAAACCTTAATGCATCGAGGAGGAACGTCGGCTAGTTATCGTATTTTCGATAAAAACGTAATAGCTGATATGTGCTAACAATTGATATTAATGATTGATTCATGATTCGATAGGTTTTTATTTTGAATAACAATTGGTATCAATTAGTTTTATATTAAATGATTGATTCATGTTTTGATGAATATTTTAAGTTTAAATAAACAGTTGGTATATTTGCGAAAAATGACCGTTATTATGATTAGTATGCTTTTACTAACATTTAGTATCATTTGATGTTGATATGATTTTGTTTCTAACAATTGGTATCGTCACTAGTTTAATTAACAATTGGTATACTCTTTTTGCTAATGCCAAAAGGGGGAAGAATTTAGGCGATATGCATGCTTTAATTGAGGGGGAATATTCAATTAAGGGGGAATCATATTGAATTATTTGCATAAATTATATTTTGAGATATAGCATGAATTTATGGGGAATCAAATGTGCATATCTCCTGTTGTTTGTCATTATCAAAAAGGGGGAAATTGTAGAAAATCACTCTATCTATGATATGTGCGCTTTGGTGGTATGAGCATGATTTTCAGGTATAGGTTTTGATGAATGACAAAAAATGAAGTCAAGTGTCAAACAATGATATTATATGACGAACAATCGAGATTGAATGGCGAGAAGCATATTGATGACGGAATTGCATAGACAAGCCAAAGACGAGCTCAAATGTTCAAGACCGAAGACCCAAGGCGTAGGTCGTTAGGTAGAAGCAATGTAAGAGCAACGTTTAAGTTATCTCGTCTTTTGGCTTAACATAGGTCATCATAAATATGCATAAAATTATTTTATTCAATCATATTTATCATAAACATATTTTAAATACTTCAAACAAAATGATGTTAAAGTTTTCATTTTAACCAAAATGGTTTTTGAAGTAAGTTTTCAAAAATGGACTAAAATAATCGACTATACAAATCAGCATAATCGATTATGTTATAACAGTGGCCAAAGTGTTTGAACACTGCCACAGAATAATCGATTATACAAAGTGCATAATCGATTATGTGATTACCGTTGCCAAAGTGTTTGAAACACTGTCTCAATATTAGCGATTATATCAATTAGATAATCGATTATCCAGCGGAGAATCGGCTTTTGATTTTCGGAACGTTAGAGACATAATCGATTATCGCTATCAAATAATCGATTATTTGGAAGAAAATCAGGGATTCTGATTTTCGGAACGTAAGAGGCATAATTGATTATATGGATGAAATAATCGATTATATGTGAGCAGAATATGATTCCGATTTTGTAACGTTAACAAATAATCGATTATGTGATATAAATAATCGATTATCTATGCACAAAATCAGCATAATTAATTGTCAATTAAGCAACGGTCATGCACCCTTTTTCACCTATAGAAAGAGGTCTTTTGTGCTGATTTTAAAACACAACACCTCCCAATATTGATATACATATTGACATTATTTGAGCATCATTTTAGAGCTTTTGGTGAGCCATTTGAGAGACAACTTTGAGTTGTTCATAGAGCTAAATTTGTATCTCTTTATCTACTCTTTTGAGAGAGTTCTTGTTGTATGAAGAGAAAGGTGTTTGAGAAGAACATATCTTCTCATTGATTGTCGGGTTCGCTAAGTACCCTAAGTCTTAGTGGTTGAAGTCTTGTGGTGCGGTATCCACGAGTAAAGTGAAGTCTTGAGGTGCGGTATCCTCGAGCAAGATGAAGTCTTGTAGAGTGTACATCTACGAGCAATTGTAACGGTTTGTTAGGCACCCGTAAGCTTAACAGAGTTAGTGGAATCTCGAGAGAGTCTCTCGAGGACTGGACTAGCCACAAGTTGTGGTGAACCAGGATAAATTCGGTGCGTTCTTTCCTTGTTATTTTAATTACCGAATTTATTTTATTCCTGCAATTTTAATTCCGCAATATTTATCAATATTCTCGTGCCGCACTATTCACCCCCCCCCCCTATAGTGACGGGCATAAATCCTAACAATTGGTATCAGAGCCTAACTCTCTGAAAGCCTTAACCGGTTGAGAGCGATATATATTTTTTTGTTGAGAATATTGAACGCAGGAATGATGAGCGAAGGACACTCCACCCATAGTCCTCCACTCTTTGATGGAAGGAATTACACATATTGGAAAGAGCGGATGAGAATCTTCATCCAATCACATAATTTTCGCTTGTGGCGAATCATCAAGAATGGACAACAAATGCCAACAAAGGAGGAAGATGAATATGACGCCGAGGACATCAAAATGGTTGAACTTAACGCAAAGTCCGTCAACTTATTATATTGTGCGGTGAATCCGGATGACTACCGGAAAATCTCTTGTTGCACAACCGCAAAGGAAATGTGGGATAAACTCGAGATCACTTATGAAGGTACGTCTCAAGTCCGAGAAGCTAGAATTGATTTTCTAACACATGAATATGAAATCTTTAAAATGGAGAAGGAATCCATCGGTCGTATGTTCGAACGATTCTCAAAAATCGTCAACGACCTTCATGCTCTCGGGAAAGTGTACACGAACAAAGATCTAGTTCGAAAATCCTACGGAGCCTCACTCCCGAATGGCGTTCCAAAGCCGATGCCATCCAAGAGTCGATAGGAATCACGGATATCACAATTGATGGACTAAGAGGTAACCTCGAAACTTATGAAAGTACAATTCTTAATCCCTATCTTAGAAGTAGAAGTTCGAATTTCGCCTTCAAAGCATCATCTTCTAAAAGAGTAGAGGTAAGTGATTCGGAAAGCGATGATGATATTATTTCCAATGATATAATTGAAAAGTTTTATAAGTTTATGAATAAGGAAATAAAGAAGGATAAACCAAGTCCTTCATGCCAAAATTGTGGAAAACTTGGCCACACCAAATCACATTGTCCAAAACCCAAGGACAAGAAAAAGAAGAAACATCATCGGCACGTGACATGGGATTAAGACAGCTCGGGCGATGAAACTGCCGCATTATGCCTCATGGCCAACGAAGAAGAAGAGGTAAGTAATTCTAACTCTCACTCATTTGAAGAATTGCAAAATGCATATGATGAATTATATGGTGAATTTGTTAATGCGTCCAAAACGATAAAAGAATTGAAGAAAACACTTTCTTTGCAAGAAAAAGAGTTTGAGAAAACACTTTCTTTGCAAGAAAAAGATTTTGAAAAACCATCTTCTTTGAAAGAAATAGATTTTGAAAAATTGACTAATGACACTAGTGCTCTTAAAAATAAAATTGAAGTTTTAGAAAACAGAAAACAAATTTTTGGAAAATGACAATGTTGATTTTAAAAATAAGATCAAGGAATTGATTGAAGCTTCTTCAATTGATCAATGTTCAAATTGCTCTTCTTGTAGTTCTTTGAAAACAGAGAACATAGAACTTAGGAACGCACTAGAAAAACGTAGTGTTGATAATCCTAAAACAAGTGAAGAAATCAAAAAGGATGTTAGAAATGAGGTTAAACCACCTAGAAATAATTCTAGGAACTTTACTAATGAGTCTAAGATTAATTATTTTAGACCACCTAGAAACAACTCTAGGAATTTCACAAATGAGTCTAGAATGAATAACTTTAGACCACCTAGAAACAACTCTAGGAATTTCACAAATGAGTCTAGAATGAATAATCTTAGACCACCTAGAAACAACTCTAGGAATTTCACAAATGAGTCTAGAATGAATAATGTTAGACCACCTAGAAATGACTCTAGGAATTTCAACGCTTCTAGGAATAACAAATTTAGATCACCTAGAATGCATTTGGCTCAACCTAGACACATGCACAATCCTAATGTTATATGTCATTATTGTAACCGGGTAGGACACATTGCACCCGTATGTTTTGCTAAACATAGAGATTCATATTTTGATTATGATTATTATTTGTCTAACCCCCAAGGACCCAAAAGAAGTTGGGTACCAAAAACCTATTTTTAGGTACTTTTGCAGGTGTGCTTGAAGACTACAATATTGTAGTAGATGCACCATGCACGAAACCTTAATGCATCGAGGAGGAACGTCGGTTAGTTATCGTATTTTCGATAAAAACGTAATAGCTGATATGTGCTAACAATTGATATTAATGATTGATTCATGATTCGATAGGTTTTTATTTTGAATAACAATTGGTATCAATTAGTTTTATATTAAATGATTGATTCATGTTTTGATGAATATTTTAAATTTAAATAAACAGTTGGTATATTTGCGAAAAATGACCGTTATTATGATTAGTATGCTTTTACTAACATTTAGTATCATTTGATGTTGATATGATTTTGTTTCTAACAATTGGTATCGTCAATAGTTTAATTAACAATTGGTATACTCTTTTTGCTAATGCCAAAAGGGGGAAGAATTTAGGCGATATGCATGCTTTAATTGAGGGGGAATATTCAATTAAGGGGGAATCATATTGAATTGTTTGCATAAATTATATTTTGAAATATAGCATGAATTTATGGGGAATCAAATGTGCATATCTCCTGTTGTTTGTCATTATCAAAAAGGGGAAAATTGTAGAAAATCACTCTATCTATGATATGTGCGCTTTGGTGGTATGAGCATGATTTTCAGGTATAGGTTTTGATGAATGACAAAAAATGAAGTCAAGTGTCAAACAATGATATTATATGACAAACAATCGAGATTGAATGGCGAGAAAAGCATATTGATAACGGAATTGCATAGACAAGCCAAAGACGAGCTCAAATGTTCAAGACCGAAGACCCAAGGCGTAGGTCGTTAGGTAGAAGCAATGTAAAAGCAACGTTTAAGTTATCTCGTCTTTTGGTTTAACATAGGTCATCATAAATATGCATAAAATTATTTTATTCAATCATATTTATCATAAACATATTTTAAATACTTCAAACAAAATGATGTTAAAGTTTTCATTTTAACCAAAATGGTTTTTGAAGTAAGTTTTCAAAAATGGACTAAAATAATCGACTATACAAATCAGCATAATCGATTATGTTATAACAGTGGCCAAAGTGTTTGAACACTGCCACAGAATAATCGATTATACAAAGTGCATAATCAATTATGTGATTACTGTTGCCAAAGTGTTTGAAACACTGTCTCAATATAATCGATTATATCAATTAGATAATCGATTATCCAGCGGAGAATCAGCTTTTGATTTTCGGAACGTTAGAGACATAATCGATTATCGCTATCAAATAATCGATTATTTGGAAGAAAATCAGGGATTCTGATTTTCGGAACGTTAGAGGCATAATTGATTATATGGATGAAATAATCGATTATATGTGAGCAGAATATGATTCCGATTTTGTAACGTTAACAAATAATCGATTATGTGATATAAATAATCGATTATCTATGCACAAAATCAGCATAATTAATTGTCAATTAAGCAATGGTCATATTTTGATTATGATTATTATTTGTCTAACCCCCAAGGACCCAAAAGAAGTTGGGTACCAAAAACCTATTTTTAGGTACTTTTGCAGGTGTGCTTGAAGACTACAATATTGTAGTAGATGCACCAAGCACGAAACCTTAATGCATCGAGGAGGAATGTCGGTTAGTTATCGTATTTTCGATAAAAACGTAATAGCTGATATGTGCTAACAATTGATATTAATGATTGATTCATGATTCGATAGGTTTTTATTCTGAATAACAATTGGTATCAATTAGCTTTATATTAAATGATTGATTCATGTTTTGATGAATATTTTAAATTTAAATAAACAGTTGGTATATTTGCAAAAAATGACCGTTATTATGATTAGTATGCTTTTACTAACATGTAGAATCATTTGATGTTGATATGATTTTGTTTCTAACAGTTGGTATCGTCAATAGTTTAATTAACAATTGGTATACTCTTTTTGCTAATGCCAAAAGGGGGAAGAATTTAGGCGATATGCATGCTTTAATTGAGGGGGAATATTCAATTAAGGGGGAATCATATTGAATTGTTTGCATTAATTGTATTTTGAGATATAGCATGAATTAATGGGGAATCAAATGTGCATATCTCCTGTTGTTTGTCATTATCAAAAAGGGGGAAATTGTAGAAAATCACTCTATCTATGATATGTGCGCTTTGGTGGTATGAGCATGTTTTTCAGGTATAGGTTTTGATGAATGACAAACAATGAAGTCAAGTGTCAAACAACGATATTATATGACAAACAATCGAGATTGAATGGCGAGAAGCATATTGATGAGAATTGCATAGACAAGCCAAAGACGAGCTCAAATGTTCAAGACCGAAGACCCAAGGCGTAGGTCGTTAGGTAGAACCAATGTAAGAGCAACGTTTAAGTTATCTCGTCTTTTGGCTCAACATAGGTCATCATAAATATGCATAAAATTATTTTATTCAATCATATTTATCATAAACATATTCTCAATACTTCAAACAAAATGATGTAAAAGTTTTCATTTTAACCAAAATGGTTTTTGAAGTAAGTTTTCAAAACTGGACTAAAATAATCGATTATACAAATCAGCATAATTGATTATGTTATAACAGTGGCCAAAGTGTTTGAACACTGCCACAGAATAATCGATCATACAAAGTGCATAATCGATTATGTGATTACCGTTGCCAAAGTGTTTGAAGCACTGTCTCAATATAATCGATTATATCAATTAGATAATCGATTATCAAGCGGAGAATCAGCTTTTGATTTTCGGAACGTTAGAGACATAATGATTATCGCTATCAAATAATCGATTATTTGGCAGAAAATCAGGGATTCTGATTTTCGGAACGTTAGAGGCATAATCGATTATATGGATGAAATAATCGATTATATGTGAGCAGGATCTGATTCCGATTTTGTAACGTTAACAAATAATCGATTATGTGATATAAATAATCGATTATCTCAGCACAAAATCAGCATAATTAATTGTCAATTAAGCAACGGTCATGCACCCTTTTTCATCTATAAAAAGAGGTCTTTTGAGCTGATTTTAAAAACACAACACCTCCCAATATTGATATACATATTGACATTATTTGAGCATCATTTTAGAGCTTTTTTTGAGCCATTTGAGAGACAACTTTGAGTTGTTCATAGAGCTAAATTTGTATCTCTTTATCTACTCTTTTGAGAGAGTTCTTGTTGTAAGAAGAGAAAGGTGTTTGAGAAGAACATATCTTCTCATTGATTGTCGGGTTCGCTAAGTACCCTAAGTCTTAGTGGTTGAAGTCTTGTGGAGCGGTATCCACGAGCAAAGTGAAGTCTTGAGGTGCGGTATCCTCGAGCAAGTTGAAGTCTTGTAGAGTGTACATCTACAGCAATTGTAACGGTTTGTTAGGCACCCGTAAGCTTAACGGAGTTAGTGGAATCTCGAGAGAGTCTCTCGGGGACTGGACTAGCCACAAGTTGTGGTGAACCAGGATAAATTCGGTGCGTTCTTTCCTTGTTATTTTAAATTACCGAATTTATTTTATTCCTGCAATTTTAATTCCGCAATATTTATCAATATTCTCGTGCCGCACTATTCACCCCCCCTCTAGTGACGGGCATAAATCCTAACAACATATACACGAGTTCCCTCTATTCTTACTCACTATAAACTTTCTGCTTTTTTCTTTCTTCTCTGTTACTTGCTCTCACTAGCTAAGGATTAGCCAGCTGAAAGTCAAGGCTAATTACAAGGATTCTCTTTACTTTATTACTCCAGTTTGCACTGGTAGGCTCCTAGTTTGAATTATCTGTTTGTTTTCCCCTCTTCTTTGTCTGCTATATTATTTCAACTTAAGCTCTTGTATTTTCAATCCCTTCCCCTTGTCCCGTTTTCTGTTTGTTTGTTTCAGTATTTCATATGAGTGCTAGCATGTTTAATTCCCTCCCCCTTCCTCTAGGCTATCATGTTGTTTTAGTTTAAGCTTTATCATGTTTTATCCCCCTTTCCCGGCTACCTCACCTATTTTCTGTACCTCAGTTAAGCTTTATGGTAATTCCTTTCCCCTTGTCCCCGTGTCTGTTTGTGCTCAAATCCTGCAGGATAATCCTTAACCCTACTCCTTGTCTGCTTATACCTTTAGCTCAAACTACAGCATGTTAATCCCTATTATATTCCCTTTGGTTGCTTACATTCAGTGTTTTATTAAGTCCAACAATTTAAATACTTTCCTTTGCTTGTGTATTGATCAATATTTTGCTCCTGAATCCCTTCAATCTAATCTTGTCTATTAAGTGCTTTTATATGATTCCCCTCTCCCTTTGGTCCTTGTTTGTATGTGAGATGTTCTGGATAAGGGTGGCACTTTATTGCCATTTCTAGTCTAGAACTAAGGTTGTCAACAGTCTTTACTCAAAGCAATCCCATCCCCCATCCCCTATATTATGTGTTTGAGCGTTGACAAAGTCCTGTTGGTGTCCTAATCACCATTCAGACCCTTGTCTGACTTGTTTACAAGTCTGCTCTTGTTTGTTAACCCTTGTAAGAAGTCTGGGGTGTGCCAATCTCACTCAATAGGCTGGGTATGACCACTTAATATGATGGTCTTTTTCTAATCTATCACATTTACATTTGTTCTTAGTTCTTTAATTCTACCCCCTCTGGTAAGTATGCTTAGGGACCTCAGAGTCTCCTCTAAACTCGGATGCCTTAGGGCTGGTAATTCCACACTTGGACTATTCCAATTAGAGTGTAAACAATGTCTAGGTTTCTTTGAAAGCCAATGGAGCTTTGTAACACTATAAGAAGAGAAAGAGCCTCGGATCTTGGGAGCTCCGATTTGGTAAAAGGTATATTATTGGACATTAAAGTTGATTCGAGATTTGTCGGGCCTGTTATAGCTGCTGATGTGTTTTAATTTCTTGTTTCTTTTACTGTTCTTTTCCTTCCCGGCCCATATTTGTAATAATTTGAGAAAAGAACTCGGGGGGTATAGTGAAAATTGACATGGGAGGGATTTACTCTCTTACATTCATTAGAAACCATGCCTATAGGTTTGCATCACTTGCTAGTACAGATACCATGTCTACAGGTTTCTCATCGTCATATAGAAAGCATGCTAAGGATTTACTTTTCTTGCATCCTATAAATCATGACTACAGGTTTACTATTTACTGCATCAGTTAGAAACCATGTTTTAGGACTTTACTTTGTTACATCCATTCCATGGCATTACCATGTCTATTTCGCACTACTGCATTAACACCATATAGATGTCATGACTACAGTTTCTTGTTATTACATCAAATTCATATAGAAATCATGCTTATAATTTCGCATTTTTTATCACGCCAAGAAAGCATGCCTATAGGAACTATATTAATGCTAGGCAAAGTAGTAGGTCGTCTAAAAACAGTAACTAAACGGTTAACAAGTATGTTATAAGTCCAGACACGTCAAATTATTAAAACGTTTTGGTTCAACTTGTCCTAAATCTGTTTACTCTGAAACGGGTCCAGGTCAGCCCCTTTTTGTAATGCCCTAAATCCATAAAACCGTTTTAAATACTGGATTTATGCTTCCAATTGTTTGTCTCTTTGAGTTTAAATGCTCCAAGATCTTTTAAATTTCTTTTCTCATGTCTCTCTTTTACTTAAATCAGTACGCCTAACTCATAAGGCCTTTTCTAAACTTATCTGCGATTTCAAGTCTTTTGCTTAAAACAGACCTTTGTCTGAAGCTTCGTTTTCTTTTAAACTAACTGATTTTAAGTCTTGTCAACTCCTAAGACGGGCCCGGGGAGCTTTAAGCAGATTTTTTTTCCAACTCTTATATATTAAACTAATTTATCCGCTCTTCTATCCTCTTCCAAAAGACCAAGTCAGTAATTGAAGTCATGCTAAAATATTTGATGTATGTTACGGGGTTTAATTGTGCCTTAATTGTTTACTTGCGTACCTCTTATATGCTAATTGTTATTGATTGTCGCTCTAGTGTTTTTACCTTTAAAAACTCCATATATATACCTTATCTCTCTCCTCCCCCTTCTAATGATTAGAATTCCTAATACCCTAGGACTGACAGGTTAGGACGGGTATTATCATGCAATTAGTAAACGATACCAACGCCTTTAAATACCTTAGTGGGGTGGGAATGGTAGAATATGGAGATGATGACGATGCGATAATATCATAGAGCGATCCCTCTTTGGGAATATTTGCGGCATATTGCATCGAATGATCCATATTATAGTTAAACCTAGGACCCTTCTTTTCATTTGCTTTATTTAAATGCTTTCTTCTAGTAATGCTTTTCAAACTAGTCCTCTTTTATTTCAAAGTTATGTCCCTTTCTTTAGCTTTTAAGTTATGTGAATAAATGTGCACCTTATTTGTCCACTTGCGTCATCTTCTGTAAAAGTCACAATTAGCACGACCGGGAACCATATTTGTGGATCTTGAGGGGTGCTTAACACCTTCACCTCGAGATAATCTCAATCCCTTACCTGAACTCTGGTTTTCTTTCAAAATACTCCTCTCATCTTTAAAAGCGTCCTAATGCACTATAATCATTAGGTGGGGACTCTTCAAATTCCATAACCCAATTCCCAAACGGGAATGAGAGTTGTTTCGCCCATAATGTCGTATAACCCGATTTCACCTTTGAAAAAAGGGGCATCGACAGCATGGCGACTCTGTTGGGGAATTTCTTTTAGGCTTTTACCACTACGTGTTTTGTGAGTTTATCTCTTTCTTTATTTATTTCTTCAATTATTTCTTTTCACAATTACTAACTTGTTTCTTCATGTCTTTGTTTTTCTTTAACTATTTTACTGCTTTATTGAATTTACTTCATTTCAATTCTGTCCTTAAGTTCGAGCATTCATTATTGTATGAACGTGTAAATACATGTACTTATTTCCTTATTGTAATTGCATCCTTCAACATCATATTCCACTCATGCCAAACAAATCCTATAGAAATGCTTATAATGAGTGGTTGCGCTCTTCCATATTATATAACCCCTAAATTTGGTAATGGCATATTTGCGGTAAAACCAGTCGATCAACGGTGTAGTCGACGGTTCCGTGCCTTTCCCTCTTGAGTTGTTCGATCAAGGGTACCTTGTCTAGCACTTCAAAAGTAGAAAAATTACTCTATTTAAATGTTCATGCATCATGGTCAAACTTAGACGAGTCGGCTATGCTGTCCACATAATGACTCCTTAGGATATCCTAAACCAAAGTCCATCGGGTTTCCTCCAACCCAAACGGACAATCACGTTATGTGCATTGATTTGGAAGTTAAATATCTTTTCTAGTTATTGATTTAAATAGACGATTCTGGTGGGGTTGAGGGCCTAATGCTCTATTTTGCAGGAAAATGAGGCACCAGGTCCCCAGATTCGATATGGTGTCAAACATTCATCCAAAATTGCTAAGCTGGTGGGGTGATTTGCGTTGTCGTGATCGGGTTCTTGTCCGCAAGCACTTAGGATATCTTCCTTCACTTCTAGAAGTCAGGCAATATAACAAGATCGTGGAAGCTGCTACTATATTTTGGGATAGTGAACGGTCCATCTTCCGCTTTGGGGGTATTGAAATGATGCCGTTGTTGGAAGAAATTGGAGGTCTAGCCGGAATTCATTGGGATAGCCCGGGGTTGCTTATGCCGGAAAACTACTGCAAAGGTAGGGGGTTCTTGAAAATGATGGGGCTCAAGGAGAATCCAAATCTGACCAGTCTGAATACTCCTACATATCCTTCGACTTCATGTATGAAATGTTCGGACATAGAAAATCATACTGCAATCACATCGACGAGTTCGCCCTCACCTATTTGGGGAACATACCTAGGAGGGATTTTGTGTTCATGTTCTGTTTTCTAGGAATGATAGTTTTTCAGTTGAAGAAGGCTAGAATCCATACAAGACTGGCCATGGTAACCAAAACTGTAATGGAAGGTATCGACGGACAGACATTCAGCATAGCACCCATGATCATCGCTGAAATGTACCGAGCCTTAGAAAAATTTCAACAAGGGGCACCGCACTTTGAAAGGTGCAATTTGCTACTACAACCCTGTCTCATCGAGCATTTTCAGAAGGGAGACTATAGACAAGAAATCGTGCGACGAGATTGGGATGACCATAGTGCTTTCCATCATCCAAAGCGGATGCACTTCATGCCAGACATTTTTCTCACCCGGAAGACGCCAGTGGATGGCGGAACTATTAGGGAATCTGAGGGACGAGCAGGTACAATGGATGTACGAGTGGTTTCCAACTGGAGAGTTAATCATTCGGTCTAGGGATGCACCATTCCTTGTACTCATCGGCTTAAGAGGAACTTACCCTTATGTCCCTCTCCGAGTCATGAGGCAAGCGGGAAGGAAGCAAATTATACCAATGGTGGAAAAGATGAGTCACTACAGGGCTGATTTCCAGGATGACGATAGCCCATACAGGTGTCGGGCTCAACATATGTGGCACTCCAAAATCATTTTTGAAAAGGAATCTATGGAGTCAGACACGTATCAGGCGAGGCATGTGCCACTTTATCTGGGATGGTTAGAGGAAGATTGCATTTGCTTGGGAAAAATAGGTTTCGTTCATGGTCACAGGGTTATTGATGAGGAGGCCACAACAAAGGTCCAGTATAATCAATTGCACAAGCGGATGCGAGAGTGTGAAAGTGAACATCGGGAAATGCTAGAGGATCAAGAGAAGGTAATAACTTAATGGAAGGATATGGCTGTCCGTACATGCAACCGTTTGGTGTACTTGGAGTAGGGTTTAGTGGAGGTGGAAGGCAAGTTTTTGAAAAGTATCAACGACTGTCAGGAAGCGGAAGGTAACGAAGGTGGACACTTGGCTCGAGCTTACTTGTTGTTGGGACTGTGCAAGCTGATGAAACTGTACAAGGGAGGCAAAGATACCGAATCTGGGGAAGGTCCTTCTGGGGCCAAGTTGTTAGGATTTTACTGCTTTCCTGATGAAATAAGGCCATTGGCCATTAGTGACAATGTTTTTCTTTATTTCAGTATGTTTTTACTCGTTTTATTTTCTATTGATATATTTGAGGCATTCGGTATTACGATTTCTCCAAATCATATTTGTCGCTAGGCCTACCTCGGGCACAACGAGGCACCCAAAAAGGAAACGACTTACATTTTCGCAAGATCAAAGGGTCCTCCTCCTCCTCCTCCGAGTCCTCCCAGAAACAGGAACAAAGGAAAGATGGGAGATAATGAAACAATGAAGGAAATTGAAGGAACTTCTCAGGGTACCCCGATCACCAAAGAAACTGCTGCTCATTTGGAGCAAACTTTTCTATTATTCCGAGAGGTCCGGACTAGACCAGGTCTGGACTTTGGCAAGCTTGTCCATCTCCCTTGCTGCTGCATATGTCAACAATCAAGTCCATGCACCTCTACAGAAGATTCTAATCCAGGTTTGCAACAACTCTCCACCGCCCATCCCTGAGCCCCAAAATGCTCCAAACCACCAGGATACCCCTATCTTTGTGGATACTGTGTCATTCTATGCACATCCCTTATCAGATGTGTCAGAATCAGATTCACTCATTCAGAGCTTGGCTGCTGAACGCAAGAAACTCACTAGTAGGGTTTAGGGCGTGGAAGGTAACAAGGGTGTGGAAGGTCTGAATTATGAAGATCTGTGTGTTCAACCTGACCTCCTAAGTTCGAGATGTTTGATGGTACGGGTGATCCCAGGGTTTACCTCGGGATGTATTGTGACAAATTAGTGGGAGTTGGTAAAGATGAAAAGATCTTCATGAAGTTATTCATGAGGAGTTTGAAAGGTGACTCTTTATCTTGGTACATCAGCCAAGATGCGAAGAAGTGGACGAGTTGGGTAAGCATGGCGTCTGATTTCATGGACCATTTCAGGTTCAACACTGAGAATGCGCCAGACGTGTTCTACATTCAAAATTTTGAAGAAGAAGCCAACTGAAACCTTTCACGAGTATGCTACTTGTTGGAGGTCGGAAGCTGCCAAAGTCAGGCCGGCTTTGAAAGAAGAAAAAATGAACAGATTTTTTGTTCGTTCTCAGGACCCGCAGTACTACCAGAGATTGATGCTAATAGAGGGGCATAAGTTCGCTGATATCATCAAACTGGGAGAAAGAATTGAAGAGGGAATAAAAATGGAATGGTTACTAACATTGAGGCACTGCAGGCCACCAACAAGGCCTTGCAGTCCGGTGGTTCATCGAAGAAGAAAGATGTAAACTCTGTAATGGCCGAGCAAAGAAACCACTCTCCCATGAAATACCAAACCTACCCTCCAACTCCACTCACATACCAACCCTCTTTAAATTACCAAGTACCTTCACCTACCTACCAAAACCCACATCCCGTCTACCATAACTCTCCATCACCAACACATCAGCCCACCTTGCCAGTATATTCCCAACCCGCACCCTTCCTCACTATCCATCACCGCCCACTCGCCAAAACTTCCCTCGACCAAGACCAAACTTTGACCGCAAACCTCCCATATAGTACACCGCTATTGCTGAACCCATTGACTAACTTTATGAGAAGCTCAAAGCCGCCGGATATGATACACCCATCCCAGCCATAACCCCAGAAACTCCCTCCCAATGGATCAACCCAAATAAAACCGGCGCATACCATTCAGGGATGAAGGGCCATACCATCGATAAGTGTCGCTCGTTGAAAGACAAAATTCATACCTTAATTGACAACAAGGTCGTCGTGGCTAAAGAGCCTTCTCCCAATGTTCAAAACAACCCTCTGCCAGACCACAAAAGTGGAGGCATCCACATGATTGAGACCGAAGACGACTGGAACCCCGAAGGGTTGATTGGTTTGATATTTGAGATAAGCCCAACAAACCAGCGGTCACTCTTAATCCTATTGTTGTGAAAATTTAGCCATCTGAGGATAACATGGTGAATTTGTTTGTACCATTTGAGTTTGAGGCACCTCCTACAAAGGTGCCAAGGCTAATTGAGGTGGAGTTCGGGACTCCAAAGACGCTCGCACCGATTGAAGTTGCTATGTTACCTCCAAAGGTGCCCATTCCGGTCACCATGTCAGACATAACCCCATTTCAATCAAACACCAAACCTTGAGACTACACAACCAAGGCGAGAAGGAGAGGAAAAGCGCGCACAGGTGAAGCAATCGGCGCGCAAGGTATGACTAGAACATGCAGGGTGTGCACACCGAAGCACCTAGCTGAGTCCAGCAAGCAGGCCTCTGGACGTCCCATTGAAACTGGACCTGATGATCTCTGGAGGAAGGTACAGGCTAAGGAATATTTAGTTGTTGAACAGCTTAATAAGACCCCGGCACAGATTTCCATCTTAGTATTGCCGTAGATTTTTGAGGCACATAAGAACGCCTTGATGAAGATATTGAGCGAGGCTTATGTCCCGAGCACCATAACAGGAGGAGAAATGGCAAACATGATAGGGCAGGTATTGGAAAGTCACAAAATCACTTTCCACACGGATGAATTGCCACCTGAAGGGCTCAGTCATAACAAAGCACTACATATCACTATGCAATATGACGATCATTTCATCACCAGAATCTTAGTCGATGGAGGTTCCAGTCTCAACATCTGTCCATTAATCACCCTCAAGAAGTTAGGCAAATGATTGCACGAGATAAAAGATGGGGCTAATAATGTTAAGGCTATTGATGGTTCTTAGAGGTCCACATTAGGGGAGATTAGCTTGTGTTTGCAAATGGGGCCCACTTGGTTTGATGTCGACTTCCAAGTTATCAACATACCAGCATCTTACAATTTACTGCTAGGACGACCTTGGATCCACACTGCTGGGCTGTGGCATCAACCTTACATTAAGCTGTGAAGTTCAAATGTAACCATCAAGAAGTAATCATCCAGTGATGGTAGCAACCCCATATACATTCTGCAGACCATTCCAATGATTGGAGGCATAAGAATAATAGGCGGAGAAACATATCATCATATCGAGTAGGTCAACGCAGTGGACGAGGAAAAATGGTGGAGCAACAAGGTCGAGAGCATTCTGAATTGGAGTGGGCATGAATTAGCGAAAGGGCTTGATAAGAATCTTCAAGGAATCAAATAAACTATCCAGCTGAAGAAACATGGTACTACCTTCGGACTGGGGTACGAGTACACTTGGAAAGAATTCAAAAACTGGTCACCACCATGGCCAAGCCCATATTACCCACTGGAGGACCCCATACCGCAGTTGGAGCAGACATTTCAGCCAACCGACACTCTCTACGGGTCACAAGAAGACGAGGCTCTTGCGGCAATGAAGAACCTGTTCTAGAGGACATGGACTGTTCTGTGATTTTTGAAAAGAAAGGGGAGGAAGGCCCTTCCATTCAGGAAGTGAACCGAGGGAAGCACCAACTAGTCAATCAGGACCACCATCTCCCGGAAACCTTCGGGGTAGCAAGGCTGAACAAGCATCATGCATCTTTGTTTTTGTTGTTTTCTTTACTTTCTGCATTTGTCTTTACTTTCCAAAAGAGATCCGATGTTTTGAAAATTTATGAATTTAATCAAAAGCTTTTTTCAGTTTATCAAATATATCGCTATTTATTACTTTCTCTGCTATTTACTTTATTTTCACACACCATTACTATTACGTATCTTGATGATGAACCAACAACTATAACTTGCAAAGAGTCTATGCAACAAACTAGACATAGACTCATAAGAGGAGGATGTACCAGAAGAAGTTGTCAGAGAGGCCGAAAATTTTTAAAATACACCTAAGTCCAACTTGGATGAAACTAAGGGTGTTAACCGGGCCGGGTTGACCCGGGACCGGCACGGACCGGCCCGGTCAAAACCGGCCCGGACCGGACCGGTTTAGCGCGGGGGGGGCCGGGCTGGGTTAGGGGGGGGAAGGGGGTTGGGACGTAAGGCCTTACCGGGCAATTAACCCGGACCGGACCGGCCCGGAAAGAGAAATATCGGGCGAACCGGCCAACCCGGACCGGCCCGGACCGGTTATAACGGTAAAATTTTTTTTTTTTTTTAAAAAAAAAATTTTTTTTAGCTGCTGGGGCCCACTTGCCCGTTGGCAACGGTCCAGAACCGTTGGCCAACGGGTCTTTTTGCATTTTTGGCCCTTTTTTGTTTTTTTTTTGTTTTTATTAAATTACATTAATAACCCTTCTAAAAATCTATAAATACCCTCCCCTCTTCTTCATTTCCTCACTCAAAATTATCTATCTCTCTCTCAATTCTCAAATTAGCAAATATCAATCACTCTCTTCTCTTCAATTTTCAAGAATTCATATTCTACTTTCATAATTTTATTGTCTTTATTTTCCCGAATTTAATTTATCGTAATTTCTTATTTGGAAATCGGCATTCGAAGCTTGATTCTTGAAGTTCAAGTGTTCAACATTCTTGAAGTTCAACTGTTCAAGTGCTCAATTTATTGTCGAATTCGGTGCACTCTCTCCAACTCTTTCTCTTATTTAATATTTTAATTGCATATTTGATTTTAGCTTATATATTAAATTTTCCAATATGTTGAATGCTGCTAAAAGAGCGTGTAGAAAAGTTACTGGTAGGAGTGGAAGTGGTAGTGGAAGTAGTAAAAAAAGTCCTGTAGCTTCTGGTAGTAATAGTAATAATGAACCAATAACACATGTTTCTGAATCATCGCCTAATTTGCAAGATGTAAATATTGATTATGAACAATTACACCAAGATTTCGGAATAGAAGATAACGAAATTGGAATAGAAGATGAGATACCACCTACACCTACTAGTGCAAATGTTGGTAGTATTGGAGTTGGAGTTGCTAGTGCAACAAGGGGTAGAAGACCACCAGTCGCTCCAACTTCTAAATCTAATCGTAGAAAAAGAAGTCCTGTTTGGAAATTTTTTGATGAGATAGAAGATAGTGATAGAGTTAAGTGCAGACTTTGTAACGAAACGTTTAAACATTTGACCGGAGGTAATTTAGGGGGGACTGGCACACTAATTAGACATATGCAAAATTATCATCCTATAGAATGGGGGGTTAATGGGGATGGAAGTCAAACAACCGGTAACCCTACTACTGCAGGTCTCCTAAAATATGATAAAATGAGGGATCGAGAGGAATTAGCGAAAATGATCGCTTTGGGTTGTCTACCTTTTTCTTTTGCTTCTTCCTCTTATCTTGTTACGTATATTCAAAGGATATACAACCCTATGTTTAAAGGTATCCCTAGAAGTACCTGTAGATCTGACATCTTTAGACTTCACGGCCAATATCAAACATACATACGTTATTTGTTTAGTCACCTTCCTTCTAGAGTATGTCTAACTTCTGATATTGGCCATGCTGTAAATGGAAATGATTATTTAACAATTACATGTCATTGGATAGATGACAATACTTGTATGCAAAAACGTATTATTGCTTTTAAATATGATGAAGATCAGAGTCATACTGCAACATTTATTAGTAGTACAATTGTTGAAGTTGTCGAATTTTATAATCTAAACCAAAAAGTTTTGTGTATGTCTTTTGATAATGCTTCAAACAACAATGCTGCAGTTTCAATTTTAAAATTGAATTTACATCCACCTCTTGATGATATTTTTCATGTTAGATGTGCATGTCATGTTTACAATTTAATTGTTAAAAGTGGGCTCGATTTATTTTCAACTGAGATTACTCTAGTTAGAAGAGCTGTTGGAGTAATTCAGGGAAATAATAGACAATCTAGAATAAGAGAATTTAAGAACAAGTGTATGCAATATAACCTTACACCTAGATTCATGCCCGACGAAGTAGTTACTAGATGGAATTATACGTATATATTTTTAAAATGTTGCTACAAATATAGATTTCCAATAACAGAAGTTGCTAATGCACATTGTACTGATCCTAGGCGTATGTTAACCGGTGATACCTGGGAGGTCATTAGTGATGTGATTAAATTTTTACATAAATTTTATACTGCTACTGTTGTATTTTCTGGGGCATATTACCCAACTATTACTTTGGCTTTAGTACATATAGCTGAAATTTCTTTGCTACTATTTGAATTTAAGAAGAAAGATAGATATACGGATGCTGTTGCAAGTATGCAAGCAAAATTTAAAAAATATTTCTTTCCAATTCCTCCTGTTTACTTAATTGGTGCAGTTTTAAATCCTTCAATTAAAATGTCTGATTGTCAACAATTAATGAATGCTTTATACAATTATATGGAGATTGGGCCTACTGAAAGCCCAAATTTGTATGAATCTATGAACCAACTAAATGAACATTTACAATATCTATATACTTATTATGCAACTCAATGTGATAATGCTCGTGCTTCAACTGCTGCAAATCCCACTATGCAATGTAGCACTTCTAATGTAGTCGGAGATGATGATGAAGGCTTTGATAGTTTTAATATTTTTTCAACTTTTTCTAACACTCAAAGTAGTAGTAGGAATATAGATGAACTGCAATTTTACTTGCAGAAGCAAAAGGAGCCTCGCAGCAAGGAATTTTCACCGTTAGGCTGGTGGCAGGAAAATTCAAAGCAATTTCCCGTTCTTTACGCTATGGCGCGGGATGTCCTGAATGTCCCAATTTCCACTGTTGCATCCGAGAGTGCATTTAGCCAAGCAAGACAACAACTTGGAGACACGCGGCACTCATTGGGAAGCAATGCTTTGGAAGTCTTAGTGTGTCTAAGAGATTGGATAAGATCTGAACGAAGAAATCAAGGAAAGGAAGATCTTGATAGCCCGGAAGACGAAGAACTTGGAGATATATTAACGCACGGAAACCCATCCGAATTTAACACTCCAGAAGAAGGTCCAGAGGTTCATATTAATATGGAAGAACTTGCTATTGCAATGCAAGCCATTTGATGTAAATTGTAAACTAATTATGATACATTTTAGTTTTGAAATTTTGAATTTAAGAAATAAAGTAGCACTTGCAATAAGTGCAATTTTTTCCCCATCTTTTGTTGTGTTCATTCAATTATTATAAAGTATTAATATAACTTAATATTTATACTATACGTAATTCAAAAAAAAAAAAAAAAGATTAACCCGACCCGGCCCGGCCCGGACCGGCTCAACCCAGCCCAATTGCAACCCGCCCCCAATTGAACCCGGACCGGACCGGCCCGGACCCGGACGGGTCATAAAATTTGGACCCGGACCCGGCCCGGCCCACCCACTTGTCACCTATAGATGAAACTGAAGTCATCAATTTGGGAGATACAGAGAATGTCAAAGAGACACGCATCAGAGTGCACTTATCACAGACGGGGAAAGAGGAATATACAGAGTTCTTAAGGGAATATGAGGATATCTTTGCATGGTCTTACGATGATATGACTGGCCTCAGCACATCCATCGTTTCTCACTAGTTGCCGACAGATCCTGCATGTCCGCCGGTAAAATAGAAGCTCAGAAAATTCAAGCAAGATATGAGTTTAAAAATCAAAGAAGAGGTCACCAAGCAGGTCAAAGCCATAGTTCTTCGATTGGTAGAGTATCCAACTTGGTTAGCTAGCATTCTGCTAGTACCGAAGAAGGATGGAAAGTAAGAGTCTGTGTCGACTACCGGAATCTCAACAGGGCTAGTCCCAAAGACGATTTACCCTTGCCAAACATACACATTCTGATCGACAACTGCGCCAAGCATGAGTTGCAGTCATTCGTCGATTGCTTTGTGGGGTATAATCAGATATTGATGGATAGAGAAGATGCAGAGAAAATGGCATTTATCACGCCTTGGGGAATGTATTGCTATAGAATGATGACGTTCGGGTTGAAGAATGCGGGAGGTACTTACATAAGGGCCATGACTACCCTCTTTCATGACATGATACATAAGGATATTGAGGTATATGTAGACGATGTCATCATTAAGTCCAAGAAGGCTGCAGATCATATAGAGGACCTCCGAAAGTTTTTCAACAGACTAAGGAGGTATAACTTGAAACTGAAGCCCGCCAAGTGTGCTTTTGGGGTCCCTGCGGGAAAGTTATTGGGTTTCATCGAGAGTCACCAAGAAATAGAGCTGGATCCATCCAAGGTCAAATCTATTCAGAAGTTGCCACCGCCGAAGAGCAAGAAAGAGGTGATGAGTTTCCTGGGGAGGCTCAACTATATCAGTCGGTTCAAATCTTAGTCTACCGTCATCTGTGAACCTATCTTCAATATTCTGAAAAAGGATGCCACCACCGAATGGACCGATGAATGTCAAAAGGCTTTCGACAAGATCAAGGGATACTTGTCTACGCCTCCTGTCCTGGTCCCACCTGAGCCTAGGAGGCCTTTATTGCTCTTTCTTGCAGTTTTGTATGGACCATTTGGTTGTGTCTTGGGACAACATGAAGAAACGGGGAGAAAGGAGCAAGTTATTTACTACCTCAGCAAGAAATTTACCCCGTACGAGGCTCGGTATTCTTTGCTAGAACGCACCTATTGTGTATTGACTTGGATAGCTCAGAAGTTGAGGCATTATTTCTATGCTTACACTACCTACCATATATCAAGAATGGATCCACCAAAGTATATTTTTCAGAAGCCCATGCCTGCTGGCAAGCTCGCCAAGTGGAAAATCTTGTTGAGTGAATTCGGCATTGTCTATGTCACCCAGAAGGCAGTTAAAGGAAAGGCTCTGGCAGATCATCTCACAGAAAATCCTGTGGAAGGGGAGTACGAACTATTGAAGACGTATTTTCCTGATGAGGAAGTAGCTTTCATAGGAGAGGATATCACAGAATCCTATGACGGCTAGAGGATGTTTTTCAACGGGGTCGCAAATTTCAAAGGAGTTGGTGTAGGCACAGTCCTGGTATAAGAAACTGGCCAGCATTACCCGGTATCCACCAAGCTCAAGTTCCTGTGCACCAATAACATGGCCGAGTATGAAGTTTGCATCTTGGGACTTAAACTAGCCATTAATATGAACATTCAAGAGCTGCTAGTGATTAGGGATTCAGACTTACTCATAAACCAGGTTCGAGAAGAATGGGCCACTAAGAATTCCAAGATACTACCTTATTTGCACCACATATAGGAGTTGAGAAAGAGGTTCAGAAAAATGAAATTCCAGCATGTTCCAAGAATATAGAATGAGTTCGCAGATGCGCTTGCCACTTTATCATCCATGATTCAGCATCCAGACACAAATTTCATCGACCCTATCCAGGTCAGGATTCATAATCAACCGGCTTATTGTGCACATGTTGAGGAAGAAGCCGACGGAAAGCCCTGGTTCCATGACATCAAAGAGTACTTGACAACAGGAGAATATCCAGAGCTTTCTAATGCTACTCAGAAGCTCACGCTTCGAAGGTTGTCCAATAGTTTCTTTCACAGCGGAGGAATCATGTATTGTAGGACTCCCGATTTGGGACTATTAAGGTGTGTTGATGCGACAGAAGCAACCAAGTTACTGGAAGAAGTGCACTCAGGGACTTGTGGACCGCACATGAACAACTTTGTTCTAGCAAAGAAGATACTCAGGGCAGGATAATTCTGGACGACCATGGAAACAGACTGCATTCAGTATGTCCGAAAGTGTCACCGATGTTAGATACATGCGGATATGATAAAGGTACAACCAAACGAGCTTATCGCAACGAGCTCACTATGGCCATTCTCCGCTTAGGGGATGGATGTCATTGGGCCAATCGAGCCTGCCGCATCAAACAGACACAGGTTTATTCTTGTGGCAATTGACTACTTTACTAAATGGGTCGAAGCAGCATCATAGAAAGTAGTAACCAAGAAAGTCGTGGCAGACGTTGTGCGAGATCGGATTTTCTATCAATTCGGTGTTCCAGAATCGATCATCACTAATAATGGTTCCAATCTCAACAACGACTTGATGAAAGTGATATGTGAAACTTTCAAGATTAGACATAGAAATTCTACGGCTAATAGACCTCAGATGAATGGTTTCGTGGAAACAGCAAACAAGAACATCAAGACAATACTAAGTAAAATGATCGAAAGGCATAAGCACTGGCATGAGAAGTTGTCATTCACTTTATTGAGTTACCTCACTACAGTTTGCACATCAACCGGGGCAAATCCCTACATGCTGGTATACGGTACGGAAGCGGTAATTCCTGCCGAGGTAGAAACTCCATCCTTGAGAATCGTACAAGAAGCTGAGCTAGATGACGCAGAATGGGTCAATGGTCGCTATGAGAAGTTAGCCCTTATATACGGAAAGAGAATGAACGCTGTCTGTCACGGGCAGTTATATCAGAATAGAATGTCTAGAGCCTTCAACAAGAGGTTTCGACCAAGGAAGTTTTCACCGGGACAGGTGGTATTAAAGAAGATATTCCCACATCAAGATGAAGCCAAAGGGAAATTCTCTCCCAACTGGCAAGATCCATACATGGTTCATCGGGTTCTAACTGGAGGAGCCCTTATTATTGCAGAGATGGATGGAGAAATCTGGCCAAAGTCGATCAATTCAGATGCAGTGAAGAGATGATACATTTAATCAGTACGCTTTTCTTTATGATGTAATTTGAACTACCTCTGACCTGATTCCCATTTAAGAGGGGATACGTATGCAACCCTATGGGTTCGGTCACATCATTAATAAAATTCCATTTTCCCCCACATTTGGAACTGGGGCAGAATTATGAGGAGGACCCTCAAATTTATGAAGTCGGCATGTCCATTTTTGCATCAGCATCGACCCAGTAACTGGGGCAAAATTTTGAGAAGGACCCTCAAAACTCCAAGGTCAATCTGCTTTCAGTCATTAGGCACTACCGTCAACAGCACCAACCCAGTTAATTGGGGCAGAATTTTGAGAAGGACCCTCAAAATTCCGAAGTCATCAAGGTTGGCATGCCTTGAACCACGTTGCAGTTGTGGTTCATCATAAAACAAAACAATCTTTTGCTTTACGTATATGCATACATTTGCATCATATGTGCCAAAATTTTCATAAAATCATTTGGACCAATGTCGTTCAGCAACGCTACCCCTGAATGGTACAAGACGCCACGAGTCGAGAGATGCGAACTAACCTCCCCCTTACAGAACTCACGATTTTTCTTTGGATGCAGGACGAGCCAATAACGCAACTGTTCCTCGGAGTCGAAATTCCTAATACAACCCTTGCTTCGCAGAAGTTTACTATCTACATGCAGATATTTCCCCAACAATTATGATATCGCAATCATCTACCAGCTAAGAAAATCACCACCATCCTCTCCTTTATATTTCTGCATTTTGCATAAGGCTATCTTCTGCCTTTCGAGGTTAAGCTTTACCTCCATCATGTATAAGGCTATTCTCAATCTTTTGAGGTTAAGCTCTACCTCCATCCTGAATAAGTCTATTCTCTACCTTTCAAGAATAAGCCCTGTCTCCATCTGCATTTTGCATAAGGC
The DNA here is from genome assembly GCA_034376525.1 of Nicotiana benthamiana. Taxonomy (NCBI): domain Eukaryota; kingdom Viridiplantae; phylum Streptophyta; class Magnoliopsida; order Solanales; family Solanaceae; genus Nicotiana; species Nicotiana benthamiana. The sequence continues at coordinate 32,410,874 of CM067337.1, forward strand.
TATTTTCTGCCTTTAGAGGTTAAGCTCTACCTCCATCTTGCATAAGGCTATTCTCTGCCTTTCGAGACTAAATTCTGTCTCCATCCTGCATTGCATAAGGCTATCTTCTGCCTTTCGAGGTTAAGTTCTACCTCCATCTTGCATAAGGCTATCTTCTGTCTTTCGAGACTAAGCTCTATCTCCATCTTGCATTGCATAAGGCTATTCTCTACCTTCCAGGTCTAAGCTCTGCCTCCGTCCTGCATAAGGCTATCTTCTGTCTTTCGAGACTAAGCTCTGTTTCCATCTTGCATTGCATAAGGCTGTTCTCTGCCTTACGAGGCTAAGCTCTGCCTCCCTTCTACATAAGGCTATTCTCTACCTTCCGGGGCTAAACTTTGCCTCCATCCTGCAGGCTATCTTCTGCCTTTTGAAACTAAGCTCTGTCTCCATATTGCATTGCATAAGGCTATTCTCTACCTTACGGGGCTAAGCTCTGCCTCCATCCTGCATAAGGCTATCTTCTGCCTTTCAAGGTTAAGATCTAACTCCATCTTGCATAAGGCTATCTTCTGCCTTTCGAGACTAAGCTCTGTCTCCATCTTGCATTGCATAAGGCTATCTTTTGCCTTTTGAGGTTAAGCTCTACCTTCTTTATTTTGCATTTTGGCTGAAATATTGCCACCTTGTTTCATTTTGGCTGAAATATCGCCACCCAGCATTTTAAATTCCTGCTCTGCTAAAAGATCGTCATCCTCTGCATTCATTTAGCTGAAATATTGCCACCTTTTCATGGGCAGAAATATCGCCAACTTATTCAAGGCATCATAGTTCGGAGGCACCATCTGCATGGCCCGAGAACACCAGTTCATGGCCTGCAAATCTTTGCTTTCATGATCATCATAGTCCAGACGTCATAGTCTGAGGACGCCATCCTAATCGTCCCAAGACAACTTTCATGGTCCAATGGGAAATTGCATCACGTATAAACTATGTATTATACATGCACATCATTCTTTTACAGGTATACCGGCTAGCACGGATGTCTCAGCATGAAGAGCTCCCGCTCCAGCTCTCCGCGGCTCGTTCGATCCCCAAACCCTTGCCAATTCTCAAGCCCTCGTTGCGTCTGCCCTTTCAAATTTTCATTGGCATATTCCTCCAATGGCTCTTGAACTACATAAAGCCTGATTCATGTAAAACCAGGGATATGTAGGCAGCTCAGAAGCCAAAGCGCTGTTGAAATTCTCGCACTATTGTCATTTCCGGTCGAAATTGGTTATCTCATCTTTACCAGACAACTCTTTCATCCTCCTCGGCTAAAGAGGGGCAGTTTTTGATACCCATTTTTTCCCATATATTTTTGTACCCAAACTATTTTCAAAATAGCTTGTGAATGCATATATAAGAATCCACAAAAGGTTGGTGCTTTTCTATATTTTTTTCAAGAAATTTAAAACCAATTTACAACTTATTTTGTACCAAGAAAATCCAATATTTAGTATTAAATCTTGTTATTCTAATAAATTATTTATTTTATTATCTCATCCACATAAAAATATAATTTATGTAATTTTACAAACCCATTAGGTATTTTTAAACTAAAATTGCATTAAATTATAATTTTTGCCTATTTCTCAATTTAATAAGTATTTCAAGTACAAAATAATTTATAATATTAGTAATTAATTCCTAAGCGTATTTTATTATCTCAGTATTTTCATTGGATGTTTATAAAAAAATTTACTATTTTTTATATAATTAAATAGGAAAAATGGCTATTTAAAAAAAAGCCCTTTAATTTTGCAATTCTAGCCCAAATTGAAACTCAAAATCAACCCCAATTTAACCCCAATTGGCCCGACCCAAACCCACTTAATACTAACCCGCCCCAGCTCTTTTAATCCTGGTCATTATCACATAGATCAACGGCCCATACTTCACTTACCATAATTAAATCCTTAACACCCCTAACCCTAAACTCACTCTTCCAAACCCGCCACCTCCGAATCCCTAAAACTCTCAAAGCTCTCTCAAGCCCTAAACTATCTCCGGCTGTCTCACCACCGTTCATGGCCGCCCAAAACCTGAAACTCCTTCACCCGTTCACTCTTCACCTCCCCTAGTCCATTGGTTCGAAGATCGAAGCTGTATTTCAAGGGTGGTTGGACCAGAGGTCCTCCGATGGGTTTTTGCATGTGTGTCTGGTCTTTTTCCGGCAAGTCTTAAGGCTCTGAGTCCTTCGCCGACTCCGACGAGTCCGTTCCAAGCTTTTCTCGCCATTTTAAGACTTTTCTGTGAAAACCCTAACTTCTCGAGGTTTTTTCGTGTTTATTTTTATGATTCTCTCTGAGTCCTAGTCATTTCCAAAAGTTTCAAAGTTTTCTCATCTCTTCTTCGCCTATTTGTGTTTTCAAGCTGTTCTTCCTTTTAAACATAGGGTTTTCTATGACTTTCCATGATTTCTCTGGTTTCATTGCTCTATTTGCTACCGTGTGTTCTTTTCTATGTCTTTGCTATGATTACTAAGCATTTTCTACCATGACTCTAGGGTGTTTTTCTTTACTTTTTACTTTCTACAGTTTTCATTTCATGTATTCTATGCTTTCTTTGTGTTGTTCTGCTGTTTTTTCATATTCATCTGTTATATTCTTACTCCCCAATATGCAGTGGAAACCCTAGCTCAAAGGGTCCTTTCCATTGTCTCCTTGTGAAACCCTAGCCACCTCAGGCTGCTTCCTTGTGTTTTGACACATGTTATTCTAATTGCTTCTAGTTTTGTATGTTCAAATGTATGCCTCTTTTATATTGTCACACTTCCCCTTTTATGAAACCCTAATTGATTTCGTATAGCGGTTTGATTTTTTAATTGATCCCTATTTTCTCACTAAGTGCAAATTGCCGGTATCTTGACTCCTTGGTTTCCTGGGTGATTACCTGCCTTGTGTGTTTTACCCGTGTGATTTTCAAATTATTTATATGAATCTACCCTATATTCTGTGATTAGTACCTGATTTTTCTTTTCCAAAATAGACCAAAGCTTATTTATTTCCAGCTGGTTCCTTAATTAAAGGGAACCTTCTCCTTAATTGTGTATGATTGGTACTGCTGAATATTTTCTTGCCTTACGTGTTACATCTCTTTCAAACTATAAACAGGCCTTCACTACTTCTCACTAACATATACACGAGTTCCCTGTACTCTTACTCACTAAAAACTATCTGCTTTTCTCTTTCTTCTCGGTTACTTGCTTTCTCTTTCTAAGGATTAGCCGGCTGAAAGCCAAGGCTAATTACAAGGATTCTCTTTGCTTTGTTACACAAGTTTGCATTGGTAGGCTCCTAATTTGAATTATCTGTTTATATTCCGCTCTTCATTGTTTGTTATGTTATTTCAACTTAAGCTCTTGTATGTTCAATCCCTTCCCCTTGTCCCTTTGTCTGTTTTTTTGTTTCACTATTTCATTTGAGTAGTAACATGTTTAATTCCCTCCCACCTTCCCCTAGGCTGTCATGCTATTTCAGTTTAAGCTTTAACATGTTTTATCCCCTTTTCCCGGCTACCTCACCTATTTTGTGTACCTCAGTTAAGCTTTATGATAATTCCCTTCCCCTTCTCCCCTTGTCTGTTTGTGCTCAAATCCTGTAGGATAACCCTTAGCCCTACTCCTTGTCTCCTTATACCTTTAGTTCAAACTACAACATATTAATCCCTATTCCCTTTCCCTTTGGTTGCTTACATTCAGTGTATTATTAAGTCCATCATGTTAAGTACTTTCCTTTGCTTGAGTATTGTTCATTATTGTGCTCCTGAATCCCTTCAATCTAATCTTGTCTGTTAAGTGCTTTTATATGATTCCCCTCTCCCTTTGGTCCTTGTTTGTATGTGAGTTGTTTTGGATAAGGGTGGCACTTTATTGTCATTTCTAGTCTAGAACTAAGGTTGTCAACAGTCTTTACTCAAAGCAATCCCATCCCCCATCCCTTATCCTATGTATTTGAGCCTTCACAAAGGCCTGTTGGTGTCTTAATCACTATTCAGACCCTCGTCTGACTTGTTTACAAGTCTGCTCTTGTTTGTCAACCCTTGTAAGAAGTCTGGGGTGTGCTAGTCTCACTCAATAGGCTGGGTATGACCACTCCACACGATGGTCTTCCTCTAATATATAACCTTTATATTTATTTTTAGTTCTTTAAGTTCTACCCCCCTCTGGTAAGCCAAGCTTAGGGACCTCAGAGTCTCCTTTGAACTCGGATGCCTTAGGGCTGGCAATTCCGCCCTTGCACTTTTCCAATTAGATTGTAAGTAATTCCTGGGTTTCTTTGAAAGCCCTTGGAACATTGTAACACTCTACGAAGAGAAAAGCCTCGGATCTTGGGAGCTCGGATTTGGTAAAAGGCATATTGTTGGACATTAAAGTTGCTTCAAGATTCCTCGGGCTTGTTATAGCTGCTGATGCATTTTAATTTCTTGTTTCTTTTAATGTACTATTCCTTCCCGGCCCAGATTTGTAATAATTTGTAATAAGAGAACTCGAGGGGGGGAGGGTATAGTGAAAAGGGACATGATAGGGGCTTACTTTCTTCCATTCATTAGAAATCATGCCAATAGGTTTGCATCACTTGTTAGTACAGATACCATGTCTACAGGTTTCTCATCTCATATAGAAAGCATGCCTATAAAGATTTACTTTTCTTGCATCCTAGAAATCATGACTACAGGTTTACTATTTCTTGCATCAGTTAGAAACCATGTTTTAGGAGTTTACTTTGTTACATCCGTGCCATGCCGTTACCATGTATATTTCAAATCTTTTGTTTAAAACAGACCTTTGTCTGAAGCTTCGTTTTCTTTTAAACTAACTAATTTTAAGTCCTGTCAACTCCTAAAACTGGCCCGCGGAGCTTGAAGCATATTTTTTATCCAACTCTTATGTATTAAACTAATCTGTCTGCTCTTCTAACATCTTTCAAAAGACCAAGTCAGTAATTGAAGTCATGCTAAACTATTTATTGTATGTTACAGGGTTTAATTGTGCCTTTAACCGTTTACTTGTGTACCTCTTATATGCTACTTGTTTTTGACTGTCGCTCTAGTGTTTTTACCTTTGAAAACTCCATATACATACCATATATCTCTCCTCCCCCTTCTTAGAATTAGAAGTCCTAATACACCAGGACTGACAGGTTGTGACGAGTATAAGCATGCAATAAGTAAACAATGCCAACGTGCTTAAATACCTTAATGGGGTGGGAATGTTAGAATATGGAGATGATGACGATGCGATAATATCATAGAGCGATCCCTCTTTGGGAATATATACGGGATATTGCATCGAATGATCAATATTATAGTTAAACCTAGGACCTTTCTTTTCATTTGCTTTATTTAAATGCTTTCTTCTAGAGATGCTTTTCAAACTAGTCCTCTCTTATTTCAAACTTATGTCCCTTTTTTAGCTTTTAAGTTATGTGAATACATGTGCACCTTATTTGTCCACTTGCGTCATCTTCTTTTGAAGTCACAATTATCACGGCTGGGAACCACATTTGTGGATCTTGAGGGGTGCCTAACACCTTCCCCTCGAGATAATCTCAAACCATTACACGAACTCCGGTTTTCTTTCAAAATACTCCTCTCATCTTTAAAAGTGTCCTATGCACTATAATCATTAGGTGGAGACTCTTCAAATTCCATAACCCAATTCCCAAACGGGAATGAGAGTTATTTTGCCTATAATGTCGTAAAACCCGATTTTGCCTTTGAAAAAGGGGGCGTCGACACTCACCACCAAAGAAGCGGTCCGCTATGTTAAAACCTCAAAAAGGGCGGCTTAGGGAAAAGTTGGTACATAAAAAATTAAAAATAAATAAATAAATGCACCTATTTCGACCTACGGTATAACTTTATCCTCTTAACCGAGGTATGTAGGCTACTTTAAGTTTCATTCTGAGCTTAGTCACATAAGTTCAAAAGATACATAATCCTCCAATCGTTTTCTGAACGAAGTACGATGGAGTGTAATTCATTCAATCAGCACATGAAAATCGAGCTAAGATACCATTCTTCTATTAAACTTTGGATCCCATTTGATTAAAAGGGGTCAACCGCTATGGTAAATTAGAATCTTCAATAAAATGATTAGTATCTTTCAGGAGGTTGCCAAGCATTTACATTTAAGTTCGGGAATTCGTTATGCCTTCATGTTATCCAAACCTTCGAGTTTTTTTTTTGCAAGCCTTCACGACGTTTCAAATTCAGTGAGACTTGAACCCAAGATATTTGGTGAGAGTTAATCGCTTGAATTTAAACTTCTTCTCAATTAAAAAGGTCTTTCAATCTTGAGACTTCCCATACCAAGATAAGAAAATTTGATGAAGTTGTGCTAATTTGGAACTATCGGCATATTAGAAACCAAAGTCGACTTCAAACTATCATCTGAAACTATCCTTAAGATATTAAATTTTATATTTTGGATATATTTTATATTTTGAAATTTAGTTTCTAATAGATTAAATGATTCATAATTTCGGTATTCCTACATCAAGACATAAAAGTCTTGGTGAAGTCGCACAAATCTGAAATCGTCGTCGTGTAAGAATTTAGTATTGATTTTGAACTATTATTTTGAAACTATACATAAGGCATTATGTTTTAAATTATTTATATGTTACATATCTGTAAGTTAAGTTTCCAAAACAACAAACGGTTCATGATTCTGACTTTCCTACACCAAGATATGATTTTTTGTGGGATTGCTTAAATCTGAACTTTTCTACGTGGTGGAATCTAAATTTTGTTTCAAAAAATTATCTGGGTCGATTCTGATGGTGTTTGGTTCTAGGTTTTGGATATGTTTTATATATTAAAGTTTAATTTTCAAAAAATTAAACGGTTCGTTATTTGGACTCTCCCACGACAAGATACGAATCTATGTTTACAAGCGCGTAAAACTAAAAATATGCGACGGCTAAGATAAATGTCGGGCAATGTAAAAAAAAGAGAAGAAACATTATTTAAGATGAAATAAATATCTACTAGGCCAATATAACATAAAGATAAAAGGGGAAATAATTCTAATAGCCTAATCTAAAGAAAATTTGTAGTTGATCAATCCTGGACAGCTAGTATCAAGGTTCTTCTTCTTCACCTCCAAATTGGCCGAATCCTTGTCAATCAGCAAACTTATGTTGTCATATGAAGAGACCTCAATCTTGGCAGCAGAAACTTTTGCATGAATCTCTTCCACCTCCTTTTGAGTTGCTTCTATAACACCTTCAAGGTTTTCCCTCTCTTGTTGTAATATCTGCAACTTCTTCACAACTCTCTTCAGTTTCTTTTCACCATAGGAAACTTTCTTGACTTTATCACTTGCTTCAAGTTTGAATGATTCAAGATGCTTCTTAGCTTTGTAAATCAGCTCCAGCCTCTCATCTTGACTTGTCTTATCAGCCAAATTGGATCGATCTTCGTCATGAAGCAACAAGATCAAAATGAGAATCCAGTAAACACTCTAATGGAGAAAGATATAAAATATTCGCCTTTTTCATATCCTCAAAAATCTCAGTGACATTCTCCTTATAAGATGATAGCATTTCTGTATGAGTTTTGGAGTGTCTGTTGCAATTATCCTCCTAAAGTCCTCAGATGAATTTCTTTTTCGCAATTAAAGACAATGCTCTTTCCTTAAAAAATAGATATTATTTATTTGTCATTACTGGAACGCGAGTTATCTCATTTAGATTTTGTCTTTTTAAGGCTTTGTCATGAATAAGAGACGGTGCCTTTGAAGATGACTTTACTTTAGATGTTGGCCTCTAATAGATTCATTAGTCGCTTGCAGCTTATCATGTGGGGGTACCATCAAATTCCCATTTGCGTTTAACTGCATAAGGAAAATACAAAGAAAGTAAGTAATTTATAGTGAATCTATTCGTTCAAAAAGGGGAAGGAAAAAGGTAAGGTGATTATATTTTACCTCTTTTTTACAAGCTGTATACGTTCTTAAGGGACTATCAACATTTGGAACCTATAGGATCTCTATTGGGTTATGCCGTTCCTTTTTCAATTTTGATCTTCATTGGTACTTTGGCTTATACCTTGAGAAACTCGTGTGATAAATGTAAGAAACAGAGGGTATTTCTCTACATCTGTTGAAGTGCACACCACCTCTTTTAAAGCTGCCTTTGAGAATTTAAGCTTCAGTGTCTTATGTTGTGTAACTGCTTTTGGGATTGGAGTAGGTGGTTCTTTGACTATTGAGAGCATATTTTCAATACCTTGATGTTAAACTCCTAAAGGAGTAGTAGATTTTAGCCCAACATTGTCTACCAGATCTTGTAAATTATTCGCAAGAAACTTCCCATTCGCTTTCTCCCACCAAGACATATAATTTGTGGAGAAAGGTTTCTCCACAGGATCTCCCATTAGGAGAAAAACCGCACGTGACATAGACTGATACAGTGTGTAAATCCTTCAAAATTTGAGTCCTTCATCTAGAGAGGCGCTACTAATATCATTCTCCAAAAATCCTAGGATGTTCCATTCTAGTAAAACCCAAATTGACGGCCAACCGATAGGGGCTATTTAGCTCAAAGGTAGGTAATTAAAACATAATCTCATGAAGCAATTTGACTCCAGCTCTTGAGGGGCATCGTTATCCACATAATAATAAGGACGGTAATTGGTTAACATTGTTGGCATCCAAAATATATCCTCCTTATTATGGATGAGGTTTCTTGCATCCTTCTCGTCAAAGTACCTCGTTGCTCGCTCTCCTGAGCATATCACCATCAAAAGGACAGACGGACCCTTACCAAGTGGATAATGGGTTTTGAAGTAATATACAAGCAAGCCGATATTGGATGGGAAAACAAATATTGACCCGATCAAGTTGGTAAGAATACAACATCTTATTCAAACCATGATAAACACTTTTACTGTTATACTTATTTATACTATTTTGTTCTACACTATTAAACCTTATATTTTATTTAACCTTTGGTAGGGCCCGACCTTCCTCGTCACTATCCGATCGAGGTTAGGCTTGGTACTTATTAAGTACCGCTGTGGTGTACTCGTGCCCTTTCTACGCATGTTTTTCATGTGCAGATCCAGATACTTCCACAGTCTTATAATCCTTGATGCGAGGCGCTTCTGTAGAGAATTCAAGGTATATTTGTTGTGTCCGCAGACCAAGGAGTCCCTTTCTATCTTCTGTAATAGTATAGCCCTTATGTATTTTCCTTTTGATAGACATTTCTGGAGTTAGAGCTTCTTAAGTATCCCTTAGCTTGTGATTCACGGGGTTCCATATTTTGGGAAGTATTAGGTTGAGATTTTCTACGGATATATGCCAGGTGGAATCTTAAACACTATTCATTTGTTATTTCGGTTTTAAATTATTTTCTTTCCGCGAATTGTTCTTTTTCCGCATTTGCTAGGCTTACCTAGTCGTAGAGATTAGGTGTCATCACGATAGTTCACGGAGGGCGAACCGGGTCGTGACACCATGTCATACTTCAATTTGATTGGTCGGAAAGAATTTGTTCTTATCACAACTCCTCCATTCCACAACTACAAATAGGGGTCTTCATAACCTAGAAAAGACGTCAGAAGTTATAACAAGAAGCAAGAGAGAGCTCGTGGATCAAACACTGCAGATCCCTCCACAAGTTTCAAGCTTCATTCAATCAAGTTCAAGCTCAAGAACGAAGAACAAATTAAGTTCAAGTTCAAGATATCAAGCTAAAGCTCAAAAACAAGATCATCATTCGTGGCGACAACTACAAATTCAATATCAAGCTCAAATGCTCATCAATTTATTTACTATTGGAAAGAAGAACCAGGGGATCCATAGAGATTGTAATACTCAAATATTTAAAATAAAATACTATGATTGTTGCAATATTTTCGGTCTAGATTCTATTTTCTTGACGTAAATTTATTGTCTACATTAGTTTTTAATTAATTTTTTACCGCCATATTTCTATCTAATATAAAAGAAAATCTATGACTGTACTAATATATAAATATAAATATAGGTATAGATATAGATATAGATACAAATATAAATATAAATATAATTATAAATTAAATTTGTCTAAGATCTATTTAGATTTTATATTGATTCATTAAACTACTTTCATTAATTATTATTCCATTTATTATTTTTAAATATTAATATTGTTCTAAAATTACCATATGACTTTATTTTAGCTTGTCACTTGACTTAATTATCCTTTAACATAATATAGAAGATAACTATGGATATTTATGTCCTTACAAAACATTGTGATCTCTTCCCGTTAATATCGGACCAAATTTAGTAATTCATTAAACTTGGACCAAAAAATAATCATTAAATAAGAAAACAAAAGGTAAAGTAACTTTAGTGTTGATGCTGCATTACAAATAAAAATAACATAGGAGATAAGAATAATACAGTCGCAGTCTGAAGTGACTGATTTTATTGTTGCATACAGGCTGTATTTTTAGTTCAAACTAATTTGCATCACGTGGAAGAATTGCCTTCTATTTAATTAGATGCACATTCTTTGATCACCTTGTTATCTCATGCAACAACTTCCGAACTAAATTCATATCAGCCCATCTCTCCCCCTGATATTATTTGCTAGAATTCATAATCTGCTTTTTGTAGTATTAACTATCTGTAGCTTTATTGGGAAATGGAGTAAGTAAAAGAAGGTCTATTTATGATATCGGTTAAGAAAATGGTAAAATACGTAATTTACCCATCAAAATTTATATTTAAATTCTTATTACATATATTAACTACGAATATAACTTTACACATCAAATATTTTAAATGTGTATCAATTATACATCACTTTGGCTATATGGCACCCGCGTGTTCTTCACAGCAAACATGTGCGTAAATGCTAAAAATTTCATTTCAGAAGTTTTATAAAGAATCTACGTAAATATTTTTACACCAATTAACAAATAAAAAAAGAGAGAAAAAATAACCCCTCCTGCTCTTATCTTCTTCCCCGCCCCAACCCCCCAACCCCCACCCCATGTGTCTTCTTCCCAATTCCAAACCTCCTCATCTGCATTATATTCTTTAGATGCTCTTCCCCCTTCCCCCCCCCCCCCCCCCCCCCCCCAAGGTTTCGTACCTCCCCCTATTTCCCGTGCCAGAAAAGAAAAGGTGGTCTTAGACGGAATTTCAAGTAAATTTTCGGCCAGTGAAATTCTTTGAATATGTTGTTTGTGTTTATCTATTGGGTGTTGGAATTAGTATTTTTGTGCTAACTATGGTGGAGCATTTCTTTTACAAAAAAGAAGGAATTGCAATGGTGGAGAAGGTGGTGAGGAAGGCGATTCACTGAATGTTGGATTATTTTTATTTGAGCGGGTCGTATCATTAAAAGGGTTGGGTGATTAAAACGGGCCTTTTAATTTATAGACGCGCGTGTTATACACATCACAGACTATTACTTGGACTGATCAAAAGTGGTGTGTAATTGACACACATTTGAAATGTTTGGTGTGTAAAGTTATCCCCGTAGTTAACAGGTTTGTAACATGGATTTGAGTGTAAGTTTGATGGGTAAATTATGTATTTCGCCGTTAAAAAATTGATAGTTCTATGCCATTGCCGTTACAGAAATGGCACATCTATGCCATTATCTGACTAACGACTGGATCTTTTTTTGAAAAAATTATTTATAAAACTCGAATTTCCACATGTCCTGTCATCATTGGTCCGAATTAACCCCTGCCTCACTTAATATTTACTTTGGTTAGGTCCATCTAATTTTAACCTTACCCAAATAATTAATTCAACCCAACCCTTCAAATCCCTCACCATCATCTTCCCCAAATCAAAAATCCCTAAAACCTCCATTAAATGAGAAAGTGAAGTTTAACGATGTTGCTTGCCGTAGAGCTCCACTGCAATTAGTCCATGCACAATCAACAGGGGCCGGATTAACGGCTTCCGCGCAGTTGTATCTACAGTTAAATCCAGAATGATAGGCTCTTGGGAATGTGAGCGCAAACTCCTCTGGCTTCTTACTGGTACACCCTCTGACTTCAAAACTGAAGAAGACAACTGAGTTACCTGAAAAAATCAATGATGAATTTGATATGAGGGTCAGCCCAACTTATTCCAAACTCAAACTACCAAGTAATGCGTCAATGTACTGGAAACGAATAGAGGGCTGAGGGGAAGCTGAATTAATAACAAGAGAAAATAATCTAGATGGCAATTTGTACAATTTATTAAAAGCGAAAGAATAGAATTTCAGATGTTCCACAAGTGAAAAGCAAACATTTCTGTTACGATATTCACATCTGTAAGTTGATGAGTAAAATTGGCAAACATTTCTCATTGGGGAAGACGATGGAGAGGGATTTGGAAGGGTTGGGTTGGGTTAATTATTTGGATAATGTTAAAATTAGATGGACTTAACCAAGGTTAAAATTAAGTGGGGCAAGGATTAATTCGAACCAATAATGACAGGTGGTCTTATAAATAATTTTTTTATAAAAATTCCAACAGTTAATCAAATAATGGTATAGATAAGTCATTTTTGTAACGTCGGTGACATGAAAATAATAATTCTTAACCAATGATATGAATAGATAATTTATTAATGTGGAGTGGCATTTGTAAGCCTTTTGCAATTAATTTATTAACACGGTAGAGGTGATTGTCTGCTTAAGGATTTTATTGTGACTTCTATTTCAAAAGAGCAAAAGTAAAAAACAGAAAGTATACATATAGACATTTTCATTTAATCGTAGAAAATAGGATATAACCTTAGAAGCTTATCATTTCCGGCTAATGTTACCTCGAAAGAGTCCTAAAAGTCAAACTCGATGCATAAATACTATAGACAAAAGCAGGAAAATCGGAAGCAGAAACGACACAAGGATAGCAAAAAATTATGCAATGAATCCCAAAATATAACAAGTGAAAATATAACAGTAGCGGTACAATATTGTACCTAGAAATATAAAATTAAATTCTCGCTAAATCGTACGATATTTTTTAATATCATTTGGCTTTCCCAACCCAATATTAAAATTAAAAGGAATACGTGAGAGTGAATGACGTAAAGAAAGTATAACGATTGCCCAAGAATTTTAGAAGCTTGGAGAACAACTTTGCACTTGCCCTTGTGACCGGCACAAAACACCACATAAAATTAATGCTTGGTAGCTAAAAATAGTATAATATAATCATCATTTTATATGGATTGAATTTAGACAATATTCAAGTAACTTGATTTGAGCGCTATTCAGGACTTTGTTTGGAATGATTATGATCCTAAAATTAACTACTAAACTAAAGTAATTTACAACTTATCACAAGAAGACAAGAATTGAGCAACAACAAAATAATCAATAGGAGAAATAAGAGTCATGACAAGATAGGTGTAAGATAGCTATTTACGATCTAACTCTAGTTCAATTCACTCTAATATTCTGACATGATTCTCACGAATTCACTCCGTGATTAGTTCAAGCATATACCCAAGACTCCCCTGCGATTAAATCTTAAGAATACGAGGTGAACTAATATAAAGGAATGTGAAAATATCCAAGCACGCATTAATGGATTAATCTTTAGGAAAACATCTCTCGAATATTCTCCTAACTTGATTTCATCAACAATTTAACAAGCTCTTTTGATTACTTAAAAGAATTACTGAATTAAACCAAACAAATAATGCTAAGATACAACAACAACAACAACAACAACAACAACAACCCAGTATAATCCCACATAGTGAGGTTTGGGGAGGGTAGTATGTACGCAAACCTTACCTCTACCCTGGGGTAGAGAGGCTGTTTCCAAATAGACCCCCAGCTCCCTCCAAGAACTTCCCACCTTGCTCTTGGGGAGACTCGAACTCACAACCTCTCGATTGGGAGTGGAGGTTGCCTACCATCAGAGCAACCCCTCTTGTCTTAAATAATGCTAAGATAATCACCAAAAATATTCCTCTTTCGATTAAATAAAGTTGCAATCAATTCAAAGTTCCATAAACGAATTCATGCAAAAAACTAGAGTTAAAATCAACAAATATCAATCAAAATACCATATTTGTCAAACTCTAAGGTAAACTACTCCATAGATATGGAGGAAGTCATCACAAAAGAGTTAAAGAATAAGAAAGCATTAATCCAACGTTACAAGCTGGGGCGAAGCTACATATCCTAAAGGGTGCTCAACTGACCACCCTTTTTCGAAATACTACACTATGTATATAGGTACGATATTAGGTTTTAGAGGTATATAGCATATATTGAACACTCTTTGTTGGAGATTTTTTTTTTTTACTTTTTAAGGTTTGAACGCCCTTGAGAAAATTTTTGGCTTCGTCAATGATTACAATCCATACTCGCATATTAAATTGTTTTAATCCTCCAATGCTCTCCAAAAGCTCCCAAGCTCAAAAGTCCTTTAAAAATTATGTTTTTGGTATATTTATACCATGTTTAAACGGGCTCGGCCAAAACTATCATCTCCAAACCGAAGTTAAAAAATTGGTCCATGAAAATACACCAATGTGTCGCACCCTGCAGCGTCGCACCTCGCGTCACACTAGTGGAAATTTTCAAAGAGAAGATTTTTATGAGACAGACCATTTTGCACTGTCGTGCCTCGCGCTGACTCATGCGGCGTGGAAGTAAAATTTTCTTAGAGAAATTTCTTTCTGCACTTTTTGAAGAATTTGAGAATCAGCCGTGAACAACGAGCTAAGAAAATAGGAGAGAACAGAGAGAGAAGAAAGACATTTCTTCATTACAGAACTAACTACTTATGTACAGTGTTAACTAACACTATGTACGACTTACTAATATTGCAATACAATTGTAATTGACTAACCACTAACAATAGTTAGTTGAATTAATATTAGACTAACTCTAATTAAGCTACACCACTCTAGTTAAGTTACACCACTCTCAACCCCCCCCCCCCCCCTTCCCCTCAAGCTAGAGGACATGAAGATGTTCTTCATCCCTAGCTTGAATAATAAGTGACAATCTGTACTCTACTTAAGCCCTTAGTAAAGATATCAGCTTGTTGATCTGCAGTAGGGACATAAACAGTGTTGATCATCCCTGATTGGATCTTTTCACGCATAAAATGACAGTCAATATCTATTTGTTTGGTCCGTTCATGAAATACAGGATTAACAGTAATTTGGATTGCTGACTTGCTGTCACAGTGTATGGGGGCTGATCTTTGCAGAGAAACTCCTAACTCCTCGAACAAACCAATGAGCCAAATGATCTCTGCCAGTGTTGTTGCAAGGCTCCTATATTCACCTTTAGCAAAGCTTCTGAAAAATATTGGTTGCTTCTTCGACTTCCATGAAATAAGAGAATCACCACATTTCACAAGGTAGCCAGTTATGGACCTTCTGTTGTTGGGACATGCTGCCCAATCAGTATCACAAAAGGCTGTTACTGAACCTGAGCAATCACCTTTCATCAAAACTCCCAAGCCAGGGCAACTGTTGATGTATCTTACAATTGTGATAGCAGCATCCATATGTGAGGATTTAGGAGAATGCATAAACTGACTTAGTGTCTGAAATGCAAATGAAATGTCTGGCCTGGTAACTGTCAAGTACAATAGTCTGCCAAGTAATCTTTGGCATGGTCCTGGATCCTCCAATAGAGCATCAATATCTGTAGAGTTTGTGTATGTATCAAACTCTAATGTGGTCAACTAAGTATTCAGTTCCAAGGGTGAACCCATAGGTTTAGAACCTGACAAGCCTAGATCAGCAATTAACTCCAGGCCGTACTTCCTTTGATGCATTAAGATTCCTTCCCTACTTCTGGCAAACTCAATTCTCAGGAAATACTTTAGTTCTCCCAAATCCTTGATCTTGAACCTATCCTGCAATTGTGACTTAGTCTCTTGTATTAGGTCTAAGTTATCTCCAGTGATGATAAGATCATCAACATATACAAGAACTACTATAAGTTCCCCTGAGGATTTCTTGGTGAATAAGGAGTAATCTCGGTGACTTTGTCGAAAACCAGATGCAAGAAGTGCTGCAGTAAGTTTGATGTTCCACTGTCTAGATGCTTGTTTAAGTCCATATAGTAACTTATGCAATTTGCATACTAGCGACTTGTCGTTCCAACCCACAAAACCTTGTGGAATGGACATGAACACTTTTTCAGTTAAGTCTCCTTGAAGAAAGGCATTGTACACACCCTTTTGATGGATTGTTCAATGCTTTGCAGCAGCTAAAGCAATAACACTCCTGACTGTCACCATTTTCACTATTGGTGAAAAGGTTTCCTAATAATCCAGCCCTTCCTTTTGATTATAACCTTGGCTACAAGTCGTGCCTTAAACCTCTCAACTTCTCCTGTTGCCTTGTACTTAATTTTGTAAACTCATCTGCATCTTGTAGCTCTCTTCCCAGGAGGCAGTGGTACTATCTCCCAAGTCTCATTGTCTTCAAGTGCCTTTATTTATGTCTGCATTGCCTCAATATACCTCTTATATTTTGCAGCTTCATAGTAACTACTAGGATCCTGTACAGAAGAGAATTGAGATAATTATCTTTGATATTTGTGTGACAACTGATCATAGCCAATGACAGCAACTATTGGATATCTGCAACTATTAATTTGTGTTTTTTTGTCAGCAATTACATAGTCCTTGAGCCAGATGGGAGGTTTAGATGTCCTCTCTGATTTTCTAACAATCTTAGTAGGTGGTGGTATACTCAATTCTGGGGCTGCAACAGGCACAGAAGCAGGAACAGGAGAATTTGTTGCAATAGGCACAGGAGATTGAGAATCTGTTGGGAAGATCTCAGAATGTGTAGGATCAGCGATAAGCTCGGGGGAATTCTTTGCATCAGGAACAACAAGTGAATCTCTAGTTGGAATAAGTGGAGAGTGTGATAGGAATCTGCAGTGCTATGATCATAAAGGACTCTCATATTTATGTCATCTAGAAAGGAAGGGTCAGTACCTTCCTTTGGATTGTGGAAAGGAAAGGCATCTTCAAAGAATGTCACATCTCTACTGATGATATGAAATAAACACTGTGTTCAAGATCAAGAAGCTTATACCCCTTTTGAAGTGTTGCATACCCAAGTAGCACACACTTTACAGCTCTAGGCCCAAACTTATCAGTTTTAGGCAACAATGAAGCAAAGCACAAACACCCTATGATTCTTAGGTGAGCCATAGAAGGATGTCTATGATATAACAATTCAAAGGTGACTTCTTTCCAAGCACAGTGGATGGCACCCTATTAATAGTGTAAACAGTTGTTTCAATGCAATCTCCCAAAAATCTAACTGGCAGATGGCCCTGAAATCTGATAGCTCTTGCAACCTCCAGAATATGCCTATGTCTTCTTTCTACCACCCCATTTTGTTGGGGTGTATAGGGACATGAACTTTGGTGCAATATCCCATGCAGCTGAAATAACTCTCTACATTGACTATTAAATAACTCACCTCCATTATCTGACCTGAATATTTTAACAGACTTGCCAAACTGAGTTTTAACCATTGCAAGAAAATTTTTAAGGATGAAGATCACATCAAATTTCAACCTTATCAAAAAAATCCAAGTCCACCTAGAGTAATCATCCACCAATGTGAGAAGAAACTTCATTCCATAATATGTAGCAACTTTATAGGGACCCCAAACATCTATATGAATCAATTGAAAAGCTTCAATACTTCTAGTTTTTTTTTACTGAAAAATGTAATCTGGTTTGTCTTGCCAAAAGACAAATATCACATCTATGAACATTATTGAAACCTAAACTGTGTTTGAAACATTGTAATTTTCTAATAACTGACAGAGGTACATGCCACATTCTCTTGTGTCGTATATCTGGATTTCCTAGCTTCATCACTGTAAAAGCTCTCTGACACTGCAATATTTTGTGTGACTCTGCTGATATCATAGTGTACAGTCCATCTTCTTCTCTACCAATCTCCTTCAACCTCCCAGACCAAAGGTCCTAAAATACACAGAATGTAGGAAAGAAGGAAGCAAAGTAGTTCAAATCTTTTGTCACTTTGGAGATAGACAATAGATTGAACTGGAAGGCAGGAACACATAAGACATTCTTAATAGTATCACCTCCTGACAATTGACAATCTCATACGTGTGTGATATTTGCAGAATCTCCTGTTGGTAGGTGAACCTGTCCTACATTTTCTGTTTGTGTTCCACTGTATAGGAACTCTTTATTTCCTATCATATAATTTGTAGCTCCTGTATCTACAATCCACTTAGGAATACTTGTGTTATTATAGAGAATAGTACCTGCCATAGCTGCCATGGTGCCACTGGATTCATCAATTGAGCTTTTGCTCAACAACTGCAAAATATGTGAATACTGCTCATTTGTGGACATGTTTGTTTGAACTCCATTATGTGCCTCTTGAGTTACGATGTTCTCTACATATGCTGCCATATTGGTACTCCTCTTGGGTTTGAAATCAGAGGGATACCCTACTACTTTGTAACAATTCTCCTTCAAATGTCCAGATTTATTGCAAACCTCACATTTCATCAACCTGAAACAGCTTGCCTTTGTATGTCCCTTCTGATGACAAAATTCACACTCTACACCAAAGTTCCTCCTTTGCCTATTTCCTGTTTGTAAAGTGAACATAGCAGTAGGTTCTACTTATCCTGTATGAGTGTTGAACTGGCAGCTCGAAATTGTTCTCATACTCTCATCTTGGACCATCATTGCATATGCTTGATTAATAGAAGGGACATTAGGCATCATTAAAATCCGACTTCTAGGTTGTTCAAAACTATCATTTAGGCCCATCAGAAATTGCAACAATCTCTGGAACTCCAATTGTTCAACATAGTCTTTAACTGGTGGTGGTGGAAATATAGCATCATACTCTGCCCGTAGGTCTGTTAGTTTTGTGAAATAAACTGAAACAGATGAAATCCCCTGTGTTGAAGTGAAAATGTTTTTATGCAGATAATAAAGCCTAGAAGCATTCACTTTATCAAAACGTTCCTTATGTCTTGCCCAAACTGTTTGAGCATTTTATGAAAACAAAACTTCAGTAAGGAGATGTGAGTTAACGTTGCTCATCAGCCACGAAGTAACAATGACATTGCAACGCTCCCACTGATGAGCTAATCCAGATCCAAAATCACCTTTCGATGTGGTACCATCAACTAAGCACAATTTATTTTTTCCTAAGAAAGCTACTTTCATAGCTCGACTCACAGTGCATAATTTTCCATTCCAGTTAACAATAAGCCAATCGATTATGAACCTGGACCATCGGAAGGATGTAAGTAAAGTTGGTGATTGTGGTCGAGAACGGGTGCGATCGGTGTTGTAGTGGTGTTTCCATCTAAATTGTCATCCGCTACCATGTCTATTGCAGAAATTCTCAAGCAATTATTCAACCAAATCGAAAATTAGGGCTCAATTCTGACATGAACAGAAATCGAAGAAACAAAAGAAAAAAATTTGGACTGAACGAAGAAGAAGCAAGTTGATTCTCTCGATCTACGATGAAATCCCTAGAATCAATCAGTAGCCCGCTCTGATGCCATGAAGAATTTGAGAATCAGCCATGAACAACGAGCTAAGAAAATGGGAGAGAACAGAGAGAGAAGAAAGACATTTCTTCATTACAGAACTAACTGCTTCTGTACAGTATTAACTAACACTATATACTACTAACTAACATTGCAATACAACTGTAATTGACTAACCACTAACTATAGTTAGTTGAACTAATATTAGATTAACTCTAATTAAGCTACACCACTCTAGTTAAGTTACGCCACTCTCAACACTTTTCGATCTCCACACTTGGTCCTCGGCCTCCGAACGCGATCCCAATTTAATTTCTTGGGTTTTTACTCAGACTTTAAAGTTCATAAATTGTTTGATTTAGCTTCCGATTATCTTTTTAACTCAAAATCACTTTCCCGCAAGGCATAAAACACGTAATAAGTGCAATTCACTATCTTTTAAGCTCAAAATCACGTGAAGTGCAACGATTAGAGTATAAAACGCGATTAAAACACATGTTTCTAGCGTACCATCACCATGTCACCTCTAAAACTCAAAGGTGGATTTAACACTATTTTTTAATTCATTGCTCTTCGAATCAGATTGTCAAATTATATATATATATATATATATATATATATATATATATATATATATATATATATATATATATATATATATATATATATATATATGCTCTTGTTGAAAATAATTGTATATAATATATCTAGACTTAATAGATTCAACAATTAAAGATTCTTAGGACAAATATTTATTATGCTTTTGAAATTATGACTTTAGCATTTAATAGTTTGTTAAAATAGTTTGAACCCATTATGTAAAGGCAAAACTGGCCGATTCGCCAGCTAATGCTAAATCCTGGATTCGACCAAAAGAATCCAAGTGCAGCTATATATCATCTTTCTCGCATGACATGAAGATTACATGTTATGTTCATATTCGTGTGTGTTATAACTTGATTACGTTTATTCCCCTACTTCTGAAGTGTTTAATTTACTCATTTATTACACCTCCTTATATTTTGTAACACGTATCAATCCCTCTCTCCAAACTTTACGTATACCCAAGAACTTATAAGACATCAAATTCTGCTCCTTTATCTCATTTTCTGGATACAGCTCCATTCCCATTCCTCCATTTCTTTTTTTCTCTTCAAATAAATATATCGGGGAGGGGGGAGCGTCCAGGAAAAAAAAAATAAGAAGCCCCAAATATGGAAGAGGGGATGGCGGACTTACAAATTACTCAGCTCGAAACTGCCGCCGTCTTCAAGAAAACTAATCTTCCTGTAACCCTCAAGGTCATTAATTATTTCATGTTAAATTTATGTAATCTACTTAATAATTAGTCGGATTTTCTGATTGTAGTTATCGTTTCCTGGAAACTTGCATGCATGCATTCCTTTGAATTTGATATTTGATGATTACTTAATGAAAATAAAAAAGGTGTGATGGCGATTGTAGACTTAGAAATCGAATCGACATTCTTATTTGAACACATTCCTTTTGTGTGCATTCGTTCTATTATTTTAAATTTGTCCAATTTAATCCTAATATACAAAATTCCTTCCCTTCACCATTGTGCTTATTCTTGGATTTCTTTTTGTTTTACTCCAATTCCGTTGTTGTCATACATTGTATCCATTTTATTTCCTTTTGCTCAATGTAGCTTGTTTTAACTATTTTAATTCTTCTGTCTCGCGGACTTCCACAAGAATTAAGGGGAGTAGTTGTACTTACTTTCGGGGGAAAGAAAAGTCGTGCAGAATCCTCTCTCTATATATATGTGTG
The DNA here is from genome assembly GCA_034376525.1 of Nicotiana benthamiana. Classification (NCBI taxonomy): domain Eukaryota; kingdom Viridiplantae; phylum Streptophyta; class Magnoliopsida; order Solanales; family Solanaceae; genus Nicotiana; species Nicotiana benthamiana. The sequence continues at coordinate 32,432,198 of CM067337.1, forward strand.
TGCGCGCGTGTGTCACTGATTTTCACCATTAATCATGAACACACACCATAGAATTATTTGTTCCAAGTATTTTTTTCTTATAACACGAGTCACCTCAACATCTGAGGCTGATAGAGCATAGTTTATTCGGTTCAACTGATTCCGGTATTTTAGGTTCAATAGTAAGAATTTAAATGTTAAATCCATCCAAGTTTAAATTTTTTGTTCTGACTCTGCTTATTATACTTAATCCTGTGAATTATAAATTCCGGTTATTTGCTAAAGTGATCTGGGTGTTCAAAATGTGCAGTTTGAGAATGTTGTGTACAAGATTATGCCTAAGAAAGAAGGGTTATTCAATAGTTCCTCTAAACCGGAAGAAGAGAAAATAATCTTGAAGGGGATAACGGGCATAGTTTTCCCTGGTGAAATGCTGGCCATGTTAGGGCCTTCCGGCAGTGGTAAAACAACTCTACTAACTGGACTAGGAGGCCGGTTGAGTGGCCGTCTTGCTGGCAGTATTACTTATAATGGAAAGCCCTTCACCAACGCCATGAAGCGTTACACTGGATTTGTTACCCAAGATGACATTCTTTACCCTCACCTTACCGTGACTGAGACACTTGTATTTACTGCCCTTCTTCGCTTGGCTAAAACATTATCACACCAGGAAAAAGTTGCGCATGCAGAAGCTGTAATATCTCAATTGGGATTAACAAAATGCAAGGATAGCATTATTGGAGGTCCGTTATTGAGAGGAATTTCTGGAGGGGAGCGGAAAAGGGTCAGTATCGGGCAAGAAATGCTTATTAATCCAAGTTTGCTCTTTTTGGATGAACCAACATCAGGCCTTGATTCAACTACAGCTCAAAAGATTGTGTCGACTTTGTGGGAGCTAGTGAAGGGCGGGAGGACTATTGTGATGACAATACACCAGCCTTCAAGTAGGCTATTCTACATGTTCCACAAAGTGTTGTTATTATCAGAAGGAAATCCATTGTACTTTGGGAGAGGCGAAGTTGCCATGGGATATTTTTCGAGTATTGGATTTTCCCCCTTAGTCGCAATGAATCCCTCCGACTTCTTGTTAGATCTTGCAAATGGTATGTTCATCTAATGTTTTACAGGCATTCACCAAGACTTATTTTTCATGTTAGTTTTAAATATTTTCACATCTCTGCTGTCTATCTGCCCGCACCAAGTCTAGCATTTTTAGTTCTTTGGTAGATTACACAATAAAGATAACAAAAAACACTAGTGTAAGATTGAATTATAGTCAAGGCTATATACATTGCCAATGAATCAACTCATTGTGATCATCCCTTTAATAAGAAATATCTATCTGGGGAAATTTTTAGGTTGCATCAAAACTCATTATATGTCGACAAAGTCACACGGTTTGGGATTTTCCTTCACGTTTCTAAGACAAATTGTTGCTCGTGTTGTCATAGATACATTTATCTTTTAGCAAATGAGATTGGATGATTAGTAAACTGGTGCATTTCAATTGTGCAGGTGTATTAGATGATCCACAACAAGATCAATCATCAATCAAGCAAACTTTAGTAACTGCTTTCAAAACCAATCTGTTTGATAGCGTGAAGGAAGAACTGCGAAAATATGATGATCAACAAGTTCATGAAAAATTACATAAAGGGAAATTCAATGAATGGCCAAACACCTGGTGGCAGCAATTTTTGGTATTGTTTAGAAGAGGAATGAAAGAACGAAAACATGAGTCGTTCTCAGGCCTCAAGATTGGACAGGTCTTAGTGGTAGCTTTCTTATGTGGGTTATTGTGGTGGCAATCTAAAGACATACAAGATCAGGTAATCAGTACTTCCTCTTTTTCATACCAAATGCAGGCGAATGTATTGCCTTCTTAGTTTTACCCAAAAGGTGATAATCTTTCTGTGAATACCAAACTTCTATTAAAGTACTTTACTGAATAATTAAAGAAAATAGAGTCCATATTTCAACGAATAGAAACTGATGTAATGGGACCATTTGGGTCAATAAACCAGAGTAACCTATGTTGTTTCAATTTAAGAAGATTTACTAAGTACTTATTAAATTTCATATTGCTTGTACAATGAATACTTTTTGCTCTAATATCCGGCATAACTAATATAATCACCACATAGGTACTAACATTGTTTGATTTTCATTTGAAACTCTGATCCGCATAAGTTAATGCAGAGTTTATTACTGGAAACCGAAGAATGTATTACTACTAATTCTGGTATAATGCACACAAGATTGTTGGATAAGAGTATCTAAAGACAAAATTGCCCCTATTATAAGCAATTTGTGTGGAACAATCTATGTATTATTATTCACCACATAACAATCTCTGCATTATTATTCACTATATAACAATCCCTGTGTTATCATTCATCCACTGCATAATCTATCCTTATAATCTCCGCATAAGTAGGCCGTACACCATACACTTGAGAGTTCTAATTTTATCAATTATTGCAGATTGGGCTTATGTTCTTCTACTCTGGATTTTGGGGCTTCTATCCTCTCTTCCAAGCCATTTTTACTTTCCCCCAAGAAAGGATGATGCTAGAGAAGGAAAGATCTTCAGGCATGTACAGACTCTCTTCATACTTCATGTCAAGAACTGTCGGTGACCTTCCCATGGAGCTGGTTCTTCCTACTATTTTTGTTATCATAACATACTGGATGGCAGGCCTAAAACCATTTGCGCCGAATTTCTTCTCTACCTTGTTCACTCTCCTGTTTAGTGTATTAGTCTCGCAAGGACTTGGACTAGCTCTTGGTGCATTGGTTATGGACCAAAAATCAGCTACTATACTTGGTTCAGTAATCATGTTATCGTTCACACTAGCGGGAGGATATTACGTTCACCATGTTCCTAGCTTCATTGCCTGGATCAAATACATATCGATTAGCCAGTACACTTTCAAGTTGTTGATAGGGTCACAGTTTGAGCCAGGGGAAACGTATCCCTGTGGCATAAATAAAACTTGTTATGTTGAAGATTTTCCTGCAATAAAGTCAGTAGGGCTCGGAGATAAAGCGATATCAGTGGTTGCATTGGCTATAATGCTTGTGGCTTACAGGTTGCTAGCATATGTTGCTCTTATGAGGATTGGTGTGACAAAGAAATAGATACTACAGCACATGCGTGAAGTCCAACATTCTATTTGCAAAGTGAACATATTATACTCACATTCTACTTTCTTGGATCTTACTTAGGCACAAGTCAGACAGGCATAAAGATACTAATGAGAAATTGCATGCTGATAAGGAGAGTTCGGATTGTAATATTGATTTGTCTAAATATAAATTTTGAGGCATTAAAATTTTGTATGGATGTTTTGTTTTCTATCTCAATATGATTGTAGTAATGACATCGTTAGAGCATCTATCCAACAAAAACTTCCCGGTCCTATCGAGATCCACATAAAATCAAATACTCCTTTCCCTTTTAGTCGGTCCAAAAAACAATGTCACATTTTCCTTATTAAAAGAATTTCTAATTTACCCTTATTGAATTCATTTACAATCACAAAATCTTTTATTATTTGTTTTAGAGCACAAGAGGAAAAAACATTTTTAGTTAAATTTGTACCAAGTTAAATATGTATCCAGACGATAGTTGTTTTTCATTATTATTATTATTATTATTATTATTATTATTATTAATAATAATGTTTTAGAGTGAATTTGATCACTTTGAGCGACTAAATATAAAATGGTTTTACTTGTTGTGAGGAATCAATAATTAAAACTATATTTAACGATTATATTATTAAAATAAGATTAATAAATATTATCGAGATATAGTATAATTACCTTACCCCAAAAAAGTACTGTAGTTACCTAATGAATTTTAAAAAATATAAAGATGAGAAAGGAAGATATTTTATAAAAATATTGTAGCGATTAATAAGATATATATATATATATATATATATATATATATATATATATATATATATATATATATAAAATAAATTTTTTTGCTGAATATATTGACTGATAAATGAGACTAACAGCTTCTTCTTTCGTTGTTGGGTATATAGGATCTACATTTATTATTTTTAAGAACATTCACTTATATTTATGCTATATTTTAATATAAAATTTACATAAGTTTATAATTATTTTATCTGTTGACATAGTGTGTATGTGTATAATGCATACCGTTAGACGAGTATAATTAGTTAGGGCATCCTCTTACAACAACAACAACAACAACTCAATATAATCCCACTTAGTGGGGTCTGGGGAGGGTAGTGTGTACGCAGACCCTTACCCCTACCATTGGGTAGAGAGGCTGTTTCCAAATAGACCCTCGGCATCCTTCCCTCCAAGAACTTCCCACCTTGCTCTTGGGGAGACTCGAACTCACAACCTCTCGGTTGGAAGTGGGGATTGCTTACCATCAGAGCAACCCCTCTTAGGGCATCCTCTTAGTTATGAATATAAGGTGTTTACCCTTAACATTGGATAACAATTAAACTTATAAGTGATTTTAAGGATATGCGTTTTTACTTGGCACAAATTAGTGAATAAAAAATTAATAATAGAAATTAACAGTAAAATAAAGCAACCAATGTGATGAACAACTGTGGCCCTCAAGCTAAATCACCTTCGAATCAACTGAATATGCTATTGCAAAGTATGAACTCGAATAGTAAAGCTTAAGAGAATATAAGAGAGAAAGATGTAGTATATTGCTTTAATTGAGTTTGAGCTATAATCGCTAATGTATTGCACTCATTGTGTGTTTTATACTTTGCAGGAGTGATTTCGAGCTATGTAGATGTTATTGAATGAAATTAAGTGATTTGGAACTTTGATGTATGAGTAAAAGCTCAAGGAATTAAGCTGGATCGTGTTCGGGGATCAACAAATGATAGTTAAGAACAAACGAAGAATTGAGTAGGTATATTGTGTATTGTCTAGTAACATGCATAAAACATTTTTCACAGAACTCCATTTGGGCTTTACAAAATATTGTTGAAAAGCTAATTCAAAAAGCTACAACTTTCATATTTTAGATTTTTTTAAATTCTCAACAGAACATGGTGAAAAGTGCGGCCGCGCTCGTCATGCAGAATCAAAGTGGATATGCGTGGTCCAAGTGCGACCGCGCACATTCTGTCAGAAAAATGTGTCCTTTTTCGCGTAAGAAGTTTTAATTATTTGGGACCAACCCTACTTGGTATATATACATGGGAAAAACAGTATTTTAAGGAGGTTGGATAGATTTGAGACACAGATTCGACCTAAGGAGGCAGAGACACAATAGGAGCAAGGTGGGGAATTCTTCTACGTGTTTTTCCTTCCTATTCCTATTTTTCATCGTTGGTTATGACTTTTATGCATTGCATTTTTACATACTATTATGAATATCTAATTTGTTATCTTGAGTTTTGATGGAGTAAATTCTTATTATGTTTTTATATAATTGGGCCGTAATATTTTCTCTAGTTGTTCAACTATATTATTCTTGTGGTAGGGCCCTCAATTAGCTGTGAATATTTAGCATGTATTGTGCGGGAGAGAGTGTATATTCAGGTAGTTGTTGAACAACATCACTCATGACGTATGTGAGGAATCAATAATCAATTGTTTAAATGTGGGATTAGGGATAACAAAATCTTGGGTGCGATCTAAGTGAGCTGTAATTAAATCCAGATAGTGTAACTCGGGAGAGTATGCCTAGTAAATTATCGTAACTACTCGGCAGAGAATCACAGCACGCAGAGCGCTTATGATCGGTAGAGAATACTTAGGCGAAATTATAGAAGACATAGTGGGAAGAATCTCGACAATTGAGAAAATTATAACTCTAGACCTTCTTAATCATTTCTCCAACCTGTAGTATCTTTAGTATTAATTTATTATTTTAATTTGTTAGTTAGCTAAAAGTCAAGAATCTTAATATCAATAAATTAAGAACTGTTCAAGCTTGTATTCTTGGTGATAGTGAACAACTGTTGCTAAGTCTTAGTTTTCTGTGGGATTCGAATCCGGACTTGTAAGCCGGATTATTTTTGCAACGACCGCATTTTCTTTTTTATAAGGCATAGTTGGGCGTGATCAATTTTTAGCGCCGTTGCCGGGGAACTAATGGTGTAGCTGTATGTGTACATATTTCTAGATTGCAAGTTTGAACTATTATTTTTATTTTCGTGTATTTGATTACTTATTATTTTATATATGAGAGACATAACATCTTTGAATTATAAGAGTTTTGATATTGGTAATTCTAATTTTGATCCTCGTTATGGATATTATGGCGGAAACCACGCAGGCCAAAATAATCAAAATATTCCCGAGAGCGAGTTATGTGAACCAACTCAATCTTTTGTGTGGAATATGTGTGATATGTGTGGTGTTCAAGATGGTCACTTTCATGGTTGTGCTTATATTTCTTATGTTCCCTCAACCCCTTACTTTGATGGTTCTTCTTTTTCTTATGAAGTTAATAGGAACAAAGAACCCAGGTATGAGGACCTGAAAGAGATCGAGGATATGCGAAAGTGCCTTATTGAACAATATGAGATACAACTGCGGTTACAAAGGCAAGGGGCAACTATTCACAACTTGGAGGCTCAAGAAAATAAATTAATTGAACCTTGTAAAGCGCAACAAGTTGACATTGTGGATAGTGGCCAATATGAGTATGAATTGGCTGTAGAAATTGCTATTATACTGGAGGATTTAAAAAAATACGAGAATGAGCTAGAGGAGAAGGCCGGAGTAGAACATCAACAGTCAATCGAACTAGATTTTGAAGATGTCGATATCGTAGAAGAGATATTAGAATTAACCAAGGATATTGAGGATACATATTTTTTTGACTCTAGTGTCATTAGTGTTCTGTTGACAATCCCAATATTTGTGTAGTTAAGCGCATTGGTCCACGCTCCAAGCATTTTTTCACATTATGTATGGATGATGATATGAAAATAAAGACGTCCGAGCCACTTGAGGAGTCAAGGAGTAAGGAACAAGATGCCTATAATTTGGAATCTTCATGCCAAAAAGTCGGGAATAGACATCTCATCCAAAGGCCAAGAAGTGCAGAATACTATATTATTTTATTGGGCCAGCCAGATTTATTATACCACCCCAGGAGCATGATCACAGAAAAAAATTAAAACTTGGGGTCCAATTCATAAGTTCGAAGTGGAGGCAGAAAGCGCGACGTAAAATCAAGCGCTTGTCGGGAGGCAATCCAACTTTACTTTTTTTTAAATTATTTTTTTGTTATTTTATTTTTGTAGTGTCAATTTTTGATTTTCTAGGAGCATGGATAGAAAAGCTATTGGAAGGATGCAACAGCAAACCAGATGGTTGGAACAAAGTGTGAGGTACCCGCACGAATGACCAGGCCTGGGGAAAGTCTGAATACCCCATGAGATGCTAGTTATTTGGCTTTTGGCCTACCAGGGAGCTTTTTTTATACTCTTGAATGTATGTGTGTGTATTGGGGACAATGCATAATTTTAAATGTGAGGCGAGGAGATTGTCTGGGTGACTTTCAATGCTATTATAGATATGTTAGTTTAATTGAATATATTTTTTTAAATAGAAAAGATTGGACTTTTTCCGATGATAGATCTATTAGAGCCATTGTATTGTATTTTGAAAAGAAACAATATCTGTTGACTTTGTTATGCGTTCAGAATAGTGAGTACTTTGGTTGTGACTGTTAGTCTCGGATTTTTACTCTTGTATAAGTACCTTAAATTGTATGATTTTAACTTTGCTTAACTTCTTTGACTAAAGTCTCTTGATGAATCCAATCCTGAGTGTCTTGTGTGCCATGAGTGTGAGGTTTGGGTGTTATTCTGTGCATTGCATTTGATGCCTAGAACTTGCCCCGTGTATTTGCAAAGCAAAATAATAGTTTTGTTCAGTCTTGGAAGTGATATAGACATCTCTTTGTTGAGACAAATATGTACATTTTACCCGCCCACCTAATTGTTATGTATCGTAATTATCCCCTTTGATCATGTAATCATGTTTCTTTGGAAAGTACATTAAGACGAGTATAATTAGTTAGGGCATCCTCTTAGTTAAGAAATAAGGTGTTTACCCTTAACATTGGATAACATTTGTTCAAAAAGAATTGGTTTTTCTAGAGGTGAAGGAAAAAAGGTTTTCTCTCTCTAAGCTCTCGGCGCACGTTATGCTAACGTACGTCGATTGAGAATCAACCACGGTGAGAAAGCGAGGTCGATCTAAGCAAGAACCACTAGTGACGGTCGGCGAAGCCATAAGTGCAATAGTAATTGCAGATACTTTAGCTAAAGTATCCACCCAGCAGATAACAACCAATTGGGCATCAATTTCAACCTAATCCACATCAATTAGGTTCACCTAGCAACACTGCGGGACCGGTTAAGAGGATAAATCTCAGTGCATTTCAAATGAATGTAGCTACATCTTCATGTAAAGGCACCCCAACAAGCTCAAGCATGGAGATTAAGAAGAACAAAGTGGATGCAGCGCCAAGTGAGCTGAAGGTCAATGGAACGGTAACAACTGAGCAAAAGGAGGAGCTAAAATTGCACCCAACATTACTGGAGAAAGAGAAAACATGGGCAAATTTGTTTGCGGGGAACAGATCTTCAGAAAATGGTATGATATTATCATATATTCCTCTGGAAATTGTTGATGGTAATATTGTGGTTAAAGTAGATAAAGAAGAAATTGAAGAACAGAAAAAAATGGGAATGTGCCTTAATTATCCATGTGATTGGGGATATGCCTAGATACAAATTCATGGAGAAATATATAGCTCAAGCATGGAGTAAAGTTAGTATACAAGATCTGTTTCTTCATGATAAAGGATATTACATTGTAAAATTTGATACCATCGGAGACTTGAATGATATTCTATATGGTGGACCTTATACCATTAATAGTAGATCTATGGTCCTGAAGCAATGGACACCAGAATTTGATATTAAGGCAGAATTTTTGATGGAGATCTCTTTGTGGGTCACTATTCCTAATTTTCATATGAGTTACTCGGGAAATAAGACTTTAAGTAAACTGGCGAGTGCTATTGGGAAGCCTATCTCTGCAGATGAATGCACATCAAAATAGACTAGAATTTCCTATGCAGGATTCTAGTGGAAGCAAATGTGACAAAAAAGCTTCCAACAGAGGTGATTTTGCAAGAAACATCATGGAAACAGATCGAGTTGCAGGTGGAGTATGAATGGAAACCACAGTATTGTATAGATTGCATGAAGATAGGATATGATTGTACAGTGAAGAAGAAAATCAGAAAAGAAGAACAATACAGAGGAAGTCAGAAACAGGGGAATGTTATCACAAAGTGGCAAGTCAAAGGCCAAGGGCAACAACAACAAAGTAATCTAAAGGGAGAACCAAGTAAGCCAATAAGGCAGGACAATAACAATGTAGATATTGGGAATACTGGCATGCTTCAGGTAGTAAAGGATAAAGGGAAAGCCAAAGAGTTGCAAGATGTAGACCATAGAGAGGAATGGCCAGCTTTGCCTAGTAATAGCAGAATGACATTGGGAAGGACAGCAATAACTACAAAAAATATCTTTCAAATTGTACAACACGAGTAGGAAATGGAAGAGACTAGGCCACCTGACCTGGGAGGTGAAATCATTATCTCTCAATGACTTGGTTAATCTGAAATATTAGGGGATTACATAAGAGATACAAATAAAAAGAAATAAAGTAGTACATTAAAGACAAACACATCAAGCTGGCTGGGATAGTAGAAACAAAGGTGAAAGAAGACAAAGCAGGGAAAGTGACTAATAGTATAGTCCCTAGATGGCGGAAAATTACAAATTGTGAGTATGCTAGGAATGGAAGGGTATGAATTATCTGGGATGAACAATCTTACATAGTTTAACCAGTAGATAAACAAGACCAATATATTCATTACCTAGTATCTGGGAATCAAAATGGGATGCAGTATTGTCTCACAGTGGTATATAGTCATAATGATACAAATCATAGAAGGCAGCTTTGGGGATATCTGAAAAGATTAGAACAGAACATAACAGGACCTTGGATAATAGGGGGAGATTTCAATGCTATCCTTAATATCCAAGATAGAATTTCTAAAGTGCATGTGGAAAGTGCTGATGTAAAGGACTTTGCTAAGCTGTGTAATGACATAGGCATTACCGAATTACCATAAAGAGGAGATTATTATACATGGACCAACAAACGAAAAGGTGATGATAGGGTGTGGAGTCGTATAGATAGGGCGTTTGGGAATGATATTAGGATGATGAACTTTAGCCATCTAAGCACTGAGTATGGGGAGCCTTATATTTTAGATCATAGTCACATGGTTATCAACATAAGGCAGCCTAGGAAAACAACCAAAAGCTCTTTCAAGTTCTTTAATGTATGGGCAAGCCATCCTGATTTTGAAAGGATAGTGAAGGAAGAGTGGAATAGTAGCAATGTATCAGGGAAAATGATAAGCATTTGGACAAAGCTCAAAAAGTTGAAAAGGTAGTTTAGACATCTTAATGAGGCAGAATTTAAAGGAGTAGCAGAGAAGATAGATCAAGCAAGGAAGATCATTCAACACATACAGAGCCAGTTACAAAGCAATTACAATGACCTGTTGCAAGAACAAGAAAAAGAATGGTTGCACGACCTGGAAAATTGGTCAATGGTGGAAGAAAAGATACTGCAGCAAAAGGCAAGGGCAAACTGGATCAAAGTAGGTGACTCTAACAATAAAATCTTTTTTTGCAGTGATAAAGGAGAGGCAGCAAAGGAAACTAATAGTAGAATTACAGACACTATCAGGAATTATCATAACAGGCCATGTAGCCATAAAAGAGGAGATAATGTCATCATATAAAAGTTTAATGGGAACTAGTGCTCATGTACTTCCAACTGTGGACAAGAGGGTAATGAAGGAAGGGCCAACCTTAGCAAAGCAACAACAGTAAGATCTGATTGCTGAAGTTACTAGCCAAGAGATTGATGAAGCTTTAAAGGGGATAGGAAGTGACAAAGAACCAGGCATAGATGGATATAATGCAGAGTTTTTAAAAAAATCATGGCCAGTGATCAAACAGGAATTTTATGCTGCAGTAAAAGATTTTTTCAATACAGGGGTGATGTTTCCAGCAATCAATTGTACAACAATCACATTATTGCCAAAAGTTTCCAATCCAGTGACAATCAAGGATTTCAGGCCTATTGCTTGTTGAACTATGCTATAAAAGATTATTTCTAAAGTTCTAGTAGGAAGAATGCATAAAATCATGCCACACATCATATCTGAAGCCCAAGCAGCATTTATCCCAGGGAGGAAAATAGTAGACAATATCATCCTTTCTCATGAGCTAGTCAAGGATTATAGCAGGAAACATATATCCCCTAGATGTATGATGAAAGTTGACATGATCAAAGCATATGATTCAGTGGAATGGGTGTACCTGGAATAAGTGCTAGAGTATTTTTGTTTTCTTACAAAGTTCTGTAACTAGATGAAAGCTTGTATATCAACAATGAGTTACTCAATTATGATGAATGGGAAATTGATAAAATCTTTTGATGCTGCTAAGGGACTCAGACAAGGTGACCCTATTTCACCATTTCTGTTTGCTATAGTGATGGAATATCTAAGTAGGCTGCTCAAAGGACTGAAAAATGTTCAGGATTTCAGATTTCATCCAAGGTGTCGGAAATTAGATATAACTCATCTCAGCTTCGCTGATGACTTGCTGATGTTTGTTAGGGGAGATAGCAAGTCTGTATCCACAATGCATGATTGTTTTATGAATTTCTTTGCTGCATTTGGACTGATAGCTAATCTCAATAAGAGTGCAATCTGCTTTAGAGGAGATGATCAAGCAAAGAATAGCCTTTCAAATACTTGGGGCTTACCATTGGACACAAAGAAGCTGTCAGCTATGCAATGGCAACCATTGATTGATAGAATAGTAGCAAGGATTTCTTCATGAATAACCAGCAGAATATCTTATGCTGGAAGGGTTCAGTTACTCCAAATAGTGATATTTGGTATCAAATCCTATTGGGCCCAAATATTCATACTACCAGCTAAAGTGATGAAATTGATAGAGGCTTATTGTAGAAGCTATATATGGTCAGGATCCAATACAATCACGAAGAGAGCCTTGATAGCCTGGGACAGAATGTGCTTGCCTTAATCTGCTGGAGGGTACAATATGTTGAATACCAAAATTTGGAATAAAGCAGCTATAACAAGTGTATACTGGATTTAGCACAGATGAAAGACAAGATGTGGATAAAGTGGATTCATACTTATTACATAAAAGGGGGAAGTATAGTGGAGATGAATATACCCCAACAAGAAAGTTGGATGGAGAGAAAGATTATGGGAGAAAGAGGAGTAACGCAGCAAATACCTACAGTGCAATACAGAAGGAGCACAACCAAGCCAATATATTTGGACATCTTGGGAAGTTACAATAAGGTGGCATGGAGAACTTTAATGTTTCACAATGAAGCTAGGAACAAAGCAACATTCATTATCTGTATGCAATGCCATGGGAGACTAATGACAACAGATAGGCTTGCTAACTGAGGAGTCCAAGCAAACACAAGTTTTTACTTGTGTTTGGAAACAAATATGTCATACGCACATCTGTTTGGAGAATGCAACTTCTCTAATATAGTATGGGGAAGGCCTATTGAATGGATTCAAATCAATGTGAGTCCATCACTGTCATACCCACAGAAGATGGCATGGATAGTAAAGCAAGCCAAAGGGAGATTATGCAAAGCCAAAATTGTAAAAATTATATACTCTGAGCAGATACATGGGATATGGATGGAGAGAAATAACCGAATTTTTGGAGAGACAATGAGGACTGCAGAACAAGTGGCAAGGGAATAGCATGTGTTTGCAACATAAGAGCTAAAGGAGGAATGAGGGAGAAGATGAAGCCGCTTATGTATTGAAAATAATGTACGAACTAGCCAGCTATTTGATTAATGTCTTATGTACTGCTTATAAGGTAGAATAGAATAGAATTTTATATAGACTAAGTGAGCCGAGAATCGTTTTTCTGCTTTGTAATGTTTCTTTGGTGATTAATGAAAAACATAATTACCAAAAAAAAAGAATTGATTTTTTCTTGGATAATTGCTCCATGGTGAATTCTTGATTGACTGATTGTTGTGTTTATTTATATTTGACCACGTGACATGTATGATTCACGAGCAGGGTAATAGATGTATCTATGGTTCGTGTCGATCGAACCTCAGAAGTGCACAATTAATATTTATGTTGTATCGGGCCCGTGTGACCTTGACATGAGTTGTGCGTACTTGTATTCGTTTCCTTGAGATTTATTGATTGCTATCTGCTCTCCCCGACTTGAGTAATTGTTAATTGAGGATTATGAATACGGGGACTTTAAATAAAAAGGAATTTTCACATGTTTAGTGACTCATTTGAATCTACTATTGTTCTTAATAAATATGTGAGTCATCACATTAATAATGTTATTATTGGACCATTAGTAAGTGTCGAAGTTGTCATCTCGTCTCTACTTCTTCGAGATTAGGTGAGATAGTTACAGAGTACATATTTTTTCGTACTCATGCTACACTTGTTTTGTATTTTGTTGCATAGGTACATGTATTTCTTTTGGCCTATTAGGCGTAGCAGCATGGGCGACCCGAAGACTAGGTGAGCTGGAATTCTTCGAGGCGACCTACAGGTAGTATAGTCTCTCATATTGATTACCTTCTCCTCAGAAGGTGTGATAGAGGGTTGCGCAAGAATTGCAAGGTTATCTCAGGAGAGACCCTCGCAACTCAGCACATGCTCTTAGTGATGGACATCGGCATTATGATAAAAAGGAAGAAGAGCTATGCTCGTGGCTGACCGAGGATTAGATGGGGAGCTTTAGCCAAGGATAAAGCACATGAATTTGAGGGGAGGTTATCTTCTATGGGAGCTTGGAGGAGTAGATGCGAGCGCTCTGTGGTCAACGACGGCGAACTACGTCTCTAAGGCGGCAAGAGAGGGGCTAGGGATATCAAAGGGGTTTTCTAGCAAGAACCAAGGAGACTGATGGTGGAATGACGAAGTCCAAGGCAAAGTAGAGGCAAAGAAGGTGCCGTACGCAAAGTTGGTAGATGGCAAGCATACTTATATAGCCTTCTAAACAAGGAAGGGTACCGAGATATAGAGCTTGTGGATTTGGGGCATTCGGAGAGTCTTCGAGATTTTAGGTATTGTAGGCGAATTAAGGTGGAGGAGGTCATAGGGGCTTTGCGTAAGATGAGTGGGGATAGAACGATGACAGACGAAATGTCAGTTGAAGTGTGTGGGTAGAGCAGGATTCGAGTTGCTAACTGGGCTGTTTAATGTTATTTTTAGGACGAAGAGGATGTCGGAGGAGTGGGGTCCAGTACAGTTGTACTGTTGTTTAAGAACAAACGTGATATATAGTGTTGTAAAATTTATAGGGGTATCGAGTTACTTAGCCATGCCATGAAAGTCTGGGAGAGGGTGGAGGAGGCGAGGGTGAGGAAGACGACTTCTGTATCCGACAACCATTTTGGGTACATCAAGAAGATACTAAGAAAAATTGTAGAAAACTACAAACAATGGTACGAGAAGCTACACTTCGCTTTGTTGGGATACCACATTACAACTCACATATAAACCAGGGCAACTCCCTACATTCTGGTTTATGGTACAGAAGCTGTTATCCCGGCCCAGGTAGAGATTCTTTCATTATGAATATTACAGGAAGTTGAACTCAGTAATGCAGAATGGATAATGAGCCGCTATGAACAATTGGCCTAATAGATGGAAAAGATATGATTGTAGTATGTGACGGTTAGCTTTATCAAACCAAAATGTCCAGAGCTTTCAACAAAATGGTCAAACCAAGGCAACTAGCACTAGGATAGCCGGTGCTCAAAAAGATCTTCAAACATCAAGATGACGCCAAAGGGAAAGTCTCTCCCAACTGGCAAGGTCCATACATTACCCATATGGTGCTAACTGTAGGAGCACTCATACTCATAGAAATGGACGGAGAAATCTGGCCCAAAGCAATCAATTCAGGCACAGTCAAGAGATACTATGCTTAAATTATTTATATTTCCTCATCTGATGTAATTGAACTATGCTTGACCTGATTCCTTTTTAAGAGGGGATACGTAGACAACCATATGGGTTCAGTTATACCATAGTAAAATTTGCATTTCCTTCTATAATCAGAAACTAGTGCAGAATTTGAGGAGGACCCTCAAATTCTGGAGCAAGTCCAGTCAATGCCAACATATGCTGGATGGTCAGTAATCATTGAAGTAATTAGAGAAGCATTTTGAGAAGGATTCTCAAAATTTGGAAGAAGGTTCAACAATTCTAATTACCCACAAACAACCGAATGAAGGTCTACTAAACTGGGAAAAATTTTGACGAAGACCCTCAAAATTCTAACATGAGAAAACTGCATTGTCTCTGAAATGTATTAAAGTCATTAGTTCATCTAAAATTACTTGATATATCAATATATTTCTAAAAGAACCCATTTGTTTTTCAATAATTGCATATTTTCAAAAACCTATTTCCGTAATAGTCAGGTGTTACCCAGGGAAACTCAGAAAAGGCCTCTAGAACGAAGCAACGCAAGGCCATTGGATAAAAGCACGAACCAACCTCCCTTACGAAACATACATTATTTCTTTGAGCGCTAAGAAGCAGTCTACTCTTATTCGCTATACATATCATGCATGAGGCTAATCCCCGCCTCCATATTTTCATGAGTCTAATCCTTGCCTCCATATCGAAATTATTTACCGTGAAAATAATAATAACAATTAGATTTGTAAATGGGACATTAAAAAATGCGATCTATTTTTATGCTAGTTGTTAGAGCAGTTGATGTTAAGCGTTTGAAGTTTAACGATGACGTTCATGCTAAATTGGGACAATAATCAAACCGAGGGGCTTGCTATCCGGTCCTCAAACTGATCGCTTAAAGGTTCTGAGGTTGATGCCTCGGCTCGAGCTAGAGCTACCGGGCACGACCGTGAAGGGAATAATAATTAGTATTTAATTAAAGGAGGCTCTTTATGGCAAATATCAAGCAATAAATGAAGAAAAACTATAAAAGCAATAAATACGGAAGTATCCTAGAGCGAATAAGTTAGAGAAGAGAGATAGAGAGAGAGAGAGAGAAAGTGATTATTGATCTTGTGTACGGTAGTTGGAGAAATGACCGCTTACAAGGTGGTGAGGGTTTGCTTTATATAAGAGGTGAAACAATAACACAGTACGATATATTAATTGTAAAAGCATGGGGATGGGACGGCTAGACACGACGCCTCGATACAGGCTCTACGTGGGCCGTCTCTGTTAGACTTAGCCGTGTGCCTTGGGAATTCCCTATTTTGCTCTAGCCTCAATCTTCCTCTTCTTTGAGTCGGGCCTCGACGAACCTTGAGGGAAGGACCTCGATCGCAACTCCGCATCCTCGGAATCTCGAAAATTCTTCTAAAGTGACTTGATAGCAAGAAATTAAGCCCTCTAATTTCGCCGCATACAGATAGTCTCCGAGTTTCTCAGAACGAAGTGATGGGAAACGACTATGATACCCTTGGCATATATTGAGTACGTTCAATCAATAAGAGTCGCTTTCAAGTAGTCGTCTTCTATGCTTTCTATGCTTTAACTGTTATTTTGGTGTTGGGTTACTATTGTCGAGTTAAGATGTCATCGTTTTCAAATGAACGATGAGTTCAGCTTTGAAAATCATGAGCGAGCATGAAACTATGCAGTTACTTCCCATTATGTGTGCCTTCCGGACTCTAAATGACCTGTTCTGTGAACTCCCTCTGTTTATCAGATTTTGTTCTTTCAAAATTAGAATTCAAAGAGTTGTTTAGTTTTCTCTTTCCTTTGATTTCGTAACCATATTTTGCACGTTCTGCTGGTTGAAAGTATGAGTTTACCTCTGCACCAAAATTTTGGGACCGTCATCGAGTGTAGATTAATTGATAGCGGCTGTTAGGGACTCGAATCTAAGTAATCATTCTGAACTTTGATGAATTGAGTCAGCTGCCCTGTTTGCACTGTCCAAGTAGCCTATTTGCACTACTCTGAATAAACCTACTGTTTTATTTCGACAAGTTCGATATGAATTACTGAATAGTCTGCTTTTCCCTGCTTCCGTTTGGTTACAACTGTTTTTTTACAAATTAAAAAGTGCGTCTTCCAGTTCATATGCTGAAGGCATCATTTTACAATGATAAGCTCACGTTCTCGTATCTAGCTTCTTTGTAATCCTCAGATAGGCAAAACTACCTGTTTCAGTTGAACATATGCAGTTCATCTGTTATTTTTCATGAGTTTTTATATTGCTTTTGCTGAGAGTTTGTTTGTTAATGTGTTGTATGAGCTATTGGCCATGGATGTTAAGATTGAGAATGAGATTTGAACTCGAAAATGGGTCTGAGGGTTTATCTATATGTTTGGACCTACTCGGATCACTTGGACTCATTTGTTGTCACTGATTTTGGATTCATTTGAGCATTATTCTGGCGTGACAAGTTTGTATTCATATTTCACTTCATGCATTTGTACTTCAGTTTGCACGAAATTGGGACGTAGATTCTGCAACGTTATACAGCTTCAGTGTTGTTTTTCTCTCCACCTTTTTCTGAAAATAATAACGTTTGAAAGGGGTCTGCTTTAATGGCTTTTGGCTAGTGTTGATTTGGGACATTGAAATGCAACTGCTTTCATGGGCTGTTGTTCCATGAATTTTCTGGATTGAGTGATCTTTGGCAGCAGAGTTCGGTGTGCTCATTGTCTTCTCTTCTGTGATTCATGCTATGGACGTTTGTTTATTTTGAGATTGTTTTAGAGTTCTTGGTTGTTAGGTCATGAACTGAGCTACTGTTATTTGAATCAGACATCCGTTCCAGTATCCATCGGGTGTAAGCATTTCATGTTTTAGGATCAAATTAAAAATGGAATTTGTTTTGTGGTAATCCAGTTCGTGCATAACTGTTTGTCCAATTTGGGGTGCTGCACAGCCACTTCTCGATAGAATTTTATCTTTTGGGCCTTGGCCTAAGGCAGGCCCATTTCGTGTGGGTTACAAATAAAATTTTAGATGCCAGTGTAAGCCCATGTCACCACCCAAACCGATGGGCGGCGACGACACCCTGTACCATACTCAGCCGAGTGTCAACGTAATGTATCCTTCTTATAACATCATCATATGCACATGACATACGGGCCTAATAGGCCAACCTGATCTTTTATAAACATGAACCATAGGCCGACAAGACGGTACAATCATTTACGTACACGACATATGTCTGCAAGCCTCTAAGAATACATAAATGCTATAATGGTCGGAACAAGGTTTCGCCATACCAAACAAACACGACTAAATCATACTAACCAAACAAGAAACTCCAAAGTGAAGAGAACGCACCAACATCTTCCGCTGAGGTGATAGTCTACTTAGAGGGCTCTCGACTCGTCTATCTGGACCTGCGGGCATGAAACAGAGAGTCCCAAGAAAAAGGGATGTCAGTACAAATAATGTACCAAGTATCTAAGACACATAAATAAATACATGGAAGACATATGGAGTATATGACTCAACCCGCAAGTTTGAATAACTTTGTAAATCATAAATTACTTTCAGCGTCATACATATGCGTATGAATATCATGTCGTGCATAGGTATATATTTCATAACATCATCAGCCACTGAGAGCATCACATCATATCATATCGGCCACTGTGGGCAAAGTCATAATCGCATACTAGCTGATCAGGTGGTGGTGCGTATATAACGCCATAACTTTTCCCATACACACACACACATACGCATATATGCGTATATAACACCGTTTGAATCATATTTCATCCACTATGGGCAATATCATTATCATATACCAGCTAATCAGGTTGTGATGCGTATATAACGCCGTAACCTTTTTCCATATTCCATATACATATATATACGCGTATATAACGCCGTCTGAGTCATGGGTCAATGTACATGTATAAATACATGAAATGCATATGAAATACAATAACAAAATCTCTCAATACGTCATAAGACTATTATATCTCTAATTAATATCATAACATTATCTTACGTATAGTCCAAGATTCATGAACAGACGATGGGATAATAAGACATATGGAGATTCAAGAACATAGGCACTTTTAATATTGCTATGAATAGAGTCATATATGGAACTTGTATATTTGCACGTTTCATTCGTTTCGTATAGATCATGCCAAAAGAAAGAAGGAATAATCCTAACATACCTGAGCCGATTCTCTTGACAATTCTTCAAATACATATCAAACGTGAAAAAACATATAATGGCGAATCGAAATAGGAATTCTTAAAGACATCCTCAAAATCAAATACAAATTGGGGAATGGCACAGCTGCCTGAACCCCTTGGCAAGCGAAACTGCAATAACATAGCCAGGCTGCTACATTTTTCGTTATACAGAACCTAAGTGGTAAAACTAATTGATAATTGTTTAATCACCCAACCCGTTTTCTTCTAATCCTTATGAATTAAGGAAGGCTTTGTAGTAGCAAGATTAGATGACTTGTTGTATCTCAAATAAGAGAAAATCTAAGAACTGAAAGAACGGTGGATATAATAGTTTCACTTCATATTTGTGCATTAACATCTTTCATGAGGTGACACAAAGTATATTGACTCATAAGATTAAAATGAGATGAGGATGAATGTTGCGGAGATGAAGATTTTTAGGTGGATGTGTGGGCTTACGGGGTTAGATAAGATTACGAATGAAGTTATTCGGAAGAAGGTGGGGGTGGCCCCAGTGGATGAGAAGATGCGAGAAGCGAGGCTCAGGTGTTTCGGGCATGTGCGAAGGAGAAGTCCTGATGCCCCGATGAGGAGTTGTGAGCGGCTAGTGGTGGTTGGTGTGAAGCGAGGAAGAGGGAGGCCTAAGAGGTACTGGGGAGAGGTAATTAGGCAGAACATGGCTAGAATGCGGATTCCCGAGGACATGACCCTTGATAGGGTTGCAGGATAGGGGCTTCTAGATTTTTCGTACTCCTTTCACGGGGTTGGGTGGGGATTGGTAGGGCTCTCCATAGATGATTTATGTATTTGTTTGTCCTCTTATGGTAGTCATTTATGGTAGTTACTGTTTTAATATTATTGCATGTCATTTTATTTATGGTACTTATGGTTCTTATGTTTAGATAATTATTTATGAGATTTCTGCTGGAGTAACTAATGTTGTTTTGTTTTTGTTTTTGTTTTTGTTTTTGTTTTTGTTTTTGTTTTCATTCCATTCCCTACCGTGGGTCGATTGAAAATAGCCTCTTTATCCTTTTGGATAGGGGTAAATCCTGTTTACATGTTATTCTTTCTAAACCCCATTTTGTGAGAATATACTGAATTGTTGTTGTTGTTGAAAATTAAAATGAGACCAAATGAGTAGTAAACTTAAGATGAACCTAGTCACCTGTACCAAAACATTAAGAGTCATCAATTTAACTTTATCTTGCTGCCATGTTCTCCTAAATAACACGTGGGCTTGTCTCTCTTAACAATTATCCAAATAATTATCCACTCATTAGTTAATTGGATAATATTTTATTACCCGATAATTAATTTATTATCCGTATAATTTAAAAATTAATCCGAATTACTTATAATATTATTTACTTTTTGCATATCTTATATATTTTTCTATCATGGCCATGTAGTATTTTATATGACATTAGTCCATAAATATCAGGTATTAATGCTCGGGCCATATTTTATCCCAAAATACCAAATTTAAACGAAATTCATATTTTTCGACTTGCTTCCATTCTCACCTTCACGAATTTCTTCATCACTTACAATCTATAAATAATCTTTTCCTTGGATTGGTGTCAATTACTTTACAACAAATTCAACGTACATTACTGCAGCGTGCAACACTATCGTATCTTATTATAGCGAAGCATAACATCACTGTAATGTAATATTGCTGGATGAAATATTGTCGTAACTTAATACTGCAGAGCGTGACATCACCGTAATATTTTATTGTAGGACTGTAGCACCATCGTAATATATTTCTACTGAGGGGTAACACCATTGTAACACATTATTGCGGAGCATAACATCGTCGTAATATGATATTGCAGGAGGTAATATTGACGTAATATTGCGGGGTGTAACATCATTCCCCCTTGAAACTTTCATCCTCGAATGTTGACTGATACTCTTATCATTTTCGTGCCTTATAGCTCTTGTAAATACCTTAATATTCTTCTTTCTATTTAAGCAGTTGCTCTTTGAATAAATCTTAAGTCTAGGATATTCCTCCTTCTAGTCGTTTTTGCTCATATTATGACAACAACAACTACCCAGTGTATTCCCACCAGGTGGGGTCCGGGGAGGGTAATATGTAGACGAGCCTTACCCCTACCCGACAGGGCAGGGCGGCTGTTTCCAATCGACCCTCGGCTCATAGGGTTAGGTGAAAAACAGTAGTAAAACAAACAGAAACAAAACAAAACAGAAACAGTATATTATTAGTGCGATAGAAATTCCAGCATAAATAGCGTTAGAAATAATCTGAACAAAATCTTCCTAATCTTGCAACTTCTGTTACCACTTGTCATGCGGCCTGTATTGCCATGGCTTTATAGGTGCACTTATTCGATTCATCTGTCCTTTTTCCTTTTACCTTTTACTCGATCTATAGGCCTTATTTTGTATATACAATGCTTAATAGGATGCCTCTCTAGGCCTCTATAGATGTACCAAAGTCCTTTGCTCGATACATTGTAGAACTTGTGAATATGGCCCTATCTCATTTCATACTTTGCGACTTTTGTCTATCCATCGTCGATTCACCTCAATATTAATCTACAATATACCACTGATAACTTGATACTTCTTACATCATACCATGCCACTAGGGCTTACGTTCCATCGAGGAATATCTTAAGTGATTTTTCTAATCCACTTAGGGGTGATACTATACTTCGATGACCGTATTTTATAGCATCCCAATGTGATTCACTTATGTGGGTATTTTAATCTCGTACAATTCATGAAATCCTCTTCAAATCATTACTCACTCAAAGGTCTAAATGGCATCCTTTATCAATCACAATTACACCCTTATTGTATTATCAGGGCATCATTCCATCTTTTCTAAATGCTACTAGTCTTATACTCCTTTGAGTTCATCCAGGCTATACTAAACATTCAATAACTTAGAGAAACCATTATCTCTCTTGTTTCCATGGACTTAATGGTGAGCACTTATCCATTCTCGTCACCTTTTCACTTGTCTTTCCTCATCCTTACTCATGTTTCCTTATATCTTTATCTCTCTACCATACTTTAGCTTGCGACCTATACATATCTATATATAATACTAGCAACTTTCCTTCAACTTGCTTGCACTAAAATTTTCCATATGTTATTCTGGAATGTCAAGCGATACATCATATCTTCTCCAACTTTTCTCTATTCTCTTAACTAGATCTCTCAATACTTAGAAACCATAGGTTGGAAGACATGCCAATGACGATGCCGCTATCATTTTCGGTTATTGGATCCCAATGCTTATAGCCTTCTATCTGAAGTGTGGACTATTCACGATCTTATGTCTTTAGGTATCTCGTATGTTGTTCACCTTTACGTTACTTACCTTAAAATCTCGTACCTTATATTCTATCTCTTTCATAACCTCCCTTCCACCTAGGCGTAATTAACGTCCATAAGTTTAATCTCTATAATAATACTCGCACCTCTGGTATATATATACAATCCCGTGTGAGCTTCGTACTGACTTCTTATGAGGCTGGTACTTCTTCTAACTGGCTTCCCTGTTCAGCCATTATAGATTATGGTCACTGTATTATTTCTCTTGAACGTCTGATATTAAAAGTGATTCTGTCATGTTCTCAAGCACACTTCTATAATTTTTCTAGGTCTAATAATCAGACTCCTGATTTATTTAGGTGATGTAATTCTCTAGTTTCCTTTTCCTCCTCCTCCTGA
Source organism: Nicotiana benthamiana (assembly GCA_034376525.1). Classification (NCBI taxonomy): domain Eukaryota; kingdom Viridiplantae; phylum Streptophyta; class Magnoliopsida; order Solanales; family Solanaceae; genus Nicotiana; species Nicotiana benthamiana. The sequence goes on from CM067337.1 coordinate 32,455,237, forward strand.
TCAACCTGTACGTAGGCTTAAGCAATCTTCCGATTCGTGGCTTATGGTATCAATTATTACCTTAGCCTCTCATGGTCATAATGGAGTATCCAAGATACAGTATTCCAATAATTCAATCCTTTGTCTATGCCTTGGGTCAATTCTTTCTTTTAACTTACATTGGAGTCTTCTATGGATGTATGATTGTGAACAAATATGTTGCCTGGATAATGTTCCAAAATCTTGAGTGTATCGATAACGTACTAAATCTCGATCATCGATTAAATAATTTTTTGTTCCGTCTTATCTTTCTTTCAACGTAAGCTATTACTTTTCCTGGTCTTTCTGCCCCCTTGTTGCGTCCATACTTAGCTTATCTTAGTGCCCACACTTATCAGAGTTTTCATGAACTCATATGATCTCGAATATTATCTTTAATTCTTACTTCCCGTTCATTTTTAATGACGAAGGCGCATAGCCCGAGTCCCAGTTCAACTAGTAGTTGAACTTGTAATTTTTTATGGCGAAGGCGCATGGCGTGAGTCCTAGTTCAACTTATAGTGGAATTTGTAAATTTCAATGGCGAAGGCGCATGACCTGAGTCTCAGTTCAACTTGTAGTTGAACTTGTTGTTGGATCTACTTCCCTCGCACAACCCATTGTCATGGGTATAGGGAGTTAGAGAACAACTTCGACTCAATATCTCGCACCATTCGTGCGCTATCTTCTTGATTAATTTGCGCGGGTTGCCCGACGATGATTCTCGTTCCGAGATGCTTTTGTACCGTTTTTCGGCAGGATCCTGTATTAAGGATGTGGGGGTACCTTATAAGTATTTTCCCCGTGTGGAGGGGGGAGGGATCTTACGTCTTTCTTCTTCCTATTATTTTTCTTGTGTTGTTCTTCTTCTTCTTTTCTTGAAAGCGGAGGGATGAATGGTTCAGATTCTTGTAGAAACTTTCGGGTTCATTTTACCCGATGTGCCACTTTGACTCGTTCGAGCTGAATTGCTTTCCCCTTCGGGTGTCTTCTTTCCTTTTGGTCCAAGTATGAACTACGCGATTCTGCTATGAAATCCCCACAGACAGTGCCAAATTGTTTAGTTCAAAGTTATCATGCACTTAATAAGCATAAAACTATCAAAATAATTCAAGGGCCAATTATAGCAGATCGTAATAAATCAAAGGACCGAATAAAAGGAACAAGAAGCAAGCTTTTTGTATTAAGAAGAGATATATGGAGAGCTTTTTATTGATGATATTGATTTGGTCTGCCTATCCTTTGAGAGGATCAGAACCTTACAATGATGTTCTCTTTACCGTCGTATGGGTTACAGTGTCTGTTATTTCTTTCTTAGAAGTAGTGGAGAAGAAGAAGAAGCAACCCCCTTTTTAGGGTTCTTTCTCTTAGTATTTATAGCTGTGAGCTTTGCGAGCTAGCACTGGGTGGCCGTGACCACATTGAGAGGACGCCTTCGTAATAACGGATAGACCGTGGCCTCCCTGGTCGAATCGTGTAACCATCAGGTACCATTGTTAATAAATAATCGTATTATTTATTAATCACAAATAGGCTTAAGAATGAATTAGTTCCGTTAATTATCGTGGAGTCGAATTTTGACTCAGGCAAAGTTGATTGATATTCATTTTAGTGCAACAGGAAGGGTATGCCGTGCTAAAATACAAACCTGGAAGCGTATCTACAGAATTTGATTCAGATATTGCAATTTATTGTATTGTCCTTTCATAGCTGTTTTAACATTGTTACAAACTTTTATAATTCTTTGTGCATGTCCAATGTGCTAATGCTAAAACAATGAGTAGTACTTCGTCAAAGTTGGGATTTTCTTCTCCTCTCTACCCCGGATCTTCTTGTTGCATTTTATATCAGTACCATTGCAATCTTGGGTGAGTTTGAAGGAAAATATTTTTCGGAAAAATATTTTGGTTGGCTTAAATGTTTTAAAAATATTTTTCTTTAATTTATTTTTATTTAATTGGAGTAAAATATTTTCCTTATCAAAACTCAAAAGTAGGGAAATATTTTTCAAAATTCTTTTTCAACCTTGCTCACCCTCACTAACCCTTTCACTTCCCCTCTCTAAAAAAGTTTTTTTTTTTTAATTTTAGTTTTTTTGTTACCATCCACCCTACTACCCCTTCACCCACCCCACCGTCAACCCCCATCCCCTCTCGCAAGAAGAAATACCTTTTTTTTTGCGATTTTAAATTTTTATTTTTTCGTTTTTCTGCACCACTCACCCCGCTCTCCCCTATCCCTATCCCAACTCCCAGCCCCCACCCCTCTCGGACGGACAAAAAAGTTATTTGTTAAATATATTTTTCAGTTTTAATTTTTTTAATTGATTTAAAGGTTTAAAATTTTACAAATACCAAAGTTATGAGTTCGATTATGTGTTTGGAAGTTTATGGGTTTAGAAATTATAAAGTGTACGGGTTCGAAGTTCCACGATTTCGAATGTTTAGCGGTACGAAAGATTATGAAATTTGTAGATTCGAAGGTTGTTGGTTTGAAAGTTTATGGCTTCATGTTTATTATATCTAAATTATTTATGAATACCCTTGAGAAGTTATTTTCCTTAACTTGCACACCATATACCAACAACAGCAACAACAATCCAGTATAATCCCACTTAGAAGGGTCTGGAAAGGGTAGTGTGTACGCAGACCTTACCCCTACTCTTGAGTAGAGAGTCTGTTTCCAAATAGACCCCGACATCCTTCCCTCCATGAACTTCCCACCTTACTCTTGGGGAGACTCGAACTCACAACCTCTAGGTTGGAAGTGGGGGTTGCATACCAAATATCGAAAAATAAATAAGATTACTACGTATTTAAAAAAAAAAGACTTTTCTTGAACGTTATACCAAACAGACCCCTCATTCTTTTGAAACCTAATGTCTTCTTTCGGCAGTCGAGAATAGTTCAGCTGGTCAATGAAGAGAGGTCCTACCATAGCTTTTACCAAATATGTGCCGGGGCTCCACCTACTTTGAGAGGTTTGTAATTGATACTAGACCTTTTATTGTGCTGCTGTTGTTGCTTAATTTCACTCGTAGGACTTCACGTGGCTTTAAACATTGCCGTCTCTGTTGGTTGTGATTGTTTAATTAATCAGCGATGTAATGTCATTGCCAAAAGTTCTGTTTCCGATACCATGTGGTTACAACTCCTGAGATGTTTTCCGCTTATCTTTCCCTGAACTGAAACCTCTGTGATCTTAAAGATGAAGCAGGGGCTGTGGTTTTGAAGTTTTAAACAATCAGTGTAACAGGATATAAGAGTAAATTAATAGTCGCGAAAGTTAGTAATCCAACAATATCTTTTTAAACATGGAAGTGGGACTGCATCAGAAGGTGGTCTGAAAAGAAAATCATGAGGACCAGCGGTTGAATCTCAGCAGAGGCGACAAAACTAGTTGGTTTCTTTTATGCCTAAGTCATAATGGATAGAGTCACCCAATAACGTATGTTCTGGTGGGAGGATGCATGCAACCTATGAAATATGAGAGTTGTGGCGCCACTTAGCGCGGACACCAGTGTTATTAAAAGAAGTTGAAGTGGAAATCTGGAGCAGAAAGATCTAGAAGTTAGGCATACAGCTTATGAATCATCTATAAAGTGAGAAATTTGATAGGAGATACAAACTCTGTTTAATAGATGTTCTTTCAATATTATGTGTATATAATTTTCTGTTTTACATTACATTTTAGAAACTGAACTGACTATTTCTTGATTAAAAAAAGTGAGATTGAATGACTCTTTTATTCCTGGTGCTCTATAAATTTTCTGTTTTGGTTTATAGACCTAGAAGTCACAACGATTTCTGTACAACATAAAGATAATTCTTAGTGATAGGGAATATTGTAGGTTAATTAGCACACAATCAAACACAAAGCAAATAGAGAAGAACAATCAACATAAGTATTTAACGAGGTTCATTTAAGCCTAACTATCAGAGAAAAAGTAGAGAGAATTTTTCACCATGAATGAGAAGAAAAGCACAAAACAATCTTTAGAATCCCCAACTACAATCCCTACTTATGTTGTTTGGTCGTAGGGACCTTTATATATGAGGCCTGAAGGCTTTGCTTAGTTTAACTATTTTGGATCTGGTCTCCGAATGGGGTTATGATTCGAGCTCTCTTTAATCCTCAAGTTGTCAATTTTTAATTTGATGGTCGTAGAGACCTTTCGGCGTGAGGCCCGGAGGCTTTGCTTCTACCGACAATGGCACTTACGCTATTTGATGTGAGTCCCGGAGGCTTTCGTATGCTTTGTTTTCCTCTCGTTAAGGTCTTATTGATTATTTTTCCTGACCCGTCCTCGGTTCTAAAAGAACCTCGATTTCAAGTTGTAATTGGCGATGTTTTGAGCACCTCGGAAGGTTCATAGCCCATAGGTAGAGTAGATCGACGCTTTTTTGATTTTTAGAGCTGACATGGTCGGGACTCATTTTTTGCCTGTTGTGGGAAGCCTGTGTTTTAACCGGTTCTTTCTGAAGTAGATTCATAGAGTTTTCTTTAGCAATAGTCGGGCGTCCCCGAGTTGCATTTTTTTGGGCTGTAGCAGTCGTTGTGTTCGTAGTCGTGTGCATTTGTCCGGGGCCAGTTTTGATCCCGAGAAGCAATTTTAGGCGTCCACATCGACGGTATGCCCATAGAAATTCTTACAAATGCCACGTGTAGCCTAATCTGCGGGTTTTTTCATGCTTGTTGAGATCATACAGTTTGCCATGCCTGTTGAGGTTTTACAGTTTATAGAGAATAGATCTAGTTTTGTCGAGGCTTTCCGTTAGGGTCTTACAATTTCTGATTTTCTAGTGTGTGGTGATTGGCGGAAGTCTCATAGTCGCAAGTTTGATTAAAGATAGCTTTTCACGAGCTCGAAGCTATTTCTGGGGGCTTGGTGAGCCCGGAGCTATTTTTCAAGGCTTAGTGAGCCTAGAGTTTCGACCCTGGGGTCGTCCAGATGTCGAACTTCCTAAGCCTCCGAGTATCTCGGGACGTATCTTGTGGGGATGTCCCTATCTAGGGTGTGATGTGATTTATTTCTTTTTGAAAAACAAGCATTGGAGATATGTTTTTGACCTATTGATGCGATATATGTATCGTCGAGTTGGCTCGACTGGTTTTTAGACCAAGTCGGGCTATTTTGCTGATTCTCATGTTGTTTTATTCTTGTTTAGGAGACTTTATTTCCTCTTAAAAGAAGAGGGGTGTTTTCGGTTGCCTGATATAATAATACACGTTCTCGTCTTAACGAGATTTGGCTATTTTGACCTCTTTGGCCCAAAACATCATTTCATTTTGTTCTCGTCTTAACGAGATTTGGCTATTTTGACCCCTTTGGCCCAATACATCATTTCCCCATATGGATCTTTATTCAGCGCTCCTCTGAGCTTGGTGGATTTCAGGAGGGATGCTCCCAGGTGCTTCGGAGGTTGGCCGTAAGGATGGCTTCGAGCGATTTGCGTGGAGTTTTATCTCCTGGTGGTTTCGCGGGCGTTGCCTCATTAAAAAACTTACCGGTAAAAACTATTCTTCTTTTTGGGATAAAAACTCGGTCTAAGGAAAAAAGTGCAATAGGCGTGCCTTTATTGGGATGTCTCGAGATCTTTGGACAATGCTAGTGTCTCGATATTTTTGGTCAAGTCACGCGCCTTTCTTGGGAGACCTCGAGGCTTTCGAGCAGTGCCTGCATGAGAGTTAATTTCTATTTGAAAATAAAATAAAAGAAACGGTGGAACCTTGAGATGGGATACTTATGGGTGCTGACTTGCTTCGATTGTCCGAGGTCGGGCATGCGACGCAGGTTTATTCTTGCGTTTTGTCAAACCTGCCCGGGGTTGAGCCCTGATTTTCCTGTGGGCTTATTCGGGGGCAGAGGCAAGGGGACCGAGAATGCATCGTGTATTACGAACATTTCTCTTACCGTGTGCTGCTCTCCATGGATGGTTTTGACCCCGTCCTTTGTCGAGAATTTTATCGTTTGGTGGAGAGTAGACGGTACTGCCCTCATGCAATGTATCCATGATCGTCCGAACAAGTTGTCGTACCTCATGTCCCCCTCGATGATGTGGAACTTGGTGTGTTGGGTTACGCCGGCCACGATGATGGGCCTTTCATTATTTCACTCGCCATATTGAACCCGTTGAGGACGCGAGTGGCGGGTACGATCTGTTCAGTTAAACCGAGCTGTTCTATTACCATTGATCTGATAATATTTGCAAGATACCTGGATCCACGATTACACGTTTTATCTAGAAAGAATTTACAAGGAAGGAAATTTCCAGAGCGTCGTTGTGGGGTTGAGACAAAGTATCCGTATCTTCTTCACTGAAGTTAAGAGCATCATCGGGGATGTATCTTCGAATTCATTTCTCCTTTGTGGTAGACATTTTCGTTCTCTTCATCATCGGTTCTTGCGGGGGTATCGACGCCGCCCATGATTATGTGGATCACATGTTGAGGTTCGTTTACTTCATTCTTCTTGGCTGCTTCCCTGTCTAAAAACTGAATTTTGGCCAGATCGCTGAGGAATTCTTGGAGGTGCCCTTTGTTGAGCAGCCAAGCTACGTCTTCTCGTAGTTGATGGAAATCCTCGATCCGGTGGTTGTGTGTGTTGTGGAACTCACACGTCAAGTTGTAATTTCTCTGCAAAGGATCTGACTGTATTGGTCTAGGCCATTTTGTGCGCCGGATTTTGCTGATAGCGAACACGATGTCGGATACGTAGACGCTAAAATTGTATTCTGATAATTGAGGTGCATTGGCTGGTCCCATCTTTCAATCAAACGGGTCTCGTTAATGACCCCTCGAGGATCATGTCCTCAATCCATCCTCCTAACGTTGTAAGGCAGATTTCGCCTTAGGGCATTCCTTCTATCTTCGAGGTATGACTGATACCATTCTTTGCTTGGCTTCGTCTCCTTTGTCGGGAATCTTCTTGGGTACACTGAGCCTGATGGGCCCCCCAACTGGTCATCCTATTCCCTGATCTTCGATTGATACCAGTTGTGGATGTCTGACCAGTTTACAACCGAGTATTCGATCAGATTTTGTTTCAATTGTTTCGAAGCCATGGAGCTCTGTTCGTTCAGGCCTTGGGTAAAGGCCTACACTGCCCAATCATCGGAGACTGGTGGTAACTCTATTCGTTCCATCTGGAACCGGGACACAAACTCCCACAGCATCTCATTTTCTCTTTACTTAATTTTGCAAATGTCGGACTTCCTTGTCGCTACTTTAATGGCTCCAGTGTGTGCTTTTACAAAAGAGTCCGCTAACATGGCAAATGCGTCTATGGAGTCGCGGGCCAGGTTATGGTACCACATCATGGCCCCCTTTGAAAGCATTTCTCCAAACTTTTCCAATAGTACGGATTCAATCTCGTCGCTCTTTATGTCATTACCTTTTACTGCTCAGGTATACGTGGTGACGTGTTAGTTGGGTCAGATGTTCCGTTGTACTTAGGGGGAGTTCCGGCATTCTGAACTTCTTCGGGATAGGTTTAAGCGCCGCTTCTTCGGGGAATGGACTTTAAATGAATTTCATTGAATCTATACCCTTAAGGACCAGGGGGCGCAAGGATCTGATCGACCCTATAGTTGTAGGTCTCGACCCTTTATTCGTTGGCTGCGATCATTTTCTCTCTCGATTCGATCCTTTTTCTGAGGTCCTCGAGTAATTTTATGATTGCGGGGTCAGCCGTCGACTCGTTATTTCTTGACTTTTCGAGCACCCATTCTGTTGGGGGAGCTGTATCTGGTACTACTGTACTTGGGGGTTCTTAGGTGGATCTACGGCTGTGTGATTGCTAGTTGTTATGCCTTCAACATTTCAAAGATAACGTAAATACTAACTTCATGTTCTTCCCGGGCCAGGGTTTTTTGCGCTTCCAGTTAGTCGCTGCGTTGTACGCTCCTGCCAGTGTGAGGCATTTTGTCTACTTGCTTAGCGTCCTGCGAATCCGCATCCACTGGGATTGGTCCGGGAACGGCATTAGAAATTTTGTGGAGGCACTCCAATGGCCGAAATGGCCACATCATTTTCCCTGTGGTCTTCGAGGTCATTGTTCTCAACCCTGTTTATCAAGCCGGACATTTTGATGTGCAATAAAGGAGTTCTCGGGCAAGGAAAAGTGTGAAAGATATCGTGCGTTTAAGTGATGAAACTAGCAAGAAAATAATCACTATTATTTTTAGCTCCACGGTGGGCGTCAAACTGTTTATCATGAAAATGGTAACAAAAATTAAACTTATAAATGGAATTCTAAAAATACGTGACCTATTCCCGAGTTAGTTTGGAAGGGTGATAAATGCGAGACATGGAGTAAAACAGTAAATATCAATCTAGCCAAAACGATAATCAAACTTTCAAGGGGTGTTTCCGAGATTAGGACAAGCCAGTAGATACCTTGTGGTCAGACCTCGAGCCTACCTCGGGCCTATCGAGGGTACTCGTAGCATGGGTAATCAGGAAGGGGATAACAGATAAGTATGTGTATACAAGGCTTTATATGATCAAGTTTGGGCAAAATGTTTGAAGAACGGATTAAGAAACAATAAAATGCTGAAGATGATCTTGAGGTATAATAGGCAAGCCGAGGGAATAGCTATCGATGAATATGACTTTAAATTATAGAGGAATTTAGAGAAAAAAGAGAGAGAGTATTATTGCTTTCTTTGTAAGGCCAACACGAGATATCTTACAAGGTGTTGGTGACCCTTCTTTTATAGAAAAAAGGGGCGTCCAAACTTAATATATTAAATAAATACAATAAAAGAACGAGATATGACATGCTGCATTTCTTCGTAGGATAACTAGCATCGAGCCGTTTGGAGAAGTCTTGCGGGCCCCAATAATATCTCTCGGGGAATATCTTTGCCCATCAGGATCTTAATCAATGCTCGATCTGGGCAAGGCTTCGGCTAGGTCTCGAGGGGAAAACGATCGAGATCCCGTGCTTTTGGGATTTGCTCTTCAAAGCACTATGTCGAGGAAAATTGGCCTCCCAATTTTCTCGTATACAGTTCTATGACCGGGAAATATAATATTCCAATTAATTGACAACGCAAGCCATGTTGAAGTTGTGAAGTGAAGATGGGCTATCTTGTCAATTTAGCATTAGCTAATGTTGATCCTCTTGTACTTTTGTTCAATCTGAAAGTAATTACAGCTATGATTTTCATAATCTTATACATATATAAGTAAGACAAGAGGGGTTGCTCTGATGGTAAGCAACCCCCACTTCCAACCGAGAGGTTCGGAGTTCGAGTCTTCCCAAGAGCAAGGTAGGAAATTCTTAGAGGGAAGGATGTCGGGGGTCTATTTGGAAACAGCCTCTCTACCTAAGGGTAGGGCTAAGGTCTGTGTAAACACTACCCTCCCAGACCCCACTAAGTGGAATTATACTGGGTTGTTGTTGTTGTTGTTGTTGTTATACATATATAAGTAATTAGTACTTTTGGTCAATTATAAGTTAGCTTTCCAACTGTGAATCTCTTGACTTTGCTTTTGTTCAGCATCCATATAACCGGTTTCAGCTTATACACTTTCTTCCATTTTGAGTAACCTTCAAGTATTTTCTTCCCTAGATTTCTGTTATTATTAGTTGCTGTTTTGTTTCGGTTTTCTAATTGAATTACTTAGTGTTAATTTTGTATTTTCGCTTCGATTGTCAAATTGGTTTGCTTGTTATTACCCCTCCCCTTTTTACTTCCCGAGCCGAGGGTCTAACGTAAACAACCTCTCCGCCTCTTTAAAGCAGGGGTAAAGACTGCGTACACTCTACTTTCCCCGGACCCACTTGTGGACTACACTGATTTTGTCGTTGTTATTCCATTTTGAGTAAAGGGCAGTCTATCATATTTCGCATTGTCAATTTGCTGCTTCTTTGGAGTAGTTATGTTAACTCCAGAAGTACTCTTGGTAACTCCATTTCTCTGCAATTTTGAGGGTCTCTCTTAGGCTTGTCCACTTTGTTGTTGTTTTCATGCAAATGTCTTATGCTTCTTATGATAATGTTTTCCCGCTCCTCTCCAATGGTCTTTCTTTGTAACAGTAATTATGAAGTTTCTTATATCTATAACTTTGAAGGCGGAGTTAAAATGTATATGTAAAAATTTATTAAAATTACAAAAATAATAGATATGAATCCATAACTTTAAAATCTAATGGGTTCAATGCTAAAAAGTTTAAAAGTTGAACCCATAAATTTAAATCCTGGATCTGCCGCTGTCTCCAAGGAGAGGCAGGGTAAGTTTCTATAATCAGTGAAACTCCCCAAATATTATTTCTGCCCAATATTCTCATGTTTTATTTTGTTGTTGTTGATCCAGCAATTATGATTGGCTATGATTTACCACTTCATATTTTTTGATTGATTTGATTTAAAAGTGTTTAACAACTATTAGTCAAACAATTTGGCGCTGTCTGTGGTGATTTCCTAGTGAAAATACTTAGTTTCATCTCGAAGCCAAAGAAACACCAAAAAGAAAACCCAACTCAAATCACCAATGCCAGCGCATCGAGAAAAGAAGAATCGAATGCGCCAACGGGAGCTAAAATCCTCCGCTACAGCCCTAACAAGGAGAGAAGTGATGCAAAGCATCCTTTCCTCCCCCTTCCTAATTGCCGGGCAGAAATATAGAGCATTCCCCCTCCCATCATCCATCATACTGTGTCGGGCCGGACACCAGTGCAGAGGTATTTCAAACGAGGAATAAAAAATGGCCTTGAATCAACCTGAATGCCATGATCAAGAGAACAATCACAAGACGTACAACACAGGACCACATGTCAAAATGAAGCCGACACTTAATGCCCATGACATTGAACCATCGATGTAAATGATAGGACAATGCTAAGCGCTTTCGCTATCAAAGTTTGACAAGTTCGACCTCGCTCGAACCGAGTTTAAGGCTAAGTGCTTCGCTATCAAATTTGATAAGTTCGACCTAGATCGAACTGGGACTCAGGCTAAGTGCCTTCGCTATCAAAGTTTGATAAGTTCGACCTAGCTCGAACTGGGACTCAAGCTAAGTGCCTTCACTATCAAAGTTTGATAAGTTCGACCTCGCTCGAATTGGGACTCACGATAAGTGCCTTCTCCATCAAAGTTTGATAAGTTTGATCTCGCTCGAATAGAATTTAAGGCTAAGCAACGTCTCCATTAAAGTTTGATATGTTTGACCTAGCTCGAACTTAGTTTGGCTAAGCGCATTCGCCACCAAAGTTTGATAAGTTCGAACTCCCTCGAGCTGAGACTTAGGCTAAGTGCCTTCGCCACCAAAGTTTGATGAGTTCGATCTCGCTCGAACTGAGTTCAAGGGTTAGCACCTTCGCCATCAAAGTTATATAAGTTCGACCTCGGTCGAACCGAGTTTAAGGCAAAGTGCTTTCGCCATCAAAGTTTGATATGTTCGACCTTATAACTGGGACTTAGGCTAAGTACTTCTCCATCAATGTTTGATAAATTCAACCTCGCTCGAACTGAGTTTAAGTGTAAGGATAAGTGTCTTCGCTATCAAATTTTGATAAGTTTGACCTCGCTCAAACCGAGTTTAAGGCTAAGCACCTTCACCGTGAAAGTTTGATATGTTTGACCTCGCATGAACTTGGACTCGGGCTAATTTCCTTCTTCATTAAAGTTTGATAAGTTCGATCTCGCTCGAACCGAGTTTAAGTCTAAGCGCCTTCGCCACCAATGTTTGATAATTTCAACCTCACTCGAACTGGGACTCAGGCTAAGTGCCTTCGTCATCATAGTTTGATAAGTTCGACCTCACTCGAACTAGGTCTTGTGCTAAGTTCATTCTTCATCAAAGTTTAATAAATTTGATATAGCACGAAGTGAGTTTAAGTATAAGCTCCTTCGCCATCAAAGTTTGATAAGTTTGACCTCGCTTGGACCCAGTTTAAGTCTAAGCGCCTTCGCCATCAATGTTTGATAATTTTGACCTCACTCAAACTGGGACTCAGGCTAAGTGCCTTCGCCATAATAGTTTGATAAGTTCGACCTCACTCGAACTAGGTCTTAAGATAAGTGCCTTCTCCATCAAAGTTTGATAATTTGGATCTCGCTTGAACCTAGTTTAAGGCTAAGCGCCTTTGCCATCAAAGTTTGATAAGTTCTACCTCGCTCGAACCGAGTTTAAGGCTAAGCACCTTCACCATCAAAGTTTGATAAGTTCGACCTTACTCTAATTGGGACTTAAGATAAGTGCTTTCGCCATCAAAGTTTGATAAGTTCAACCTCACTCG